>OY728120.1:1208274304-1209484816 GCA_963277665.1 Viscum album
CCAACTATTGGTGTATTTATTTACACACTTATTTCTAGTCATTGATTACACCTTTATATACACATGTTTCACATAAACTAAGAACATATTGGTAGTGTCCTACGAAGCTTTTTTTACTCAAACCCGGCATGGGAATCTCGATGTGCATGAATAATTTATTGTTAGGTAACTAGTAAAGGGAAAGGGCCCTATGTCTGGTAGTTGTGTGTGATATTTTTTTTATATGTTATGACTCCATATGATTCACCACTTACATGGCAGGGAAACCATCACCCAAATTATTTGGAGGGTGTTTTATCAAACATCTAGGATAGTGATGGAATGGATGGAAAACTTTTCCCTCTCCCCCACTCTCCATTAGCATGTAGTTTATGATTTGGAATATCCCAAGATGTGATGAATTTAGGTATGGGGTGTGTTCCTACATGAGTTGTGATGTATCTTAATTTTATAATACATTTATTTAGGTTCTATAATGACTTGTGGTGATAAGTTATACTTTTATCCAATTGTGGTGGACACACTTTCCCCTTGGTGTACTAGCATGGGTCATGATGGATTGATGTATAATGTGTTGACATAGAAGGTGGTAGCTTCTAGGCATACACTTGGTCACAGATGAGGTAATGGTAATGAGGTTTTTTTGGGCTAAATGGGATACATAATTTCTATGATATGATTTCACAAGATTCCAAAAAACCTATGAAAGAGATGATCATAGGACGTGGGTCATTGGGGTGTGAGAGTAAAAAACCAGTGGGGAAGTGAAAGTGTGGTACCTTTATTTATATGTATTACTTTGATATAGAATTATTTAATTCTATGTGTTACTTGGTGAGTGATCTATGTTGGGGATGGGAAAATATAATTTCTATTTTAGTTAACAAGTTGGTTTCGCATGATTATTCACTAGGATTTAGTATGCTTCTTTCACTTTTTTATACCAGAGGTTATGAGGATGATCCTATCAATTATACATGTTATTCTCACCCTACATATATGTAAACTATTTTTTTAGGTCCACATGAGCTAGTTAGTGATTTATTTCATGAGATTTTAGAGCTTTGTGGTCACTATCGAGGATTTATTTTAGTAATTTAGTATTGTTATTTTAGTTTTTCTAGTTATTTGTGGCATTACATTATATATTATGATTTCATCTTATTTATTTATAGTGTTTGTTGGTGGTTTCTAATATTATTTCTTATTCCTTAAATTTATATAGAGGTAAATTCCTCTATTTTTGTGGATTATATAACCTTAGTGATAGTTTCCATCTCATAACCTATAGGAGGCAGGATTCAAGTGTCATTATCTCCCTTTCTTCATTGTCGACCAAGGAGGGGTACCTTTAGGGGTGATCATGTACTAAAATATTTTATATTATAAATTAAATACTTTATATTTATTTAAATTATAATGTTTACTTCATGACTTAAAATATGTATTATTTAATGGTTAAATATATTTTATTAATATAAATTCTTATTTTAATCGATTTAAAGAATTATTTAAATATTAAAAATATTATTTAATAAATATTTATATACATTTCATTGATTTATACTAGTTTTTTTATTATTATAATATTTTAAATAATTATGGCATCATATGAATCGTAAATAAAGTTTTTTGCTTGAGAGGAAATATTAGTTATTATAAAAAATAGTATTATTATATTTTATACGCTTTATTTTAAAATTTAGTATTAAATAATTATAAATTTATTTTAATTAATTTATATCATTTTTTTAATCTTTATGTCAAAATTTGGTAAAATTTATTTTTGTTAAAAAGTTATAAATAAAAATATACGATAATAATTAATAAATGTGATACATAAGGACAAATTTTTATAGAATATTATGTTAAACAATTACAAATTATTTCTTTTTGAATAATGTATTTTAAATGTTTAACAAATCAAATTTTAAATTAAATATTTGAATTCAATGTGTTTATAAGTTAAATGACACATTTGAATTTGAATTCCTTTTAAAAAATAAAAATTTGATTTCAAATTGAATTATATTTTTTATTAATTTTTAAATATGTATAAAAATTTATAAAAGTTAAGAAATATATAGAATATGTAATAATATTATTTATATAAATTATTATTATCTAAAAGTTCAATATTAAATTTCCAATTGATTATAAGTAGAGTAATAAAGTTAAATTATTTTAAAAAATATTAGAGTATAAGTTTGAATTAAAATTAAGGAAATATTATTAAATATCTATCTAGAAAGTTATGGAACAATTGAGAAAAATATATATCATGTAATAATACTATATATAGATAAAATACAAATTTCATAAGTTAATATATGAATTTAAATTAGTTATAGGTTGAGTAAAAAAATTGAACTTCTTTTTAAAATAAGACATTGAATTTTAGTGGAATTCTACTTCATATTATTACATTTTATTTTATAATGATAGGAAAATTAAATTTTTTATTAGTTAAATAAACATAAAAAACCTAAGACCTATAAGGGATAACATAACTCAAGGAGGATGAAAATTATGGATAATAAGAGCATATTCCTTTACAATGAGCTTACATTCATTAGGTACAAACCCCAAAATGGTATATAAAAACAATCTCTCTATTGGACTCCCTTTGTTGGCTAAGAAATCAGTCGTGAAATTACCTTCTATATAAGTATGTAGAACATGAATTTCCTAACTAAAAAGTATTCTATAATTCCAGGTCAAATTAGATAACTCCCATGGAGGATTATCCTTCCCCTGAAATAATCTGATTAGTATAGCATAATACGATTCTACCTTAGTAATGTGAATATTGTAAAGCTTGTAAAGCATAATACTAGTGATCATGCCCCTTGCCTCTACTCCTATAGAGTTACCTGATCTATAAAAGGTGTTAAATCCAAGAACCAATTATCCCCTACTATCTATAACTAGGCTTCCCCATCTCATTTCTCAAGCAATACATGATTCATCCACATTCAGTTTCATCCCCATTCTATAAGGCATCAATTTCACCCATCTACCATGGTTACTCTGGTTACTATGTGTACTAATTTAGAGCTTAGGAAAATTATTTCTAAGTGTAAATGAGGACATCCCACCCTTAATGTGGGAATAATGCTCCACCATAAGTACCTTCACCCACACTTATACAATGATGGAGGAGTTTGTTTTTACATCTCAAGCCATGTTTCTAGCATCCTAGAGGACCCAACACACTACAGTGAAAACCGTAGCACAAACCTTCACTGTTGCTCCTTACTAGCCATCTCCCTTGAACTATGTCTCAAAAAAATCTTGTAATGAAATCTCAATTCCATAATAATTCCTACCTTGTCTTATCAAATCCTAGGTCCCAATCACCCAGTAACTTTATAAAAATAAATTCAATGATGATTCATGTTGCGGTAAAGGACATCATAAGAAACGGTAATCCAAGAAAATTCCCTTATTCTATACATTCTCATCTAGGTGGAGAGCATGATTCCTCATTCACTAAATAAGGAAGTTCATCTTATCTTGAATATCTTTTCACCAGATTTTTTATTTCCATTCATCTGTACTACTTCTTACATGAGTTATATTTCTAAAATTATTGCTGTTAAATATACCTAAAGTAAATCCATAGAAAATACAGATGTATGGTTTAACAAAAAGTATGATTTCTTTTAATACAACTCTTTTATAAGGATTCAGGATGGAATTAATAAAGGATATAAAAAAATAGCCTTTTTTGAATGAAATGTTTAGAGTTGAACACCCCAGAAAATCAAGTGTTTCCCCAATCCAATTTGACTTCCAAAAATTGATGAACCTTCATCCCACAACACAGAAAACCATATAATCCACCACCTCCATTTTATCCCTCATGAAACAAAATATATTGGTCACATTCCTGGTTTATTCCATCCATCCCGTCTAAGCATCCACAAATCATACTACCACGAATTTTTCCCAAAGAGTCATTCCTCCGATAATGTCCCACACTAATATCGCATCCATAGAAAGCATGGTTTCCAACACACTATATAAACTGATATCTCCTTCATCAATTGGATAATACGCTCCCTTCTAGGATTCCTAGAGAAACATATTAAAATAATTATGATACATATAATACAAATTTTAAATTTTAAAAGGTGAATTTTAATTGGTTAGAGATTGAGTAAAAAATTTGAACCCCTTTATTAAATAAGAGTATGAGTTCAAAAGAAATTTTAAATCCTATTATTATATTTTTATCATAAATGATGTAGAATATTATAGAAACCCATTGAACATGCATTGGATTATTTAAAACTTAAAATATAAAATAAATATTTTCTAATTAATATGAATTAATTATTATGTCAAGATAAATATGGAAATACTAATTGATGTAGAAGAAGTTCTTATACCCAAATAGTGTAATCCATGGATTAAAATCCATGGTCCTAGAAAACATATTATTGAAAATTAAATTACACACTAGAGAGAGTGGCACAAAAAAAGCAAAAAGTGGAAACAAATCACAATCAAATCATATGATCAAACAATAGCCATAATCTTTTTTTTTCTACCACCCCTTGAATGGGAGATAACTAGGCCTTTTAAATGTTGGAAACTCTTTCACTGTTTAGGATAATTCTAAGTGACATTCAGATCATCAATTCTTGATGCTTCATCTTCCTTATCATGTGAACCAATGCCTTCAGTGAAATCATTTTTCAAGACATCAGCATCTTGCCCAACTACATTGTCCTTCACTCTAATGTATGAGGATAGTGTACCAAAAAGGTTTCCAAATTATTCAAAGAATAAATCCCTACTAAAGGGCCTATTAAAAATCTCAGTCATGGTAATTTTACTAGGCCTAGGTTCTGGAAGGGCATCCCCCCCCCATGGTGGAATTCCCTCCCAATGTTCCATCATTCTCGCACAATGTGTCATCAACACCAGGATACAATGAATTCACCTCATTCATCTCTACCTGGGCATGATCATGAAGATAATAAGGCATATAGACATCCATATACACCTTAAAAAGTGTTAAAAACTCATTCATCTTCTCACCTGAGAGATGATGAATCGTAGTTGATACATCTAGAATAGATTCATTAACTTTAGATTTCTAAGAGGGAACCATCTCGAATCCCTCCTCATTCACCAAAATTTGATTTAATTTGAAATTTTCCATTTTCATGGATACTACTTAATCATTTGAAGATACTTCATGGAAAAATTCTATTCCTTCACCTCGGTCAGACCTTCCCCTGTTGGATGATCCCTTAATATCCCTCTCCTACAATGAGATATTCTATATAGAAGGATCCACAAATAGGGTGCCCTGCTCCATCTAGTAGATAATGGGTACACCATTTCTCATATCCACATTATCCTAAATTATTCTCCCATATTGCATACCCCTATCTGAAGAGGAAGAAGTCCCAAAAGGGGTAGTATCCACAGTAACAAACAAGTAGGAAATTCCAACTCCATAATTCCTTTCAACTGGTCTAGAATGAAACATAGCATTGGTACCGATAGAAGCAACCATCATGAACCTTAAATCATCAACCTAGTGTCCAATTTTCCTAAAATAAGAGCACCTCATATCTATACAAGAATTACCTCTATGATGTTCGATGGACAGACATTTGAAAGGTAAAAAATTATGAATTAGTGATATGATTTTTAAATGACAATTCATTGAGAAATTTTAATAGATACATATGTTTATATATGATTTATATAAACATAATAACTTTAATTCTATGATTATATAGATATTTTTATACTTTATTTTCAAAAATAACCCAAAAAATCTATCTAAATGGTGTATTTTAAAAAAATGATTTATAAATAAATAAAAAATATAATGAGTTATATTTGGATGATTTTATCTCTAAAATATCTCCCCTTTTCCATTTATGATACACTTGATGCTTGAAATTTACATTATAAACTAATAAATAATGAATATTTACAAAAAAATCATCGGATATTTTATGTAAATGGGGACTCATTCTAACCATTCCAAAACTCAGATAATGTTTTGTTTTATCTTTTTATTATTGCAAAATATATCTCTAAACTTCATTACACATGTTTTCAATGCTATGGTATAGCCAAAAATACCTCTATTATATCTTTATATTCAATCCAAATGAGGCGGCTCAAAGTACATGGTAAGGGTTCCCATGTCACTATTTTCATTCATATTTGAGGTTCTTTAGCCTTAAAACTCTGGTCAAAATCCTCTTATTTAGATAAAATGGTTCAATTTCCATGTTATTTACACATTTTTATCCTTTATTAATGATATATCACTCATTACCTTTCACTGAAATCTTTTCATAATCTATTACTCTATCAAAGTGCATTTTTCAAATTCCTTGTATTATATTTTTCTATTCCCCATTTAACCTTCACATAATATGGGTAAACATTAAATTTTTATTTAAAATAGTAATATAATTATTTAATTTTTTTTATTAAACTCAAATATTTATTTTCATTTCTTTTCATTTAAAATCTTTTTGAAAACATTGTTCACCCATTATTCTTTTCTGCTACAAAAGTGAATGATGTTGTTTTATTTTTCACTTAATCCTTTAATTAATGTTCTTAAAAGTGGATTTCATGATTTAATAAGAAATTAATAATAAAATAATTTGTTTTTATGATTATATAATAATAATGATATTAAAGTAAATAATTCAAGTCATTTTGAAGTATATCAAACAAGCATGAAAAGAAAGATTGTATAAATTGTAAATATATACAAATATGTGAAATAATTTTATTATGGAATGAAATGAAACATATACCTTGACACTTTTATATCTTATAAAATATTTTATATGTATACTTAACCATTATTATTATACCAAATATAGTTTGTAATAACGAGCCAAACAATCTCAAAAAATCCAACACAATAAAAAAATAATACAACAAATAAATAATAAAATATAATGAAATAATTAAAAAAAATTATATATAAATATACATGAAAAATGGTGTAAATATAGTAAATATTTAATATAATTGATTATTTAGGATGTTATATGACACAAAAAGCAACCCAATACTCGAGGTAAGGGTATCCCCATCTCAATTTCTTTTTTTAGACATGTATAATGTTTTTCTATTTTATATGATTGAAATACCATCCCATGGATTTATTGTATACAAATTTTCATTTAATTCCTAGTAATTATAAAACCATTCCAGGTTCTCTCTTTCATAGGGTTTTACTCTTATTATTACCAAGGTCGTAAGATTATTCTTCACTAAATTTACTTTCATTGAGTTATATCCTTTCTTTTTTGACTATATTCATTTAATATTGTATATATTCTATGATTTTATTTTATTTTTTATTTTTTTTACTCTTTTTTATTTATATTTAAATTCCAATCACAAAATATCTTCCTTGATTGATTCTTATATGACATGTTGTAATATTTTTAAGTGGTTTTTCTTAATTTATTTTTATATTGAATTATACTCCTTAACTTTATGTTAATTTTAAATCTTTCTCGAATGTTTTCTAATAATTTTTTATCTCATATTCTAGTTGGACTTTATTCATCAATATTCTATGGTTATCTTTCATTTTTCTCTTAATGTGGGATTAATAAAACCATTTAATTTGATTAATTATAGTTAACTTTAATTCTTATTCCTGTGGGTTGAAACAAATGTTTCTATGTGTTTTTTTTCATGTTATAGTTCTTAGAAATTACATATTATAATAGGTTGGATCACTATATATATTTAAAATCTATTGGGTAATTATTTATTCTTTGTAAAAATTATGTTGGAATTAATAAGTAAAGTTCCACCAAGATAGGTTATTAGAATTAAATAGTTTAGTTATTCTATTACATTATATTTTGAGTGATTATGGGTGATATGAATATGATGTTACAATAAACCATCTTGATTATTCTATAATGTGTTTTCTTTTATAATATTTTTCCTTATTATTCCATCTATTTTCCATTTATATGAGATAAGTAATTGATATTATTATTTAATATATTCTTATGATCTTATATAAGTTCAATGTATCCTTTCATATTCTTCTTCATGAGTTTTCATATAATCCATGGACTAAAAAATTTATTCCATTTCTAAAACCTTATTGAGATATATATACTCATACCATATTTTCGAAATATTTTTATGATAATTAATAATGATTAATAATGATAATGAAGTCAAGTTATAATGAGTTGTCTTGAGTGAATCTAGTGAAAATAACATGTAGTATGGAAGAAATAAATTCTTATTAGGTTTAAAAATTATGGTTTTGTTATGTATTTTTATGGGTTCTGTGTTATAATACTATTAAACAGAAAACTTAAAGGTCTTGGTAATTTTTACGTTGAAATATTTTAAAATATATATATATGTAATTATGTGATGGTTAGTTTTGGGTTGTTATGAGTGGTATTAGAGTAGTGTTTAGAACACTTTAGTGGTTAGGATATTGATATAGAAGTATAATTTATAAGTTTTAGATAAAATTGGGCTTAAATATATTGGTTGGTGAACTTATATCTTATATAAACTTAGGGGTTATTATATTAATGGGTTAAGCTTATTTTTTGGATGATATTAAAGGGTTTTTAGATAAAAAAATATTTAGGTATATATAATATTTGAGTTTAAAATATTATAAGGAATATTTGGATAATTAATTAAATATTGATTGTTTGGGGATTAAGTGAAGAGGAATAATATGATAAAAAATAAATTGAACTATTTTGACCTAATAATTTTAATATTTTAATTAATGGTTTCATAGGTTATGAAATATTATGATTAATATGATTTTTTTCTAATTGAATGTGATATTATCATTATAGACACTAAGAATTTCGGTTTTAGTTAATGGATGAAAACTGGAAGAATAAATTAGGGTTTAATCTTTCATAAAATTTTTATCATTATCCTTTTGTAAATCTATTAATATATTAATGGTTTAAAAATATACCAACATGATAGAAATGTTAAGTTTTTAATTCTTGAAGAAATAAAAACTCATCTTGATCATTTATTATTTGGAAAGTGGAGTGAATCGGTGTAGGAAAATGATTAAAATAAAAAAAATGAAATTAAGCCAAGGGAATGTAATGAATTCAGGTAAATATATTTTATTATACTCAATTTCTTAATTATATAATAATTCCACAAACTAAATCCAAATAAGGATAAATATATCATGTTCTGTAGGGAAAACACCAACACATATTCAATATATGCCTTTGGAAACTCATTCCCAACTATGAAACTTATTATATTAAAAATAATTATACATGGTTTAAATAGTTATTATTAATAAAAAATCATACATATTCTTATTTTGAGGGAAATGAGGAGTTTCCAAGTCTTACCCCAGAAATATTAGTTGAGTTCTCAATAGAACTTATAAGTAATTTTATTTTTATTTGAATGATACACTCACCTATATTTCATTGGTGATATATCATTAAAATTATGAAAATAAAATTTTTTAGTGGGGATGGGGGATGTAACAACCTAGTTATTTTTAATAATATATTATCTTTATGCTTTATTAATATTTATATTATGAATTTTAAATTTTATCAATAAAACTCTATTTTAAAAGGTATATTTATTTTGTGTCATAATATATTTTATATTTTCAATTAGATACTTCATATATATTTAAAATTGTTATTTTTTACTTTATGGTAACAAGATGCTTTATTTATAGGTTAAATCTACTTTCTTAACATAATTTATAGTTTTAGTGTATTTAAATAATTATTTAAATAAAAATATATTATAAAATAAATATTAATATTGATTTCATGGTTCTATATTATTTTTTATTAATATAATAATCTTTTAAATAATTATAGACTGGTAAGAATCATAAATAATATTTTTTTATTTAAGAAGAAATATTTTTTATCCAAAAATATATATTATTTTAATACATTATAAGTTCTATTTTAAAATTTAATACTTAATAATTTTGAAATGATTTTAATTAAATTAATAGAATAATTTTAATATTTACTTCAAAATTAGGTGGAACTTATTTTGTTAAAAAATTATAAATAACAGGATATGATAGTATGTAATAAATGTTATGTATAATAACTATTTTTGACGAAAAAAATATATTACATTCTTATAAATAATATCTTCATTTTAATTTATGTTTTTAAAATATTTAATGAATAGATTTTGAAAATAAATATTTGAATCAAATATGTTTGTAATTATATAGATACATTTGAATTTTAATTCCATTTAAAAAATAAGAGTTCGAATTCAAATTGAATTCTATTATTTATTAATTTATAAAAATATAGAATATTTTATAGAAATTTAGAAATTTATGGACTATTTTAGAGTATTTTTTATATAAAACAATATTATTTAAAATTTTAAAATTCAAATTCCATTTTTTTATAGGTTGAGTAATAATTTTAAATTCCTTTAAAAATTGTTTCAGTTTGAATTAAAATTGACAACTTATTATTATATATGTGTCTAGAAATTTATATAACACCTGATAAAGTTATTGAACGTGTAGTAATTATATATATATTTAAATAAATAATTTATATATTCATTATATATATTAAAATTGGTTATATTTTGAATAATAAATTTCAACTTATTTTCAAAATAAGAGTTTGAGTTTAAGTGAAATTTTACTTCTTACTATTATATTTTTATTTATAATGGTACGAAACATTTTAGAAACATGTGGAACAAATTTAAATAATTAATATAAATAAAATATTTATTTTAAAATTCAGAATATGAAATTTAATTGGTTATATATTGAGTAAAATATTTTAACTCATTTTTAAAATTAGAGTTTGAGTTCACATGAAATTTTACTTCCTATTATTATATTTTAACCTCAAATTTTGTAGATCATTATATAAACTCCTGGAATATGTATTAAATTATATAATATTTAAAATATCAAATAAATATTACACAACTAAAATTAATGAATTCTTATATCAAGATAAATATGGAAATATTTATTGATGTGGATGTAATAATTGCGCAACATTTGAATGTAAAAAATATTGACTTAAAAATAATACTTATAAAGGAAAAGAATTGTGAATTTTAGGGATAAATATGATGATAAATAATTTATATTACTATTATAAATTTGATTGCAAAATTATCGAAATGTTTTTAAAATCAAATTACAAATATTACCCAAAAATCTATAAAAATGGTATTTTTAATAAAAAAAAAATTTAAATTAAAAAAGAAATTATAAAAAGTTATCTTGAGTCATATTTGGATGATTATGTATCTACCATATCTACACTTTTCCATTTATGAGCTAATTTACACTTAAAAATACATTGTTATCCCTTAAAAATGATTTTTTATAAAAATTCAATTGAATATTTTTTATAAAATGGGAATCAGTCAACTCTTTTCAAAAAACATGAAAATTTTAGTTTTATATCAATATTATGATAATATACCTATATAAACTTCCTTATAAATGTTTCCAAGGCACTTTTTTTACAAAAAAAATCTCTCCTTTGATGTTTTTAGACTCAATCCAATAGGGGAAATATAAAGGTAAGGGTTATAAGGTCACTCTTCTCATTCTTATTTGAGGTTATTTAGCCTCAAATATCTTTTAAAACTAATAGTTTTTTTATTAAATGGTTCTATTTTAATGGTTTTAAAACTCTTTTGATCCATTATTGATGAGATACCACCCATTCCCTTCCAAAGAAATGTTTTCATAATATTTTACTGTGTCAAAATATGTGTTTCAAATTCCATGTATTTTCTTTTTTGTTATCCTATTAACCTTTACATAATATGGGAATCCTTTAAGTAAATTGAAAATAGTATTATATTTCTTATAAAATCTTTTTATGTGACTTAAATATTAATTATTATTTTTTCTTTTAAACTCTTTTAGAAGACATCATTTACCCATGGTGGGTTTTCACTACCTAATTGAATGATGTTGTTCTATTTTTCAATTAATTCATTAATTAATGTTTAAAAAACGAATTTAATAATGTAATATAACATTAATAATAGTATAATTTATTATTTATGATCCTATAAAAGTAAAAATATTCATGATAATAATTATACAAAAAGTAAATAATCAATGTTGTTTTTAATCACCTAAAAAATATTTTCGAGAAAGATTTTATAAATTATAATTATATAAAAAAAATATTAATCTAATTTGATTCTATAATGGAATAAAATATATAATTTTACACTTTTAGAGATTATTTAACCAATGATCATTGATTTTTAATTATTATCATTATATGTAATATATTTTGGAATTATTAATCAAAGAAAATCAAAATAACCAATTTAAAAAAAACAATCCAATAAATTAATAATATGTGATATAAAAAGAATTAAAATAAATAATTATGATTAAAAACATTAAAAGGTTTATTAATAAAGTAAATAATTAATATAATTTTATTATTCTATAAGTTATAGGACATACAAAGTGAGACAGGACTCATGGTAAGTGGATTATTATCTCAATTTCTTTTCTTTGTGACATATTCAATATTCTGTTATTTTGTGTGTTTGATATTCTATCCCATGGATATATTTTATCATAAATTTCATTTAATTCATAGTAATTACAAAACTATTTCATTTTTTCTATTTCATTGGTTTTTACTCTTATAATTACTAAGATTTTAAGGGGATTCTTGACTCAATTTCCTTTTATTGAGTTATATCCTTTATTATTTATCTATGTTCTTCTAAGATTATATATAGTATACCATTTTATTTTTTTTATTTTTTATTTAATCTTTATTTATGATTATTTATATTTATATCACATAATATCTTCCATGATAAATTCTTCCATAACATGTTATGATCTATATAAGTGGATTTTCTTAATTCATTCATATACAAATTTATAGTACTTAACTTTTTGTTATTCTTAATTATATATCTCTCTAATTTTATATAATAATCTTAAATCACATATTCTTAATGAACTTTATTCATCAATATTCTATTCTTATCATTCATTTTCCTCTTAATAGGTGATTGGTTAATACATTTCATTTGATTCTCTGGGGTTAAGATTAATGTTTATGATTATGGGTTAAAATAAAATATTATATGTGTTTTATTAATGTTTTATTTTTTGACATTATATATGATGATGGATGGGCTCAGTATATATCCCTACAATGCATTGGTTAATGATTTATTATCTATATAAATTATTTTAGAATTAACTGGTGAATTTATTACATTGTGGGTTATTGAAATTAATTGGTGAAATTAATTTTTTACACATCATTATGAGACATTATGGGTGATATGAATATGTTGTTCTAATAAATGTTCAAAAATATTATTTTATAATTTCTATTGAATAGTTTTTTTTCATTATGATTATCTTTTGTTTATATTGATATTATTAAATAAGTTTATTTTTTGATTAAATATAGTTTTATGATCTTATACGAGTTTAATGTCGACTTTTATATTTTTCTTTGTCTATTTTCATTTACTCCAAGGCCTAATAGAATTATTTTCGTTATTTATACCTTACTAAGATTTATATGCTCATCCCAAGTTTTTAATGATTTAATAGGTTTTAATGATGAGTATTAATGATATGGATTCATGTTATGATTATTAGTATTGAGTAAATCAAGTTAATATCAAATATCTAATGGAAGAAATTTATTCTTAGTAGTCTTAAAAATAGTGGTGTTTTATATATTTTTAAGGG
This sequence comes from Viscum album, assembly GCA_963277665.1. Taxonomy (NCBI): domain Eukaryota; kingdom Viridiplantae; phylum Streptophyta; class Magnoliopsida; order Santalales; family Viscaceae; genus Viscum; species Viscum album. Next base: position 1,208,288,064 of record OY728120.1, read on the forward strand.
TTATGGGTTATAATCCTCTAAAAATATAACTTAAATGTCATTTAAATTTCTATTTTTAATATCTATAGAAAAATATTTAATTATGTAATGATTATATTTGGGTTGTTTCATATCGGCCCTTACCTCATCCACATACTCTTCTAGACCTACCAAATGATTTTCTAGAGTCTATTTATGAAAATAACCTTGAATAGGATTTGGGATCCTGAGTGTGGTCTGATCTTTGAGATAATAATTAATTAGATATTATATTATATCATAACTATAAATACCACATACCCCATATATAAAATACTCTCTTGATATAATTTGATATGTTAAACATAAATAGACAACATTTATATGTTGGAAGAATAAAATATGAGTTATCAAAAATGGGGGAAGTGAAGAACTCGTTCTATGGCTAGATTGTCACTTGCTTCCCTAACACATTTCATTTAATATCCATTTACTTATGTTGTAATATCCAAAAATAACACCACTATAATGTTAAATAACATTCCACTAAAAAGAGGTAACATGATTGTTGTGCTACTCCCAAAAAGGCCCTTCTCAATAGTGAATGCCTTATGAACTACCTTGGAATAATATGTTTAGTAAAAATAATAACCTAAATTGTAAGGTTTTATCATAGGACTATATCAAATCTCTAGGATTTCAAAGGCTCATTTCCCACTAATAATTGAGAAAATAAAAGAAAATCTAAATATTTAAGAAAATAATTTATCGCTATAAGTTGTCCATATATAGTTCAATAAAATACTTTACCCAATCCATCTAAAGTGTCATAGGAAATAATTCCTCATAGAATAGGTCCTTAAATTCCACTTATATTAGGTCTTATTTCATTCTATCATAAACCATCTCATCCATTATCTATAGTAATTTACTTGAAACACAAATTATCTAGCTTCACCAACCTATCATTGAGTGTCTTGATAGACACAAATGGACTCTGGATAATATCTACTTAGTACTCATTATCATGAGGGTATCTATTACCCTAAAATGACAAAGTTTTTTATATATGTATATCTTGAATGATGTTTATCATAATATCCTCACCCCTCTATACACCTTGGTCTCTAACTAGAACTAACATAGATACTAATGTTTGCAAGGTATCATTAGCCTATGCTACTGGGGTAGTCCCCAGAGCATGATCTAATCCTACTTTTGGATTAGTTATAGGAACTACAAGATCATCCTCAACCATGTCTCTATGATTCAATATATAAAATAATAATGGTATAATTTTTAAAAATTCAAAATCATTGATATAAAAGAATTTAAAACGATCTAAAAACCAAGAATATTTATGAAAGGGTAAGAATAAACTTATGTAGAAACTAAACCCATTTTCAAACTCAACACCCTTTACTAAGTAGCCTTAACACATAATAAAATATTCATACCCAACTTTCCATGAAACTTAGAAACCAATAAGAATAAATACACTAAAAACCCAAGCTTTCATAACATATACCTATAAATATTTCACAGTTTTAACAAAGAAGTAATCATAAAAAAAAAGATCACTGCATATTTTAATTAATTATAATGATAATAATAAATTATTCAAGAAAACATCAAATAATATATTGTTAATATTTAATTTATTGAAAAAAAATATGTAAAATAATTTTACAATAATGTATAAGAAAACACATGTCATGTTAACCTATATGTTTTATCTAATGTATGAACTCACACCCCCATTCCATGTCAGGACCAGAAAAAAATGGATAAACTATTAAAAAAACATATCTAGCAGAAAATCCAAGAAACTATAATCATCAAATCATATAAAATTAATCACTCCACCCTAAAAACTTGTGTTCCAACTATACATGTTCCATCTAGAAAAAAACATAGCTTCTAACCCCAGTTCAAATCTTCTAATCTTCATTCTACTAAGCCCCAAAATCATAATTTGAGGGAAAATTTGATATATTCCCATTTCTTATTCCCATATCTTGGGTTTCTGTGATAGAACTGAATAACTACATAGCCTTAGTCATGTTACCATGTATTCTATAGATTTATAATTAGTGTTGAGGGATTATACATTTTTTTGGGAAGATTATTCCCCAAGTATCTTACCACGCAATATTATAAAGTGATCAAAATACTAAAGAAATAAAAAAATATAATATAAAATCACAAATTTATGATAACTATAGAAATTATAACACATGTTCTAAAAAATTAACCCATTATTATCATATATTTTCATTCAAAAGAATGATCCCCATTAGTGGTAGATCATATATATAGGAAAATGAAAAAATAAGAAAAAAAGAATTTGGGGGTCTCTAATACTAAAATATTACATGAAAAATTCATTGTATTCCTTGTATATCCACATATCTACAAGATAAACTAAATTAAATTTAGTCATTCCCCTTTTAAATATCCCCAATAGTGAAATCTACATTCCATCCAAGGTATATGTGTGTGGTATGAGTATAGATAATAATAGGAAATAACTGATGAGAACTTAAAATCAATAAAATGATATATTTTTGTGTGTGAATGTATTGAATAACAAATAAATTTGTAATAAACATGCACCTATATCAGGTCATCGTGTGTAAACTAGGCTATTATAAACCCCAACCTTACCTACACCAGTTAAGGATAGTTAATGAATCTGACCTATTCTGATGGAATAACATACACATTACCATATAAATATAACATTACATACTAAATCCCAAGTATAAGGATTGCATCCAAATAGTGATAAAGGTCTCAAACTATCCATGATCTCACGAAATAACAATATAAATAATTGGAAATGACTCTATAGTTTGAAAAATGTATCTAAATGAATAGGAATATTCATTTTAATATTGGGAAATTCATAAAAAAAATACGATCTCTTAGTAAATTTGTTACCATGGGAATAAATGAGACACTATCTTATTTCCTTCTATCCATCATAATGGGAAATGAATCCAAATATTTAGTAGATATTAAACCCATACCTCCTCTCATGAATATAAAAAAACATACTGTAAAAACCCCATTCATTAATAATTAACCATTACATTTATTCTCAACCATTTATATTAACATGAATTATTATACAACATGAATCCTTAGAGTCTTATGATAGTCAATCCTACTTATTTTCATAAATTTCACCCACTCTTGGAAAGATTCATCACCTAACCTAATTTTTTCTTACAAGAATTTGAGTACATTTGCTAACTGTCATATACTAACTCATAAAAACTAAAGTAAAAAAAAGTACACTCAAGTTCTTCCTTAATTAAATTTACAAGAATAATCAACCCATGTTAATGTTCTATGGAATGAACCTATCATACCCAATTTAAGTCTAAACATCCCATTAGATTCCCACTATTTCAAAGAGGAAAAGAAATAATATATAGAACTAATTCCCATTCACATTGGTTCTAACCTAGTGGAACCATCTTAAAATAGAAACTAGTCATATCCTGTATCTTCTGAATCCTATATCAATACCCCAACCCACTATGCCAAGTCAAAACACTTTCCCACTTAAGATCCATTCAAGGATGTTTATATATGACCGTATGAATGTTAGAGAATGTTAAAGGGTCCCCTAAATTGTGTTTAGCGGAGAAATATAGTACAATTTCATATTGTACATCACTAAATTAGATTTATTTATTGATCACAATAACCCGATATATATCTAAACTTTTCAATCAAATTAATTTTAGTTATTAAGAATGGATACTCAATTTTATTTTATCCGAGAAAGAAAATGGATTCAAATTGAATGAAGAAGACCGAAATAGGGTGTCACACAAGATGTTACAACTGGATACATAATAGAGTGTCACTGGCTGACAAGTGGAATTTGATATAATAACCTTAGTAGAAGGAATATCACTAGCTACCCAGTGGAACTTACCAACCACCCAGTGAAATATAGATAGAATTATAGAGTTTTAGGTTTCTCTCCAGCTACCTGGTGGAATTTACAATATACCCAATGGAGTCCAGAACAACCAAGAAATCTATATAAATACTAATAAATATTTAGTAGAATCAGGTGGCTAGCTAGTTTTATCGAGTCAACATGTTAAACAGAGATTTAATAGTGATCATAAACGGCTCTATTAACCCCACTACACCTAAAACTCAACCCTTGGACCCTCAAGCCTATAAATACAACCCATGGGAGGCTTGGAAAGAAACTAAATGAAACATCAAGTAAAATCATTAATCTATAGAGAATAAAAATGATTATCCCAAACAATTTTTTTCCATTGTTCTGCCTCTTGAGATCTCTTTAGATTTTCTTCTTCTAATGCTTTGAGCTCTATATTTCTATCTCAGAATATTTTAATATTATCTTATAAATCCTTTTAGATAATTTATCTATTTTCTTTACAAGTTTTTCACCTAAAAAAATCCCCTTTTCTCTCTTTTCTAGGTTCTTGGGAAACTGTTAAAACTATGGTTTTTCTCTTTGGGTTGTTTGAAAACCTCTAAATTAAAGTTCATTTTCTAGCTTTCTTGGATTCCAATGAAGTCAAGGGTTTTTCTTATTTTTTGGTTTCATAAATAATTATGAAGTTAAGGATTATTTATTCATAAACCCTAAATTAATAGAGATGGGGATGTCAGGGCTCGTAATTGAGCTATTACAGAACTCCCTTATCAAATTGTGTACCTCATATTTTATTTACATTCCACATATTTTACTTATTAAACTATTTCATTCAATTAATCAATTAATCATTCATTATATCAATCACTTAAACTTAAATCTCTTGATTTATATAAATCAATCCATCTTTTTATATATTATTTGTTTTATTTACACTTATACTCTTGAATTTCAATAAAATTATCGATTCCATTGAACATACAATAATTATTTTAATATATCACTCAATTTTATATTTGTATCCAACTTTTTTTTAAATTTTTTAAATACAATTCACCTCCCTTATTTCCATATTACTCTAAAAAATACATCACCTGGTTTAATCTCAATAAACTAAAATACTATATTCATATAAAAACATTCCTAATTAGGTATTTGAAATAGAGGAAGAGAAAATAGTGGAAGAAAAACATATTAAAACCTCTCATATGGTTATATTTAACTAAATAGGAAGATCACACTTGATTGAAATCAATTAAAACACAAAATAAAGTATGGGGCCCTTATAATGAAGGATAGGATTTCATTAGGTGTTCTAGTTTAAACTTCTATGTCTAGAGGAAGAGAATGGTCATTTAAATTCATTTTTGATAAAATAAAAAAATTAAAAAGACATTTGAGTACAAGGACCATTGGTTTCCCATTCATATTTTACTAGGTACCTAGTGCCTCACCAAATAATTGGTACAAGATCCACTGTATATCTAATGAGTATCCAAGGGATCTACCCCATGATCTATTTCTAGGTACTCAATGACCTAGAAACAAGTACCTGGCGGCGCCTGCTACTATATTTCAGCAATAGGTCCAAGATTCTTATCCTATATTCCCCTGTTGAAACCTGGTTTATCCTTAACTTATGTATATTTAGAAATAAAAATTTTAAAATAGTCTATAAATTAACAATGTAATATATATATATATAGGGTCATTACATTCGATTTCATTCCTTGAATGAGTAATTTGAACATACCATAACCCATCCACTCAAAACCTACCTCAAACAATATTATGAACCAAATGAACAAGGAATAATTCAATCAACCCATACATGTTAGTAAATTCATATCATGTTAATACATCTCTGATTAACTACAAAAAGATGATAGAAAATGGAATTAAGAGTGGATATGAATTAAAAAAGAATTGAATAAGAGAAGAAAGTGGGAAGCAAGAAAGACCAATTTCACCTACTTTACATCATATCCACTACCTATAATCCTTATGAAATAAAAAATAAAAAAATTACATATTAATTACATGAAATAAAAATTTTAAGCCTCATTTATACCCCTTTGGTCCACTCATCAAATGGTTAACACTCTATTATTGTGGATATAAGTTCTTAGGTAAATAATATAGTGAATAGAAGAAAAAGAATAAAATATAAAATGAATTACTATAAAGTAAATTAAAATGTTCTAAAACTATTTCTTTATTGTATCCAATTACCTTTTTAAAATAAACTTAATTCCCCATCAAATTGAAATTATATTAAACATAATAGAAAATTAAATTCCAACTATATAACCATAATGTGTGGATGAATCATCTTTTAACTACCACAAAATTAGGTTTCTGCAGTGCCACCCCTTATCAGCGCTAAAAAAAGCACTGATAAAGGGGCCCACTTTATCAGCGCTTTTTTAGTAGTGTCAATAAAGGGAGAGATTTATTATCGCTTTTCCTAGCACTGATAAAATTGTATATTTCACACAAAAATCATAAAAATAATAACAAATTTAGATTTAGGGTAGTACTTTTAGGGTACCATAAACTCAAAATTGATGATGCCAATTATTTTTAATTAATCCATATTTTTTAAAAATGTCATCAATTTTTTAAAAAAACTTATTAATTTAGTATGAATTTGATGCATATTGTATTTATAAATAAATTTTAAATTTGGATTCTCTTAAATTAATTATTATTATTCTGTTAACAATATATTTTTAAATGAATACAATATTATAAAAAATATTTACTTACTTATTTGATGTGTGTATTCTATATTTATAAATAAAATTTAAATATTTGAATTTCTAATTGGGAAATTAAAAGAGTTATGTTAGATAAATAAGTTGTAAAAAATAATGGGGTGGAGTTAAGGTTGAGGATTTAAAAAATAAATAGATAGAGGTTAGAGTTTTAGTTTTTTAGAAAATAAATGGGTTAAGGTCTGTACATCACAAATGTTTTGGGTATCCAACTCATCGTCATAATTATTTGTAATTCAATCATTTATAATAAAATCTGGCACAAAGATTGTGGTCATGTGGGGTGTCTGCGAGGTCTCAAATTCGAGTATCTCCAGCTCTATGCCTATGTGTGTTGTATATTTATTTGTTGGTTTATAATTTGAGATCTATATTCCATCCCCTCACATTAAAGATCTGAGATAATCTCATTAGCCGATTAGATGACAATGCTGATGATGAAATTACATTCTCATGTGGTGTGGGATTTTTTAAAAGATATTGGAAATCATATTTTTTAAAATTTTAATTTGTTTATTGATTTAAAATAATAATTTTATGTGTTATTTGAAAATTTTCAATACATAAATCCTTTTTTGGGGGATTTGTATTTAAAATTTCATTTTCTTAAATTTTTTGATGCTTCAACCGTGAAATGTGTTAATTGAAATTGTGTGCATGAATTTTACATTAATTGAATGATTTAATGTGTTTACATGATTTAATTGTCAATTGCATGTTTTAAATATTAGATTTTTTTTCTATGGCGGGCGTTGTTGATTCGTGTAGCCTGTGATGATCCTTTCATGTGCACATATGTTCATGTGTGTGTGTGTGTTGTATATATTTATTTATTTATTTATAAACACACATAAAAAGAATATTTTATAAATGCATTCAAAATTGATCTTATAAATATATATTAATATATAAATAAATATATTAATATATAAAGATAACTATATATATTAATATATAGACATATAAATATATATTAATATACATATATATAAATATTTTAATATAAATAAATATGTATATATTAATATAACTATATATATTAATATAACTAAATATTTTTTAATATATATATTAATATATGAGTAAATATAACTATATATATAATATTAATAAATGAATATAAAAACAATATGGTGGAGTGGTAAAGGCTTAGGATCACGGGCAACAGGTCCCGAGATCGAAACCTGGGGAAGGTAGGTCGTGCACGCAGGTGGGGAATAATACCTAGAATTGTTAAAGGGGATGGGGGCGATGTTAAAGGCTAGGGAGGTGGCAGGGACGTGCGGGCTGCGGTGGGGGTGGGACACTATTGAAGGGGGCTTCAAGCGCTACAGAAGCCCCTCCAAAGTATTTTTTTATTTTTTTCTGTTCTTTAACTTTTATCAGTGCTGATAAAAAATCCATTTTATCAGCACTTTTTTTAACACCAATAAAATGACCCTTTTATCAGCACTTTTTTTATCACTGTTAATGCTCTTTTCTAGCATTGATAAAGTCTATATTTGTAGTAGTGTTTCCCAATCAAAACCGAATATATTTTTTCCCTCCATACTGAGGACTAAAATCAATTATTTCCAATAAATATTTTTTTATGGTGAATCATCCCATGATTTATTTTTTTTTTAATATTTTTAAAAGATTAAATAACATGTTCTTCACTACTTAAGAATAAAGGAAGTCGAAACTATTCATTTCCCTCATGAAATAATGGGACCAACTCATTTTTTACTTTATAATAAGGAATCATGATTTTATTCTAGGTGGAACCCAATATAAAGAGATAACAAGTTATAGTTTATTATGAAATAAAATTGAAAAAATTATGGGATACAATGGTGGGACTAAAAATATATAGATCAATTAGAATTATTCAACCAACTAGATGAAGTTTCAAGGAAGAATCTTACTAATGAGAAGTTTTTTTGAAAACCCGATATATAAATCTGTTTTCCTTTTTTGGGGAGAGATTGATCAAAGGTATCAAATAATCAATCATGATGATTACAGGGTTGAACTATTCATTCTATAATAATACAATAATTATCTTTTTGTGTTGTGAATATTTGGGGTAGCTGGATAGGTATGTACAAGAAGCTATGGCCTTTCTTGGAAGATCAATATGGCTTAGGATATTTAGAATCTTAGAAATATATAGTCAATATTTATAATTCCTAGTGATGGTTCAAATTTGGTGCATATCAACTAATGTGGATCTCTAAGGAGGAATTAATAATGGTGGACTAATTCTTTATTTTATGTAAATCTCTTACTCTTAGATTGATTCATCTAGGCTAGTGAATTTTCATACATATATTATGATTAGAAATAGGGATGTACTAGATAATATTATTTCCCAATATAGGGATTGAAAATGTTTCCATTTTATAGAGATAAACACCAATAATAATAAAATCCTTTGATTCTAAAACATGATACTTCTAAGATAACCAAAAGGGTTGGGGTCAAGACCCTTTATTAAGAAAATAAAAACACAACACAAACCCCATTTTAAGCTGGGTATAGGAAACCCATTACACACTATAGAGCTAGAGGGATCAACCCACTACAAATCCAAATACAACAGCCTGGAAGCTTAGAGAGAGAACCCAACACATGCCTGAAGACTAGATAAACAAATTCCTAAAAAACATGAGTCCTGCAAATGTGATCCAAAGCCCACACAGGAGCCCAACACAAACCCAAAGACCAACTACCAGCGTCAATGCCAGCCCTCCGTCACCGGACAGCCTCGATGGCCACCACCCATGATACTTCTAAAATAAAACACCCAAAATACAAGAAAAAATAAAATGAATTATAATGGTATTCAAATGGTGAATTTTGAAATCATAATTATATAAGAATGAAAGTATAAAGACCTATATTTTTCCTTATAATACTTGGAAATATATTAAGAAATATTTTCAAATCCAGGAGTTGAGATGATGCGACATTACAAGGCTTGGTGATCCTGTTATTGATATTATAAAAATATTAAATATATGAGAATGAGACAAGCATATTTTTCTTAAAATATTTGAATAAATACTAAATGTATTCTTGGATTATGAATCTAAGACCATGGTTGAATCTGTAACATCGGGGTTACCCTATGTAATACTTATAGTTGGTTTGTACCAAATATTCGGTTGAGGCATTTGTTGATGGTGTGTTTAATTAAAATAATTAATTAAATTTATTTACTTAAATTTAAATTCCCATGACCTAATTACCTCTATAAATACACCACAATTTAAATTATCAAGGGTTAGTAGCATAAACCCTTGGGGAATTGAGAGGATTATCTGATTGTTCTTTATAGCAGATCACATCGGAGGATGATAGGAGATCAGATCGAGGAGGATCCATAGGTAGTGAATGTGGTGGGACTTATCCTTTATGGGAGAATTTTTTATTCACCAATGATAATTCAAAATCAAGGTAGGACTCACCAATTGTAGTTTACACCCTCTTGATTAAATTTTTAAATCAATGATTATTATCTTATATTGATCCATGATTATTTGATTCTTCTCATGAGATGTTACCGGAATTAAATTATTAAATTCAATTTATTCTTCCTTTTTCATGTTATTCACCAAGGATATCTCTGATTTATAATCATTTACAAATAAATCCCATCCAATGATGATTAAGAATTTTTTATTATACTATTACCCCACTTATTCTTCATGTTGTTCATCATTGGACCATAGGGTCACGATTCGACATTTTCAGTATGGGTTCGAGGGTGATTGAACCCCTGTATTTGTGGTGGTTTTATATATAATGAATGTATTGGAATTTTTTGGATAGATCATGATATATTTCACATGGTACTTTATAGGTTTGAGATTCAGAGTCGTGACAAGAAACATGAGGTGCATAGGATGTGTAGGGACACTTCAATTCAATGACAAAATTCCATTTTCTATCCACCAAAGCCTGAGAAATGATCACTGTATGTGATTTATTTCAGTTTAGGGAGGATAAACGATGAGATATATAGTGGTGAGTCCATATATGGAAAATGTGGGAAGGAATGTTAGGTTCTAGAAAATTACCAACTAAACACCATGTATTACTGAATAACACATGGCATGTATTCCCCTCTAGATTTGGAACTAGTTTTTTGGGGGGAATTAAGAATCACATGTTGTATGGTCAGGACCACATGTCATGTGGCCCTCTCTAGGAGGCCAAGCCATGTTCCAACTAGCACATTTCTAGGACCTTTTATGATCGAACAAGTTGTGTACTTTGGGAGTACACTAGTATGGAACTGGACATGGCTAGGTACACAGGCATGACCCAAAGTACAAGGGTATGGCTAGGATAACATGTGTAGGCCTTGAATGGTTTAATCGCACCAAGTACCACCAATACAGGTCATGTACGATGGAATGCTTTCCAAGATTTTTCCAAAGGTAAACATATCTAGGCGATGAGGTGGGGTTACATGATATGTGGAACCACATACACATTGTGTATTCCATTCTACAAATTCATCCTCTTCTATATACTTCATTTAGTCTCAAATTTTGTCCGATTAGTAGGATATACTTAGTTTTTCTCTCCATCTAATGTGATTTTGGACATCATTTTTTCATATGAGATATGATGTGATATATTCTAATCATGATGATATTTTAGGTGATGCTTGAAGATGAAAGTCATTAGGGTAGGATCATTAGTGTGATGTCGGGGTTGGAACTCCCCTATTGCACTAAGGTGTGGGTCCCACATATTCTTAACATAGGTAGAGTTGGAACTCCCCCATACTATAGAGGTTGAGGGTCCTCTATTTACTGGAGTGGAACTCCCTTATCTTTAAGCTTCAGTGGTGTGTGGATCCTCCATCGGAGTTTTTGATCCCTAAGATGTGGAGCATAGTAGTAAGGATAAATCCCTTCTATACTTATTTTAGTGAGGTTGTGTTTGATTTTGGTCAATGGTGATGGACTTTTGGAGTTGCATGATGACTCATCAAATTTGGATGGGCTATGAGATGGATATTATATTTCTCTCTCATCAGGGTTTCTTAATGATTATATATATATATATATATATATATATATATATCTTTTGGGTTACATTTCCCTCTTTCATTGTGTTGAACTGACCTCTTTTATATCTTTCTATTGCTCCCTCTTTGGTTTTGGAGCATCCTACTTGGTATGTATATACTCAAACTTTCATGGGATTTTCCCAAACATGTTGTGTCTTATAAAGATGATGGGTATATCAGTGGTAACTTTGGTGTATAATAGTGATCATATGGATCATTTACTATATACATTGTTATAGACTTAAAGATTAAGATTCAGTCTCTCTCAGTTTTCATTCATTCCAGTTGTTGTCAGGTCAGGACTTCATTTCTAGTTGGGTGTGTATTTTTCCTATTTCATTTTGGTTTATACTGTCATACTCTATTGTTTTTCTAAAATTTTATTGTAGGAATTATTGAACTATATATGTTATAGTATTTACTTTATATTCCATTTCACTTTTTCATGGGTATGGTTGGGTACATGCATACATGTACATTAGGAAAAGGTCTCCCATTTACATTATTCCTTCTTGACACTTATTGCGAACCCCTATCCTATTGGAGGCAGGATTGGGGTGGAAGTAGCTCGACCATCCACCAGCTAGGAAAGAACTAGTGGGTCCGTTCATTACAAAAATATACCTACTTAGGATTGAGTTTACCCATCCTGAACTATAGCATGGGTTAGGAGGATATTTTGTTAATTTCAACAACCTTATGGTCTCTACACTACTTCATCATTTGGTGGGGTGACTTCAATTGTGGGGTGGATATAGAGAGAATACCACATGATTTTGTGATACTATATGTAATATCCCAGACCAATACACATTGATCTAGTGCTAAAAACATAATCTATACATACTTTCTTGATTCCAAATTACTACACCCAATTTTTAACCTTCCATAAATACAAAATCAAAGTAAATTTTTCAGTCACTTACATACCCAAGGCCTTTTTTAGGTTTATAAATTTATATAAATAGGAAAAAAATTACTTAACATGACCCATATATTTCTATCCAAATAGAAATTTCCCCAACAATACTTAGATTTTATTATTCCATAAAAAGTCTTTAACATATCCCACAAAATTATCCAAACATGATGAACTTATAGATATATCAAATGTATTAATTTTCTTAATAACTTGGGTAAATGGAAACATTTTAAGGGTAACCTCAACCAATAATTAAGGGAAATATGATAGTAGAATATATCATATAATAAAAAAGGAATGACCAATACAACAGGAGTGAGTAATAATCAAACATTTCATTTAACATACAACATGAACATAAATTATTTCAATGTAAAACAAAACAACAAAAATTAACAAATGGAAAATAATAGTTGATTCCATAATCATGTAATACATAATGTTGTACATAATAATCATATCATAAAGGAATAAATCAATACATCATACATATTATCAAGACATTGAGACAATACATTATAAATAATTAGACAAACATACATTGAATATCCAGACTACATTGTCTCATGAGACTTACCAAAGCATCAAGGAGATATCTAATATTGGTTTTCACCCTTCAATTACCAATTCAATTCATTAACCATATGAAATAAATGAATAATAATATAGAACATAATCAATATTCCTTATCAAAAAAATTTATATTGGAGAACAGAATATGAAATGTCAATATTTTCCCAGTACATTATCATCATTCCTTAACAGTCAATAATTATATGTATAAATCTTACAAGTATATAGATTTTAAATATTTTCTTATTCAATGATTTAGTTAACTTTATTAGTAAACAACACCATTTTTATTGATTAAAAATAATTTTTTTTCATCAAATAGTGTAATGAGTATACGACTAAGTCAATGCTAAAAATGATGTAGAATAAATAAATGATAATAAATAACATGGAAATGAAGGGAACATAAATTAATTAGAAATAAAGTCCTTTTATTAAATATAATTCCTTTTTAAAATAGAGAGTAAAATGGAATAAATTCTTTCTAAAAGAGTTTTCCATTAAATATTTTGTAGCTTTGCTAAAAAATTAAGTTAAAATTAAATTTCAAAACACTTTTTATGATAATTCAAGATGACCATTAAAACATAATTTTTAAAATATTTTAAAATAATATAATACTTAAAATAAACTATACGTAAGTAAGAAAATGTGGAGTGGAAGATAAAATTATACAAAAAATGAATTAAATCCCATTTCAACAATTTTAAGAAAATAAAATCAATTTTTTGAAAATTTCATAGAATAATGGTAATAGATATTACTTTTGAAAAAAATAAAAAATTAATGGAAACTAAGTCATGAATAATGATAATTATGGTGGTAAAATCAGTTCAAGTGGAAAACATTTGAAAAAAGATTATTTTCCTAATTTTTAAATAGAGTCAAAGATGGCTTGTACGAAAAGCATTAAAATGGTTCCTTTAAAAAAATTAACAGAATTCCAAAGTAAATAGAAATTAAATTTTAAGAAATAATTGAATTATATAAAGAAAATCCTCCTGAATAAAAATAATGAATGTGAATATGGAAGATAAAGGTCCCTAACCAAAAATAGAAATAAAGTTGAATTCTCTTATAAATAAATCTCATTTTTTTGAGTACCAAAGATTGGGAAAATGGGAAAATTTTTGAAAACCCAAAAAAACTAGAGTAGAATAAAATATATGTGTTTTTTGAGAGTAATATAATACAATCCCCTCAATGGAAATTAAAACATAAACAATCCCAATAAAGAGTGATGATGTATAATAAATCCTTACATATTTTATAACATATGTATCAAAACCTCATGAAAGGTAGAGATTGAAATGGAAATTTAATTTCCATGATTAAAGAGTGGATAATTATATAATATTTAAAATATTCAACATATATAGTGTATAATGAAAATAGGTGATTAATTAAAAACATGTCTCAAAGAAAGATGTTTGAGATGACAAACCCTTACCATGGATTCCTATTTTTTGAATTCACTCTAATATCTATTTATAATAAATTTATATTTAATTTAAATATATATAAGAAAAATATTTACACATAAAATACTTGATACCATTCAGTTATAACTTTTTTTTAACGGCTTAGTAATAATTCTTTGTTAAAATTAATATTTTTTTGTTAACTATTTAGTTTCCATGAATTTTCCTATTTTGACATTCTAGTCCTTACATCTTGGTCATGGTTTCATAATATCTGAAAATTTTATAAAGGTATATATTTTTTTTAATATAATTATGGAGTTCTGTGTTCGCTTTAGGTAATTCATGATGATGATTCCCATACAAAACTAAAAAATTTAATTTTTCAAAATTTTGATTCAATAAAAAAGATTTGATTTTATTAACCAATATACATGGATATATTAGTATTAAAAATTATTAAAACAACCTAAATTAATCATTATTATATTATATTATCATTATTTAACATTACTTAATCATTCATGACATAAATATTATAACATCATTCCAGTATGTGGTAAAATTTACCTAAACAAAAGTGTGCTATAATGATTGGATGAGTAAGAGAATGATATTTCATGATAATATCACTTTTATAAGAGATTAATTATTTTAAAAAATGTTATTAAATTGATAAATAATTTTTAAGAATATGAATATTAAGAATATTAATGTAAGAGGATGAAAAGAAATTCTTACTTTCAAAGTGTCTCAGTGAACTCGTTTTAGGTAGTTAAATTTTGTGATCATCAATTGTGATTGATATTATTAATTTTCTATAAAATAATCTTTAAAAACCCTTAATTATGTCATAAATATAATTTTTAATCATTAATTATATCTATATAACTATGCATGTGAGGTGGTGATGAAAAATTAATTACATTTCTTCATGGAATTGGTGGTCCACACATATACACGAGCGATGTTTTTATTTTATATTAGATGGAATGGAGATAGAAATTGGTTATAACATTAACAAAAAAAATTCAGTATAGTAAAAATTATTATTTCATTATGTGAATATGGTTATAGAATATTTTTATGAGGTTTAAGAAGAAATAAACTTGAAAAATCTCAATAAGAACATTAACTTCTTCCTTAGATAATATCCTTTAAATAACACATTAAGGATTCTTGGATGGGTATTCTGGGAAGAAAAATACCTATAGGTAATGGATAAGGGTTTTTTTAAGGTATTTTATTAGATAATTATTGATCTAAGGGAGATTAGTGTGTGTGTGTGTGAGTGAGGATAAGAGATACCCTTTTATAAGTGATGTGGTGGTACACTTATAAATACCTTTCACATTAAAATTATATAAATTCATTATCATGGAAAAGTGGAACATAATGGGAAAATTATCAAATATATGATATTTTAGGGTCTATATACACTCAACCAATTAGTTTTATCAATGTTTTCGGGACATATGAACTCATATGTCTTAGTTTAACCCCCTCGTTAATCCTTATAACCTGTATCATGGTGACAAAAAATTTACCATGGTAACAACTATTTTGGACTATAAAATGATATAAATAATTTGAATATTATTATTAAAAACATATAATATATTATAAAACAATAAATTTTTTGGGGTGGTGAAAATTAAATTTAATATAAACATGCAAAACACAATGAAAACATATTTTTTAGAGAAAATGTATTTTTAAAAATTAAAATGATTTTACATAAAAATAATGTGTTGAATTTATTCTCATGAAATTTACTATTTTAAAAATAAATAATGGAAATTTATGTGAAATTTTAATAAATATAAAACTAAATTTAACCAAGTATTGACTTATTAAATAAAAGGAGCAAAATTAATTCTTTTATTATAATAAAACATTAGTTATATTTCCCAAACATTAAAATTTTATTTATAATATCAAAATTATATTTTTAAATACATTATATTAGTTATTAAATATATATTTTTTCTATAAAAAAGTTTCTTAAAACATTCATTTCATTCTCATATAATGATAATGTCATAAAACTGACAATATTTGTGAAATCTGTATTCACCACTATTCGCCCAAAAATAAAACATTTAATAAATTATGTAAAATCCCTAATTTAATCTTAAAGTGAAAAAATTAAAAAATTATTTTAATTTAATAATAAAAAATTTATAAAATTATAAAATTTTCTTTTTAACTTAAAATAAAAAATATAAATAAAATCTACTTTTATAAAAAAATAACCTTTATCTTTAAGTGTTCTTAATATTATTTCATATCATTTAATAATTAAATAAATTTTATTATATGATTTCATAAATTAAAATATTACATATTATCATTATTATATTTTTAAAATGATAAATTTAATTTATTAGGAAATAATACACAACACTTTAAAAAATCTCTTTGAAAAATATCTCTTTTTAACATTTAATAGTTTTAATCATAATAAATTATTTATTTATTATTCAATTATTAAACTTCATCAATCAAAAAAAAAGATAATAAAATGTAAGTATCATAATTTATTACAATATTTATATTGACAAAATGTTTATTATAATATTTCATGACTCGTTTTAGTTTGGTGTTGCGTGTAACGTAAGATATTGAAAATAGTATTATTTAAAGAAGAATTAAATATTGAAATCTTCAGGTGTTACATTATCCCCATCTTAAAGAAATTAGATCCTTTCATTTTTAATTTCTTCTTTCCCAAATGAGTGTATCATGAAATTATAATAAAATCTAATGTAGATTTCATCATGATAATTAATTTCTAATACAGTACTAAAAAATATGGTATTTCATAATTAAATATTTCTAAAACCATTTATGCATTATTATAAGATTCATACTTTTTAATGAGTTCCCAAATATATACCTTGATAACTGAGTAATATTTTTTTATATAATAATCAAAATATTTATCCTCTTCTTTCTTGAGTTGAGTAATTCTTTTACCATGAAGGTATAAAATTAGAGAAAAAAATACTTACTTGATTTCTTTCCATTTCATAAGTATAATTTTATCCCTTATTTTTGTTTTATGTAGTTTTCCATTGCTGTTTTATTTTAATGTCTCGATTCAGCTCACTTTATGAACAGTAAATGGGTTAGTTCTCCAAGTGACCTCATGCATGTATTCCTGAACGCTAGAGTCTATTGACTATTGGTGGGGGTCTAAGGAGGTACTATAGGTATTATATAAACCTGGTATCAGATTGAAAAATAGTGGATGGTATAACCAAGTATCATATATCAATAATTAACATACAAGTACATAGGATAATCAGAACATCCAACCCATAATAATATGCCATGTGAAAAACTACAGTCATACAATGATTATAGCCCACCGGGACGGTCACATTTAAAAATAAGGAAAGAATAAAATAAAAGGTATTGAGGGATCTACCATGACTTCAAGCTTCTCCTCAATTGAAATATTCAATCTTACTCAAGATTCTTATCTTGATCATCAATATGATACAGGGCCTCTACCCAACTAGTTCTTTCAACAAGTGAGAGTTCTTGAGTAACCAAGTATCATGGCCACATAATCAGGATGTGAGTAAATAACTTAGTAGGCCACCAAAAATTTATTCTCATACATGACTATTATATGTTTTGTAAGTTCATGTGATCTGATCTACTAAAAATAGTTAATTTTTTTAATAATCAATAAAATAAACCAATAATTCATGCTTCAGATCAATGTTGTAATGACTATTATCAAGTCACATGGATAATTCCAACCCATAAATTGATTACCATACCATTTTTTATCCCTAGGTTCATGACCTCGATCAACCATCACTACGGGAAAAAGGGGTTTTTGCGACGGGGATAAATCCCGTCGCAAATAGTCCCGTTAGAAACTTATTTGCGACGGGGGAATTTTCTCGTCGCAAATAACTACATATTTGCGATGGGGAAATCTCGCCCGTCGCAAAAGTTTGGCGCGCAATGCGCGCCAAGCCACGGGAATGTTATTTGCGACGGGGGGTTACCACCCGTCGCAAATAACCGACGGCGGTAAAAAATATTTGCGGCGGGAATATACCCCCGTCGCAAATAGTATGTCGGCAGATTATTATTTGTGACGAGTCCCGTCGCAAATAACTATTTAACCGTTGACCGTGATAAATGCTGGCTAAAGTATTTGCGACGTCTACCGTCGCAAATAATACTATTTGCAACGGGTATCCTATCGCAAATAATGTCGTCGCAAATAAGCTAACCAATAAATACCCCCATCCGTTTTTTTCATTCATTCTCAAACTCTATCTTCTACTTCTCTCAAAACTCTATTTTTAGAGTTCACAGTTTCTTAAGTTTAATTTTTATTTCCGGAGTTGATATTGAAGTCTTCAAAAACTATCAAAGATCAACCTCAGATCAATTTTAATGGTATTTATGTTCATTTTAATTTAATATTTATTTTAAATTTTTTATTAGTTTTAATTATTCTTAATTAGTTGTAATTTAATTATGTATAGATTGTTTTGTTATTTAATAAATTTAAATTATTAGTATTCATTGTTTATAGTTAATGGTAATTAGGAATAATTAATAATAATTATAAATAATTAATAATAAATAGGAATAATTAATAATAATTAGTCATAATTAGAAATAATTATTAATAATTAGTCATAATTAAGAATAAATACTAATAATTAGTAATAAATACTAATAATTAGGAATAAATAGTAATAATTAGTAATTATTAGTAATAATTAGTAATAACTAGTAATAATTTAGAATAATTTAGAATAATTAGGAAATAATTAGGAACAATTACGAAAAATAAGAAAAAATACGAATAATTACTAATAATTACAAATAATTACTGATAATTACTAATAATTACTAATAATTATTAATAAACCTCCTCCATGCACGCATTAACCTTTACAACTAAGCCATTTCATTTTTTTATACATTTAATGATCTATATATATATATATAGTTATATTTATTCGTATATTAATATAGATTTATATTAATATAAATATATTTGGTTATATGAATAAATATATATATATATATATATATATATTCATATATTAATATATATATTTATTCGTATATTAATATATATTTATATCTATATATATGTGTGTGTGTGTGTGTAGTTATAAATTTTTATTCGTATATTTATTTGTATATTAATATATATTTATAAACATAGTTTAAAATAAATTTATAAAATATGTTTTTTTATGTGTATTTATAAATAAATAAATACATACATACATACATATATACAATACACACACACACACACACACACACACACACACATATATATATATGTATAGTTATGAATGAATACATAGAAATGAGGGGGTGAAAATCCATCGAGAATGTTAAAATGACTATAACTTCTAATATGTAAGTCTGTTTCAACTCCACAACCAGTCAAATCGAAGAACATGAAATGATCTTCGCTATGATATGCGGTACATGCCAAACAGACATCCGGATCGGAAGTTATAGCCATTTGAATGTTAAAACGACCATAACTTCTAATACAGGAGTCCGTTTCAGATTTACAATCAGTAAAATCGAAGAACATGAAATGGTCTTCGATATGATATATGGTACAGGTTTATCAGACATCGGGATCAGAAGTTATAGTTGTTTGAATGGTAAAAAACCGGGATACCCCGACTAAAAACTCAGTTTTAGAGGCCTTCTGGGCCTCTTTTGGCCTCGAAAATCCCTTGACTGGGGTTCCCCCAGGTCACAACGACATAGAGCTCGTCGCAGGCTTCTATTTGATATGTTGTAGAGCTCAAACGGAGTCCCGGATCAAAAGTTATGGACGTTTGAAGTTTGAGTTTCATTTTCAACTTATTTTTGATCTTTCATTAATTTTTTTATTTTTTTATATTCAAAGAGTTATTAAATGACTATTAATTGATAAAAATTACATAATTACTAATTAAAAATATTTTTTAATTTATTTTATATTCCTCTTTTATTAAATATCTTATAAATTGATATTATATTTCCACAGATCCTTTCAAAAACATATTTATAAAATAAATATTATATTTATATCAATATAAATAGATTAATATATTTAAATATTAATAAATAATTTTTTTAATTTTTTTTTAATTTTTTTATTATTATTTGCGACGGGAATATATTCTCGTTGCAAAAAATTATTTGCGATGAGCCCGTCGCAAATAGGCTCTTCGAAGAAACTATTTGCGACGGTAAAAGGGCCGGTCGCAAATACTTTGTTGCGACGGGCCCATCGTAGAATTGTTTTTTAAAAAAACCAGAAATATATTTGCGACGGGCCCATTTTCCGTCGTAAAAAAAATTATTTACGACGGGCCCGTCGCAAAAAAATATTAGTTGCGACGCCGTTTTCCACAACGGGTCATTTGAGACGGGGCCCCTTCGCAAAGGCCATTTGCGACGGGCTCCCGTCACAAATGACCCGTCGCAAATACCTGTATTTCTAGTAGTGCATATTAGATTCAGCTATTTCTAGGGTGTCTATGAGCTCATCATGATGCCCAAACCAACCTAGTAACACACAGGCTCAAAATACATGGTAACCCAAACTGTATCCTCGCAACTCTAGGGACACATACCACGGTAGTTCAAACATCCATGATCTAGATCCATAGAAGATCCAACACTAATATCTAAATCCAAAGCAGATCCATCATGGATTTTGGATCTAAATCCATGTTATCCCTAACATTCATATCCTCATAACTTCAAGGACCCATCCCATGATAGTCTAAAAACTTGAGCTCAGAATCCATGGTATCTCCAACACCATGTTATAAATTCTTAGTAACTCAAACATATATATCCTTATGACTCGAGGGGCCTAACCCATGAAAGTATAACACCAAAGTACTAAATACATGGCATGTCCACTAAGGAATCTGGCTCTAAATACATAGAAGGATTAGCATCTATATCCTCAAAACTCTGGGGACCCGTCCCATGAAAATCCAACATTCGGTCTCTAAATAAATAGTAGTTCCAATAGTATCACATGAAGCTCAAAAGATGAATCCCAGGAAGTACCTCTGGTCATCCCCCAATGTCACCATCATATCTTATCAGTCCCATGTGTCGGGTCCCAAGAAGTATGTCTAGGTATCTATAACTACATCAAAAGTAACTTAGTGAAGGAGAAAATACAAGGTAGGGTTTCCCAAATTCCAATCCCCTTACAATTATCCATGAACCATCCGGCTCACATCATCGACATGGGTTCTAAGGTGACACTAGCTACCATCTCTACCCATTCCCATGTACACCTTCTTTATAGTGTTAAAAGTTACCAGGGAACCTAATAGGGTCCCCATAGGTACTATCGAGGCCTCATTGGACTTCTAGGAAAGTCACACTAGGGAGATAGTCTTAAACCCATTACCTTTCCCCAGGAATCTTAGGTTGTCCTGAAAAAATGACCATTTATCCAGTATCTTCAAGGTCTAACCACCCAAGTGAGAACATATTAGTGGGGGGGGGACACTCTCCTAAAAGTCGTATTAATGAGATAATGGATCTAGGGAATCCCTCATGGACAATCCCTCAGCCATGTATCCTAATTCATCACTCCCCTCTGCCAAGGGTCATTGGGTCATATATAACTAGGGGAAACAACACTCTATCCATTTAAATTTAACTAACTCATACCCCTCATAGGGTTCCAGAATTTCAAGGCACATGATCTAATTTACATCCATGACCATCAGTAGACAATGAGTCCATCCAGTACATGAGGGGCCGTAAGGACCTTTTTAACTTTGTGAAAATTCAATCTTAGACTTTTATTTTGATTAAAAACATAAAAAATCATGGAGGCCCACCTCCAAAATTGGAAGGACCACAAATACCAAATTCATATAAATAAATTCATAATACCAAATGGTAGATACATGGGGACCACCAACCATATTCAGAAGCAAAACCTCTTTCTAAAGAAGCTCAACAACTCTCATAGAGGATCACTAATCACATCCTGCCATTGTCTGAAACATATGTGGTCCTATTACATAACTCAGCTGCTAAATTAATTAGTTATATTAAAATTATAAATAATTAAGTAATTATAAATAATTTTATACAATTATATAACTTAATTTTAAAAGGAATAAATTATTATAAGCTTAATGCTCAAGCTCATCACACCAAAACCATAACCAAATGCTCGCCAACAGCCACCAGTGTACCACTATCCTCATTCTAGGAAACATCCCTTACACATGATGAAATAACAATCATTAATTCAAATTAATTTAATCTCAATGACTTAAAAAAATATATGCAGAAACATACCTCAACAAAATAGAATACAATGATGTGTAGACATCATCTTGGGATTCACTCTATGCAAGCAACATGAAATCCCCTTGCTGCTCAATCAATTCTACCTTTCCCTAATGTAATCAGAATCAAATACCTAACCGAGAGAAACCAAAATCAAAGAATAATAGGGAAGGATTCATATGGGTGTTTCTAGAGATAATGGTGTACATTAAATTACTAATTTTTATCTTGAAATCTATCCATAGATCAAAGGATGTAAGGGATCCAAAGGGGAGGGCCTGGCTAGATTGTACACAAAAAATCAATAGAAAAAGAGGGATCCCCCTCTTAAAACCCTAAGGGGGGGTAATGGAAATTATTACCCCTTT
Source organism: Viscum album (assembly GCA_963277665.1). NCBI lineage: Eukaryota > Viridiplantae > Streptophyta > Magnoliopsida > Santalales > Viscaceae > Viscum > Viscum album. The sequence goes on from OY728120.1 coordinate 1,208,311,419, forward strand.
AAATACCCAAACATCTAGCTAGAATGCATCCACCATCTGGCCAGTAATCCCAATAGTGGAATAGGGCCACTACCCAAGACACCAACGAGTTAGTGGTTGTCCCATGGATATTTGGTGGTACATGCTGGTGCATCCAAGCAGCTCATCCACCCAGACCATCCTATAGTATTTTCTTGAGCCTTCTATGTAACACCCCAGGTAAATAATTAATATGAAATTTTCATATTTATCCATATTTGTGAATAAAATATTAATATGTCTTTAAAGGGGACGCTATGCTCGATGGCGTACCCAACACGCAACAACGAGTTTCTTGGGAATCTTACGTTGCACTCCAATAATAAAATAATATTAATTCAAATGGTAGTTAACATGTAGCCGTTGTATTGGAGGGAATGGATAGAAATAACTAAAATATGATTATATATGTTTTTTAAATGTTTTTACATTCATCCAATAAAATCTAAAGGCTTAAAATACCGAAAGAATTCAATTTTAGGCGTATATGCCCTAGTTTTCACTAAAGGTTCACTTATCGCCTTTTAATGGAAAACTGTCATTAAATATAGTTTTGTTCACTCTTAAACATTCTTTTGGACCAAATAAAACTCTTATTAAGAATCGGGACATCAAATTTTACTTTGTGTAATTTTTTGGTATTTTTCCGATAAACTTCATTTTTTAATGAATAGTGTAAAATGTTGTATTTTAATTCAAAACCTCTTTTTAATCTAATTTATTTATATGATTAGATTATATTTTAAATTGGTTTTAAAGTGAAATTAGAAAATATTTTTACCATTAAATCCAATAGTGGTCGTTGGAATTAATTTCACTTTGAAATCAGACTTAAACTAGTGTCAATCTTTTGATACTTATTGTTTTATAAAAACACACTATTTGCTCTGAGAGCGGGAATTAATTATTAAATTAACTAATGTGACTAATATGTTCTGAATTTTGTAAAACGGACTTCATTTTTGAATTCGGAAAATCAAACATAGCTCAGGGTGAATTTTTGGGATTTTTCTGAAAAACTTCAATTTTTGATTAATAGTGAAACCACTAAGTGGTACTTATAAAAGCTGATTTTCCGTTTAAATGAAATTTTTCCATCATTGTGTTTTGAATTTCAAAAATCCGACATACATGGTTGTCATTAAGAAGTAAAATGTGGTTCAATGAGATTATAATAATTTTTTGGTGAATAGTAACTTATTAAGTTCTTAATCGCGATTAGAGGTAATTAGTGTAATTTAAGGAAAAAATGATATTATAAGAATGTGAAAACACCATTACACTTGTCCTACACCTATTGGGTGAGTCATGGCCGACCAAGACAAGCCATGGTCCAACTTGGGGACCCCATGGAGACACTTTGGTTGGGAAATGACATAAATAACATTTTATTTAATGTAAAAGTAAAATTGACACAAACATGATATGTTTTACTAAAACAATTTTTAAGTGGGGTTATACAAGTCATCATTTTTATTATAAATATTAATTGGAAAGATAAAAATATTTCCTACATCATAGATTTTTTTTTATAATTTTTAGACATTAAATAAATTAAATTATTTATGACATAATAATGATGCATCGATGACATCATTATTTGACGATTTAAATAAAATGGAAAGATAATGTAAACTCTATGAACTACACATGTAAAAAACTTATTGTATGAGTGTATTTCGAAGCCTTATCACCTTATCCACGAATTATATCAATGTGGGACCTTTTGAAACCGAAACACATTTTCAAATAAAGTAATATTTCTTTACTTTCCAAAAGTGCCCCTCCTCTGCTCTTATAAAAGGCCCCCACCTCTACCTCATTTAACACACTCCTCAAGCCTTTGGCTCGGCCAACACCTGCCCATTTACTCTCTCCACATCCCTCTCCTCATCCTAGAGGATTCCCTTTGGGCAGAATCCTTTCAAAGGAAGCCTTTAGGCTCAAATCAAAAGGAGTTACACTTTTAAAGGTAATTCATTCTCTCATGTTCATTTGTTTTATTTTTCTTCTCCAACCCCCTAAACTCTTTTTATTTACATCTTTTGTAACAACACCAGTATCTTCAATATACTAGGATGTTGTTATAAGATTTATTCGAGCTACACTCTCACACAACTACATCAAATGGTTAAAGAACATACGGTTTCCGTGGATGGTGAAATTCTGCCTCCCGAAACGATGATTGTTCAATACTCATTTAACACCTTCAAAGGTGGCCATTATGATGTCACTATTTTTATATATGATATATAATATGTTTATGTTTTATTTATTCTTCTGTATTTTTCATTTTTGTCTTACCTTTATGGCTTCCATTATGGGTATACGCGATATCTTCATTTAAGGAAGTGCGGACTACCGCCCCCTCAAGTGATTTGATTCGTTAAATACCATATGTGGGATTTATAAAGGATGGAAATATGATATTATATATGATATTATACTGGAATTATAATATACCTTTATATCATTATTATTCCATTCTATAAAATACGAAATAGAAATGAAAGTAGCGTTCATGCGTACGTACGGCTTACCGTCTCCATGAACGGTGCATTTCATTTCTTACCTCTAAATGATTATGTAATGTTATAAATGAATGCATGTAATGGATATATATGACATATATGATATCTACATAATGAATAAAATTCTTTATATAATAAAAATTTGGCCACACGAACAACATGTAATTGTAAGAAGTCCACTTTCGACTTAAGAACCAAATATCGGCAAAACAAATATTATTAACTTAAATGATTACATAATGTTTATAACATGGTAATAAGTGGTATAAAAGTAATAATAAACTTGAAAAAGGTTCTTAATTAATTATAAATTAACTCAAGTTTATTATTCAGGAGATTAAAGAACGATCGGGTCAAGTCGGACCCGAGGTAAGGGATCCTACTCCTCTCTTTCTTTTTAAGTATACACTTTTATGTCATTCCTTTTAAATATCATATTTCTTGTTATTGGGATGATCTTTTATATTACACTTACTGTAATTTTTATGTTCATGTGATGAGAGACCCTATTCTCTCTCATCAATCCATTTTGGAAGTCTTATGTGGCGCTGTTAGGCTGCCGAGTTTTCGTAAGGGATTTTTCATCTCACTTTTATTCCCGTGAGATTTATGCTACATTCGCCAAAAATTCCATTGAGTGGTGTATTTACTGCCCATTATTCTACTCTTTGTGTAATATGCTTTCGTTTATGAGTATTTACATCAATGACCTATTGTCTTTCTTTCATGGGGTGTATGTTTTGAAAGATACCCAAGTCGGTAAGGGAACCTTTCACCCTCCTCTTTTTTAAAAGACTTCTTTTATTGGGTCTTTTAATTTACATATTTTTATGTTGGGATATGTTCTCATACATCCTTATTGATGTAAATTTTATGTCCAAATGATGAGATACACTTTTTATCTCTCATCAACTCATTTTGATGTGATGTTGTTAGGCTGTCAAGGGAACTTTTTAACCCAATTTCGATTTCTTTGGGTTCAACTTGTAGTCATTGAATATGTCATCCATTGAATATGTGTGAATGAACTTTTATTGTTTTACACTTAATATCCACTTATATTGGGTGCATATATATTTTTCACACATATTTTTGAGATTTATTTGTCCTTAATTTAAGGATACCTTCTTTATAAGGGATTTCATCACATTTGACATTTATATTGAGGGCTCATTGTTGTTATGCACCAATTCACTCTTATATGGTGTATATACTGTCCTTTGGAGTATTATATCATGAATCCTTTTACTCTCATGATATTATAAAATTCTGACTAAATGTTATTCCTCGATTATTGTATTCAAGTGTCTCTAATTTTGGTAAAACCCCTTTAACCAAAATATCGTTTTAAATGTTTTAATTATTTGTTCTTATTAATATCCATGTTTTCAAAATGGTTTTAAGGATTTATTTATATGGATATTAATGGTTTAAAATGTTAAAAGCTTCAAGGTGGTATGGGACACTTTGATTCAAAAATCTCTTTATTAAATGTTTTAAATGGTTTTGGAAATGGTTTCTTTTTGAATGGATTCATTATTTCAATATCCTAAAATGTTATATTGTGATTAAAATGTGGAAATGTTATGTTTCCTTTATTTATGTTTATGTGATATGATTATGTTATAGTTCTTGGGCATTGTTATGAAGAACAGGTGGTTCTGTGATAAACTAAGGGCGGGTGAGCCCGATATAGCTCTCCAATGCATTGGGTAACGCGAAGGAGTGAAACGTTAAGGTTTCTCCGAAGAGATTTAGGGAATATACTGTAACGACTCGAAATTTTGAATAAATCTTGTTTCCTAATTTCATGTGTTATTTTTTATACTCAAAAAAAATATTTTATTTGATAAACATGATTATAAATAAAATGAGACCATTGGTTTTTGAGTGTTATATGACCATCGGTCAATATGACCACCGTGAACAAAATGTTTTTATTATTGTATCTAAATTTAAGTAATCCTGGTTAATTATTATAGAAAGAAGATTTGATGGCCACACCTAGTAGCCTTGGGCCGATCGAAGCCCATCTAACAGAGATTGGGAAGGAGGTAGCACCATTGGGCTTTGCTCTGGACCAAATCCAAGCCGAACTTCATCATGTGAAGCTAGAACGGAATCGCCTTCGCGAGAAGTTCAAACTGATAGAAATTACTACTCGGGCAATGTTGACTGAGCCGCCCCAAAATTCTATCACCCTAGCACACCTTACTCTTAGGTCCTATGCTGGTATTATAAGGGGTTATGTAACGAGACCGTAATTGCCTTGTGTAATCTTTTTTTTTAAATAAAAATTGGATTTCTTCTTATGATGATGTTTATGAATTTTCAAATGACCGGATAAATATTGTATGCATATTTTTGATGAATTTTAGAAAAAGGATATTTTAAAAATGGTTGTGTAAACCTTAAATAATTAAAAATGTGTAATGATTTTCGAAAAATGGTCTTCTACAATTATGTTCAGTACAAAATTTAGAGTCTAATAAGATCAACTTGATTTTTGATGAATAGTAAATTATGAATAGTGATTTTATGATTAGGATTAGTAATATGACCAAATGGATTAGTAATCTCACTTAAAGAAAGTTTTAAAATAATCTAGGCACCTTGATTAAGTAATGTGATTCAATAAAATAGTTAAATAACGGTTTCATTAATTATTATTCAAGTATTAGTTTTTTCGGGGTGAATAGTGTTTTTTAATTAAAAATTTAATTAAAAATAATTAGAAAATTATTTTTATAAAAATGACTTCATTTTTGAACTCAGAGCATCGATATTATGTTATGGTAATTTTTGGGGATTTTTCTGAAAAATGTGAATTTTCGATGAATAGTGTTTTTATTTAAAAATTAAATTAAAAAATATTTAGAAAATTATTTTTATAAAATGGATTTCATTTTTGAAATCAGAGCATTGATATTTGGTTAAGGTGAAATTTTGGGGTTATTCTGAGAAGGTTGAATTTTTAGTGAATAGTAAAAATACAGTTTTAGGGTTTCGGTATGTTTAATGACATCATAATGGTGTCATGATGATGTCATGAGATCTTTTGAGGGTTGGCCGGCCAAGGGTGATGAATTATTGTTTTGGGGGCCCCATGTGGCCTAACTCCATGATAAATGCCAAGGGAGAGCACATGGGTTTGAGAAAAGCACATGTGAGGTGTCCCTTGGCCATTAATGTCTTGTCCCCTCACTTTCCCTATAAATACCAAGCCCTCCTCTCATCAATTAGACTCCCCACTCTTCCCCAATGAAGTTATGGTCTCATTACCTCCCAAGGAGTCCTCCCAAGGTGCCCCCAAGCCCTCAAGTTCCCAACCTTTGAGGTTTAAGAGTTACATTTTAAGGTAAGGGATCCGACCTCTTTCTTCCTTTTCAAGTAATCTCTTTTATGTCTTTCCTTTTATGCTCCATGTTCTTATGTTTGAGGATGTTCTTCTATACTCCTCTTACTGCCCCTTTTCATGTTAATATAATGAGATATCCCCTCTTACTCTCATTATTTCGTTTTATGAAGTTTTAAGTGGCGCCGTTAGGCTGCCGAAATTTTTGTAACAGATTCTTTCTCCCTTCTCATTTTTCAAGATCTATTTTCATGTAAAGTATTTCAAGTTCCTTTTTGATATGTTGGGGTATGATCTCTATATCTATCATACTGGACTCTTATGTTCATATGATGAGATACCCCATTTGATCTCTTCAATTCAGTATTTTGTTGAAGTTTAAGTGGCGCCGTTAGGCTGCCGAATTTTTAAGTGGTTCTTCACCATTCTCATTTTGAAGTTCTACTTTCATGTCAATTCTTTCAAGTTCCTTTTTGATATGTTGGGGTATGATCTCTATATCTATCATACTGGACTCTTATGTTCATATGATGAGAGACCCCATTTGATCTCTTCAATTCAGTATTTTGTTGAAGTTTAAGTGGCGCCGTTAGGCTGCCGAATTTTTAAGTGGTTCTTCACCATTCTCATTTTGAAGTTCTACTTTCATGTCAATTCTTTCAAGTTCCTTTTTGATATGTTGGGGTATGATATCTATATCTATCATACTGGAATCTTATGTTCATATGATGAGAGACCCCATTTGATCTCTTCAATTCAGTATTTTGTTGAAGTTTAAGTGGCGCCGTTAGGCTGCCGAATTTTTAAGTGGTTCTTCACCATTCTCGTTTTGAAGTTCTACTTTCATGTCAATTCTTTCAAGTTCCTTTCTATTATGTTGGGGTATGATCTCTATATCTTTCATACTGATCTCTTATGATCATATGATTAGGGACCCTATTTGATCTTGTCAAATCATTTTCTTTTGAAGTTAAGTGACGCCGTAAGGCTGCCGAATTTTCATAAGAGAAATCTAAACTTTTTTTCCTTCCATGTTTTTCATTTCAAATGGTATGTCCCTAAAATTTCATTACCATGTCCATATTTCCTTCTTATTCTTTCACCCTACTGTTTTATGGATCATTTATGAGTGGGTTACCCATGTCCCCTCTCATTTCAATGTTTTCTAAAACCCCGAAACTTAGCCGTTATGCTGCAGAATTTTCCCCTCAAAATGCCTCTCTCTTTTCTCAAAAATTATTTTACGTTATAAAGTGAATACTCAAAGCTCTTATTTATACAAGGTTATTCACATATATATCAAAACGTTCCATTTTAAATTCTGGGATTTACATACATGAGACCCGCTTTCCCTTTCCGTGGGTTTAAAGTGACGTAAAGATCATGTCTTTAAAGCAGTTTTTAAAACGTTATGATTATGAAATGAAACCCATTTATTTTATGCTATGGGTTATTTATGAAATGTTTTATGATCATATATGTGGCTCACATGATAATAAAGGCAAATTTAAGGGTGCGCCCTGATAGCGCTCCAATGCATTGGGTAATGATGTAACCACTAGAGATTACAATTTTCACGATACCTTGGTGAATAACCTTGGTAATTTTCAAATGACACCTTGGGGATGGACCTTGGTGATATGTTCATGATTGTCTATGTTAAATGATGTAGCCACATATTCAAGTTATGAAAAATGTTGTTTTTATTATGAAATGCCTCATGATTTCTTTCTCATGCCTTAAAGTTCTTTTCATGTCATTATTGAAGTATATCAAGCTCACATGTAAAATGTTCCTCTTGTTTCCCTTACTGGGCCTTCTGCTCACCCTTTATTTTGATGTGTGTTACCAGGTTATGAGATGCAGTAATGAACCTAGGATGAACTTGAGGAGAAGCCTTTCAAGTGTTTAAGAAGAACGTTTTTTTTCCTTTCATTTATTATGTTCCTGGTTTCCAAGACACTAAACCTTAAAGATCCTCGGTTTTGTAAAATGTAATGAAAGTTTATGTGATGAAAAGGTGGGATGCTATAGTTGGTATCAAAGGATGGTTTAGTTATTTGTGGAAATTAGGATATGAAAACTCTAGGAGGAACCCTATAGAAAAGTTTAATATAGGAAATCTTCCTGGTATTTTGGTGAGTATTGAGTAAGGGGTTTCCAAGCAAATACATCCCTGTCTGGATACGAGCAGGTAGAGGTGGCTCTGGCACAGATGTACATAGGGGTAAAACCCGAAAACACCGCTTTGAGCTAGACTCAAACGGGAACTGGTACACGACAACGGGCCTTGCTGCACTCTTGGTTACGACACTCCCGGGGGATATGCTTTGGTAAATTCATAAGCTTAGTATGAACCATTGTTAAAGGAACAAAGATAAAATAAAATAAAGGTTTACATAAGAATATATGATCATGGATAACCTAGAAGGGAACCTAGGGGATCACAAGTTAGGGTATACTTTACTTCTACATGTTATCCTTAGATGCTTTAAGTTTCTTTGCATGATTATTGGCTATGTATTTAAGCCCCTAATTATAGCTTCTTTTCTTAGTTAATGGCGGGAAATGGAAGAACATGTCCCAACAACCAATGTGATAGAAAATGCTATGATTGTCGTATTAATACGACCGAGATGATTAGGGGATTAAAAGATGATTATTATTTTGGAAGACGTTCACTATTTTGAGGACCATATATGATCAAGGTAAATAGATTACTACGGTATTTTCATTGAGGAGTAAGGTTGATTTATATTTTGATTTATCAATGAATTTAAGTTGGACTTATAGTAAATTAGGTTACTTACGGGAATGATTAAACTATCTTGGGTAAAATATGTTTAGGTTAGCTATTTTTGTTATAAGATGTTAGGAGTGGTTGATGTTGTTTGGAGATGAACAATGAAGTTTATTTTGGAAGACTATGTTATCAAGTCCTTCTTGTATTTGGGTTTCAATCTTAGTTTGGTTTATTTCGAGGAATTTTAAGGACTGTTATTTATGGAATGGTCTATGATGAACTTTGGGTATTACCATGGAACATTGAAGATTTAAAATTAGTTTCCATTCCTATGGGATTCTTCCTTTTTGAAGAGTTGTTTAACCTTACCCTTTCTGTTTTGGGATAATGTTTAAAGATAGAATAAATAGATAGTTAATCTTTTATGGATTATGTGATTCTCTAGAAGATGATTCTTGTGTTTTGATGAGACCAAGTAGTTTTGAATGCTCATCGTTTGGGGGAAAGGATTAGTTTTGGTAAAAACTTATTAAAGGGTGAAACTCTACATGAAGGTAGATATATTTTCTTATGTTTTTGTTCTATGTAGTAAATGAAATCCTCAAAATTATGAAAAGAAACGTAAAACAAAAATGTTGTTGGTTTACGTTTCCTACTAGGTAATCAAAGACCGTTTACACACATCATAAGTTTGGGATTTTCTCATGGTTAAATTTCTCCTAATCATGTTCTCTATCACTCTCTCTCAGAACTGACCCTTTGTTTTTTTCCTCCATGTCCATGTTTTCCTACATGGAACCCGAGTGTGGGTTAACTCGGGTGGCCTTTGTACTTCCTTTTCTTTCTTTTAAAGTAATGGTGTTACTGACTCTTTTTCCGATGTGGGACTTTCAATGAAATTTCAAAACCCAATTTAAAAAAAATTGCGAGGACGCAATTTCTTAAGGGGGGAAGATTGTAACGACTCGAAATTTTGAATAAATCTTGTTTCCTAATTTCATGTGTTATTTTTTATACTCAAAAAAAATATTTTATTTGATAAACATGATTATAAATAAAATGAGACCATTGGTTTTTGAGTGTTATATGACCATCGGTCAATATGACCACCGTGAACAAAATGTTTTTATTATTGTCTCTAAATTTAAGTAATCCTGGTTAATTATTATAGAAAGAAGATTTGATGGCCACACCTAGTAGCCTTGGGCCGATCGAAGCCCATCTAACAGAGATTGGGAAGGAGGTAGCACCATTGGGCTTTGCTCTGGACCAAATCCAAGCCGAACTTCATCATGTGAAGCTAGAACGGAATCGCCTTCGCGAGAAGTTCAAACTGATAGAAATTACTACTCAGGCAATGTTGACTGAGCCGCCCCAAAATTCTATCACCCTAGCACACCTTACTCTTAGGTCCTATGCTGGTATTATAAGGGGTTATGTAACGAGACCGTAATTGCCTTGTGTAATCTTTTTTTTTAAATAAAAATTGGATTTCTTCTTATGATGATGTTTATGAATTTTCAAATGACCGGATAAATATTGTATGCATATTTTTGATGAATTTTAGAAAAAGGATATTTTAAAAATGGTTGTGTAAACCTTAAATAATTAAAAATGTGTAATGATTTTCGAAAAATGGTCTTCTACAATTATGTTCAGTACAAAATTTAGAGTCTAATAAGATCAACTTGATTTTTGATGAATAGTAAATTATGAATAGTGATTTTATGATTAGGATTAGTAATATGACCAAATGGATTAGTAATCTCACTTAAAGAAAGTTTTAAAATAATCTAGGCACCTTGATTAAGTAATGTGATTCAATAAAATAGTTAAATAACGGTTTCATTAATTATTATTCAAGTATTAGTTTTTTCGGGGTGAATAGTGTTTTTTAATTAAAAATTTAATTAAAAATTATTAGAAAATTATTTTTATAAAAATGACTTCATTTTTGAACTCAGAGCATCGATATTATGTTATGGTAATTTTTGGGGATTTTTCTGAAAAATGTGAATTTTCGATGAATAGTGTTTTTATTTAAAAATTAAATTAAAAAATATTTAGAAAATTATTTTTATAAAATGGATTTCATTTTTGAAATCAGAGCATTGATATTTGGTTAAGGTGAAATTTTGGGGTTATTCTGAGAAGGTTGAATTTTTAGTGAATAGTAAAAATACAGTTTTAGGGTTTCGGTATGTTTAATGACATCATAATGGTGTCATGATGATGTCATGAGATCTTTTGAGGGTTGGCCAGCCAAGGGTGATGAATTATTGTTTTGGGGGCCCCATGTGGCCTAACTCCATGATAAATGCCAAGGGAGAGCACATGGGTTTGAGAAAAGCACATGTGAGGTGTCCCTTGGCCATTAATGTCTTGTCCCCTCACTTTCCCTATAAATACCAAGCCCTCCTCTCATCAATTAGACTCCCCACTCTTCCCCAACGAAGTTCTGGTCTCATTACCTCCCAAGGAGTCCTCCCAAGGTGCCCCCAAGCCCTCAAGTTCCCAACCTTTGAGGTTTAAGAGTTACATTTTAAGGTAAGGGATCCGACCTCTTTCTTCCTTTTCAAGTAATCTCTTTTATGTCTTTCCTTTTATGCTCCATGTTCTTATGTTTGAGGATGTTCTTCTATACTCCTCTTACTGCCCCTTTTCATGTTAATATAATGAGATATCCCCTCTTACTCTCATTATTTCGTTTTATGAAGTTTTAAGTGGCGCCGTTAGGCTGCCGAAATTTTTGTAACAGATTCTTTCTCCCTTCTCATTTTTCAAGATCTATTTTCATGTAAAGTATTTCAAGTTCCTTTTTGATATGTTGGGGTATGATCTATATATCTATCATACTGGACTCTTATGTTCATATGATTAGAGACCCCATTTGATCTCTTCAATTCAGTATTTTGTTGAAGTTTAAGTGGCGCCGTTAGGCTGCCGAATTTTTAAGTGGTTCTTCACCATTCTCATTTTGAAGTTCTACTTTCATGTCAATTCTTTCAAGTTCCTTTTTGATATGTTGGGGTATGATCTCTATATCTATCATACTGGACTCTTATGTTCATATGATGAGAGACCCCATTTGATCTCTTCAATTCAGTATTTTGTTGAAGTTTAAGTGGCGCCGTTAGGCTGCCGAATTTTTAAGTGGTTCTTCACCATTCTCATTTTGAAGTTCTACTTTCATGTCAATTCTTTCAAGTTCCTTTTTGATATGTTGGGGTATGATATCTATATCTATCATACTGGAATCTTATGTTCATATGATGAGAGACCCCATTTGATCTCTTCAATTCAGTATTTTGTTGAAGTTTAAGTGGCGCCGTTAGGCTGCCGAATTTTTAAGTGGTTCTTCACCATTCTCGTTTTGAAGTTCTACTTTCATGTCAATTCTTTCAAGTTCCTTTCTATTATGTTGGGGTATGATCTCTATATCTTTCATACTGATCTCTTATGATCATATGATTAGGGACCCTATTTGATCTTGTCAAATCATTTTCTTTTGAAGTTAAGTGACGCCGTAAGGCTGCCGAATTTTCATAAGAGAAATCTAAACTTTTTTTCCTTCCATGTTTTTCATTTCAAATGGTATGTCCCTAAAATTTCATTACCATGTCCATATTTCCTTCTTATTCTTTCACCCTACTGTTTTATGGATCATTTATGAGTGGGTTACCCATGTCCCCTCTCATTTCAATGTTTTCTAAAACCCCGAAACTTAGCCGTTATGCTGCAGAATTTTCCCCTCAAAATGCCTCTCTCTTTTCTCAAAAATTATTTTACGTTATAAAGTGAATACTCAAAGCTCTTATTTATACAAGGGTATTCACATATATATCAAAACGTTCCATTTTAAATTCTGGGATTTACATACATGAGACCCGCTTTCCCTTTCCGTGGGTTTAAAGTGACGTAAAGATCATGTCTTTAAAGCAGTTTTTAAAACGTTATGATTATGAAATGAAACCCATTTATTTTATGCTATGGGTTATTTATGAAATGTTTTATGATGATATATGTGGCTCACATGATAATAAAGGCAAATTTAAGGGTGCGCCCTGATAGCGCTCCAATGCATTGGGTAATGATGTAACCACTAGAGATTACAATTTTCACGATACCTTGGTGAATAACCTTGGTAATTTTCAAATGACACCTTGGGGATGGACCTTGGTGATATGTTCATGATTGTCTATGTTAAATGATGTAGCCACATATTCAAGTTATGAAAAATGTTGTTTTTATTATGAAATGCCTCATGATTTCTTTCTCATGCCTTAAAGTTCTTTTCATGTCATTATTGAAGTATATCAAGCTCACATGTAAAATGTTCCTCTTGTTTCCCTTACTGGGCCTTCTGCTCACCCTTTATTTTGATGTGTGTTACCAGGTTATGAGATGCAGTAATGAACCTAGGATGAACTTGAGGAGAAGCCTTTCAAGTGTTTAAGAAGAACGTTTTTTTTCCTTTCATTTATTATGTTCCTGGTTTCCAAGACACTAAACCTTAAAGATCCTCGGTTTTGTAAAATGTAATGAAAGTTTATGTGATGAAAAGGTGGGATGCTATATATACTGTGATGGGTATTCCAAACGTAACCAAGAGGGTTACTCCCTACGTAAGAATTTTATGAATGCCTCAAGTTACCTTTATGTCTTATGTTTTCTATGATTTATTCATGATTTGATATGCCTATGTTTTATGGGTTAAGTATGATTTCATTCTTATGTATATATGAACTCATGTTTCCTTTCCATATTTTTATAACCCTTACTGAGTTTTTTATGCTCATCCCAGGTTTTTGAAATGTTTTTCACAGGTCAAGGGAAAGGTACATGATGTGGTGATAGTGTCAAGGATGTGTCAAGAAAGAATCCATGTTTTATTTTCAATATGTTTCCGTTGATGGGAAGAATTAATATTTTCTTTTATGTAACCACTTTGTTTAAATGTGGAATGTAATGCAAGTTTCATGATCTAATTCTCTAAAACTCTAAACCTGAAAAGATCCTCAATGTGTAATCTTGTAATAACTCAAGATTAAGTAAGGTTTAAGGCTGGGGCCTTATAGTTGGTATCAAAGGTCGGTTTAGATAACTTTAGAGGTTAGGGTATTCTTTAAGCATAAGTGACATTACCATAATGGTTAGGATTTCAGAAAGAGTCTTAGTTTTAGATAAAGTGAATGAGTAAGTATATCTTATTGTTTATATTACTCATTAGTACATGATGGTTTTGTTGATATACTCACACTGACCTTTTTGGTTTTAGTAAATGGCTGGATCTAGCAGGCACCAAAGTAACAGTGGATGTGAAGGAAACTGTGACAGTTTTTTGAGCAAGCAACTGAATGATATGGGAGCTGCAATGAGAACTCTTTTGATTATCCTCAACCAACTATTTGGAGTCATGATTGACCACCTAAACCTTGGATATTTCTCTAAGGCATCATATATGCAAGAAAAAAATCCCTATGTAAGTACAGGTAATAATCATAAAGGTAAGTGTTTTCAAAATCCTATGTGTCAAAGATGTGGAAAGAAACACCTAGGAAAATGTTTCAATGGGACATAAATATGCTATAGATGTGGAAATGAAGGTCATAAAGCAAGAACCTGCCATGGAAAAAGGAAGCATCCAGTTGACTCGAGGAAAGGGAAAGAAGTTCTTTCTGAGGGATCAATTGAATGTTTTAAATGTGGTGTGCATGGTCATTATGCAAACACATGTCCTATGAAGAAGTTTTGTGAATGGGGTCACCAAGAGCGTACCAATATTCGTTTACCAATACCAAATGCCATTCCGATTGAGGATGAAGAAACTGACAATGACCAATCAAAGGTATGTACTATTTCATGACTATTGTTTTCTTATTTTGGAATCTTAGGATATGATTCATGATTTTGTTTGTAGGAAAGAGGTATTTCGGAATAAGATGGAAAGGAATGGATAATGGATCATGAAGAATGTTGAATGAGTAAGATGTCAACATATAAGGGCTTCAAGAGTTAGGGTGAAATTCTTAAGAGTATTAAGTCTCTTTTGATGATGGGGTTACATTAGAAGACTTTTTATATTATGTGTAACCCTGATGTTTAATATAGGCAAATTTTATTCAAGTAATAGTTATCTTTTATTTTGTGGACATAGTTATAAAGAACCATTTGGGTTTATATGATCCTTACTTTTGAGGTAATTATGGGTTACCATATGAATGGCATGAGATAAAATTGAGGTTAAATTATGTTATGGTTATTTTTGATGATTTTATCCCTTTTTGGGTAATGATTTTAGAATTATATAGTTTTGGAAAAAGGACAACATGCAGACCGTGTGACAACCCGTCGCGTCGGACAATGCTGCGGGAATCGAACCCACAACCAAAGTGCAACTGGTATTTATCGCCTACCACTGGACTACGTGAAGTCCCTGGTTAGTTTGACTGATTCTTTTTAGTTATATGATTTTATGAATTAAGAGTAAGTTGATTTTGGAGGATATGTTATTAGGATAATTACTTTTCAACGCGAGACTTTAGGAGCGACTAATGTTGTTTGGAGATAAATGTAACGATTTAACTTGGAAGACTATGTGACTAAATCCTTCAAATATTTGGATTTCAATCTTATATTGGTTTACTTTGAAGAATTTTATGGAAAAATTGTTTATCGGATGGTCCTCGTTGAACTTTGGGTTTTGTTGGACAAATTTTGGAGATTAAGAATAGATTTTTCTTTTTATAAGGGGTTATCCTTTTCTGGATTATCTGATCTTGTACTAACCTTTTTGGTTTTGGTTTTGTTTTTGGTTAAAGCCTAAATATATGGGATTTATATAGTTCTCTTTTGGGTATTAGGTGATTCTCTAGAAGTTGATTAAAGTACTCTTAATGTGAACAAGTCTCCCTAAATACTCGTCTTTTGGAAAAAATATGAGTTTGACTAAGGAATCTAGTAAAAGTTGAAAGTCAACATGATAAGTGATTATGCTTCCTTATGAATAAATTCCTCAATAAAAAGTAACTTAAAACAAAAATGTTGTTTATTAACTTTTCCTACTGGGGAATCGAATACCGTTTAACCCATCACAAGTTTTTGATTTTCTCATGGTTAACTTTCTCCTAAACATGTTTTCTATCACTCTCCATGAGAACATGAACCTATGTTTTCTCCTCCATGTCCATATTTTCATACATGGAATCCTAGTATGGGTTAAATCGGGTGACCTTTGTACTTATCTTTCTTTATTTTAAAGTGTTTGTTTTACCGACTTTTGTTCCGATGTGGGACTTTCATGGATGTTTCCAAGCGCAATTTTAAAATTGCGAGGATGCAATTCCCAAAAGGGAGGAAGGATGTAACAACCCAGGTAAATAATTAATATGAAATTTTCATATTTATCCATATTTGTGAATAAAATATTAATATGTCTTTAAAGGGGACGCTATGCTCGATGGCGTACCCAACACGCAACAACGAGTTTCTTGGGAATCTTACGTTGCACTCTAATAATAAAATTATATTAATACAAATGGTAGTTAACATGTAGCCGTTGTATTGGCGGGAATGGATAGAAATAACTAAAATATGATTATATATGTTTTTTAAATGTTTTTACATTCATCCAATAAAAGCTAAAGGCTTATAATACGGAAAGAATTCAATTTTAGGCGTATATGCCCTAGTTTTCACTAAAGGTTCACTTATCGCCTTTTAATGGAGAACTGTCATTAAATATAGTTTTGTTCACTCTTAAACATTCTTTTGGACCAAATAAAACTCTTATTAAGAATCGGGACATCAAATTTTACTTTGTGTAATTTTTTGGTATTTTTCCGATAAAGTTCATTTTTTAATGAATAGTGTAAAATGTTGTATTTTAATTCAAAACCTCTTTTTAATCTAATTTATTTATATGATTAGATTATATTTTAAATTGGTTTTAAAGTGAAATTAGAAAATATTTTTACCATTAAATCCAATAGTGGTCGTTGGAATTAATTTCACTTTGAAATCAGACTTAAACTAGTGTCAATCTTTTGATACTTATTGTTTTATAAAAACACGCTATTTGCTCTGAGAGCGGGAATTAATTATTAAATTAACTAATGTGACTAATATGTTCTTAATTTTGTAAAACGGACTTCATTTTTGAATTCGGAATATCAAATATAGCTCAGGGTGAATTTTTGGGATTTTTCTGAAAAACTTCAATTTTTGATTAATAGTGAAACCACTAAGTGGTACTTATAAAAGCTGATTTTCCGTTTAAATGAAATTTTTCCATCATTGTGTTTTGAATTTCAAAAGTCCGGCATACATGGTTTTCATTAAGAAGTAAAATGTGGTTCAATGAGATTATAATAATTTTTTGGTGAATAGTAACTTATTAAGTTCTTAATCGCGATTAGAGGTAATTAGTGTAATTTAAGGTAAAAATGATATTATAAGAATGTGAAAACACCATGAAACTTGTCCTACACATATTGGGTGAGTCATGGCCGACCAATACAAGCCATGGGCCAACTTGGGGACCCCATGGAGACACTTTGGTTGGGAAATGACATAAATAACATTTTATTTAATGTAAAAGTAAAATTGACACAAACATGATATGTTTTACTAAAACAATTTTTAAGTGGGGTTATACAAGTCATCATTTTTATTATAAATATTAATTGTAAAGATAAAAATATTTCCTACATCATAGTATTTTTTTATTATTTTTAGACATTAAATAAATTAAATTATTTATGACATAATAATGTTGCAGCGATGACATCATTATTTGACGATTTAAATAAAATGGAAAGATAATGTAAACTCTATGAACTACACATGTAAAAAACTTATTGGATGAGTGGATTTCGAAGCCTTATCACCTTATCCACAAATTATATCAATGTGGGACCTTTTTAAACCGAAACACATTTTCAAATAAAGTAATATTTCTTTACTTTCCAAAAGTGCCCCTCCTCTGCTCTTATAAAAGGCCCCCACCTCTACCTCATTTAACACACTCCTCAAGCCTTTGGCTCGGCAAAACCCTGACCATTTACTCTCTCCACATCCCTCTCCTCATCCTAGAGGATTCCCTTTGGGCAGAATCCTTTCAAAGGAAGCCTTTAGGCTCAAATCAAAAGGAGTTACACTTTTAAAGGTAATTCATTCTCTCATGTTCATTTGTTTTATTTTGCTTCTCCAACCCCCTAAACTCTTTTTATTTACTTCTTTTGTAACAACAACAGTATCTTCAATATACTAGGATGTTGTTATAATATTTATTCGAGCTACACTCTCACACAACTACATCAAATGGTTAAAGAACATACGGTTTCGGTGGATGGTGAAATTCTGCCTCCCGAAACAATGATTGTTCAATACTCATTTAACACCTTCAAAGGTGGCCATTATGATGTCACTATTTTTATATATGATATATAATATGTTTATGTTTTATTTATGCTTCTGTATTTTTCATTTTTTTCTTACCTTTATGGCTTCCATTATGGGTATACGCGATATCTTCATTTAAGGAAGTGCGGACTACCGCCCCCTCAAGTGTCGTTAAATACCATATGTGGGATTTATAAAGGATGGAAATATGATATTATATATGATATTATACTGGAATTATAATATACCTTTATATCATTATTATTCCATTCTATAAAATACGAAATAGAAATGAAAGTAGCGTTCATGCGTACGTACGGTTTACCGTCTCCATGAACGGTGCATTTCATTTCTTACCTCTAAATGATTATGTAATGTTATAAATGCATGCATGTACTGTATATATATGACATATATGATATCTACATAATGAATAAAATTCTGTATATAATAAAAATTTGGCCACACGAACAACATGTAATTGTAAGAAGTCCACTTTCGACTTAAGAACCAAATATCGGCAAAACAAATATTATTAACTTAAATGATTACATAATGTTTATGACATGGTAATAAGTGGTATAAAAGTAATAATGAACTTGAAAAATGTTCTTAAGGAATTATAAATTAACTCAAGTTTATTATTCAGGAGATTAGAGAACGATCGAGTCAAGTCGGACCCGAGGTAAGGGATCCTACTCCTCTCTTTCTTTTTAAGTATACACTTTTATGTCATTCCTTTTAAAGCTCATATTTCTTGTTATTGGGATGATCTTTTATATTACACTTACTGTAATTTTTATGTTCATGTGATGAGAGACCCTATTCTCTCTCATCAATCCATTTTGGAAGTTTTATGTGGCGCCGTTAGGCTGCCGAGTTTTCGTAAGGGATTTTTCATCTCACTTTTATTCCCGTGAGATTTATGCTACATTCTCCACAAATTCCATTGAGTGGTGTATGTAATGCCCATTATTCTACTCTTTGTTTAATATACTTTCGTTTATGAGTATTTACATCAATGACCTATTGTCTTTCTTTCATGGGGTGTATGTTTTGAAAGATACCCAAGTCGGTAAGGGAACCTTTCACCCTCCTCTTTTTTAAAAGACTTCTTTTATTGGGTCTTTTAATTTACAAATTTTTATGTTGGGATATGTTCTCATACATCCTTATTGATGTAAATTTTATGTCCAAATGATGAGATACACTTTTTATCTCTCATCAACTCATTTTTATGTGATGCCGTTAGGCTGTCAGGGAACTTTTTAACCCAATTTCGATTTCTTTGGGTTCAACTTGTAGTCATTGAATATGTCATCCATTGAATATGTGTGAATGACCTTTTATTGTTTTACACTTAATATCCACTTATATTGGGTGTATATATATTTGTCACACATATTTTTGAGATTTATTTGTCCTTAATTTAAGGATACCTTCTTTATAAGGGATTTCATCACATTTGACATTTCTATTGAGGGCTCATTGTTGTTATGCACCAATTCACTCTTATATGGTGTATATACTGTCCTTTGGAGTATTATATCACGAATCCTTTTACTCTCATGATATTATAAAATTCTGACTAAATGTTATTCCTTGATTATTGCATTCAAGTGTCTCTAATTTTGGTAAAACCCCTTTAACCAAAATATCGTTTTAAATGTTTTAATTATTTGTTCTTATTAATATCCATGTTTTCAAAATGGTTTTAAGGATTTATTTATATGGATATTAATGGTTTAAAATGTTAAAAGCTTCAAGGTGGTATGGGACACTTTGATTCAAAAATATCTTTATTAAATGTTTTAAATGGTTTTGGAAATGGTTTCTTTTTGAATGGATTCATTATTTCAATATCCTAAAATTTTATATTGTGATTAAAATGTGGAAATGTTATGTCTCCTTTATTTATGTTTATGTGATACGATTATGTTATGGTTCTTCGTCATTGTTATGAAGAACGGGTGGTTCTGTGATAAACTAAGGGCGGGTGAGCCCGATATAGCTCTCCAATGCATTGGGTAACGCGAAGGAGTGAAACGTTAAGGTTTCTCCGAAGAGATTTAGGGAATATAATGTGATGGGTATTCCAAACGGAACCAAGAGGGTTACTCCCTACGTAAGAATGTTATGAATGCCTCAAGTTACCTTTATGTCTTATGTTTTCTATGATTTATTCATGATTTGATATGCCTATGTTTTATGGGTTAAGTATGATTTCATTCTTATGTATATATGAACTCATGTTTCCTTTCCATATTTTTATAACCCTTACTGAGCTTTTTATGCTCATCCCAAGTTTTTGAAATGTTTTCCACAGGTCAAGGTAAAGGTACATGATGTGGTGATAGTGTCAAGGATGTGTCAAGAAAGAATCCATGTTTTATTTTCAATATGTTTCTGTTGATGGGAAGAATGAATATTTTCTTTTATGTAACCACTTTGTTTAAATGTGGAATGTAATGCAAGTTTCATGATCTAATTCTCTAATACTCTAAACCTGAAAAGATCCTCAATGTGTAATCTTGTAATAACTCAAGATTAAGTAAGGTTTAAGGCTGGGGCCTTATATTCTATCTACCTATGAATCCTCAATTACTACCTTAAATAACTTTTTTAAGGTGTTTAATGTTTGTGAATTATATTCTAATTTTGGTTAAAAATTCATCCAATCCGCTCATTCAAAAATTCAAATCTCTTCTTAATTTCCAACCATTCAAACACATAGGGTGTTAAAAACTCCCCATAATCAAATTTCTTTCGGTGATAGGGTATGAGCCTCTGAGTGGCGGATTCTCCCCCACACCGCACGCTCCTAGGGTTTCTCTTCCAAGCCGTTTCTTCCCCTCCTCCGGCTTGGTCCGGCCTCAGCGACAACTTTCTCGTCCCGGATCTTCGTCGATGGGTGGCGGTCCCGTGTTTTTTGGCTTCATTCAAGGCTCGGCGATGGCTTCATTGCGACCTTCGGCTTCGTGATCTCGTCTCGTTTTTGTGCTCGGCGCCGGCTTTGGTACCATCTGTGAAGGCTTTGTCGTTCCTGGCTTCAGATCTGATCGGCCTCGGCGTGCGTTGACGCCGAGTGGTCTGGATTCGGGTTCTTGTGGTGGCGGTTTTCCTTCCGGATCCTGGCGACTCCGGTTGTTGGGTGCCGACTCCGGTGTGCTTGGTGATGGCCTCAACGTTTCAGGATCTTGTTGTTGTTTCGGTCTGCTCGTCGTCAACTCCGCTGTCCTTGCCGCTGATTGCTCGGGATTCCGTTGTGGCTGTGATGTGATCAGCATGGGGTCTACGGTGTGCTCAATCAGCCTTGGCATGCCTTCCGGCTTCGCGATCTCAGCGCAGCCTCATCCCTGCTCGACGTCGGCTCTGGTATGCGTTGGTGTGCTTGGGGTCGGATCTATGTTTCGGAGTGGGGGTCTTTCAATTTGGTGCTCCTGTTAGTTTTTTTTCAGGTTTTTATTTGGTTAAGGTGAGATGTTATTTAAATGGATGTGATATTGGTGGTTGGTTTTGAATCTACTAGTTTTCTGCCTCCTAATTGTTGATGGAGGAATGGATGTTTTGTTGGGGAATCTAGACGATCTGCAAGGATTTGCTTCAGAGGAGGATAGATCTTGTTATCTTCATCATGTATGGCTCTTTGGATTTGGACGATTGAGAGGGTATGGCGTAACCATCTGTTCTGGGCCTGTGCATATTTGCACGGGACAACTTGTTGATCAGACATACTTTGGTGGAGATAGGACTTATTGATATTGATGCTGGGTAGAGGCACTTCCATGTAGTCTTGCTCTGGGTTACAACCCTTTTATTTTTCGGACCTTGTTAATGTCCTGATGTCTCTGAAGTCTTGGTTTCCCCCCTTTACCCTTAAAAGGAGCTTATCCAAAATCAATAAAATTATTGTCCTTCGGGTCATTCAGTCCAGTCCAAATTTCTTTTCTTTCAAAAGTCTTAGTGGTTATTCAAATATAAACCTATCCTTGGTAACCAATTCCTGATTAAATGGTTGTGTTTTGTCCTTGATCTCCCAAATTTCTCCCACAATGCAAATTTAAATGTATGGTATTGAATTTTCAAATGCTCGATCCAATGCCCAAATCCTCTCAAAGAATCGCAATGATACTCCATAACACCCATCTACCCTGATACACCCTTGTGTCCACATACAAAAATATCATCTTTCCTAAGGTTTCACAAACCTTTTGACTTATCTTATATCATCCAATTTCGATCCATGATATTTCCCAATATAAGAAATGACTATAGAAATACTCATCCAATGTTGTAATAATGTGCTTGATATGACTTCCAATTTATAACACATGAACATCCATTAGAACAATGTTTATGTGTCGATTCTTTTTCTTATTTCTAACTACACATCATAACGAACATACCCCCACCATCCATGCACAATACAAGAACACTGTCATTCCCTCAAAAACACCCAAAAAAATACCAAAACACACACTGTGTCCAAACAATGGCCTTGATGCAGTTTTTCAGTGAGTGTATCCAACTACATATGAGAACACGAGTCAAAACACCACTATATGACCTTCCTCAAAAATTCTCAACTACACTAGTTGGAACGTTACCAAGGAACCAAATCATGATACCTTAAACACTATAGGTATTCCATGATTTCTTGAACATGCTCACCAATGTTTGAACCGACTCCTGGTGTAATTCCCTAGTTGGTTCCTCAACCAACCAACATATTTTTCAAGCTCTCTTATAAGAATAGACACACCACCAATGTAAATCATGCTTAAACCATCCTTATTTCATCCTGATCCCAACTCCAATTCATGTACTCCTTCCAAAATAACATATGAACTTACGACAATAATTTTCCAAGGAATATAGACAAAACTATACTCATTTACTCATAGACATCCAAAATACATAATGAATTTCCAACGACTGATCTAACTATGCCAAAAAACCCCTCAAGCATGAGGGTTGTGCATCCACGACCCATGCTTCTTCCATTACCACTAATAATAACTAGGTATCAACACCTCACTCATACATGAGAGACAAACCAAAACATCACTTCATAGCCCATTTATGAATCACATAAATGGCCTCCACATTGATGACTAAAATCAAATTCTTGGAGGGGGAAGTCCCGCAAATATAAAATGGTTCATTACCCACCATATTTATTCTCTTGCAGATACTAAATAACAATGTCTAATGGATCCCAAAACACTCATGTGCCACTCCTCCTAAGACATTCAAATCTCAACCCATCAATACCTGATAAAGATTCACCTGGATCTGCTATGTCCCCACACCCAATCCAATTCATATGTCTCCTCTACCATGAAGGTACATCTCTAATTTCATCAATTCCATTATCACATGCTTGAACTTAGACACTCATCAATTTACAATTTAAATTCTAATCATGAGAAACTATAATTTACAACTCCTATCTCATCTAATATAGTTGGTGTATAGCCCGATCACCGCCACTCCAACATCATTCCTAAAATCACCAATGTTTGTACATGCCATACTAGGATACTAAAGGTTCATCCAAAAATAATCTGGTCTAAACATCATATTGATCCTACTCTCATAACCACACCTTGATACCCAAGGAACCAATATTCAGGGTGGTCATCACCAAAAAACCCCATAGTATCCCCCATGCATATGTCACACCCCCAATAGTATTATATTTTCACTATGCTCAACCTAAAGAACCTACCCATGATTCCCACCTATAGGTAACTCGTAATATTGAGCTAACCCCTCTCTCAACTACTCTCAAACATCACTGGACACTGAATCCATGAATATTGAGTCATATCTCAAAGGTTCACTATGTTTCCCCCAACTAGCACAAAGATCTAGTCTCATAAGGGCTACAACCTAGAGGGAATCATCTGTGAACTTGTCTCAAACATCCTAGGGCATACATCATGCCCAAATACTTGTCTCTAGGGTATCAAGAAGGTTGTAACTCACAAGAAACATCATTTTTCCTATTCCAAAAGCCCATGATAACTCGCATACCAAACAACACACTATGGGGTCTCCCATACATACATATTAGGAATCCCATTCCATGATCACCACCCACAACTATGGTACCCAACCAATATGAGCATCTGCACTTTAGACTACTCCTCAGAGGGTCATTTATCATTATTCAAGGTCATATACATATATATATTGAACATAGTCAATATAGATGATATGTGTTGAGTAAAAAGTGTCACATGGGTTAGTTTTTTATAATACCATTCCTAGTTTAATGGTTAAATGACATATAAGTTGTTAATGGCATTTTAAATAACCAATCGCATCTCCCTCTTTCAAACCTAGAATTATAAACACTATATTGGGTTTATATATAAGGAATTATATACCTATGTTGACCTACTAGATCCATCGCATGTCTCTTGCATGAGGGACCATATCATCATCATCAAGATACAACACACTATAGATCCACAAAATCTAATACAAGAAGAAAATACATATGAAATTTGACCCAACTGAGTATAATTACATGAAGTACTTATATGAGAAAATTTCATATGAGAATATATTGGAATATTAAAAAACTGATCGTTATTCATCTGTGAAAATAATCACTCTATCAGTCTAACATATCATGTGAACCCTACATAAAAAATATGATGCATAAAATCCTTCTCGATAACCTAGACTTCCTATTAGAATAGGTGTTTTCAATGCACCAGCCATATATCCATCACAGGCTCTGATGTATTCCTATATCCCTTATCTACCAGTTCCCCAAATAGTAAGAACAAATAAAAGGAATGCTCTAATACCACTCTGTAACATCTTAGTCTAGCTCACTCTATGAATAGTAATCAGACCATCTCTCCACGTGACCTTAGGCATGCATCCCTCAACACCAAAGGAAATTGACTGGTGGCAGTGGTCTAAGGAGGTACCATGGGGAGGATATAACCCTAGTATAAGAGTTCATAGTAACAAATAAAATAACCAAGTATCATACATAAAATATAAACATTATAGTATGAATAATAAATTAAACATCCAAACTAGAATAGTATTCCGTATGGAAAAAGTAAAATTATACAACAACGACCACCCACAAGGTTGATCAAATTTGAAAATAAAGATAAAATAAATTAAAAGGTACCATAAGATCTACAATAAACTTGATCCTCTTCTCAATCCCAGTCTCCAATACCAATTGATATGATCAATTCAATCATCAAAATCATATCGGGCCTTCTCCCAACCTGCTCTTGTGACAAGTGAGTGGTCTGTTCAGGTATCCATGTGACATGGCCACCCAAGTAGGCTATGAGTAAATATCTTATTAGGTAACCACCAACATGTTCCCATACATAAACAATATATGTTTTGTAAGTTCATGGGATGTTATCTACTAAAAATATATAAAATACTAAATAATAAATAAAATAATCCAATAATACCTGCTTCAACCTAATGATATAATGTCTATGAGAATGTCATATGGACCATGAAAACCCATAAACCGAGTATCATACCATTTTCAATCCTTAGGTTTGTGACCCGGATCGACCATGACTACTTAGGCCAGTGCTGAGGCACCTATGATCACGTCATGATGACCATTCTAGCTTAGTAACATGTGGGATACAAATACATAGAAGCCCTAATCATGTCTTCATGACTTTAGAGACCCATCCTATTAAATTCCAATCATCTAAGCTCCAAATACCTAGCATCTACAACACCAAGATCCAAATCCATGTCAGCTTCAACATGGAATACAGCTTCAAATCCATTATAGCCCTAACATCTTTATCCTAACGACTTCAGGGTACCATCCCATAGAAACTAAAACATTAAAGATCTAAATACATGGTATATCCAAAACTAAACTTAAAATCTATGGAACCTCAGAAATCCATATCCTCACGACACTAGGGAACCATCCCATGGTAGTCCATCATTTGAGCTCCAAATCCATGGAAAATCTAATAGATAATCCATCTCCAAATCTATGGAATATATAACATCTATGTCCTCATGACTCTAGGGACACATCCCATGATATTATAAAATCAAATCTCCAAATCCATATAATATCTAAAAGTATCACATGAGGATCAAAAGATGAATCCTAAGAAGTACATTTGGGAATCACCCAATATCACCATAGTATCTCATCAGTACCAAAGTCTAATTCCTATGAAACACATATTTTCATCTATAGTTGTATAAAAAGTAACTATGTGAAAGCCTAAATTCAAGGTAGGAGTTTTATTAACACTTAACCCCTCAACTCTATCCATAGCCCCTTAGGATCACATTATCGTTATGAGTTCTAATGTGACACCTACTACCATTTCTAATAATTTCTATGTCCAACCTTTCTCTAGGGTTAAATGTCACTATGGAACCTAATAAGGTCCCTTTAGGTCTCATAAATGACTCTTTAACCTCATAGGCTAGTCACACTAGGGAGATTTCCTTAGACATGTTCTCTTTCCCCATGCATTTTAGATCGACCCGAACACCTGACCAATATGTCAGTCTCTATAGAGTCTAACAACCCATGTGTTCACATCCTAGTGGGGGAGGTACAAATTCCCCACTATCATATTAATGATCCAATTCATCTTCGGTATCCCCGATGGACAACCACTTGGCCATGCTTCTCAAGTCATCACTCCTATCTACTGAGGGTTAGTATGTCACTTATCACTAGGGACACTACACCCTATCCATTTCAATTTAATTAAATCATACCCTTTATATGGTTCCATTATTATAAGTTAGATGATCTAATTTACATCCTTGGCCATCAGTGGCTAAGGATTCCTTTTGGTACACAAGGGACCATCAGGGCCCTCGGTACATTGTGGAAATTCCATCTTAGTCTTTCATTTTTCTTGAACAACTTAAATAATTTTGAATGTATCCCTCTACATGAAGTGTAAGGGCCATGAATACCACATGGATCCAATGAAATTCATAATAAAAAAGGTTGATTCATGAAGACCACCTATGTTATTCTGAAGTGAAACACCTTTCCAAAGTATCTAGATATCTCTCATTGAGGCTTTCCAAGCCCATCTTTCCATCGTAAAAACATACAAGGACCTAACTCACAACCAAACCAAAAAATTAATTAATTATAATCAAATTAAAATTAATTAATTAGATATAAAGAACATTAAATCTTAATTTTAAAATTAATAACTACCTAGAAGCACACCAGACTAGCTCATCACACTAGAAACATGACCAAAAGCTCACCAATAGTATGTGGTGTGCCCCTGACCTCATTTTGGGAAACAAACCTAATATATGATGACAAAATAATTAATTTAATTTAATTTAAGATTAAATATTTTAAAAACTCACCATGGAAACATACCTAAATGAAAAAGGCATGTAGAGATGTGTGTTCTTCATCTTGGGAAACCTGCTATGGAAGTAGCATGAAAGCCTCTTAATGCTCGATCGATTTCACCTTGCTCGAATGGAATGAGATTGAAATCCATAACCAGTAGAAACAAAAATCAAAGAATAATATGGGAGGATATAAATAGGGTTTTTTGGAAAGAATTATTGTAATACCCTGATGTTTAAAAAAATATAACTATGTTAAATAACGTATACACACACAACATCGAGCCTAAATGAACCGTGCAATATTATTTTTTCAATACAACTATTATAAACAAGTAGTTAAATTAGTGGGAATGAAGAGGATTAAATATTATATAAAATATATATAAATTCTCTACTCAATATAAATTTATTGATAATTTCTTATTAAATAATCACTCAATTTTTAGTAAAGTCGTATTATTCTCCAAAAATACATTTTCTTCAAACTAGTTGTTATTCTTTTTTTTTCTTATAAAAAATATAATTAATTTCTAAAAAAATAGAAATTTTATTTGATAAAAAGGATAAAATTTTTAAATCATCATATCAAAATTATCTTATGGTAAATTTTTTATATTTTTCTGAAAATTTTGATTTTTCAATAAATAGTGAAAAATACTTATTTTTATCCAAAAATATATTTTATTTTAAAGTATTTACAAAGTAAAATTGTATTTTGGATTAGTTTAAAATTTTCAATAGTTAATTTTGATTAAAATAAATCAAATTATATCCTTTTTAATTATTTTTATACTTGGATTTGGTATAAAAACATTTTTATACTTAAAAGGAATTTTTTTGAAAAACTATTTTTCATTGTGTTCTGTGTTTTAATATTAAATTACTTTCATCCACATAAATAAATAAATCCACGAAAAAAAAGGATTCTATATTTCTAATCAGTGGTTAAAATTTTGTAAATAGTTCTATTTAATTTTTTTCATTTTGAATAGTAACCATAGTAAATAATTATCACATTGATAAGGGTAAATCGGCTAATTGAGGATACAAATAATATAATGAGGGCTAAAAATGACTAGAAGACTTTTATTTATTCTATTGGAATAGTTAAGTTCAGAAATTTTCATACACTATTAAAAAATATGGTAACCTTTTGGCATATGTCTTTGATTTTGACCTTTATAATAATTAAGTAAAAGATAAAGTCAAAAATGTCAATTTAGTGATTTTAATTTCTAAAGTATTTTGTGATAATGATAAAGACAACATATATTTGAATAAAATAATTATTTGAAATAAAAATTATTTTTTATCATGGTAATTTATTTTTAATTTTTAGCGACAAAATAATTACATTAAATCTTTACGCAATGAAAACACAATAATTATTCAATTAATTGAAAAATAAAATAAATGATTTTCCAAATTCTAAAAGAAATATTATTTTACATAATTATTGATTTACATTAATTTTTTTGTATAAAAATAACTTATTTTAAACGTTTTAATGTATTGGATTCAAATTCAATTGTTTTCATGTTGTTTTCAAAGTCTAAATAAATGAATAGTTCCAAAAATGACATTAATATTATTTTATAATAAATAATATTTTATTAAATGATTTAAAATAACTAAAAACACTATATTGAGAAATATTATTGGTATTTGTTTTAAAATATAAAATCTGGTCCATTTATAGTCTATTTACCCCTTAATAGTAACTATATTCACTCCTAAAGTGTAAAAAATTTCTTTATTGCGGTAACTGTCAAAAGGTTTAGCAAAGGGTTAAAACAAAAATATAAGGGTGAAAATAACACCTAAACTTGTCCAATTTTTTTGGGATTAGATTATTTCAACTCATCCTCATGTTATCTTCATATTATAAAAATTAAGGTCCATTTTATCATGAAAATTAATTTATATTGATTTAATACTTAAAGAAATTCTAAGAATTACCCTCCCCTCATTGTAAAAGGGAACCTCCTCTACTATTTTTTTCACACTAAAAAATAATTTTACCTTGGCCAATACCTACCCTAATACTTTCCTTACATCCATAAAAACTTTATAGACATTTTATTTTGGTCAAAATACTAACCTTAGAGGGTTTAAGGTGTAAATAAAAAGAAGTTGTCTGAAGAAGAGGTGTATTCTTTAATCGAATGTTTTAGTTTTATTTATTCTTCCACCACCTTAAAATATTCTTCAAACATGATTAAATAATAAAAATAATTTCCCATAATATTATATGTTATTATGATAATAGTATCATCTATATCCATATTATCTCCCATCAAATGGAAAAAAAATCATCATTCGTGTGTACGGAGGACTACCACATCATGAATCGATGTAATTTTTTTCCATCACCACATCTAATGGATAGTTATAATGATTTATTTAATAAATATATATGTTATATATGATATTATTATGATTCTGAAAATTTTAATTAATATTTACCATTCTTTGTTCTATCCATTTAAAATAGAAATAGCGTTCGTGCGTACGTACGACCTACAGTCTCCATGAATAGTGTAAATAATTTTTATCTATAACTTTTATGGATGAATATAAATATATGTATAATGAATTTATATCATATAAATATCATGGATAAAATTATATATATTATTTAAACATGATCAATGTATAAATACTGAGAATGTCTAACTGAAACATGCATGAAAATCAAGCAGTTATCACCCAAAACATTGATTTTAATAAAGAATTGTTAATAAAATATTGGTAATTTGTTATAAGAAAATCATATATATTATGATATATATGAGTATAGTTTTATAATATATGTATAATAAATCAATATTTATAATATAGGAGTTTCTATGGCATAAGAAGAAATATGTGGCTTGATATAAGGGATCTCTCTAAACCACCCTTTTTCTTTAGGTTATGAAATTTCTCTCTCAAACTCACTTTATCTTTCTCTTTAATGTTATTTAATTATTATAAAATCTGTATATATGTCTCTAAAATATATAACTATATTATTAATCCTTCCTTTAGTGGTTTAATGCATTCCATAAGTTCTTTTCTTAAATTTGATCTAATTTTTTCCATGGGTAATTTTTTATGCCTTAAGATTGATTTTTTTATGGCGTGCATAATTTGTACATATTATATTGGATATTTCTAGATAGTGATCTAATGTATTTGGTAAATTTTTTTCTCATGATACATTATTTATGGGATTATAGAGCAAACATATTCTATAATGGGACTATGTCCGCTATGTGATGTTGTCATAGTAGCTAGCCTTGACATATGCTTATGTTATGTTTTGTGTTACTATTATATTTCCTATATTTCCATGATCTTATGATACCATGTTCTTTATGTTATCGTTCCATGTTATTACTCATGATACTTCTCTTTTATGATATCATGTTATACCTTTGACTCACATGTTATTATTCCTTATCTTGTTTATTCAATTATATTTCTAGATCATCCCCTTTGTTTATGTATTCCATGGGTTATCCCATGCAGTTTTATGATATCAAAGGAATTTAGGAGCTCATTATAGATATTAAAACAAATAAATTTTATTTTCATTTTGATATAATATGTACCTAGTCTTCAAAAGACACTAGGAATTCCAATCCTTTTTTTGTATTTAATGGATATTTATGTTAAAAAAGTAATAATATGTGTAAAAAGGATTGGGTCACTATAATGAAAAAAACATAATTCAAATAATAATGGATTGAAATCCATCTCTTGATCTAGGGAGAAGAGGTATCCAAAGATGAGGGATCAGATGGTTGGTATGCCCAAAACCAAGAGAAAAGGGAATCCCCTATTAAAACACTAAGTAAACATAATAGTAATTCTATACCCTTAAAATACCCCATTCACAAATTGGTGAGCCCAACAGTGGAATAACTACACTACATAGGCCAATAGTGAGAAAGTGGCTAGCTAGAGGATAACTGGTAGTTGTAGGTTACTTCATCCAAGAAACCCAACCACCCATACCTTCCTTTGATTCTTTAATGAACCTTTTATCTTCCTATTGATCCTGATCCCATACCCAAAAGTGCCTATTTTAGGTGTTTAATGGTAATGAATTCTATTCTAATTCATAGTTCAAAATTCATCCCATTATCTAATTCAAAAAATAAAATTTCATTTGAATTTCCAACTATCTATACACATGTGGTATTACATATGGAGACCAAATCCTTTTACACTTAATATTACATGATTCTTAAATATAAAAATCTAATAATTACAACACAATGATCATAAAAGGCCTACTATATTTGGAATTATAGGTTGTTAATACATAAAACATGGAATACTTATTTTATTTTCCATGGTGATCTTCTAAAATCCATTTAAGCTCATAAATCAACATGGGATAACCTGGGGAATACATAAAGAAAGTGGTGACATAAAAATCATGGTAAGTTAATAAACATGATAAGAAAGCATAACATGTGAGTTAAAGGTATAACATGATATCGTAAATGAGAAATCACGTGAGTAATCACGTGGAATAATAATGTAAAGAACATGGAATAATAAGATCATAGAATCATAATAAATTTGGAATCAACATAAAACATGACATAAACATACATCAAGGATAATGACCAAGAAAACATCACATGGTGGAAAGAGCCCCATAATGGATTATTTTTACTCTATAATCTCATACATGAGGTCTCATGAGACTAAAGCATTACCCAATGAATTGGAGCACTATGTAACATCCCAAGTAAGTAATTAATAATAGATATTTTTATCTATGTCTATTAATGATTAAGATAGCGTTTTAGAGGCTTAAAATGAAAATAAATCCAATCTTAAGCATGGAATACACTAATATTCTTAAAAGATTGTTTTACTGCTTTATGATGGAAAACCATTTTTAAATCTATATTTTGAAAATTTTATAAACTATGTTTGTCAAAATAAACTTATTCTTTATGATTGGAAGATCAAAATTTACTTTGTGTGAATTTTTGGTATTTTTCTGACAATGTTCATTTTTTAATGAATAGTGAACAATACTGCATTTTACATCAAAAATGATTTTTAATATAATTTATTTATATGATTAGATTATCTTTTGAATTAGTTTTAAAGTTAAATTAGAATATATTTTTACCATTTTATCCAATGGTGGTCATTGGAATCAATTTCACTTTGAAATTAGACTTAAACTGGTGTCAATCTTTTGATACTTATTGTTTTATAAAAACACGCTATTTGCTCTGGCAGAGGAAATTAATTATTAAATTAATTAATTTGACTTATATTATTTTAATTTTGTAAAATAGAATTCATTTTTGAATTCTGAATATCGAATATATCTTAGAGTGAATTTTTTGTAATTTTCTGAAAAACTTCAATTTTTGATGAATAGTGAAACCACTAAGTGGTAATCAAGCAAACTGATTTTTCAGTTAAATGAAAGTTTACCACTAATGTGTTTTGAATTTAAAAAATCCGACATACATGGTTGTAATTAAGAAGTAAAATGTGGTTCAATGAGATTAAAATAATTTTTTGATGAATAGTAACTTATTAAGTTTTAATCGCGATTAGTGGTAATTAGTGTAGTTTAAGGTATAAACAATGCTTTAATAATATGAAATGACCTAGACACATATCCCAACCTTATTAGTTGTGTCATGACCGACCAAGAAAAGCCATGGGTCAACTTGGGGACCCCATGGAGACATTTTGGTTTGGAAATGACATAAATAACTTTTTATTTAATGTAAAAGTAAAAATGACACAAACATAATACGTTTTATGAAACCAATTTTTACATAAGGTTATAAAGATCAGATATTTGATTATAAATAGTCATTTGAAAGCTAAAAAGATTTCCTACATCATAGTATTTTTTTATTATTTTTAGACATTAAATAAATTAAATTATTTATGACATAATAATGATGCAGCGATGACATCATTATTTGATGATTTAAATAAAATGGAAAGACAATGTAAAATCTATGAACTTCACATGGCCAAAACCAATTGGATGAGTGGATTTCGAACCCTTATCACCTTATCCACGAATTATATCAATTTGGGACCTTTTAAAACCGAAACACATTTTCAAATAAAGTAATATTTCTTTACTTTCCAAAAGTGCCCCTCCTCTCCTCTTATAAAAGGCCCCCAGCTATACCTCATTTCACACACTCCTAAAGCCTTTGGATCGGCCAACCCCTGCCCATTTACTCTCTCCACATACCTCTCCTAATCATAGAGGATTCCCTTTGGGCATAATCCTTTCAAAGGAAGCCTTTAGGCTCAAATCAAAAGGAGTTACACTTTTAAAGGTAATTCATTCTCTCATGTTCATTTGTTTTATTTTGCTTCTCCAACCCCCTAAACTCTTTTTATTTAATTATTTTGTAACAAAACCAGTATCTTAAATATACAAGGATGTTTTTATAATATTTATTTGAGCTACACTCTCACACAACTACATCAAATGGTTAAAGAACATACGGTTTCCGTGGATGGCGAAATTCTGCCTCCCAAAACGATGATTGTTCAATACTCATTTAACACCTTCAAAGGTGGCCATTATGATGTAAATATTTTTATATATGATATATAATATGTTTATTTTTTCCTTATTCTTCTGTTTTTTTCATTTTGGGAATACCTTTATGGTTTCCATTATGGGTAAACACGATATCTTCATTTTAGGAAGTGCGGACTACCGCCCCCTGAAAGTAATTTGATTCGTTAATACCATATGTGGGATGTGTAAAGGATAAAGTTAATGATATTATATATGTTATTATACTGTAATTATAATATACTCTTATATCATTATGATTCCATTCCAGAAAATATGAAATTGAAATGGAAGTAGCGTTCATGCGTACGTACGGCTTACCGTCTCCATGAATGGTGCATTTCATTTCTTTCCTCTAAATGTGATGTAATATTATAAATACATGTATATGATGAATATATATGATATATATGTTATCCAAATCATTAATATCATTCTGTATATAATGAACCTATGACCAAATTAACAACATGTAAGTGTAAGAAGTCTATTTTTGACTTAAGAACCAAATACCGACAAAATGAACATTATTAACTTAAATGATTACATGATGTTCATAACATGGTATAAAAGGAATAATGAACTTGAAAAATATTCTTAAGCAAGTAGAGATTAACTCAAGTTTATTATTCAGGAAATTAAAGAACGGTCGGGTCAAGTCGGATACGAGGTATGGGACTTCGTCTCAATATCCTTTCGTTGAGGCATATTTTATTTTATACAGAACTTTATTTTATACGGTGTATAAACCCCTTTGACTTTTACGTTTATTCAAAAGGAATCTTTTTTATAAAAATCGTTTACTAAACGACAAAAGGGAATGTTTTTGTCGTACGTATGCGGCGACAACGACTTCTCCGCTGTCGTGACCGTTATTTGAGTTTCGACTTCCTTTACAAGTCATACCTTCTTTTTTAAAGAAAAATAAATACCATGTTTTACTTTTCTTTTATTTTGGTATTGAAAATGGTTTTCATAATGTTTTTATATCAATGTGTTGTATTGATATCTTGTGATTGAAAGGTGGATGTGTTATGTTTCCTTTATGCATGTTTTATGTGATATGAATTATGTTATGGTTCTTGGGCATTATTATGAAGACAGGTGGTTCCGTGATAAAATAAGGGCGGGTGAGCCCGATATAGCTCTCCAATGCACTTGGGTAACGTGAAGGAGTGAAATGTTAAGTTTTCTCCGAATAGATTTTAGGGAATATACTGTGATGGGTATTCCAAATGTAACCAAGAGGGTTACTCCCTACGTAAGAATGTTATGAATGCCTCAAGTTACCTTTATGTCTTATGATTTCCATGATTTATTCATGATTTTATGAGGTATGTTAAAGTGCCTATGTTTTATGGGTAAAGTATGATTTCATTCTTATGTATATATGAACTCATGTTTCCTTTCCATGTTTTTTTATAACCCATACTGAGTTTTTATGCTCATCCCAAGTTTTTGAAATGTTTTTCACAGGTCAAGGGAAAGGTACATGATAAGATGATAGAGTCAAGGATATGTCAAGAAATAATCCATGTTTTATTTTAAATGTGTTTCCATTGATGTGAATGAAGAATACTATCTTTATGTAACCACATTGTTTATATTTGGAATGTAATGAAAGTTTTATGATATAATTCTCTAAAACTCTAAACCCGAAAAGATCCTCAATGTGTAATCTTGTAATAACTCAAGATTAAGTAAGGTTTAAGGCTGGGGCCTTATAGTTGGTATCAAAGGTCGGTTTAGATAACTTTAGGAGTTAGA
The DNA here is from genome assembly GCA_963277665.1 of Viscum album. Classification (NCBI taxonomy): domain Eukaryota; kingdom Viridiplantae; phylum Streptophyta; class Magnoliopsida; order Santalales; family Viscaceae; genus Viscum; species Viscum album. Next base: position 1,208,347,187 of record OY728120.1, read on the forward strand.
ATTCTATTAAATGATTATCCAAAAAAATATTTTTTTTAAATGATATAGCATTTAAAGATTACCATGTTGCTTCATCTAAGACATGTTTGTTCAGAATGGTTTTCCGCAGAGGAAATAGGGAAGCAGTGCTAGGAAGGCATACAGAAGGAAATAACCTTCCGAATCAGCATCCAGAAATGGTCGGAATTGGAACTGAACAGTTTGTTGCAGTAATGGCGCAGTTTACTCAAGCGATAAATGGCGGTGGTATCCATGCACAAGATCAGCCAGACCAACCGCAGAGGAACATGTCAGTGGTGGAACATTTCATGAGGCAACATCCACCATCATTCAGAGGATCATCTGACCCTGTGCTAGCTGAAGGGTAGATTAAAGCACTGGAGAAGATTTTTGATGTCATGGGGTGTTCAGACAATCAAAAGGTTAGTCTTGCTATTTACCGTTTGGAGGGTGAAGCAGATCAGTGGTGGTCTATGGTTAAAAATATCAGGGACACCGATGAGATTGATGCTCTTGACTGGGATGAATTCAAAGGTATGTTTCTTGAGAAGTATTTTCCTAAGGCTGTTCGACTTAGGATGGAAAAGCAATTCTTGGAATTGAGGCAAGAGGAAGACTCATTGTCTACCTATGAAGAAAGGTTCACTCGATTGGCAAGGTATGCTCCAAATTTTATCCGGGACCTTGATAGTAAAATCAATCGTTTTTACTCAGGATTAAATCCAAAATATCGAAGGGAATTAGCTTCTCGTGAGTTTAAAAGTTATGAAAAGCTTGTTCGATATGCTAAGAAGGTGGAAATGGAGTTTGCTGATGACCAAGTTTTCTATAACAACCAGCAGAAGAAGAGACCGAGGTGGCAGGAGAAAGGTAAGAATTCTTCAAAAAAGTCTGATGGTAAGAGAACTAAGTTTCCAGTTTGTGATAAATGTGGCAAAAGGCATGCTGGGGAATGTCTTCTTAATTCTGGGAAGTGCTACCGATGTGGTAATATGGGACATAAGGCTCGTGATTGCACTGAAAAGGATCAAGGTGAAGGTAAGAACAAATTTGATTTACAGTTAGTGAAATGTTATAAGTGCAATGAGATCGGTCACTATGCAAACGAGTGTCTGACAAGGAGCTTGAGTGATGGGAAGCAGTTAGACTACAAGCAGAAAGGGGTGGTGAAATCCTTTGAAACTACTTCAGTAGATGTCGGGCCATCAAATGAAGTTGTATCAGGTACTTTGTTTGTTTTTTCAGATTATGCCAGTGCGTTGTTTGATTCGGGGTCTACACATTCTTTCATCTCTGAAACCTTTTCTAGTAAAATGGGAATACCATCTCAAGAAATGACTCATGAACTTTTGGTAAAAACCCCTGGGGGGAATGTTGAGGCAAAAATAATTTATAAGAATCTTCCTATCCTTATCTGTGGAAAGAACCTACTTGAAAACCTTATTGTTCTACCTCTAGTAGAGTTTGATGTTATCCTGGGTATGTATTGGATCTCTATTTACCATGCTAAGATTGACTGTAGAGCTAAAAAAGTTTCTTTTCAGAAAGACTTTCAGTTTGTTTACAAGAATGAACCATTACTTTTGATAACTTATCAAGAGGACGAGAAACTTATAAAAGATGTAAATGAATGTTACCTTGCTCATATTGTTGAAAACAAGGGAACTGTTCAGATTGATGATGTGCCAGTGGTAAATGAGTATCCTGATGTTTTTTCTAATGAGTTGCCTGGAATAATACCAGATCGGGAAGTTGAGTTTACTGTTGACTTAGTTCCCGATGCTAAGACAATTTCAAAACCTCCTTATCGAATGGCTCAAATTGAACTTTTAGAGTTGAAGGAGCAATTGCAAGATTTATTAGAGAAAGGTTTCATTAGACCTAGCACATCACCATGGGGTGCTCATATTTTGTTTGTCAAAAATAAAGATGGATCTATGAGACTTTTCATTGATTATAGATCCTTGAATAACATCACTGTTAAGAACAAATATCCTTTGCCTCATATCGATGATTTGTTTGATCAGCTCCAGGGAGCTCAGTTTTTTTCAAAGATGGACCTGAGATCGGGGAACCATCAGCTGAAGGTAAAGGAGGCAGATATTCCGAAGACCGCGTTCCGTACGAGATATGGCCATTATGAATTTGTAGTAATGCCTTTTGGGCTAACCAATTCACCTGTTGTATTCATGGACTTAATGAATAGAATTTTCCATGAGTTCTTGGATAAGTTTGTGGTGGTTTTCATTGATGATATTTTGGTGTCTTCAAAAAGTAAAGAGGAGCATGAAAGACATTTAAGGGTTATCTTGCAAACCTTAAAAGAAAATAAACTGCATGGGAAATTCAGCAAGTGTGAGTTTTGGTTACAACAAATTTCTTTCCTTGGTCACATTGTTTCTAAAGATGGAATAACTATTGATCCTGCAAAAAAAGTTGTGGAAGAATGGCCAAGACCCACAAATGTAACTGAGATTCGTAGCTTCCTTGGTTTGGCGGGCTATTACCGAAGGTTTGTTAGAAATTTTTCACGGTTATCTAGTCCAATGACTAGGCTAACTCGGAAGGGTGTTAAGTTTATTTGGACAAAAGAATGTGATGATTGTTTTCAGGAATTGAAAAGAAGATTGGTGAATGCTCCAGTTTTGGCACTACCTTCCAGGAATGGTGAGTTTGTTATATACAGTGATGCTTCATTGAAAGGACTTGGTTGCGTCCTAATGCAGAATGATCAGGTAATTGCTTATGCTTCACAACAGTTGAAAACTCATGAGGTAAATTACCCTACACATGATTTGGAACTAGCTGCTATTGTTTTTGCTTTAAAAATTTGGAGGCATCATTTATATGGAGTAAAGTGTGAAATATATACCGATCACAAAAGTTTAAAGTATATATTCACTCAGAAATATTTAAACATGAGACAAAGTAGATGGCTGGAATTAATCAAGGATTATGATTGTACAATTCATTACCATCCTGGAAAAGAAAATAAAGTGGCTGATGCTTTGAGTCGAAAAAGTAATGCTTCATTAACAATGTTGCGTTGGGAACGTGATCCTTTGGTTAAGGATTTGATGAACTTTGGCATAGAAGTTGTTGGTGCAGGAAGTCCTTCTGTTTTGTTTCAGGTATCAGTGAGATCATCTCTATTAGATAGAATCAAGCAAGAACAGAAGCAAGATAGTGAGTTGCAGAAAAAGGTAGAGCTAGTTCAGAAAGGTAAGTTGCCTGAATTCAACATTGATAATGATTGCGTTTTGAGATTTGGGAAGAGATTGTGTGTGCCTTGTGATTCACAGTTGAAGAGAGAGTTGTTATGTGAAGCTCATAGTTCTCCGTTTTTAGTTCATCCGGGCAGTACTAAGATGTATAGAGATCTACGGGAGTTTTACTGGTGGGATGGAATGAAAAGAGATATTGCTGATTTTACTGTGAAGTGTTTGACTTGTCAGCAGGCTAAAGCAGAGCGGCAGTTACCGAAAGGGATGCTTCAGCCTTTACCAGTGCCATAGTGGAAATGGGAGAATATATCCATGGACTTTGTTGTTGGATTACCGAAGAAATCTCGAGGTAATAATGCAATCTGGGTTATTGTTGATCGCTTGACCAAATCTTCTCATTTCCTTGCTATACGAGATACTTTATCTCTTGATCAACTTTCCTGTTTGTATCTTAAAGAGATAGTCAGGTTACATGGAGTTCCTCTCTCCATTGTATCGGATCGTGATCCCAGGTTTACTTCTAACTTTTGGAAAGGCCTTCAGAAGTCGTTGGGTACTGAATTAAATTTTAGTACATCTTTTCATCCTCAATCAGATGGGCAGTCAGAACGAACAATTCAGACATTGGAGGATGTGCTGCGAGCTTGTTCTATGGATTATCAGGGAATTTGGGACCAACATCTTTCTTTGGTTTAGTTTTCATATAATAACAGTTTTCATTCCAGTATACAGATGGCACCATTTCAGGTATTATATGGGAAGCGGTGTCGAACTCCAGCTTTCTGGGATGAAGTGGGTGAAAGGAAGTTGATGGGACCAGAATTGGTAGAAGAGATGGCAGAAAAAGTTCAGCTGATTCAGAAACACATGAGAACAGCTCAGAGAAGGCAGAAGAGTTATGCGGATAACCGGAGGAAGGATCTATCTTTCGATGTAGGTGATCATGTTTTTCTCAAGGTTTCTCCTTGGAAAAGTGTGATGAGATTTGGTAAGAAAGGAAAGTTGATTCCAAGGTTCATTGGACCATACGAAATTCTGGAGAGAGTTGGATCAGTTTCTTACCGAGTTTCTTTACCTCCGAGTTTATCTCAGGTACACAATGTTTTTCACATTTCGATGTTGAGAAAGTATATGCCAGATCCATCTCATGTTTTGAGTCTAGAGGTAGTTCAGCTGGAAGAGAACCTATCTTATGAGGAACAACCGGTCAATATTCTTGACCATAGGGAGCAAGTGTTACGGAATAAGGTGATTAATCAGGTAAAGGTTTTGTGGAAAAACAACATGATGGAAGAGGCAACATGGGAATCTGAAAATGCAATGAGGGATAAGTACCCCCATTTATTCGATAAGTAAATAAATTGCGGTGACACAATTTTCTAAAGGGGGGAAGGATGTAGCATCCCAAGTAAGTAATGAATAATAGATATTTTTATCTATGTCTATTAATGATTAAGATAGTGTTTTAGAGGCTTAAAATGAAAATAAATCCAATCTTAAGCATGGAATACACTAATATTCTTAAAAGATTGTTTTACTGCCTTATGATGGAAAACCCTTTTTAAATCTATATTTTGACAATTTTATAAACTATGTTTGTCAAAATAAACTTATTCTTTATGATTGGAAGATCAAAATTTACTTTGTGTGAAGTTTTGGTATTTTTCTGACAATGTTCATTTTTTAATGAATAGTGAAAAATACTGCATTTTACATCAAAAATGATTTTTAATCTAATTTATTTATATGATTATATTATCTATTGAATTAGTTTTAAAGTTAAATTAGAATATATTTTTACCATTTTATCCAATGGTGGTCATTGGAATCAATTTCACTTTGAAATTAGCCTTAAATTGGTGTCAATCTTTTGATACTTATTGTTTTATAAAAACACGTTATTTGCTCTGGCAGCGGGAATTAATTATTAAATTAATTAATGTGACTTATGTGATTTGAATTTTGTAAAATAGACTTCATTTTTGAATTCGGAATATCGAATATATCTTAGAGTGAATTTTTTGTAATTTTCTGAAAAACTTCAATTTTTTGATGAATAGTGAAACCACTAAGTGGTAATCAAGCAAACTGATTTTTCAGTTAAATGAAAGTTTACCACTAATGTGTTTTGAATTTCAAAAATCCGACATACATGGTTGTAATTAAGAAGTAATATGTGGTTCAATGAGATTAAAATAATTTTTTGATGAATAGTAACTTATTAAGTTTTAATCGCGATTAGTGGTAATTAGTGTAGTTTAAGGTATAAATAATGCTTTAATAATATGAAATGACCTAAACACATGTCCCAACCTTATTGGTTGTGTCATGACCGACCAAGACAAGCCATGGGTCAACTTGGGGACCCCATGGAGACATTTTGGTTGGGAAATGACATAAATAACTTTTTATTTAATGTAAAAGTAAAAATGACACAAACATAATACGTTTTACAAAAACAATTTTTACATGGGGTTATAAAGATCAGATATTTGATTATAAATATTCATTTGAAATATAAAAAGATTTCCTACGTCATGGTATTTTTTTTTATGATTTTTAGACATTAAATAAATTAAATTATTTATGACATAATAATGATGCAGCGATGACATCATTATTTGACGATTTAAATAAAATGGAAAGACAATGTAAAATATATGAACTTCACATGTCCAAAACCAATTGGATGAGTGGATTTAGAACCCTTATCACCTTATCCATGAATTATATCAATCTGGGACCTTTTAAAACCGAAACACATTTTCAAATAAAGTAATATTTCTTTACTTTCCAAAAGTGCCCCTCCTCTCCTCTTATAAAAGGCCCCCACCTCTACCTCATTTCACACACTCCTCAAGCCTTTGGCTCGGCCAAACCCTGCCCATTTACTCTCTCCACATCCCTCTCCTCGTCCTAGAGGATTCCCTTTGGCAATAATCCTTTCAAAGGAAGCCTTTAGGCTCAAATCAAAAGGAGTTACACTTTTAAAGGTAATTCATTCTCTCATGTTCATTTGTTTTATTTTGCTTCTCCAACCCCATAAACTCTTTTTATTTACTTATTTTGTAACAACACCAGTATCTTCAATATACAAGGATGTTGTTATAATATTTATTTGAGCTACACTCTCACACAACTACATCAAATGGTTAAAGAACATACGGTTTCCGTGGATGGTGAAATTCTGCCTCCCAAAACGATGATTGTTCAATACTCATTTAAAACCTTCAAAGGTGGCCATTATGATGTCATTATTTTTATATATGATATATAATATGTTTATTTTTTCCTTAAGCTTATGTTTTTTTCATTTTGGGCATACCTTTATGGTTTCCATTATGGGTAAACACGATATCTTCATTTTAGGAAGTGCGGACTACCGCCCCCTGAAAGTGATTTGATTCGTTAATACCATATGTGGGATGTGTAAAGGATAAAGTTAATGATATTATATATGTTATTATAATGGAATTATAATATACTCTTATATCATTATGATTCCATTCCAGAAAATATGAAATAGAAATGGAAGTAGCGTTCATGCGTACGTACGACTTACCGTCTCCATGAACGGTGCATTTCATTTCTTACCTCTAAATGTGATGTAATATTATAAATACATGTATATGATGAATATATATGATATATATGTTATCCAAATCATTAATATCATTCTGGATATAACGAACCTATGACAAAATTAACAACATGTAAGTGTAAGAAGTCTATTTTTGACTTAAGAACCAAATACCGACAAAATGAACATTATTAACTTAAATGATTACATGATGTTCATAACATGGTATAAAAGGAATAATGAACTTGAAAAAGATTCTTAAGCAAGTAGAGATTAACTCAAGTTTATTATTCAGGAAATTAAAGAACGGTCGGGTCAAGTCGGATACGAGGTATGGGACTTCGTCTCAATCTCCTTTCGTTGAGGCATATTTTATTTTATACACAACTTTCTTTTATACGGTGTATAAACCCCTTTGACTTTTACGTTTATTCAAAAGGAATCTTTTTTATACGAAGCGTTTACTAAACGACAAAAGAGAATGTTTTTGTCGTACGTATGCGGCGACAACGACTTCTCCGCCGTCGTGACCGTTATTTGAGTTTCGGCTTCCTCTACAAGCCATACCTTCTTTTTTAAAGAAAAATAAATACCATGTTTTACTTTTCTTTTATTTTGGTATTGAAAATGGTTTTCATAATGTTTTTATATCAATGTGTTGTATTGATATCTTGTGATTGAAAGGTGGATATGTTATGTTTCCTTTATGCATGTTTTATGTGATATGAATTATGTTATGGTTCTTGGGCATTATTATGAAGACGGGTGGTTCCGTGATAAACTAAGGGCGGGTGAGCCCGATATAGCTCTCCAATGCACTTGGGTAACACGAAGGAGTGAAACGTTAAGGTTTCTCCGAAGAGATTTTAGGGAATATACTGTGATGGGTATTTCAAACGTAACCAAGAGGGTTACTCCCTACGTAAGAATGTTATGAATGCCTCAAGTTACCTTTATGTCTTATGATTTCTATGATTTATTCATGATTTTATGAGGTATGTTAAAGTGCCTATGTTTTATGGGTAAAGTATGATTTCATTCTTATGTATATATGAACTCATGTTTCCTTTCCATGTTTTTTTTATAACCCATACTGAGTTTTTATGCTCATCCCAAGTTTTTGAAATGTTTTTCACAGGTCAAGGGAAAGGTACATGTTAAGATGATAGAGTCAAGGATGTGTCAAGAAATAATCCATGTTTTATTTTAAATGTGTTTCCATTGATGGGAATGAAGAATACTATCTTTATGTAACCACTTTATTTATATGTGGAATGTAATGCAAGTTTTATGATCTAATTCTCTAAAACTCTAAACCCGAAAAGATCCTCAATGTGTAATCTTGTAATAACTCAAGATTAAGTAAGGTTTAAGGCTGGGGCCTTATACACTATCTGGGTGAACCCATCATAACATCTTCGTGATCTATGTGTGCTAAAAAAGAAAATAAATCATAAGCCACAACATAAGAAATACCCATGGAAATAAAATTGGTTGCATAAGCTTGATTCATATCATATTCAAATGAAATTTCATAATGAATATATTTGAGAAATGATCATAAGGTGTGTATTACATCATCAAATGAAGGGATAAAAAACTAGGTACATGTGTGAGAGATATATATACATAATTTTTAATCAATCAAAAACATTATAGGTTGTTGTTATTTATGAAAATAATTATAAAATATTAAAAACATTCTTGAGGAAAATAACCATTTAACATTGAGTAATATCAAATGATGTCATCTTAGATGGAAAATGATTTTAAAAGATCACATTAAAAATTTCTTGTGGAAAATATCCTTTCTATTTTTAAAAAATTTATTTAAAATGTAAAAAATTATCAAACCTTAACGAATTTTTTTAAATAACCTTTAAAACATAAAGAGGAATATTTAAAATATTGAGTGTTCATAATGGTAGAAGAGTTCTATTAATAATTAAAAAAACAAATATTACTTTCATATTCTTTTAAGAAAAGTAAAAAAAGTACCCTTTTCAAAAAATGATGGGAAGAATCATTTAAAAAAATTTAAAAACCAATTAAGGGTAAAATTAACTTTATATAGTCAATGTAAAACATTTCTGAAAACATTTTCAGAAAAATTTGATTTGGAAGGACTACTAAAAAACTAGATTTATCTAATACTAGATATTTAATAGTGTTATCTAAAAGTACTATTAAAACTCCCTTTTTTTAGTGCAATAAAAAATGTTATTAAAGGGGTTATTTAACAACAATTTTTTAGCATTGTTAAAGGGTGTATTTAAAAGCAATACAAAATAACCATTAAAGGTGTCCCTTTATCGGTGCTTGTAAAAAAAAGCATTAAAAAGTCTCCCCCTATCAGTGCTAGTAAAAAAGTGTTGATAAATGGTACATTTCAAAAAAAAAACTTAAAATTAATATATTAATATGTAAATATATTTATATTGATATAAATATTATATATATTTTTAAAAAAATTAGATAAGGCTAAATAGAAATTTTCACATAATATATAAGATATTGATTAAAAATGGATAATTAAATAATTCAAAAAAAATTAATTAATAATTTTCCAATTATTATCAAGTAATATTCATTTAATTAAAATTTTAAGATAAAAAATCAATAAATTTTAAAAATATAAAATAAGTTGAAATTGTAACTGAAACTTTAAATGACTATAAATTTTGATCCTAGTGTCTATTGGGGCTCTACCACATATCAACTCTATGCTTTTGATGAGCCCTATGCCATAGTAATAAGGGTAAACCCCGATCACATTTTTCAAGGGAAAAAGGCCGAAAAGGCTTCCAAACCTGAGTTTTTAGTCAGGTACCCTAACTTTTTAACATTCTATGGATTTTAAGTCTCATTTAAGGGGGTCTTATTGTCTTTTTTTGGTGGAAACTAAATTTATTCCAAGGTATTATATTCATATTGTTATTATGGTATTGAAGTTTTATCATTTTTCATATTGTAATATTATTTATAATCAAATATATAAAAATATATACATATTTTTTATATATTCACACATTCAAATTTAATTTTATAAATAAATATTTAAACATATTTACACATAAAATAAAATTTTCATTATATAAACCTTATATAAATTAAAAAATATCTATTTTATTTAAAATAAAAATTTATGAATATTTATATACCTATAAAATTAATGTATATATAATGTTTATATATATATATATATATATATATATTTGTGTGTATTTAAAAATAGATATATATTTATATATATATCCTAATATATATTTATAAATATTATTATATAATATATGTAAATCAATATATACATGTATAATTATATTTATATAAGAACATATATATTTATAAGAATATATGTATGTATTTATTAATACACATACACACACACAAAAAATATTTTATATACGTGTTTAAATATATATATATATATATATCAATATATGGATTTAAAAATGTAAATAAATAAATATAAATATATAGATATATCATAAAAGGAAAATGATAACATAAAGGAGTGGAAATGGTGTTGGTGTATAATTTGGAGGTCACATATTCAAAACTCATTAGAGGTAGGGGCATGTGTAGGAGGGTGGAATTATCTAAAGCATTGATAAAGGGTTGGGGAGAACTGATAAAGGGGGTGGGAATCATTGCTAAAATGGTGGGGTGAAAAAAAAAGTATCCCCTTTATCAACAGGGCCTTTAACGGTGAATTTTTTAGCACTGATAAATGGGGCCTTCAACAGCACTAAAAAATGATGATAAAGGCCCCCTTTATCAGTACTTTTTTAGCACTGTTAAAGGGGGCCTTTATCATCGATTTTTATGAGTGTTGTTAAATCCAACCATTAACATCGCTCAAATTATATGTGCTTCTATATCACTAATAAATCCCTTTTACTAGAGTTATTAAAGGCCTGATTTGCAGTTGTGAAGAAAATGGATTTTTTATCGAAGAGATAAATAAAGTTATATTTTCTTAAAAATATTTTCTCAATAGTTTTAAGTGAAAAAGAGAGTAAAATGGTAATATAACATGAAAAATGATGAATAAAAATTGTGTGATAAAATGGAATGGTTTTATTAGGAAATAATCAAATACTTTCCAGTAATGGAAATTCAGACATGAAAATTCTCAATTAAAATTAGATTTGAACATAAACCATTACCGCTTTAGTAACTTTGGAATAATAGCTTTCCATGAATGAAGTAGATCAATTATAACTTAAAATATATTTAAGTAGTAATTATTCAAGACATAGTTTGTAAATGGGAAGTATATACCCGATTTAAAGTGCATAAAAGAACATGTGTCTCAAAGAAGGAAATTTTGAGATGAAACCTATACAAAGTTTGTATCATTAAAGTGAGAGTTAATAAAATTTTGTGATTATGTGTAAAAAATGTAAATACAAAAAAATAAAATTGGAAATAAAATCATAAATAAATTAAAGGTAATTTCCCACATAATCTTGGAATAATATAGTCAACTAAGTAGACATATAACCCAATGAATGGAAATTGAGTCAAGAAGCCCTTTACCTTATGCTTCCCTTTAGTTGAGAACAATTTATATGCATGAATAATATTTTAAACATGTTATTAAATTAAAAAATAAACCATATTATTATTTATAATATTATATATTATTATTTTCTAACATCTTATTACTCGTTTGTCAATAATATTTCATTATTGTTATAGTTTTGGGTGTTAATTACCTTATTTTCTCATGCACATTTCATCGTGATTGTTTCGGATCTTGAACATAGGTTATATTTACATCACATAAATAATTATATTAAATTTGTAAATATCATTTTTTTATTATATACACCTTTAGAATCATTATTGAATTTTTAACATGGATAATGAGTCACATTGCTTCGTAGAGACGGTAGGTCATACGTACGCATGAGTGATGTTATCATTTATTTAATAGATGGAAGGGTAAGTAATTGGATTATATATTAATTTTAAATAATAAATATCATGTTATATATATTAAAAATAATAAATAAATTTATCCTTCATTACCTTCCATGTAAAGCATTAGTGAAAAACAAATCATGTCACTTTGCGAGGTGGTAGTCTGTCATACACACGAATAACATTATCATTTATTCAATGGAAAAAAAGTTAAGAAATTATATGATATATTTATTATATATAACTATAACTATGTCATTAATATCATATATCAACATAAAATTAATCCTCATTACCTTCAATATAAATAATAAGTGAAAAATGAATCACATTGCTTCGGGAGGTGTCATTCTATTGTACAACTTCTTTTAGTTTGCACCAAACTCCTTCCTATGATGGATTTACAAACAAAAAATTATTCACAGTTGAAGTTATAGAATTAAGGAAGTTATTTTGGGAGGTACTATCCAAATAAATAGGTTTTTGAAGTGTTTAAAGGATAAGAGAGGGGTGGTCTTTTATATGTCAGGGAGAGGACACGCTTAAATTTTTTGGAAATAAATAATTATATCCATGTTTTTACATGATAAAATTATCAAAAATGGACTATTTTCAAACCATATAAGATATAATGTCCACATATTATAATAAAATATTAATTAGACATGTTTGGTGTCATTTTTAACCCTTATCCTTTTACTTTAAACCCCAATAAACCCATTTTTACCTTATCTAAGATAAAAAAATTACTATTTTTACTATTAATTATGGTAAAAAATTAAGTTAGCCATATTAGATAACATAAATTATTTTGATTCCAAATATGGAATACATTTTTCAAAATTCAACTCATATAATTGGTATAATTGAATTTGAAATTAAACCATAAAACATGTCAAAAAATGGTTTTTTAAGAAATGCGTTTTTTTAGGAAAATAGTATCTCATATTAACTATATGAAAATTAATAATAATTATATGAATTCAAATTTATAATTATATATATTTATTTATTTATTTTTTTATTTAATCTATATATTTTATTTAAATCATTCATATTTATGGTTTATTTTAATTATTCAAAATGGTTAAACAATATACACTTTAAAATAGTCTTCTGAAGAAAAAATGATGTTTTAAAGCCTAAAATTAAACTTATACAAAAATATATATTAAATATGATTTAAATTTAATTAATTATATTTAATATAAAAATAATAATTCTGTTAATTTTAATTAAATTAAAATAATAATGGGAATTAATCTACTAAGAAAATGAAAATTTTATAAAAATGGTACTTTTTACTATTCGTTGAAAAATTAACATTTTCTAAAAAATACCAAAATTTCATCCAAAGTTAATATAAATATGTTTATTTAAAAAAATTGTTAATTTTATAATATATAATTTCTAAAATTAGTAAAAAATAATTTTAATTTATGTGCACAAAGCGCGACTAAACCTACTTTTAGAAAAATATAGTTTTTTGGAAAAAAATTCTTTTTTTTAAATGGTTATTATTTTATTTGTAATAAATATATAAACATTTAATTAATTTTATACATGTGTAAACCATATAATATTCATAATTTAGTTATACCTATTCATACCCACCAAATTAACAGCTCGATTATAACAGTATATTATATTGTGGTTCATTTAGATTTGGGATTGTGTATTGCACAAGCTATTAAAGACATTGAATTTACCTAAAAATAAATATATCATAAAGTCTCAAGGTGTTATGTTCTATTAAAATATTGGTGTTGAGATTCATATATTCTATCAAACATGATGTTCTTATTTTAAAATATCATGGTGTAACATTCTACCCCCTTAAATAATTTGTGTCATCGCAATTTAATTTTGATATAAAAAATCATGGGTTTTACATTTTAAAATTTTATTTATGGAAAAACCTACATTATAAAATTTTTTAATAGAAACTATCTCTTAAGAAGAGTTGGATTCAAATTTTAAGTTCATTACATAACTAGGTTTCTACATAGGATAACATAGGTGGAGATTAAATATATAGACATATAATAAAAGCATAAATAATTATAGATATCGGTAGAGATCATTGATCACCAGAAAGTGAATGGTAAAGGGAAATATAAGGACCTAACAATCATGAAATTGTGATGAGATAAAATACATTTGATTAATCATACATGAATTAAATATGATAACATTTTTTTTCAAAATATTTTTCCTAGAGTTAAGGGATTCTTTTACTATCTTGATTAAAAAAAAGGAAATATACTTACTTGATAAGTATAATTTTATCCTTTAACCAATATCCACCACAATATCATATTTTCCTCCAAGCTATGACTATTCAAGATTAATTTTTCAATCCAAAACCACTAAAATAAATTTCAAAAAAATCATATATTCCATAAAATGAAAAAGTTATTCATACAATCTTTACTAAAACCAAAATGGTTAGCAAGAGTTTTCCCATATAATAATATATAATACCCCCTTAGTAACTCCCAAAGTTCAACTTAATACATTTCATAAGTATCTATACTTAAAAACTTTAATCATACATCTCCAAAATAATAATACCATTCATCCCAAATAATCCTTTATGATAAACCTAAAGGTTATATATAATTCAACCTATTAAAAAATCTCCTCAAATATCATTAACCACCCCAAAAAAATTATCATATTAATATTTATTCATAAAACTATTTAAGTAAATAAAATAACTTATTAACCATTGTATCATGTATACTAGTGGAAGGAGTTTTACCCTTATCACCCTTAGGTTGTGGGTTCTAGCCATGCGGCTTTGTCGGATGCGATGGGTTGTCTCCATGAATGTGAGTTTTCTTTTTTCTAGAACTTTGGAGAAACTTGTGTGATGATCATATTCATAATTCACAATAATCTTATATCATTATCAATAATATGTTGATCATCTTAAAAAATAACATTAGTCATCTAATCCCTTTTTTATCCACTATGGTTTTCTATACAGCTCATTATTTTCCACAAAATCAACTAATTACCTCAAAATAAAGAACATATCCAAGATTATCCTTTCCTAAATTATGATTATTTTCCATATATCATCATGATACCATTAAATCACCTTTCAATTTCATTTGTACCATTCAACATATTCTTTCAAAATATTAATCTAAAACATCTACAGAACAATCCTTATATATATATATATCATGGTTTATATAGTTCTTGAATTCCATTACATAATCATTTTAATCATTCCACTTTATTCTTAAACCATTAAATAAGATTCATTATATTATTTCTTAATACCTCTTTACTTTCATATGTCATTTGTTGTCTCTTCATCATCAACAGAAAAACCTTTAGTCATACAACCTTATTGATCAACTTCTTGATATTTCTCCACAAGACATCGATTTTCATAATTCTTATTCTTTATACATTTAAAACATTAAATCATTGATGATTCCTTAAGGAAACCATTATTATCATCCATTACATTAACTATTTTTTTATATTTTCTTAGAAATTAATTACTTTGTTATCTTCTTCTCTATATGTAAAACATATTCTCATTACTTTGAGACATTCCCTTGAGTACTTCTTCCAACATTAACGACATATAGAAAACTGAATATTCATTCCTTCATGGTCTCCACCAACTAAAATATCAGAATAATCTATCCTCCTTTTATTTGGTGTGTCTGGGAGTTTTTTAATGAGAAATGTTGTTATCATATATCACAATAACATATTAATAACAATCACAATATCTTTTACTCCAACCATTATCTCATTTAGTTTCCCATAAACACATTGTGTATCACATTCAATGTTAACCTAGTTTCTTATGGTTCCCTCTACTAACTAAAACCATAAATAATAGTGTGAGAAACAATATTCATATTTGGAAACAACATAATCATGAAAATTTATTTATAATATTTTTAAATCATAAAACCTTCATTTCAATCTAAGACACATTAGGTTTATATAAGTCATCTCAGATCATCATCTATTCAAATACATCTTGATTATTCATAAATATTTTGTGAATATCCAAAACATATCCCTTGAGAGTGTTAAACTAGGTGTGTATTAAGTTCCATTGATGTATACATGGTAATGCTATAATTAATCCCAAATCACCTTTTTGGAGTTATTACCCCTATATACATCTATTCTAGAACCACCTCCACTTGTAGTATCCAGACAGGGATGTGATTTCTCAAAAACCACTATCTCTAAACTTTACCAAAATTATAGGATATTTTCTTATACATATACTTATCCGTGTACTTTTCCTTAGACCAGTCCTTTGATTTATCCTTAGTGATCTCACTAAGGTTTTCTTATCCTAGTTTCCAAAATATTACAAAACATATCCTCTAATTCAAACCATGGTGACCCAATACTTTTACACGTAATATTACTTGATTCTTAAATATAAATATCCCATAATTACAATACAAGGATCCTAAATTCCTACTATCTTTGGAATACTGGGTTCTTAATACATAAAACAAGGCATTATTACCTTATTTTCCATAGCGAGCTCATAAAATCTATTTGATCTCCTAAATCTACTTGGGATAACCTAGGGAACACATAAAAAAATGTGTAATATAAAAAAAATTAAGGTAACAAACATGATAAGGAATCCTAACATGTGATTCAAATATATAACATGATTTCATAAAAGATAATGCACATGAGTGATTAAATGGAAGCTAATGTAAATAACATGAAAAAATAAGATCATGGAATCATAGGAAATGTTGCAGCAATATAAAACATGACATAAGAATACGTTAATTATAACTACCAAGACAACATCACTTGTTGTAAAGATCCCCATAATGGATTAGGTTCACTCCCTAATCCCACACATAATATCTCATGAGACTAAAACATCATCCAATGCATTGGAGCACTACCTGGGTGCACCCATCATAACATGTTCATGATCTATGTGTGCCCAAAAAATAAATCATAAGGCATAAAATAATAATTTCCCATGGAATGAAAATGGGTTTCATAATATTGCTTTATATCATATTCAAAGGAAATTTCAGAATGAAGGAATTTAATAAATGATCATAAGGCATGTATTACCCCATTATAATGTCTCTAACCTGGATACCACTAAAAGGTGCTCGAGCTCTGTGGGTCACATAGCCTCAAGCGCATCTCCCCAAATGCTAAATTCTACCAACTTGCATTGAGGGACCAGGTGATTCTATGGGGAGACTATACCTTCATTAGCAGTGTTTAGTATAGTGTAATATCAATAACAGATAAAAATAACAGAATTAAACCATACAATAGAAGTAAAAAGTATAATACTGATAGTATAATCTAGCTAGAAGTCATATCATATAAAAGATGATGATATATTTTGCATGTTTCTAATAAAATATCCAGATTGGGAATACAAAGTATATTTACAATTTATATAAAAAAAGTACAAAAAATGATAAAATAATCCTAGTAGCATCGCAAGCCCCGGCTTGGTCTCATGCTCTCCTACTCCTAAGATGCATATCAAGTACCTGTAGGAGGGATTTTTCCCTTCTCATTACCTGTAATCATATAATCTGTTTGAACCAAAACATGACCCAAATAGGGTCTAAGACTAGATCCCAGTAGGAACCACCCATGTTATGTTCCAATCAGTCAGTGAATATATATAGCTAGAAGTGTGCAATAAGGAAAATAGTAAGCAAGTAAGAACTCAAATTAAATATCTTATGTGCTTTGTTTTTCATTTCATAACCATTTAATATTTTAATTACATATAATTTATAAGTATCAAGATCCAATTCATGTCTGGTATCCCTCATATAACTGGTAGCACAAAAGATGCCTCATAAGGTCATCTAAACAAGTACAAGTGGAGACCTAATCCAAGATCATGTTTTGGCTTGGAATACGCATTATAATTCATTTCATTTATAATTCAATTTAGAAACTATGCCCATCCTTGAAATTCCTAAGTTAGAATTAAAGTGTCACTCCAAGTGAAATACCAACCAACACCCTATAAGATCATCCCTAGAAAACCTATTAGGAACCTGGTATCTCTTTAGGTAAGGTATAATATCCCATCCAATTGTGTTCATCCTCTAAGATCCTCAATGTAATCTTAAGCATCTTCCATGGAATAATAGTCAAATACTTTTTGAGTCTGTCCATGGAATTCTTATAAGAATCTATGTATCTATTGGCATATAATTCTAGCCTCAATGAGTTTGTCCATGGCATCCCTCAATTGGATCCATATATCACTCATGAAAATATAATTTTAACCATTGAGTTCTTCCATCAGATCCCAAAGTGTATCCATGTGTCACACAAGGTATAAATTTCAATAGTTACATGATTCCATCCATGGAATTCTAAATTGAATCCATGAGTCACCCAAGACTATTTATCACTTAATCGATTCAATTCCATTCAAATATTTCATTAGACATGCCAAGGTCAAAACCAAGAACATCTAGTATTAATATCACCTCAAAGGTGTATCAAGCCTAGTCCAACCTCAATGGGGTTTATCCTTTTATTTACTCATGTGGAATATTTTTTATGACATGGTTCAAAGGCAAAATAAGCTACTACATGGCTTGGTTATCCTATAACTCACATGGTAAAAGAACTAAAAGGTGAAATTCATTCCTATTAAGGAAATTTCAAAAAAAGTCCAAGATCAAGGGCTTGCCTTTAAATACCGACATGGGTATTTTTAACATAACAATCCTAACAATATTAATAAGATATCCCATGGATTAATTATTATATATCTCACATTGTCAGTATAGAAATTTGAGAAATTCAAACCAATTGCATTGATTCAAGTCATGGTGACTACTCTACTCACATGGTCAAGGCAACATGATTTAAACAAAAAATTAAACATGTCTCAAGGGTAAATTCATCCATCCCATACCCTTAATTAGTTATTTTTCAATCTATTAACATTACAATTTAATTCATAGGCCAATTCATATGTTGGCATACCATGACATGGGGTAAAAGGCATGCCTCTTGGGCATCCAAGGCCAAAATCCATAAATGATAATTCAAGGAATATCACCCATGTGGTGGTCCTTATTCAAGGTATACAACCTATAAGATGCATCAACATTCCTATTCAATTACCTAAAATAGGATAGGCAATAACAGGGTTTGGTTTTAATTTATGGTGACACCCCAAAAATGGGCACACAACACCCAATATATATAAATAGCTTAACATTAAGTGAAATCCACAAGACCACCAACCTTAGGATCATGCTTTATAGCTCATTTGGTATCAATCTTTGATTCATCTTGGTTTAGAAGAAATATGAAGAATGGATGAAGATTGATAAATTAGGGCATACGATCCAAAATTCAAATAGCATAGCCGATTCCCAAAAATAATTAAGAAAGGATAAAAATGAATTAAGGACTAACCGTTATAGATCCAAGTTGATGAAACATGTTCAAATCATATATCAAATGATGATTAGATTTATGATTTAATAATATTCATGCTTGAGAGCTTTTTCCACTAAGAAGATGATTTTTCATTTGAAAAAAACCTCATTTAGATTTTTAAAGAATTTTAAATTTAATTAAAAATATAAAAATTAAAAATCCAGTAGGGGTCATACAATTTACCTACACGGTGTCCTATAGGTTTGGGGCATAGCACACGGTTACCCCGTATAATTTATAAACCATGTGAAAACCGTGTTAAAATCTTTTTTCAAAGTCTGCTAAAAATGCAGAACTGCCACACTGCCATGCTACTCCTCTCACATAGTTTACCTACACTGTGTGGCCTATAATCCCCCACTATCTAGCCTCATACAGTTTAGTCAAACTATGTGGCCTTCCATTCATGGTTTGTACTAACCATGTGCCAAGCCAAAAACACCCTAAAGTTGGGTTACAGGCTTCGAACCAACCCCAGACACCCCTTAAACCTCTGTGAACCCAACAGACATCAATATTTTTCCATATTTAATCAATTTAATTGAGATTTGATAGAAAACAAGAGATTATCACCTCAAAGAAGAACTGGGTTCTTAAAAACTTCCACCCTTAAAGAAATTTGTCCCTGAATTTCCCTTCCAATGGCGGTAAAGCAATATCTAAGAAAAAATTAGGCCATTGTGATCGTACATCAGCCTCCCTCTCTCGGGTCTCATCCTACACTCAGTAATGCTACCAAAGCACCCATACTAAAGGAATATACTGGCCTTAGAAAACCTTCATGCTACGTTCCACAATTCGTATAGGATACTCCTCAGAGGATGTATCTTCCTGAAACTCAACCTCCTTAGGCTGAAAACCATGAGATGGTTGTGAATAGTAACATCATAGATGAGAAACATGGAAGATTTCATGCATATCTTGGTACCTATGAGGTAACTAAAACCAATAGGCTATTGGCCTAACTCTCTCTAGAATCTCGAATGGACCGACGTATCTCAGAAAAATATTACCCTATCTTTAAAACCACATGTGTCCCATCCTCGGTGAAACATGTAAGAAAACCTAATCTCTGTCCTTGAACTCTATAGGTCATCCATGAAGATCAACATAATATTTTTATGGGACTGTGTAATAGCCATCCACTACTAAATCAACTACACTTGTTTTGTGGTCTCCTGGACAAGACGAGGTCCCAGCATTGCTGACTCTCCTCCCTCCAACCAACATAGGGGTGATCAGCATGACCTACTATGAAAAGCCTCATATAGATCTATCTTAATATTATCCTAAAATCTATTATTGTAAGAGAACTCAACCAGGGGTATATGCCTCTTTTAAGAGCCCTTGAAATCCAAGACGTGTGCCTACAACATGTCCTCAAGCACGTGAATTATGTGCTCTAACTGGCCATCTATCTGGGGTGGTATGTCATTCTTAGAAGCACCTATGTACCCAGCACCCTCTATCGCCCTTTCCAAAATTGAGAATTAAACCGATAATTCCTATCTAAAATGATAGAATGTAGGACCCCATATAGTTATACAATATCACAGATGTAAAACCTCCTTATATCATCAACATTGAATATTTCCTTGATCGGCAGGAAATGTGAATCCTTCATGAGCCTATCAAGAAAAACCCATACAACATCACTACATTGAGGTGATCTTAGTAAACTTGTCATAAAATCCATCACGACGTCATTCCATTTCCACTCGAAAATGGGTATCTACTTCAAAAGTCCAGCTAGTCGCTGGTGTTCCACCTTCACCTACTGATATGTGGAACATATCATGAGAAAATAAGCTACATCTCTTTTCATGTATGGCCACCAATACTGATGATGTAAATCTTGATACAACTTGGTGACACCAGGATGAACTGCCCAAGATGAAGAATTAAAATCCCCCAATAGCTCACCACGCATTTCTGAAGATACCCACACGTGATCATGTACCTGCAGGACATCATCCTCATCTACGATCCATCCAGAAGGAGGGTCCTCACCTACCACACTCTCCCATAGAACTATGACTTCAGAGTCTAATAGTTGCCTCATCCTCACTCTATATTAAATGGAATATGTAACATCTAAGGATTATATAAACATCTTCCACTAAATTTTTTTCACCTCCACATACATCTTAGAGATCAACTCCATAAGCTACTACTTGATACTGACATGCTACCCTACCTGTATCTGAGTGCTCCTTCTCAGTGCATCAACCACTACATTTCCTTTACTAAGAGTTTAGAAAATCTTGAAATCAAAAGACTAAAGATAGTCAACCCACCTTCACTGTCTCAATTTCATATCATGCTGTGTAAATATGTAATTGAGGATTTTGTGTTCCATATACACCACAAAACTCTCTCCTAGTAAGTAATGTTACTAACAATGCAATGCATGAATAACCATATCTAACTCAAGATCATGTATCAAGTAGTTCCTCTCGTGTGGCCTCAACTTCCAAGACCCATATGCAATGACTCGACCCCCCTACATAAGAACCGCTCCCAAACCAATACCAGATGCATCACATTACATAGAGTAACTCCTTCTAGGCTCTATAAAAATCAATATCAGCACCAAAGTCGATCTCTTTTTTCACTCTTGAAAGGTCATCTCACAGGAATCTAACCACACATACTTCAGACCCTTCTTATTCAAGTTTGTTAACAACACCGATAAGAATTAGAAGTCATGCATGAAATAGCAATAGTAACCAGCTAGCCCTAAGAAACTCCACACCTCAAATATGTTCATGGGATGATCCTAGGTAACTACCGCTCTCACCTTCTTTGGGTCCATTGATACTCCTATCTCTAAGATGACATGAACCAGGAAGTTAATTTGATCCTTCCAGAAATGGAACTTTGTGAGCTTATCATATAATTGATGCTCTCTCAGTGTATTCAAAATGATCTCAAGATGTTTGGCATTGTCATGTAGATTGTGATAATACACCAAGATATCATCCAAAAAACCACAATAAATGAATCTAGGTAAGGATGGAACACTCGGTTCATCAATTCCATGAAAAATGATGGGGTGTTCATGAGACCGAATGACATAACCAAATACTCATATATACCATACCTTCTCCTAAAGGCTGTGTGAGGTATGTATGATGGTATAATAGGCACTAGATGATAACCATATCACAAATCAATAATTAAAATGACTCAAGATCTTCAGATCTATTCAAAGAGATCATCTACCCACAGTAGAGGATATTGGTTCTTAACCGTCAACTGGTTCAATTTTCGATAATTCACACATAGCCTAAGGGTACCATCCACCTTTCTCACCATAAAGGATAGGAGAACCCCATGAAGAGGTACTAGGTCAAATGAAACCATTTTCCACTAAATAATTTATCTACCTATTGAACTCATGTATCTCTTTCATAGTCATCCTATAAGGATGAATGGATATCAGTGTAGCTCTTTTCACTAGATTGATAGAGAGCTCTACCTCTCACACCAGATTTAATCCTGATAATTAATCTAGGAATACATCCCTAAAATAATCAATCACTGGAGGTTAATCGGTCAGATGTGTCCCCTGATCATCTAGATATAAACTCACAATCTGGGCTATCATCTCATTCATCCCACGATTCTTAGGTCCATCTCGTCTTTCCCAAACATCCCATTAATCCTTTTAAATGAACTCCTCACCCTTTGGTGATATAAAACTCACCTTGTGGCAATAGAAATCTACAAAATCTTGAAAAGGATCCAACCAGTCTATCCCAGGAATGACATTGAACCCTATCATCTTGAGGAAGTAAAGGTTATATATAAAGTGACACCCACCAAAATCAAGGTTTCACTCCCTGCACTGATGTACACCTTCCATCCTAATCCCTAATAGAGTTTCTAGTGTCATCATTCCATCATAAGTATAACATAGATCCCAAGGCTCTCCACAATAGGCATAGATATAAATCTATGTGAATCCCCTATATCAAAAAGATAATAAGATAAAATAGAGGCTACTAGAATAGTACCTCTAACAATAGAAGGTCCAGAATCCTACTCCTGGTGTGTCTATCGCACTATATATTCTTGGCCTATATCATGGCCCGATGACACTGTCTAGCTACCCTGAGCTGATATGCCCTATTGTTGTTGTGATCCTGGGGTCTGACAACCATGACCACGACCACCACCACCATTTCCTGATCATCATGACGTACCCAAGTTCCCTATCTGGTGAGAAACTGCTAACCTTGATCCTGGACAGGGAGTCAGTGCAAACCCTCTCTCACTAGATATTAGTGAAATGTTCTGCAGAAGTGTTGTAGATGGCCCATCTTTCTACAACATCGGCACTTGATTGGGTCCTTCATACATTATAGCCTCTGGTTACCTTAATAGATTTAGTGACTACTAATATCACCGTATAGAATCTCTAGACAAAATTTCCTACTACCGGTCGATGCAGTACCAAACCTAGGTGTTGAACTACCCTTACTCACACCTCTAGATTCCCTCATGTTGTGCTCTGTTATTAGTGTATGATTCACTATCCTAGATATAGTAGTATGACAGAAAATATTCATATATGATCAGATGTCATGTCTGAGACCATCCTCAAATCACCCAGATTTTGATAACTCATCCCCCATAAAAATAGGCATAAAGCACTAGAGCATAGTGAAATGGGTTGAATATTCCATGATTGATATCACACCTTGCTCCAGATGTAAGAACTCCTGGGCTCTATCAGCCCTCAAATCCTCAGGATAAAATTTATCATATAAGGACATATGAAACTCTATCCAGGCCATCTCCTGATGACAATCAGTTTTAGTGATAACGTCACACTATCTCTTAGAGGAATCATGCAGCATGTACATAGAAATCTTTACCCTCATCTTAGGAGGTGTCTCTAAGTGATCAAAGATAGCCAGCATGGCCTTGAGCCATGATTTTGTAGCATGTGTTCTGTCATGCCCTAAAAACATGGTTGGATACTACTACTGAAACTCACACATCAACACTTCCATAGTCAGGGTAAGTCACGGTGCTCCTTGAATGGTCTGCATGAACCGCAAAAATCCTTCTCAGAATTATGCCTCAACACCTTCGTCTAGTATAACAGCTAGTGTCAAATATATAAGGATTATAGGATCCACTTGTAGACCTTGTCCTACCACCTCTAGGGTATGATCATCGCCACCCTCCTATCTTACAGCTAGATGTTTCCATGGTGGTATGGCTCTACAATTCCAACAAATGCCTCAGTTTATGTTCATTAAAGAGTTCGTGGATAAAAATCACAAAACAAAATAGGGTAGGTAAACCCCTTCCTATATAACAACTCACCCCTGCCTACCCCATGGGTCATGTCTGGGTGTCAAACAAGTGAGAGACTACCAAAATCCCACTACTAATGTTGGTTCTAGTCAATATCTCTATTATAAACAATTTCAATTTCAATTTATTTTATAATCATTTTATTTTAAAACAACTTCACATTCACATTCACTAACTTGATACTCATTTAAATTTTATCATATCCCATTTTAAGGGTAAACCAATGGTACATTGAATTCTAATCCATGGGGGTCCATACTCCCCAAGAATAAAATCTTGACGTCCACCTATGTAACATCATAACACAATCCACTTTAAGGATGAAGAATTATATACTAAATTTTGATCCAAGAGGTCCCATACACCTCAAGGACCAAATATTAGAATCCATTTGTTTCACACCATAATATATCACAATATACCTAACATAATAGCAGGAATATATATCACATCACCTATTACAATAACATGAAATTGGTAATGCATCCTAAATGGCATGGTATAATGCATGGAGTGTGAAATCTAGCAGGTTCCTATATGATGCATGAGATGTAATTACCTCATATAATTAGTTTTAAACACAATAGAAGCCAAAATATTATCATCAATAACAATATAAATCAAGTGCATCACCCAATGGTGGAATCAAATCAACTGTAATTGTCAAAATCTAAAAAATGGCAATTTAATTCAAAGCAATTTGGATTTTTCATATACACGAGTTAGCTACGCCTGGACACATATCATTACCAAATCCATATTCCTTATTATACCATTATATTTTTTTCCAAATAGTAAATAAAAATATAGAAGACCTCTGATACCACTTTGTAACATCCTGAACCCAGATGCCACTGAAAGGTGCCCTGAGCCCAGTGGGTCACATGGCCCCAAGTTCATCTTCGTAAATGATAGAGGCTACTAACTAGAAGTGAGGTCCTGGGTGAGTTTGTGGGGAGACTATTCTCTCATTAGTAGAGTGTAGAATATAATAATATCAATAGAAGATACAAATAGTGGAAGCAGTAAACCATAAAATCGAAGTAAACAGCGGAAGACTGATAGTATAATCAAGAAATAATTCATATCATATACAAGATGACGATATATGTCACATATTTCTAAAAAATAGAAATATTAGGAATAAAATGAATATGTACAATCCATATAAAAAAGTAAAAAAAAAGTCTAAAAGATTCCTAGTGGAATCACAATCCTAAGCTTGGTCACATGCTCTCCTGATCCTAAGTTTCATATTAAGTACCTGTGGAAGGGTGTTTTCTCTTCTCATAACCTGTAATCATATAATCTATTTGGGCCAAAACATTACCCAAACAGGGTGTGAGACTAAATCCCAGTAGGAAAACCCCCAAGGTCCGTTCCAATTAGTAAGTTAATATATATAGCTGGAAGTGTGCAATAAGAAAAATAGTAAACAAGGAAGAACTCAAGTAAACATCCTACGTGATCAACTTTTCATTTAATATCCATTTAACATTTTAATTACATAGAATTTATAATTCTAGAGATTTGGTTGAATCCCAACATCCCCCGTATAACTGGTAGCACAACAGATACCTCATAAGGTCATCTAAATAAGTATAAGTGAATAATGAATCCAAGATTGTGCTTTGGCTTGGAAGATGCATCATAAGTCATTTCATTTATAATTAAATTCAGAACCTAAGATTTTATTTGAAATTCCTAAGTTGGAATTAAAGTATCACTCTAGGTGCAATATCAACCAACACCCTAGAAGCTCGTCCCTAGTGAACCACTCAGGAAACTTGTATTGCTCTAGGTGAGGTATAACATCCCAACCGATCGAGTCCATCCTTAGTGCTCCTCAACGTAATATTGAGTATCACCCTTGGAAAAATAGTAAAATTCCCTTTGATTCCATCCATGAAATTATCATTAGAATCCATATATCACTCAGCATATTAGTTGAGCCTCAATGAGTCTATCCATGGAATCCCAAAGTGGATCCATGTGTTATCCAAGGTATAAAGGTCAATAGTCACATGAGTCTGTCCATGGAATTATAAATTGAATTCGTGGGTCAACTAAGGCTATTTATCACATAACCGGTTCAATTATATTTAAAAATTTCATTACACATGCGAAGATCAAAACCAAGATCACCTAGTATCAAGCTCACCTCAAAATGAGTATCAAGCCTTAAACAACCTCAATGGGGCTTGGCCTTTCATTTACTCATGTGGGAATATTTTTTATGACATGGTTTAAATCTATAACAATCTACTACATGGATTGGTTATCCTATAACTCATCTGGGTAAATCATTAAAAGTTGTAATTCATTCCTATTAAGGTAATGGAAAAACAAGGCCAATTTCAAGGTCATTCTTTTAAATAATCACATAAGCGTGTTTATCATAACAAGCCTAATAGGCTTAACAAGATATCAAATATATTAATTATTATATATCTCAAGTGGGAAAAAACAATACGATAAATTCAAACCAATTTCATCGATTTAAGTCATGGTCACTACTCTACTCACATAGGAAAGGAAACATGCTTTAAACCACAAAGGAAACATGGCTCAAGGGGAAATTCATCCATCCCATTCCCTTAATTAGTTCAATTAAAATCTATTAACATTACAATTTAATTCACAGGCTAATTTATATTTTTACATCCCATGTCATGGGGTAAAAGTAATGCCTCTTGGGAATCCAAGGACAAAATCCATAAATGGTCATTCAAGGAAACTCACCCACATGGTGGTCCTTATTCAGGTTATACAACCTATGATATTCATAAACATGCCTATTTAATTACCTAAAATAGGATAGTTAATAACAGGATTCAATTTCAATTTAAGGTGACACCCCCAAATATAGGAGCATGTCACCCCAGCTTATATAAATAGCTTGATACTTAGCAAAAGGCACAAGACCGCCTACCTTATAATAATTCTTGATAGCTTGTCTAGTATCAAACATTGATTCATCCTAGTTTGGAAGAAATCTAAAGAATGGATGAAGAATAAGAAAATAGGTCAGACGAGCCTAAATCCAAATAGCACATCCAATTCCTAGAATAATTAAGAAAGTATAAAAAGGAATTAAGTTCTTACAATTATGGATCAAAGGATATGAACCGCATTCAAATCAGAGATCGGACAGTGAGTAGATATGAGATTAAAGAATAATCAAATTAGAGATATTTTTCCACTAAGAAGGTTGTTGTTCATTTGAAACAAAACCTCATTTAGGTTTTAAAATAATTTTTATTGTAATTAAATATATAAAAATCTCAAATCCAATAGGGGTCACAGTGTTTACCGACATGGTTTCCTATAGGTTTGTGGAATAGCTCCGGTTTACCCCGTACAGTTTATAAACTATGTGAAAACCGTTCTAAAATCCTCTGTCAATGTCTACTAAAAATGTATAATTGCCGCATGGTTGTGATACTCCTCTCACATAGTTTATTAAAACTTTTTAGCCTATAAGCCCCCATTTTCCATCCCTACATGGTTATTCAAACCATTCGTCCTTCTCTGTATGGTTTGTACTAACCATTCTCCAGGCCAAAAACACCGCAAAATTGGGTTTCAAGATCCAAACTAGATTCGGACACCCTTAAAACCTCTATTACCCCAACATGAATCAACCATAGGCCATATTTAATCAATTTAATTGTGAACTGATGGAAAACAATAGATCTGTACCTTAATGAAAAACCATGTTCTTACACCCCATCAAAGTAAGGGAGAATAAAATAGGTATATATGTAAGAGACATATATACATAATTTATAAGCAATCTATAACATTAAATGTTGTTTTCATTGATGAAAATATTTTAAAAATATTTAAAAAAAAATTTAGTAAAATAAAATTTTCACTATGAGTAACGTCAAAAGATGTAATCATAGATGAAAAATGATTTTGAAAGATCACTTTGAACATTTATTGAGTAAAATATCCTTTTCTTTTTGAAAATGCATATTTAAAATATAAAATGTTCTTAAACATTAAAGAAAAAAATGATTTTGAAATATCACTTTGAATATTTCTTAAGAAAAATATCCTTTTCATTTTAAAAACACATATTTAAAATCTATAAAATTCTCAAAAATTAAAGAAAAAAATTAAAGTAAACTTTTAAACATAAATAGGAATATTTAAAACATTGAGTGTTCATGATGGTGGAATATTTTCTTTAATGTTGAGAAAACAAATATTCCATTCACATTTTTATAAGAAAAGTAAAAAAGTACATAGTTTAGAAAAATATAGGAAGTTTACTTTTAAAAAATTTATAAAAAATATAATTAAAGGTAAAAATGGATTTAATCAATCATAGTAAAATATTTTTTAAAGCTTTTTTTTGAAAATATGGATTTGGAATAAAAAGTATTTTTGATCGAGGAGAAGAATGAAGGTGGATTTTCTTAAAAAAATATTTTCTCTATCATTTTAAGTACCAAATAGAGTAAAATGGTAGTATTACATGAAACAATAATGAATAAAAATAGGATAGTAAAATAGAATGTTTTAATTATTAAATGATTGAATAATTTCCATTATTGTAAATTTATGCATAAACAATACAAATTAAAATGATATTGAAACATAAACCCTTACCGCTTTGGTAACTTTTAAATCATAACTTCACATGAATGAATTATATTAATTATAACGTAAAATATCATGAATAAGAAATGATTCATGATATTTTATATATATGGGCGGTATATATTCCATATAAAATAAATTAAGAGTATAAAATAATATGTGTCTTAAAAATGGAAGTTTTGGGATGGAATCCCTTCCAAAGTTCGTAGCTTTGAAGTGAAAGTTAATTAATGAAGTGATTATGAGTAAAAAATGAAAATCCACACAAATATAATTTTAAATACAATAATAATGAAATAAATTTTCATTTCATATATAATATTTTTATAATATAATCAATGAAGTATATATATAACCCAATGAATGGAAATTGAGTCAAGAAACCCCTTACCTCGTGCTTACCTTTAGTTGAGTGTTATTTAAACTCTTATATAGTGGTTTTAAACATGTTAATAACTTATAAAGTATTATTATTATTATTTATAACATCATATATGATTATTTTATAACATATCATTACCTTTTCTTTAATAATATTTCATTATCACTATTGTTTCTGGTGTTAATTACCTTGTTTTCTCCTGTGTATTTCATTATGAAAGTTTCATATCCTGAAAATAGGTTATAGTTACATAATATCTATAATGATATTAATGTTATAAATATAATTTTATTTAATTATATACATCTATATAATCATTATTTTATTTTCAACATGGATAATGAATCGTATCGCTTTATAGAGATGGTAGGTCTTATGTACGCACGAGTGACATTATCATTTCCTTAACACGGGAGAGGGTAGGTATTAAGATTGTATATTAATTTTAAATAATCAATATAATTTTATATATATCACAAATATTCATTAAATTTATCCTTTAGTACCGTCCATGTAAAGATTTAGTGAAAAATGAATTAAATCACTTTGCAAGGTGGTAGTCCGCAGTACACACGAACGACGTTATCATTTATTCAATGGATGGTAAGGTAAGAAATTATATGATATATTTATGTTAAAAAATTATTAATATGTCATTAATATCATATATAAATATAAAATTATTCCTTATTACCTTCCATGTAAAGAGTAAGTGAAAAATGTATTACAATGCTTCGTAGGGCGGTAGTCCAATATACACACAAGAAACATTGTCATATTCTATATAAAATGGAAATTAAGAAGTTATAGATGATATTAAAATTAAATAAGTATAATTATATAATAAATATCATATATAATCATTTTATACATTATTATATACATCATTATATCAACCGGTGATGATGGGTTATGGAAAACTATTTACGTCAGTTCTTGAAGTGGTAGTCTATCGTACACACAATTGATGATTTCATTTCCAATTTGAGGGAGGAGGAGATGGTTGTTGGTAATTAACTTAAAATAAAAATATATATAATTATATATAAGATAATTTGGTTATTATATCATTATATTTTAATAATATTTCAAGAATTTTGAGGAATAAATAAAATAATATGTTCAGTTTAGCACGTTATCACTTCTTCAAAAATATTCTTTTGGTTTACACCAAAATCCTTCCTATGATAGATTTTTGAACAAATAAAGGCTTCTATGATGTGGTTATAGAAGTAGGTAACTTATTTGGGATGGTATTTATTAAACTAATTGGTTTTTAAGTGTTTAATGTAGGAGATAGAGGGTAGCCTTTTATAAGTGTGGGAGAGGACACAATTCAATGTTTTGAAAAGAAAGAATTCTACCCATGTTTTTATCATGCGAAAAGGCACCAAAATGAACCATTATTGATAATTATAAGATATAATGTTAAAATATGATCATAAAATATGAATTAAATATGTATTTTATCATTTGTAACCCATAACTTTTAATTTTTTCCCATAGGTAAACAAGTTTTTACATTAACTGCTACAAATAAGTTTTATTGTTTTCATTATTCATTATGGTAAAAAATTAATGTAAAATTATTAGATAATATAAATTATGATGATTCCAAATATTGAATACATTTTTAAAAATTTAACTCACGTAATTGGAAGAATTTAATTTGAAATTAAACTCATAGTTATTTTGAAAAAATGGTTTTTCAAGAAATTGATTTTTTAAGGGAAGGGATATCTCATATTAACTATATGAGAAGTAATAATATTATTTGAAATTAATATAATATTTATTGATAAATAATATATATTTTTATTTAAATCATTCCCCATTATGGTTTATTTGAATTATTTAAAATGGATTAACATTATACACTTTAAAATAATTTTCATGAAAAAGGTGTTTTAAATCCTAAAAATAAAATTAAATTAAATCAAGAATAAAGATGATTTAAAGGTAATTAATTGGATTTAATATAACTAAATAATACTAATATTAATTTTAAATCAAATTAAAATAATAATGGGACATTATTTGTTAAAAATAAATGACAATTTTATAAGAAAATGGTATTTTTCACTATTCAATGAAAAATTAATATTTTATGAAAAATACCAAATTTTCACCCAAAGTAAATATAGATATGATGATTTAAAAAATAAATTGATTTTATAAAATAAAATTTATAAAATTGATAATAATTAATTTTAAATTTTGTATGCAAAGCGAGACGAAACCTTCTTTTTGAAAAATACAGTTTTTCAAGAAAAAAATTCTTTCAAATGGTTCTTATTTCATTTATAATCAATATATAACCATTGAATTAATTTTATACATGTGTAAACCATATAAGTTTCATAATTTATTTATTCTAATTCATACACATAAAATTAATGACTAGGTTTTAATGGTATATTATATTAGCGTTCATTTAGATTTGTATTTGTGTGCTCTATAATCTATCGAAGAGATTGAATTTATTTAAAAAGAAATATATCATGAAGTTTTGTGGTGTTAAATTCTCTTATAATCTTGGTGTTTCATGTTATATATTTTATTAAAAAATTATATTTTAAAAAATAAGTTTGTTAAATTACATTCATCACATATTCTAAATTATAAATAACCATGATGAATTTTTCATACCTAAAATACTAAAATCACCTTTTAATGAATCATAAGATCCATAGAAATGTGAAAATTTATTCCTCCTATATCTTGTAATTTACTATAGCCAAAAATGGTCATTAAAAGTAATTTTTATACCCAAATGAAATATGACTAAACCTTCATATGAAGAAATGATACATTAGTCTCTAATGCATCAATAATATTACCTAAAGTTCAACTAAAACCATTCCACAAATAACTAACATTGAAACTCTAAAAAATTTATTTTAAAAAAATTAAAAACACAGAAAAAAATATTTTATGACATATTATTACAAAATCAGCATTAATTTTACATTAAAAATTTACTGAACTTCAATAGTCATTAAAAAAATATTCTTTATTATATTCTAAAACCAAAAATAAAAGAAATATATACTCTCAAAAATATACTAATTAATCTCAATATAGCCTAAATCACCTTGAAATTGATTTACTCTTCAATCCTCACTATTATACATAATGATAAAATTATATTTCCAATATAAATTGGAATATTTTAACTATTAACCATTAATACAACATCAAATCAATTAAAACATATTAAAATCATCCATAATGGTTCCTATAGAGTATGTGAGTTCCCTCAAGGGGTATAAAATGAGGTGTGCAATTAAGCCCACTTTTTTTGAACTGAGTGAAGATATAGTTAATACCCAACCAACATTTTTTTGGGTTATTAAACCTAAGTTCATATGTTCTAGATCATGTATCCACTTGTTTGTATCTAGATAGGGGCACTATTATTACGAAAGCACACACTCTTTACTTTACAAAAAAAATTGGATGTTTACCAATACATAGACTTATCCCTAGGGTTTTCACTATTTTTTTCTCATCCTAATCACTAAAAACATAAAACCCAAAATTAATTACTATTACCTTGACATTAAACCACATAAAAATCCAAAGGTTTATTTATACTTCAATTATCTCCCAAAATATAATTAATCACCTTAAACTATCATCTTATAAAACCTCAAAAGGGTATATATTCCTTTAAAATTATGATAACCCTTATAATTATTAACCCATAATGGTTTCTAAACCTCCTAAAATATACACATATAATAATATCCTAACCTATAATGTTATCTAAACCTTTATATGGTACTATCTAGAATAGCCCGGACTCGTACACTCAGATCTAGTACTAAAAACATAATCATTACATACTAGCTTGATTCCAACTGATGAGACCAATTTTAACCTTGTATAAATAAAATATCAAAATAAATTATTTATTCAATTACATACCCAAGACTTTTTTAGGTTTAGAGGTATATATAATTAATAAAAACATGTATTAACATAA
Organism: Viscum album; assembly: GCA_963277665.1. Lineage (NCBI taxonomy): Eukaryota > Viridiplantae > Streptophyta > Magnoliopsida > Santalales > Viscaceae > Viscum > Viscum album. The sequence continues at coordinate 1,208,380,699 of OY728120.1, forward strand.
CCCATATCTTTCTCACCCAATGGACATTTTTTCCACTCCACCCAAATTTTATTATTCCGTAAAAATTTAGTAATTTCTCCCACAAAATTCTCCATACATGATACCCTTATAGATATATAATATGTATTACTATTCTTCATAACCTGAGGAAATGGAAACATGATATGGGTGAGATGAAATTATTAGTAAGATAAATCATATAGTGTAAGTTATTATAGAATAAATAAGTCAAGAGCAATATGGTAGGAGTAAATAATAATCACATATTCCATTTAACTTATAAAATGAGAATAAATTATTTCCATGGATAACATAACAAGTTAAATTATCACATGAAAAAATTGAAATGATTTCATAAGGCAGAATGATGAACATCATAATCTTACCATAATCTGATTGACTAAGACATCATATATACCAATAATGCTTATGCTAAGACATCATAAATAATTGGGTAGGCATACATAAAATAACTAGGATAGTTTTTATCATGATAATTTACAATGAATTGATGAAATATATAATATCAATCCCCACCCATCATTTACTAAGTCTAATATAATCATCATACAAAAAAATCAATTATCAATATAATACATAATCAATATACCTTAGTAAAAAACATTCATATTGGAAAACTAGAATATGAAATATCAATATTTTCTAAGTACATAATAAACCTTCCATAATAGTCAAAAAAAATTGATATATAGCTAAAAAATATTTATATTTTCATTGTTTCCCCAGTTAATAATTGTTTTATCTTGTGTGGTAAACACCCCCAATCAAATTTATCTAAAATATTTTGTTTGTATTGTATAAATTAATAAGAATATAGCTAAGTCAATACTAAAAATGGGGTATAATATATACATGATAATAAATAACATGGGAATGAATAATACCATCAATTAATTATAAATAAATTAATTATATTAAAGATAAGTCCTTTATAAAATATAGAGTAAAATGGGAGTGAAGTTTTTAGAAGGAGTTTTCCTTTAAAGCTTTTATAACATTATTACAAAAATTAAGTTAAAACTGTCTTTAAAAACTATTTTTATGATACATCAAGAATACATTTAAAAAATAATTTTTAAAATAATTTACAATTATATAATATTTAAAATAAACAATACTTAAGTAATAAAATTTATAGTGGAATATTAAAATATATAAAAGTAGAATTAAATCCCTTTTCAAAACTTTTAAGAAAATAATATCATTATCCTATAAAGAATTCATAAAATAATGTTAATTGATATTACTTTGGAAAAATATAAGAACTTTAATGGAAATTAGTTCATGAATAATGATCATGATGGATGGAAAATTTGTTGATGTGGGAAACATTTGAAAAGATATTTTTTCACACTTTTTTTAAAGAAACTCAAATATAGATTATATGAAAAACATTAAAAATTATCCTTTAAATTTTTTGAATATAAATTAAAATTTAATATAAATTTACTTTTAATAAATAAATTAATTATATAAAATTACTTTCTTGTAGAAAAATAAGGAATATGGATATGGAAGAGAAAGGTTCATGACTGAAAAATAGAAATAAGTCCATATTTTCTAATAAACATTATGTCGATGGTTTTTCATTTAAAAGAGAGGGGAAATGTAAATAACACTTTAAAAACCTATAAATAATGATTGGATAATAAAATAGAGGGGTTTTATTAGAGTAGTAATATATAGTCCCCTCAATGTTAATTGAAACATAAACAATCCTGATAAAGAGTGGGGTTATATAATAAACCCTTACAGGTTTTATAACACTTCAATCAAAATTTATTGAAATATAGAACATGAAATGGAAGTTTAATTACCATGATTAAAGACAAGATAATTATATAATATTTTTAATAGGTTTTATATACACCATATAATTGAATAGGTGCATGATTTAAAATATGTCACAAAAAAGAAGTTTGATATAAGAACCCCTTACCTTAGATTCCTGCATAGTCAGACTCACTCTAAAATCCATGTATAATTAATTTAGATTTAATATAAATAAATATACTATCCAAATTTAAATTTATATTAAAATATAATATTCACAATATACTTTTTATTAACCACTTAGTAATAATTCTTTTTTTAAAATAAATATTTTTATGTAAACTATTTAGATTTCAATGCATGTTCTGATTCAGAAGTTCCAGTCCTTGTACCTTGGTCATGGTTTCACTATCATTGTAATGTTAATGAAGTTATATAGAATGTTTTTTATATATTTTAATATTTCCATGGCCACTTTATGGAATTCATAGAGAAGATTTTTATAAAAAACATTAAAATATTATTTTTTTGAAATTTCAACTCCATAAAAAATGATTTTATTAAAAAATATAAATAGAAATATTACAATTTAATAATTATTAAAACATATTAAATTAATAATTATTATATGATATCATCATTTCAAAAAAATTTCTCAACCATTCATGATAAAAACAATATAACATCGCTCATATAGTTGTTAAAACCGACACAAACAAGAACGTGTTATAATGACTAAATGAGTAAGAGCGTAATATTTCATGATAATGTCACTTTTACATAATATTAATGATTTAAAATAATATTATTAATAATATAAATAATTTATAATAATATTTATATGAATAATATAAATGAAATCGAATGGTAAGAAATTATTCCTTTCAATGTGTCTCGATATGATCATCTTAGGCAGTTAAATTTTATGATAATCATTTAATGTTAATATTACTAATTTAATGGAATAATTATCTTTATAAAACATTGACTATATAATAAATATCCTATTTATTAATTAATTACATCTATATAACCATACATTTGAGGCAGAGATGAAAAATGATTTACATTTCTTCATGGAGGTAGTAGTCTACATGTAAACATGATATATGTTTTCATTTTCCATTAGATTATAAGGAAATAGAGATTGGTTGGACCATTAACATAAAAAAATTTATTTATAGTAAATAAATAAATTTAATTATGATATAATAGTCATATAATATTAAGAGGAGGTTTAAGAAAGAAGAAACTTAAAAAAGATCTGTAAAAAGATATAACTCTTTCTCAGATAATATCATTTTAAAAAAGCCTTAAGGATTCTCATATGGGTGTTTTGGGAATAACATAATCTATAGGTACTGGATAAGGGTGTTGGTAAGGTATTTGGATAGAACTTGGTTGAGGTAAGTGATCTTTGGGTGTAACAGCCTAAAAATCCCATATGTGATGAATAAAAGAAAAAAAATTTCATAATGAATATTTTATTAGATTACATAATGGAAGTATATATAAATAATTTTACAAAAAAATAAAAAATAGGTGATAATACAAATTACTATATCTAAGAATAATACATGGATATAAAAACAAAAAAATATTGACCATGCAATGGTATGCTCCAAAGGTTCTAACTCTACAAAGAAGATTAAACTTTCTATGAAAACTGTTAAAAGAAATAGAAACATTAGGAATATAGAATATATTATCAAATGAATATTAACAAAACACCTTTGGGAATTAATTAGTATATATTTATATTTTATATAATATATATAGGATGAAATCAAAAATGTGACTGTTGGGATATGGTCATTGGGTAATATGATCGTTGGTCAATATAACCATTGGTCAATATGACTATTAAGAATTATGACCATTGGTAATAATTATTACCATTATAATTATATTTTATAAAGGTTAATGAAAAATGATAGTTGATCCATGAAGGATAAATGATTGCCTTAATCAGTAGATTCGTTAATTTTGAAGCCCATTTATGAGAACTTGGGAGGTAGATAGAAACATTGGTGTTTTCCATTAATCAAGGGCAAGAATAGATTCAATAATTGAGGATTTAATGAAATTTAGTATGGAGGAAGTTTAAGTTAGTGAAGATCACCACTAGGTCAATGATAGTTGAGCCACCCCATGAAACTATCGCAATTTTACACCTCAAACTTAGGGTGTATGTCGGTGTAATAAGGGGTTTTATATCTAGAACCTAGTACTATAAAAGTGTAATTTTTTTGTACAAATGATTGTTATTTCATCAATCCCTTTTTTCGTATAATGTTATTTAACAAAATAAACATGGATATAAGATGATTTTTATAGATATATTGTTTGGATACAAATAAAATTTTATTTTATTTTTAGAAAATATATACACTTTTATTTTAATGTAATAGTCTTATAATATAATATTTATTTAAATATAAATGTTAATATAATTTTATAATGTTCTAAGAAATTTTTTATAATTTTCAGAAAATTGACTATGTTATAAATTCTATTATATTTCAATATATAAGGATTTATTATTTAAATTTTAATATTATAAAAATTTTAAAATTATTCAGATAAAATAAAAATTATATTTGAAATCAGTACATCAAAATTAGGTTTGTGTGAAATTTTTAGAATTTTCAAAAATACTATATTTTTTAGTGAATAGTAAAAAACATTTTTGTGTTTTCAGTATATTTAATGAATTAATATATACTTAATAATTAATTAAACCAAATCCATAACAAAAAATAATTTATTTTAATAATATTAAGTATTTTAAAGGATTTAAATCAATTTTCAAACCAATAAATTACTTTCCATAGTCTAAAATGGAAATTATGATTTTAAAAACTATATTTTGTGGAAAATTTAATTTTTCCATTTCCAAAGTAATATTTAAAATGGTTTTTAGTCCTAATTTATTAAAATATTATAAATCAAGACTAAAATTTCTAAAATCATCAGTAAAAAACTCTTGTAATATAATGGTTTTTCATTTTCTACAACCTCGAATTCCAAGACATATATTTGGAAATTATTAAACAATTCCTCCTCTTTTACTATAAATACCCAGCCATCCCCCATTCCTCCCCACTCCAAAATCTATAATTCATGAATTTATGCTCATTTTAGCTCCCAAAGAGACCACTCAAGGTGTCCTTAAGTCCATAAGGTTCCATCCTCAATTTTTCGGAAGCCAATATTCAAGGTAAGGGAATTATTCACTTCCTATTTTCCATTCAAGTACCTATTTTGTGGAATGATTTATAAATATTGGATTTTAATGTTTTTATACCATTTTTTTTATCCCATTAATTCCAAATTAGTTTTTTATCAATGGGAGACCTTTTCCCCCCTTGTATTATTTCATTTTCTATACCCACATTTTATACCATCATGTGACCAAATTCATTTCTTGAATTTATCTATTTCACGTGAAAAATTATTATATTGTTAATACCCAAAACAATTTATTTTCCATGGGTATTCACCTATATGTAAATATAATTTTTTTTATTTCAGGATTTACATGTACGAAACCTACATTCCCTTCCCATAAGTTAAAAAGGATGTTATGTTCATATCTTTAAGCACTCATATACATAATGATTTTTTATGAAACATGCTCTTTATCATCCAAGGGTTATTGATGAAATGATTTATTAGGATCAATGTGGATCATATTAATTAATAGATATGATGGGTGTACCCTGATAGTTCTCCAATTCATTAGGTAAAGAATTAATCTCTAGAGAATACATGTTTTATAATACCTTGGTGAATAACCTGGTAATTATTATTTATGACACCTTTTATGGAAAAACTTGGTGATATGTTTTTGAATTTATCATTTTTATGTTGTATGAAAATTTATATTTTATGATTCATGATATTTATATTATGATATGCATCATGTTCTTATGATTATACCCTATTGTTATGCGTCATGGTCATATACTAAATATCCCCTTTGTTTATTCCTTTTATGGGATTTATACTCACCCCTTTATTTTTATGTATTTCCCAAGATATGAGATGTTTTAAAAGTAACATAGGATGAACCTATAAAGAGGCCTTTCAATTGGATTTAAAAAAAAATTATGTTATTTGTGTATTATTTTCCTAATTTCCATGAAACTAAACCTCAAAATATCCTCTATATTATTAAATGTTGTACCATGTGCCGAATGTTTTATGAATAACAAGGTCGAATTCAATAGTTGGTATCAATGGTAGGTTTAGTTATTTGTGTAAATTAGTATTATAAAACTTTATTAATAGCCCTAAGTATAATTCTAAATATAATAAAACATCAAAGAATTTTGGTGAAATATTAATTGAGTTGTTTCTAAGAAATGAAATCCCTATACTGATACATCAATTGGATACGACTCTAAAATAGTTACATTGGAGTTAATAACCCTAAAAGGGATGAATTAGGCTTTGAATCAATCATCATATATTACACAAAAATGGTCCTTTCTATATGCCTAGTTTGAAACTCTCAGGGGATATGTGTGGTTAATCACATGGTTTTTATGAACCATTGGGAAGGATATATAGAAAATGTAATTCTTATTTGTGGAGATTAAAATAATAATTTCTTTAAGAATATTGTTTTAGGACATAAAATTCCTTTATAATTACAAGAATACTACAAGTAACACGTTTCACACTAAGGTATTCTTCTTTTAAAAAATTGTGGGAAATAGGATGTACTGTATAAATGATGAATGAAATGAATGATGCATTGATATCCTTCTTAGAATAATGGAACATAGAAGGAAAAACTTCATAATCTTGATGAATAAACTATATGGGTTATGAATAATATTATAAATCATATTGAGTATCTGGAATCACTATAAAGGGAAAAAATTGCAGTTGAATCCTTCTTGTGTTAATGACCACCTTCCTTTAGTGGATCTATTGATCAATTAATTTCAAAACAATGGGTTGCCTCTATAGAAAATATATTTCTTTTACTCCATTGTTTATAACTATATTAAGTCACCTTTTTAGTATACCACTTAGAAGGATAAGCTGATCAATGTTGGACACTGGTTAAGAACATAAAACTAAGAGGTGAGATTAATGTTGTGGAGCATGAACAGTTTAGGGGAATCTTTTTCGATAAATATTTCCCATACTCGATGAGAAAAAAAATATAGAAGTAATTATTAGAGATGAAGAATAAGTAAAATGAATCATTAGTAAGCGATTAAATTAACTTTACAATACATTATTGATATAGCTCTTGTTTCTTTATGGATCATAAGGGAAAGGTTGATAGGTTCTTTGGTAGACTAAGACCCCATCTATGGAGGAATCTACCAAATCGATACTATTACATCTATGAGAATATATTGAAAAGTTAACTAAATGTTGAAATGGATTTTGGAGAGAAAAAGTGGTCTCATAGGATAAATGAAAAAAATAGAGAAATCAAGTTAAACTCAGGGTTTAATTTTGATCAAGGAGGAGGAGAAAAGAAACTAAAACTACCCACATGCAAAAAATGTGGGAAGAAACATTAAGGGAGATGATTTTTCAGAGGGAAATGTGATAAAAGTGTGGATGATTTTCATATTACTCGTAATTATCATAGTGATGTGAAGTCTAAAAATATAAATGCAGACAAAAAGGGAAAATAGTGAAAGAACAACCTAAAGTTAAATGCTTCAAGTGGATGTAGCTTAGGAACCTTTCAAATAAATGTCCAAATCATAATATAATTGAGGGTAATAACCATCAACCTTATCATAGGCCAAGGAAAAAATGTTGTACATTCACAATCAATATGGATAAATTAGAGGCCCTAAATGATGTTGTGGAAGGTACTCTCATCATACACTCAAATCTAGCAAGTACATTGTTTGGTTCTGGTTCAATGCATTCTTTTATTTCATTCAAGTTTGTAAATAACATCAAGTTAGGCCCTAAAATACTGGTGGTATAGTATTTAGTTAAAATATCTATAGGAACTATTCAATAATCAAAGTTATATAGGGATTCCCCTATTAACTTTTTTGAGTGTAATCTCTCTATAAACACAGTGGTTCTTTCAATGGTTGAATTTTACATCATACATGGGATTTATTGGTTGTCAAGATATAATTACAAGATCAAATGTAGGATTAAGGATATTTATATTATCTTTAAGGGATAACCCATAGTTATCTTGAAAGGAGATATATCTGAGTCTGAGTCTCTCCAAGAACCACCTCATGTTTCCATCATTATGGAAATATTTGGTGAAGAAGGTGAAAAATATAAAGTCTAAATATTGGATATGTACCGATTTTTCAAGAATACATTGATGTATTTCCAAAAGAGTATCCTAGAACTACCCTATAAAGAAAGTTGGAGTTATTAATTGAACTCATATTAGGATCCAGGACAATATTGAAGACCCCATATATAATTTCATGCATAGAGTTAGAGGAATTAAAGAAACAACTTTAAGATCTTTTGAAGAAGGGTTTTATTCGACTAAGTGTGTCAAATTGGGGAGAACTTGTACTCTTTGTGAAAAATAATTATGGATTGAGGTGGATTTTCATTGACTATATTGAGATTAATGGGATCATAGTAAAGAAAAAATACCCTCTCTCGAGGATTGACAATTTGTTTGACCAACTTTGAGGGGCCTAATTATTCTCCAAGATTGACCTCTGATCTAGGTATCATCAGTTGAGGATAAATAAAGAAGATATCATAAAAGAAACATTTTGAACAATATATGTAAATTACAATATATGGTAATTAAAATATATGAGGAAGGAAAACCTGTGTATTAAATCCAAAAAATGTGATTTTTGGTAATAATAAGTTGCATTATTGGGATATAGCGTGACCATTAAAGGAATCACAGTGGATCCAGTAATGAAAAAATACATTGAGGAGTGGCCACATCCTACACCTATAACTAATATTCATATTTTATTTGGCCTAGAAGAATACTATAGATGGTTTATGAAAAAACTTTCCATATCATTCTTGTTGGCGCCAAAATTCGGGACAAAGAAGAGGCCCAAAGAAGGCCCCAAAGGACTGCCTCGCAAAGCCCCTTCGAGGAGATCCCCCAGCACCACGACCACCATGAAGCAAGTAGGAGGGATGCTCCACGACTGCACTTGATGTTCGCACAACTTCCATGAATCAAGGAGGTGGGACACTCCATGACCGCACTTGACATTTTCGCACTTTCCGCAAAGTAAGGAGGCGGGACGCTCCACAACTACACTTGACATTCGCGACCCGCCGTGAAGCAACCAAATCCCTCTCCACGCTGCATGAGCTCCGCTCCGTGGATCCTCTTGCCTATAAATACCAGGCCCCCCTGAGCCCAAAGGACAGACAATCTGACCTTTCAGCTTCCCAGCTCCCGAATCACGAAGCATCCTTATGCTCTTTGAACCATGAGTTGTGCGAGGTGCTTCTACTCTGTGAAGTGCCTCCCCTTCATCCCTTTTTGATCCCCTCTTCTGAGAGGGATGCCCTTCATGAAAACTAAGGGTATTCGCGAAGGAAGGGGATCCCCAAGGGGACCCAGGTCATTTCAGAGCGTTTATTCTTCGTGAAACACCCTTCATGTACACATGATCCACATGCTAAGGCAGGGTTACTGTACTTCACGAAGCACATTGCTTCTCGAAACCTTGCTTCGCAAGGCTCCTTTGCTCCGCGAGGCTATGCTTTGCGAATTACCTTCCACTTTTCAAAGAACCTCCCATTTACACCTTCGCCCCATGCTAAGGCTAAGTCACCCCACTTCACGAAGCACACCCCTTCGCAAGTGCCCTCTACTACACGGAGCAAAAGAGATCCACAAGGCCCATGCCTATGGACCCCTCTGCTTGGAAAATCCTTTTCCCTTGCGACCCTCCAGGTTTTCACGATGTGACTTCAAAGTCCCCTGGGAAATACCACCTATTTCGTTGCTTCTCCTAATGCTTCTTCACATAGGCATGCTAATGGATATTGCTTCTTCGCATAGCCACTCTAACGTGGACCCCTCGATGGTTCGCTACGTGACACCCCCTCACTATGGCATTGCCTGTCCCCTCTCTGCACCAAGTAGTATAGGGTACCGATTATGTAATTCATAGGGGTGCGGAGTGAACCCACCATGTCCGAGCTGCAGGGTGTTAAAATTCCAAGAACCATCATCCTCAGCACATGACGTTAAACTGTGACCTCACCCCGTGCCACGCACGCAGGGCCCCCCACCTTGGACATTCTCCACACCCACTCGTCTCTATTGGGATGGGATCATCCCTCACAGGGGATGATATCCTCCTTATTGGAGTGGTGTTTGTCTATGAAGAAGGGAATCCACATTGGTGTAAGCCCCTAACCTTTCTTGCAGGATGCATCACCCCTACTCCTCCCCACTTCCTCGGTCCCAAGGCCAGTGGAGGGTGTGATAGGGAATGGGGATCCTACTTCCTTCAGTCCCAAATCCCTCCCGTGTTGCGCTTTGTCGCCCACGGGCCTCCATCTTGGAGTAAGCCCCAACATTTTTTGGTCCGCTCAATGTGTAATCTCCTCTTCACTTCCCATGGACGCACCTTTTGCGACGTGGTCATCAGGCCTTTTCTGCCTCTTGTTTTTCACACCGAGCATGACTCACATGGGCTTAGAGTGAGCATAAACCATGGCATCGCCCCATCCCACATGATGTTAAACTATATTCCCCTCTCCATCCCGAACTATGGGGACTTTGATCCATGTTAAAGCATGGTGCGTAGGAAGCCTCCCTGAGATTCAAGCCCCTCTCCAACCCAAACTACGAGGACTTTGATCCATGTCAAGGCATGGTATGTAGGAAGCCTCCATGAGGTTCAATCCCATCACCCATCAGACCCCTAGTCCATCTTCATATAGGTTCGCCGACAAAACTCATCCTGAACCATGAGGAATTTTATCCATATCAAGGCATGGTATGCAGGAAGCCTCCACGAGGTTCAAGCTCATCACCCATTGGACCCCAGGTCCATCTTTATGTCGGTTCACTGACACCCCAACACCCATCCCGAACTATGGAGACTTTGATCCATGTTAAGGCATTTTACGTAGGAAGCATGGCCGAGGATCAAGCCCCTCTCCAACCCGAACTACGAGGACTTTGATCCATGTCAAGGAATGGTACGTAGGAAGCCTCCCTGAGGTTCAATCCCCTCTCCATCCCAAACTACAAGGACTATCATCCATGTTAAGGCATGGTACATAGGAAGCCTCCATGAGGTTCAAGCCCATCACCCATTAGACCCTCGGTCTATCTTCACATCGGTTCGCCGACACAACCCATCCCAAACTACGAGGACATTGATCCATGTCAAGGCATGGTATGTAGGAAGACTCCATGAGGTTCAAGCCCATCACCCATCGGACCCCCGGTCCATCTTCACGTTGGTTCACCAACACAACCCATCCCGAACTATGAGGACTTTGATCCATGTCAATGCATGGTACGTAGGAATCCTCCACAAGGTTCAATCCCACCACTCGGTCATTCCGACCTCCTTCATGTCGGTTCACCAACACCTTGGGACACCTCAGAGTGTAATCCCCACACCATACCTAAACTATGAGGTCTTTGATCCTTTCCTAGTCAAGGTATGTAGGAAGCCTCCCTGAGGTTCAAGCTCACCGTCCATTGGTCCCGACTACCCCACGTCGGTGTACCAAGCCCCTTTCTTCCACCCGAACTATGAGGACTTTGATGCAGGTCAAGGAATGGTATGTAAGAAGCCTCCACAAGGTTCAAGCCCACCACCCAGTTATTCCAACCTCCTTCTTATCAGTTTGACCTCATCCAATGGTAATCCATTGCAACCTCCTTCATCAATAAGTCGTTTTCAACCTTATTCGATGGTAAGATGTCGCCAGATGATATGAGGGGACTTTGATTCCCTGCCACAGGGATACTTAGGAGGTCTCTTTGAGGCTCAAGCCCAAAACCATCATCCATCCTGATTCTTACCCGGGCCACCAAAATCCGGGGAGATCATGCCACATCATTCCCTCCCACAGCATTCGGGAAGCCACCCACATGTTGGCCCCAATATAGGTGTTCCCTCCAAGGGGGTTCCACCATCTGATCCACTCTAATCGGTGTTCCAATTAGTCTGATCCGTCTCCACTGGACGCTAAACTCACGTCATACCCTGTGTTAAACACGGGAAGCTGAGGAAAACCTCATATACATGCCCATGGAATACAATTCCCCACGTCTGATGTGGGATTCCTCAGGCTTATGTGCCCTCAAGAAGCCCTATAATGAGGTACATAAGAGAGACACACCAATCCCCAACATCCAGACACGCCGGTGATGCCCAGTGTGACTAATCCCCTAACTGAAGGTTACTGCCCTGACCGGACCCCTTGGAATGTCCTGACAGAAGCACCATAACTAACTGGTGTCCATGAAGATATGGCGCCAGGAAGAGTTTCACGAACAACGTATTAAATCTATGAGGGATACCCGGACTAGGTGAAAAGTTCTGAGGAGGAATCCACAGAATGAAGAATCGACATCCCATCATCCCGTTTCGATCAAGGAGCAAACATACCTTAACAAGGAATGGATGCCACCCACCTTTGGAAAGCGGGAACACGGGGTAACAAAGTCATGCCTGTCACACTCAAGCAGATGGATGCACAGGCCCCAGAAAAATCGTCAGAAACAGAAATGGTGAACCCGACGTTAAGATATTCTCCTCAAAATAGAGATTAGTAACACTCGGGGAATCCATGGATTAATGTGTCACTAGATTCAACTATCCGGCGCTGGGTCCCGCAAAGCAAATAGCGAGCCTGGTGTGAAACTCACCAGAAGTTGGGGTAGTAGAACGTTGGACATCCCATTCTATGACGTTGTCAGCGTGGATCCCTCTTACCGGTCATGGAAGACAGGATGGCGCTAGGGAATTGGTCATCAATTCCTTTTTCCTTTCAGTACTGATGAGTCAATCTCTCTGCTTCTCAAGAATCAGGTTACTGCCACAGGAACATGATCACCACCCGCCCGACTACCTGGGGGTAGGGGCAATGCCAGCACAGCCACTCTGCATAGCTTCACTACTTCTGCAACGACTTCTGCGTCCTCGACCGTAGGGTGCCCACGCCCCATCTCCCCATTGGAAGTTATCCAACAAAGGGAAATTAACGACCTCATACATCGTTACAAGGAAGAGGTCATAATAAAAACCCAGGATATGGCCCACCTAGACATGGAGGCATCCAGGCCCCGCCATCAACGCTTCCCATGAGGGCCTCACAGGGAGTCGTTGACCCCCACCCCAACATTCAATCGTTTCGGGAGCCTGTCCCTAGAGAGCTTTGACGACTCCCTACCTTACACTAATGAGGTGGGCGACATTTGGCCCAGCTCAGTTAGAGTCTCAATTCAGGGGCTCTCAGCAAGGTCCCCCACCCGTCCGCGTCAGCACTGCCACCCGGCCTTGCCGGAGGATCAGGTAAGCAATGCACCTGCACCACCAGCACCGGCTCATCCGACCCAACGCCAACGTCGGGCACGAGGTGAGGACGCCCGCCAAGGGGCGTCAACATCGACGGCTATTATGGCCCGAGCCACCACCAATTCATATCATCAAGTCCCTACACACACTGATCAGGGGCGCTTATATGCCCAACCGCAATCGAGGCCCCAACCGCCCCACGGGTAGGCTGGGTCGACTCTCCTGGTCACAGGCATGATCGGGGGTCGTCGTGAACCAACCCATAGTGATGCAACCCTGTACGGAGGTCCTCCCCATACCACCACCACCGAGAGTGTGGGTCTTCCCCGCTTCGAGGCTCGGTATGTAGGTATGCCCCATGCTACCCCAAATCCGAAAGAAGGTTTACCCTACGGTGGTGATGTTCGGTACAAAATCCTCTCCCATTCCCATCACACTTGGTATGGAGTCTTTCCTCCTGCCCTCGATCATTGATGTGGAAATGTTACCCATCCGGTCTCTCTCTAATGTGGGGATCCTCCCTACATCCTCTCCGCAGCTAGCAAAGGTCCTCCTCGCCCCAGAAACTAGAGGGGTGAAGGCCAGCCTCGCTCCACCCGCACCAATCATGGAGGTCCTCCCCATGCTCTCTCCAGTTCCGGCGGAGTTCTTGCCTGCTCAGGTGCCGTTCATGGAGGTCCTCCCCATGTCCCATTCGACATTTGTCCCAGTGCTCCTCGCACCTTGGCCATCTCAAGTAGAAACCCCCTCTTCACTGGCACCAGCGAGGCCGAAGGACCACATGTCGGGAATCAGCCCTGTCCCGAGGAGCCACCCAGAGACAGGAAGGCAGGTCGTCGCTGCCACAAGAAGAATCCTGGGAAGGCCCGGAAGAAGATCAAACTGGTCCGCTTCTCAGACTCTTAAGTAGAGTGTGACTCATCTCAAAACCCTCCCCTCGCTCATCCTAGTCAAGGGTCGGGGCAGGGATGAGGTGCATCAGTATGGTACTCAAGGAATGTGAGGTCCACAGGATTCCTACCTCCCTCCATAGGTTTATCTAGGAGGATGAAAATTTGGCGACCCCGGAGGTTATGTTCGTGCAGTCACCACCATTATCACCAAAAGCGCTTTCTACCTCCACAAGAGATTACAGAGAGCTATTCTGGGGACCAATGGTGGGAAAGCAGCAGCGCGACCCACCCCCAGCAGCCCTGGCCCCTGATCTAGGAATGGTGGCCATTAGCCCGTCCTATCACGACGTAGCGGCCAGGTCACTACACTCCTCGGAGGACAACCCAAGAATCGGCAACCAGTCATCCCGTTCACCGTATTATCTACCGGCCAACCTATCTTCCCAGTGGTTTGCCTCAGTACCACTACCAGTTCCTCAACCACCCCAAGTTGGTGAGTGGGGAAATCAAGGGACAAACCCTGAATTTGATCTGAGGAGCTTCTGAAGCATCCTTGTAGTGGACCACTTCCCTGAGAAGTTCTGGACCGTGGTAGCGCAGGATTTATGCATACCTGAGTCCCTCACCCCAGAGGAAGTTGAGTGCCTTCGCTAAACCCTCTGGGCGATGCATTTAAGTCTCTGTCACCAGCGCATGGTTTATCCAAGGATCCGAGCTCATTTTGAGGACATCAGTGAGTAGTGTCGTCTAGTCAATCTGGCCGCACTCCCTATGGCCCAGCACCCTGAGTCACCAGGCCGTCATAAGGACCTCCATAAGTAATGTGTTTATAGTATCATGTTACTATGCAAAATCATTAGGGAGGCTACCCCCCACGTGCAAGTCTGTGGCTGGGGGAAATATGATGCCCTCCTCTTCAGCCCTATCTGACGGCATCCCGACTCACTATGCGATATTGAGGACATGCCCCCAGGAAGGTTTATAGTCAACATGGCTGACATAGTGTACAAGGAGGATGAGCTAGAGTTTCTCGATGGAGACTTACCCCCTAAGGGCGTGTCACCACTGTTGGACCCATCGGGGAGGATTAATCATCAGTAGAGGAACCTCCTAGGTCTCCCTACGCCCACCGAGGTGTTGGTGCTCAGCCAGAATGTCAGTAAGGGAAAAGAACATGTCGGAGCTGTCAAGCACTCTGACCCATCTGCCTTAGTGCAGAAGATGAAGGAAGACTCCGAGAAGGCCACGTTGCACCAACAACTTGCTGAGAAAAAGAGGTTGGTCAAATAACTCCTAGCTGAACGCGCTGTAGAGTGACAACCCGACTATGGTGATCCTAGGCCAGGGCAGCAGGGGCAGGAACAACTTCCCCCAGTGAGATACCTCCAGGCAACCCTAATCATACCGCTCCTACAGATAGGGATGAAGCCAAAACTCACAGAAATAGGGCGCGGTATGTCTCATCAAACCCTCTTGAATGGAACGACAATCTGAGGAATCCAGCCCGGGTTCCCCCAGCTGCCCCATAGGCCACTCCACCAATTTCTCCATCGGCCACTGAACCCGACTACCATGTCGAAGAGTCCGGCAACACACTCGTGGTTAGGGATCTCCATCAAGACAGGGACCCCTCCCCGGATGATCCTATGGCGGCACTCATATCCCACCTTGAGGCATTGGAAACGCGACAGGTGGCAATCCCACCAGATGGCAAGCCATACCCGGCCTGGGTGGATGATATGCTGACGCCCTCGGGTTTCAAGAATCCCACATTTTCCCCCTTTAACGGGATAGGGGAACCACCGCAACAACTGGCCCACTTCAACTCAAGGTTTGGGCCCATTTTGGAGACTCCAGCATAGTAGGAGGCCGCTAAGCTCCGCTATTTTGTTCAGACGCTTGAGGGGCCAACATTCGTTTGGTACAACCAGCTCCCCGTCGAATCTGTGACTAGTTGGGAGGACCTTCACAGGCAGTTCCTCTACCAGTTCAGCTCTACCACACAGAATACCAGCATCGCAAACCTTTTCAAGTGCAAACAAAGGCCTGATGAGTGAGTCGCAGACTTTATCGCCTGGTGGAAGGGGCTCACATACTTCCTTGACATGCCACTTACTCAGGATCAATTACTAATTATGTGCATAGGGAATGTCAAGATGGAACCAGTTCCCTCTCTAATCACTCAGAACTATCTCGGAGGGTTCTAAGACTTCTCAGATATGGCCCAACGCCTTGAAGAAGCCCTAAAATAGGCCAGACAGGCACGTCCGCTGCCCCCTGTAATCCCAGCAAGGAGAGATTCCAGACTCGATCCCACTACAATGGCCCAAATTGAATCCCCCAGGTAGCTAGAATTACTACCAGTAGCACTGGCCCCATAGCATTGTAGAGGCCCTCCACCTTAGGCACACCCTCTGGCTCCGCAGTGTCCTTAGAATTGGCAGGCACCCCCGTAGAATGTGTCGCTGTAGCCCAGGCGGGACAATCAGGGTCTGCCTCCTCGACTGGCCCCTCCATCTCCTTGTCAAGGCTAGGCTCCAAGGGCTCCCTATCCAAAAAGAAGACACCAGAATTACTTGTTCAGTGAGAATCAGGTTCTCGGTTACTTCTGTAGCGCCCTAGAGCAAGGGATTGTACGCTTACCTGAATGCAGAAGGCCGACAGAGGCGAATCTCACTGATCGCCCCAACTACTGCCCCTATCATTGGATTTTGGGGCACACGCTCAAGCAGTGCTATGTGTTTAAGGACTGGCTCCAAGACTAGGTCGATAATAACACATTCAAGTTGGGACCGGCCTCGGCACAAGTGGTGGGTGTCTTTGTGTGGTTAGATGGTAGTATCAATGACTAATGTGAGTGGTAGTAGGTTCCCAACCACAGATCCCAAAAGTACGATGACTGGATGGCTCGTAAAATGGTTGCTCACACCCATGGCATTATTCAAGCATGCCTGAATTAAACGAAGCCTTCAGAAGCTGTGACCGCCACCTCTGCATCATCATCTCAGCCGGCCTGTTCCCAGAAGAGCCAGCATCGGCGGTGCAAGAAGAAGCAATGCGCCCCACCAATGTCGTCGTTGTCCCGCACTCTCGGCGAATTCATGCCCCCTGATATGGGGATCCCTCCTAGAATCCGCCCAGTGGTGGATGATTCTTCAAGTGACAGTCAAAGGTACGCTTCGGTTTACACCGTTGAGTTGGTAAACCCCTATATGACTCCTGACTAGGGAGAGCTCCAGGCGAACCTCCCCAATGTCCCCAGCCGAACACCAATGTTGACGGAGCCGCGACCATATGGGTCATCAAGGCACATCAGTCAACACCTCCAGCCAGGCCATGCATGCCATCGAGACCAAAAAATAGGCCCAGCGCAGAGCTCAGCACTTGCATCCTCTTTATCTGGTGTCTTCAGGACCGCCTCCACCCCTGTTTGTGCTACTGGATCAGGCAGAGCCACTTCAGCTATATCGCGACCAGCTTCGCCCTCCTACAGGTCGACCTCAGTCGTCCGAACCTTATCCGGCGACTACTCTTTAGGCTTATACTAGTGAACAGTGGAACGTGCCCAGCACCAGCCAGTCGCTGGTCCAGCTGACAGGGCCCACTACCACAAAATTGGGCAAGGCCAGTGCCACCCCTTTATCAGCGCTAATGAAAAAGCACTGATAAAGGGACCCCCTTTATCAGCACTTGTTTAGTAGCACTGATTAAGGGGGGCATTTATCATCGATTTTTTTTAAAAGCGCTGATAAAGGGTCGAATTCAAAAAAAAAATTAAAAAAAAATTAATATATAAATATAGTTATATATTTATATTGATATAAATACAATATATAATTTTTAAATATATTTTAGATAAGTATAAATGTACATTTACACTTATTATACTTAATATATAAGATATTTCGTGAAAATGGCTTCTTAAAAAATTTAAAAAATATTTTTAATTAATAATTTTCTAATTATTATGGAGTAATAGTCATTTAATAACAATTTGAATACTAAAAAAATTAAATAAATTAAAAAAAAGATCCAAAATATGTTGAAAACGCAACTCGAACTTCAAACGGCCATAACTTTTGATCCGAGTGTCCGTTTGAGCTCTACCACATATCAAATCGAAGCCTGCGATGAGCTCTACGTCGCTGTGATTGGGGGGACCCTGGTAAAGCGTTTTTAGAGGTCAAAAGAGGCCCAGAAGGCCTCCAAAACTGAGTTTTTAGTCGGGGTACCTAGATTTTTTAACATTTTGTGGATTTTCAGCCTTGTTTAAGGGGGTATTATTGGCTTTTTTGGTGGGGACTGAATTTATTCCAAGGTATTACATTCATGTTGATATTATGTATTTGAAATTTCATCCTTTTTTATAATGCACTGCTATTTATAATCAAATATATAACTATATGTACATATTTTTTATATATTCACACCTAAAAATTAAATTTTTTAAATAAATAATTATAAATATTTACATATAAAATATATTAGCTTTATCTAAATAATAACTAATATCCATTTTATTTAAAATACCAATATATGAATATTTATATAACTACTATATATTAATATAACTATACATATATTAATATAACTATATATATATTAATATAACTCTATGTATATATTAATATAACTATATATATATATTAATATAACTATATATATATATTAATATAACTATATATATTAATATAAATATATATTTCTATACGAATAAATATAACTAAATATATATATAAATAAATAGATATATCATGAATAAGAGAACAAATCAATATAGGGTAGTGGCAAAGGCTTTAGGTGCGCAGGGGGGAGGTCTTGAGATCAAATCCAGGTGGAGGCACAGGTGCACGCGCAAGGTTGATTTAAAGGGCTAGCGCTGATAAAGGGTGTAGGCGGTGCGGGCGGGCACTGGAGGTGCAGAAAAGCGCTGATAAAGGGGGGCTCAAGCGCTGTAAAAAGCCCCCCCCCCCCGAGATTGGCAATATTTTTTTTATTTTTATCAGCGCTAAAAACAAGAGCTGATAAAAGTGGTCTTTTATCAGTGCTAAAAAGAAAGTGCTGATAAAAGACCCTTTTATCAGTGCTTCGTTTTAGCGCTGATAAAAGACCCCTTTTATTAGCGCTTTTTTTTAGCGCTGATAAAAGGGGTCTTTATCAGCGCTTTTTGAAGTGCTGATAAAGGGTATCCCCCTTTATCTTCGCCATCATTAATAGCGCTTTTTCTAGCGCTGTTAATGGCCATTTGTAGCACTGATAAAAGCCATATTTGTAGTAGTGGCCTGCCATGCCTCTAATCATAGAGCGGCCTCCTGTAAGCATATGTTCACACTTGGCGCAGAAGTATGATGTTCTCAAGCACCTTGTCGGTATCACATCAAGGCTTCCCATACTCAAAGCCCTCCTCTTGTCATCAGATATGCGCGAGTCCCTCGCTGAGGCTTTAAGGAGCCCCCCTCCCCCGCCCCAGTTTGAGACGGAGGTAGCAGCTACAAAAGCCTTTCATGATAAAGAAGTTGAAAGTACCAAATTCCAGGCCATCATTTCATTCTCCGGAGAGGATGAAGGCTCTAACATACAGGGGAACATCCACCCGCTGTATATCACCGGCCAATTTAACAGTGTGGAGGTTCGCCGCTGTCTCGTTGACACCGGCTCTGGGATCAACCTTATCCCGAAACGGACGCTGCTAAAGTTGGGGTTATCTGAGGATGACCTGACTCCCTCTGATTTCAGGATCCAGGGATATGACAGAACAGAGCAGACCCCAGTCGGAAAGATCCATCTGAAGACCCAGTTCGGTGGCCTATTTTCCAGTACTGAATTAATGGTCGTCTCCCAGGACACCACGTACAATGCATTGATGGGTAGACCATGGATCCACCTAAACACGGTGATCCCCTCATCATATCACTAGTGCCTCAAGTACTCCCTTAATGGTCAAGTAGGCATACTCCAAGGTGATACATCTCCTTTCACCTCTTGTGAAGCCCGTTATCCAAACGCTGACTATTACAAGAGCAAGGATAAGAAAATTTTGGCAAGTGAGGTTGAGCCTACCACGGTCACCAGTGACCCCTGGGAAGGTCTGGATGACACCTACGTCTTCCCAATCCATCGATTGGAGGCCACGACAAACAACATGGGGCAATGCTTTGTTTTCTCGAGTATAAGAGGAAGGAATATTCCCAAGTCCAAGTGACGGTGGAAAATCACCTCGTACTCCTACACAAACTAGGATCAAGTGATCTCGAAACCTCTTACCCCTGTACGATATCAGGATGTTCTCCCCATGGCAACAGTAGTACATCATACGTGTCCATTTCTCAAGGCTGGGATTAACCAGCTCAAGCTGACGCGCCACTACTACTTTGATATCATCGAGCATGGCCCCCTGGGCCGAATGCTAGATGGGATTGGATCGACTGCCTTTATCACCATGGTCTCAGCAGCGCGTGACTCTCCTGATGCATTTTCCACTGCTATCCAAGCTGGTACCAGCCTCCCTTCAGGTTCCTCCGACCCAGGGGAAGCCTCACCTGCTGGGAATCCCTCCTCCGCAAGCAAAGAAGAGGATTTGGGGGACGCTCCTCCCACCTTTGAAGAAGGATTCTCTACCACGGTCGATGAACTAGTACAGGTGAACCTTGGTAGTGAGGCAGATCTAAGACCCACATTGATCAGTGCCACTATGTCCCTTGAGGAGCAGCAGTGGTACGTGGACTTCCTTAAACAGCACTATGACGTGTTTTCCTGGAGTTAAGACGAGATTCCAGGACTAGATCCTCAGGTATCCATCCACCGTCTCGGTCTCCCGACAAACCATCACGGGTTCAAGAAGCTTCCCAGAAAGATGCACCCTTATCATGGTGCCATGATCAAGGATGAAGTTGACAAGCTCATCAAATCCAACTTCATCAAGGAGGTCCAGTACCCCAAGTGGCTAGCCAACATTGTGCCAATCAGAAAGAATAATGGACAGATTAGAGTCTGTATCGACTTTCGAGATCTCAACCGTCACTGTCTAAAGGATGATTTTCCCCTTCTGGTGACGGAATTGTTGATTGATGCTACGGCTGGGTTACAAGCCCTCTCCTTCATGGATGGTTACTCTAGATATAATCAGATCTGGATGTCCCTCAAGGATGAAGAGTCCACAACTTTCAGGGCACCCCAAGGTAATTTTTGTTACCAGGTTATTCCCTTCGGCCAGAAGAATGAAGGTGCCACCTATCAGCAGGCCATGCATCGCATATTCAAGCCAATCCTCGGGACGTTGGTGGAATGCTATGCGGACGATCTAGTGATCAAATCTCGCCAGCGCTAGGACCATCTCAAGGACCTTGAGAAAGTGTCTGGATTCCTCTGCTCCCGCCACTTGAAGATGAAATCATTGAAGTGTGCCTTTGGGGTCACTTCTGGGAAGTTTCTTGGCTTTGTTTTCAGGTACTGAGGCATCGAGATCAACCCAAAGAAGATCAAGGCAATCAGCTAGATGCCTCCCCTGAGAAATATCCGAGAGATTTGAGGTTTTCAAGGCCACTTAGCCTACATACACTGATTCATTGTGAATATGGCTGGAAAGTGTAATCCCTTTTCTTGGATAATGAAGAAAGGATCTGCCTACTAATGGGATGAAGAGTGCGAGACCGTGTTTGAGGAAATTAAGTATTACTTTCTCCAGCCTTCATTATTGATGTCACCCATCTCTAGTACCCTGCTAATCTTTCATGTGACTGCCCTGGACTAATCTCTCAGCACCCTTCTCTCCCAGAAGAACAATGAGGGGATATAGAAGAGTCTCTACTACCTCAGTCGCACGCTTCTTGATACAGAGACCAGATACTCCCTCATCTAGAAGAGCTTCCTTGCGCTCATATTTTCTGTGCAGAAGTTGTGACATTACCTATAGCACCATGAGGTACAACTAGTCTCCCATGTAGACTCGCTGAAGTAAATTTTGAATCGCCCCATGTTGACCGGCCATCTAGCACGGTGGATGGTAATCCTCCAGCAGTTCGATATCAGGTTCGTGCCTCGAAAGGATATCAAGGGGCAGGCATTGGCAGACTTTCTAGCTACCCACCCAACCTCTGCAGATCAGTCCCTGGACTTGGATTTTCATGATGAGTCAATCCTCTCAGTCGATCAAACCGTCCCATGTTGGAAAATTCACTTTGATGGTGCCTCCTGGAGCCCCACCGGTAGGAGGCTCAATGATCCTAGGATTAACAGAGTGGGCCTAGGTATCATCTTCATTACCCCGGTGCAAGCCATTCTGTTGTACTCATTCTTATTGTCAGAAGTTTGCACCAACAATGAGGCAGAATATCAGGATCTTATCACTGGCCTTGATCTGACCCTCGAGATCGATGTGCCCCATTTGCATGTGAAAGGGGATTCTGAGCTAGTCATCAAGCAAGTCAACGGTGGCTATGTTGTCAGAAAGCCAGAGCTCGTACCATTTTTGGGGCACACCCTCCATCTAATGTTCCAGTTCCCTTCTCGACCAGAGGTTACCCATGTCCCTCGGTCACAGAATGGTCGAGAAAACGCTTTGGCCGACTTAGCTGCATTACTTGCAGATCCCGAGTATGATGATATGATTATACATGTGGCACACCAGAGAGTCATTGACCCTGTCACCCCAGAGGATGACGATGACCTATGAGTAAGTCATCTTACTGCTGGATCCTCCACGTCAGGACTGCTAGGCTTGTCAGATCTAGTGGTTTAAGTGACTCTCGACTGGAGAGCCCCTTTTGTTGAGTATCTCCAAAATGGTTGCCTCCCAGCTGATCGGGCCAAGCGCGAGAAAATACGATGTCATGTTCTGTATTTTACCCTCCAGAATGGTCCCAGTCTTGAGTAGATCCTCTATAAGTGCGGTTTCGATGGTGTTATCCTCCGTTGCATCCAAGGAGTTGAGATTCCATAGGTCATGCAAGAGGTTCATGTTGGTTCCTGTGGTTCCCACCAGGCTGGGCCGAAGATGTCCCATTAGATCTAGAGACTGGGGTATTTCTGGCCCTCTATGATCTATGATTGTATTGAGCTTTCCAAGAGATTTCACGCATTCCATGTTCATGCTAACTTACTGCATCGGTCACCAGAAACTCTCCACTACACCAAGTACTCTTGGCCATTCGCGGTGTGAGGACTCGATGTCGTGCGACCATATCCACCGGCGACAGCTCACCAATGCAGGTTCATCCTAACCACCACAGATTTATTTTCCAAGTGGGCAGAGGCAATTCTGCTCAAGGAATTCAAGGCTCGTTCCAGCATTAACTTTGTGAGTTTCAATATCATTTATCAGTTTGGAGTCCCTCACGTTTTCCTCACCGATAACGGCACCAATTTCTAAGCAGCCAAGCTGAAGAAATTTTACGCCATGTAAAAATATCCATTCAAACCATACCTCCCACTATCACGCACAGGAAAATGGACAGATCAAGGTGTTCAATAAAACCCTCTCTAACATTTTGCAGAAAATGGGTGTCTGGAACAAGAAGAGTTGTCCGGAAAATCTCTCCAAAACCCTTTGGACTTATCAGACGATGAATTGTGACTCCACCCAGGTGACCCCTTATTCCATGGTGTACGGGGATGAGGTCATCCTGCCTATTGAGATTTAGCTGCATTCATTATGTACCGTGGTCTATGACCAGCAATTTCTAGATAGAGTGGCCGAAATTCATCTAGATGAATTGGAAGCACTTGAAGAGAATAGGCTCTATGCCCTGCACAATTTGGAAAGGCATCAGAATAAGATGGCTAGAGCCTTCAATAAGAAGGTTCGCCTCCACTCTTTTCTACAAGGCGACCTGGTATTGGCCCTCTAAGCGTCAATGATCCCTGGCAGGAAACCACCCAAGTTGGAACCCAAATGGGAAGGACCTTACATAGTCCACAAAGTTTACCCTAATGGAGCATACTCCCTAGTAACCACAGATGGTGAGAGTATAACTCCTCCCACCAATGCCAAGTTCCTCAAGAAATACTTTGCCTGAACTTAATGGTCCTGTACGACCTTAAACTGTCTAGTCCTACATGACTTTAAATTGTGCATCGTCCGACATGACATTAAACTGCGTTTTGAGAACTACATATGGATAGATTCCCATCCACATGGGATACATAGGAACACTCAGACACCTCGTCTTGAGCCCAACCCCAAACTCTTCTTCTCGACTATCCCCCCTAGGTATAGTTCTCTTGGAGGATCCTCACATGATATGATGTAGGCTTCCTCAGCACCACTAATACCTGGATTTTAATGGTCACATCATGTGCCCACTCTCGTTCTTCTATCCTCCCATGTCTTCACCGCACGATGTTAAACAGCATGGCCTTCAAGAAATACGTATGGCTTGATTCCCATCCTCATGGGATACGTAGGAACGCCCGAACATTTTGTCTGTTGGCCCAGCCCGAACATCGGAATCTTCCCCTCGGGTCAAGACATACAGTGGGGTGTAGACTCTTTCCCAAATTCACATCAAGATAACCTCAATCCAGTTGTATGTCCCACTCTCTGGAGACATTCGCCTCTTTCATAAGATGGGTATAGCTATGCTTCACCCACTCCATGATTGGGACTCCATCACATTCCCTATCCGGAAGGGCCCCTGAATGGTATGGATTCCAAGACTAAAGGGCTATCTTACCGCTTCGGCCCAACACCCATGAGGATTTTGAACAACAAGCCAATAAAAGTCCCACATTTGAATATAGTCAGTGGTCGATGCTCGTTTGTTGTTCCCATTTCAGGTCACTATAGGGATGTTGTGTTTCAAACATGGTCAACAGTTGTCCTGGATCATTAGGGCCACCCCAAAATGTCCCAAACATCGAGTGTAGTGATTCATTCTGCCCCGTTGTATCTCCAAGTGATGAACTCCCTCCGGGAAATGCCAACCATCAGGTCCCTTGGCCTTTTCGAGCCCCCAGCCCAGGTTCTCTCTTATGGGATTGTGTGGTGTGGTATGGGATTATGTCCTCATTCACGTCTGGTTGCTCACCGCATTGTACACATCCCCGGATGAGACACCTTATCCCCAAAAATAATCCTCACTGCAAGACGTTAAACTGTATACTGGTCAGGCCTCCCTGACCGAGGCCCAGCCTCAGGCCCCCTGGCCTTCTCGGGCCCCCAGCCCTTGTCCTCGCTATAAGACGTTAAACAGCAAGCTGGTCATGCCTCCCTGACCAAGGCCCAGCCTCAGGCCCCTTGGACTTCTAGAGTTCCCAGCCCTCATCCTCACTACAAGACGTTAAACTGCAAACTGGTTGGGACTTCCTGACCAAGGCCCAGCCTCAGGCCCCTTGGCCTTCTCGGGCCCCCGGCCCTCATCCTCACTGCAAGAAGTTAAACTGCAAACTGGTCGGGCCTTCCTGACCGAGGCCCAACCTCAAGCCCCTTGTCCTTCTCGGGCCCCCGACCCTCATCCTCACTACAATAAATTAAACTACAAGTTGGTCAGGCCTTACTAACTGAGGCCCAGCCTCAGGCCCATTGGCCTTCTCAGGACCCCGGACCTCGTCCTCACTATAAGACGTTAAACTGAAAGTTTGTCAGGCCTTCGTGACCGAGGCCCGGCCTTAGGCCCCTTGACCTTCTCGGGCCCCCGGTCCTCATCCTCACTGTAAGACGTTAAAATGCAAGCTAGTCAGGCCTCCCTGACAGAAGACTAGCCTCAAGCCCCTTGGCTTTCTTGGGCCCCCGGACCTCGTCCTCACTACAAGACATTAAACTACAAGCTGATCAAGCCTCCCTGACCGAGGCCCAGCCTCAGGCTCCTTGTCCTTCTCGGGCCCCCGGCCCTCGTCCTCACTGCAAGATGTTAAAATGCAAGCTAGTCAGGCCTCCCTGACCGAGGCCCAGCCTCAGGCCCCTTAGCCTTATCGGTCCCCCGGCCCTCATCCTCACTACAACACGTTAAACTACAAACTAGTCGGGCCTTCCTAACTGAGGCCTAGCCTCAGGCCCCTTGGCCTTCTTGAGCCCCTGGACCTCATCCTCACTATATGACATTAAACAAAAAGTTGGTCAGGCCTCCCTGACTGAGGGCCAGCCTCAGGCCCCTTGGCCTTCTCGGGCCCCCAACCCTCATCCTCACTGCAAGACGTTAAACTGCAAGCTGGTCAGGCCTCCCTGACCAAGGCCCAGCCTCAGGCCCCTTGGACTTCTCAGGCCCCTGGCCATCATCCTCACTGCAAGATGTTAAACTGAAAACTGGTCAGACCTCCCTGACCGAGGCCCAGCCTCATGACCCTAGGCCTTCTCAGGCCCCTGTCCCTCGTCCTCACTACAAGATGTTAAACTGCAAACTAGTCGGGCCTTCCTGACCAAGGCCTAGCCTCAGCCCCCTTGGCCTTCTCGGGCCCCGGACCTCATCCTCACTGCAAACTGGTCGGGCCTTCCTGACCGAGGCCCAACCTCAGGCCCCTTGTCCTTCTCGGGCCCCCGGACCTCGTCCTCACTACAAGATGTTAAACTGCAAGCTGATTAGGACTCCCTGACCAAGGCCCAGCCTCAGGACCCTTGGCCTTCTCGGGCCCCCGACCCTTATCCTCACTGCAAGACGTTAAACTATAAGTTGTTCAGGCCTCCCTGACTGAGGCCCAGCCTCAGGCCCCTTGGCCTTCTCGGACCCCCACCCCTTGTCCTCACTTTAAGACGTTAAACTGTAAACTGGTCAGGCCTTCCTGGCCGAGGCCCAGCCTCAGTCCCCTTGTCCTTCTTGGGCCTCAGTCTAAGTTATTTCCTGGAGTGTATGGTGTGGTGTGGGATTATGTCCTCATTCACGTTGGGTTACTCACCATGTCATGCACCCCCCCCCCCTTGTTAGGGCATATTACCCCTGGGTGCCTTCAAGAACTACATATGGATTGATTCCCATCCTCATGGGATATGTAGGACCATCCGAATGTATAGACTTTGGGTCCAGCCCCATCTCCCAGAAATCTCCATTTCACCTTGGCCCCTTGGCCTACCCTTCCCTAGGGAGGGGAGTATATGGAATGGCATGGGATTATGTCCTCGTTCACATCGGGCTTGTAAAAACTACACCATGTACCTCTCCCTCCTAGGAATTCTATATCCCCTTACTCTCAAGTTGGGAGCCTTTGTCGACCCTCTTCGGTGGTTCACCAACATGCTTATGGGTACTCTTGTTTAGTACCTAGAATGTCAGACTCTTCTCGGACATACTTCCACCTACTTTTCAGGCTTTGTTTTCCCCTTCATTAGGGCTTTCATCACCTTTCACACCTGAAGGGACCCCCGAGTTGCATGGATGCTAGGCCTAAGGGATCTTCTACCATTATGGGCCAATGCCCCCGAGGGTCGCGGACAACAAGCCAATACAAATCCCATGTTGCGAATATGGTCTGTGGTCGATTCTCATTTTTTGTCCCACTTCAGGCTAACGTGATATGGATACGGTGCTTTGAACTTGGTCAACAGTTATCCTCCATCACCACGCCAACCCCATTAAGCCCAAAATGTCAGTTACATGATTCACAACCTCCTCCACCTCACTATGTCTAATTAGAACTTCAAAACTCTTGGTACTATTCCTCAGTGCACATCCACACTTTAGGAGGAAAAAAGTCGTGACATGGCGATCGTTCGGGGCTTCACTGATTTTCCCCTTGCATGCATCACATGTATCGTGAATACTGTATCTGCCCTTTTTTCCTACACTGAGTTTTAACTCAAGTGGGCTTAGGGATTGGGTTAGGGTCTGCCTTTACTTGGGATTGTCATGATTCTCCATGGTCCGAGTTCTAAGACCTTAAACTAAGATCCTTTCGTATTGCCCCTTTTGCAGAACTACATGTGGCTTGATTCCCATCCTTATGGGATACGTAGGACCACCTGAACGCCTAGTTTTCGGGTCCAGCTCAGTTGGGATCTAGTTTCTCATACCCCTTTCCCTCTTACCCCTATTTGGGCCCCTTATCCTGAGGTTCCCCTCTCAGAATTGCGTACGGTGTGATATGGGATCATTTCTCCATTCACATCGGGTGTGTTTTATTGCACTGTACACATTCCCCACCTAGCATCATCTCTACTACGTCTGCGCTTCATGAAGTTAAAATACATTCCTGGTCCTATCACATGACCCTAAACTGTGACATTATCATCCTGGATGCATGAATAAAAAATGTCATTGCATCATGATGTCCTCACTCAAGGGGACACCATGTTTGGTATTGGTCACACGCCGTACCATTTGTCAATGCCTACTACAGATTGATTCTTGTGGAGATTCTAGGGCCTTCTACCCTAGGCATGTTGCTTAAAAAAAACCACTCACCTTAAAGGACAAACAAGATTTATCAAATACCGCTTTTTTTGTGTGAGGGCCACGCCCTTACACCCCCTTTTTATCCTTGGCACTGGTACCTTACCATGACACCTCAAGAACTACGTGCATCTTGATCCCCATCCTCATGGGGTATGTATAAATGTCTATGCACCTTGCCTCAAGCCTATATCAACTCTTGTTTTTGGTCCCTTGACCGGAAACCTCTCCAAGGAACACATGGTGGTCGTAACCCCCGGTTCTCATTCACGTCAGGTTTTTGTAATTACCCCACCATGTGCCTCCCGTGTTTCATACCATCCATGGTCCGAGTTCTATGAACCTAAACTAAGATCTCTCTATAGGAAGGGACTTGAATCCCTATATCTAATGTGTCTCGTTTCCATATTCAGATGTGTTTTGACAAAGATCCAGAAGTGTGGAATTTTCATGGGGACATTCCCCCCGTTCCATGTCCAAGATTCAGGAGATTTCTATTTGGATCCTCATCATCTTCCATATCTTAAGGGACCCCCTAACGGACTAGTACCATGCCACATTGGATCACCTACAGTCCTGGGCCAATGCCCCTATGGATCATTGATGACATTTGCGACAGGTCCCGTGTTTCGAACATGGTCAGCGGTCGACCCTTATTTGTCTGTCCCCGTTCCAGGCCAATGCAATGTGGACGCTACGTTTCCTCCATGGTCAATAGTTATCCTCCATCTTCACACCTCCATCATTGTGGTTCAGATTTTGAGCGTCATGATTCACACATTTCCACTTTTTCATGTTCAACTGGAAGTCTGACATACTTGAATTTGTCTCTTCACGCATCTAGGTGTGCTACAAGGATGGGTTAGCATCATTGGGCCGGTATTCACCGAGAATCCCTTTTTCCTAACATGCCCCTTCCTATGTTAGGAAAGTCCCACCACTACTTCTTGTTTCCCACATTGAGCACAACTCACGTGGGCTTAGTAGTTTTGGTAGGATGTACACCAACACAGCCAGGATTCTCATCATCCCGCATGACGTTAAACTATGATTCTAGAACTATGTAAGGCTTGATTACCATCCTTATGGGATACGTAGAGACACCCCGGTATCTCACACAGGTTCCAGCCCCAGGAATCATAAAGTCTTGTTCCTCCCCATTTCCGGCCCCCTGGCCTGACCCCTTGTGGGGAACCGTGCAACTGCAATTTTGCCCTGAACAAGTTCGGGATGCCCCAAGATGACATTTGGGAAGCGACGGCTCCCTCACCAGAGAGGATCTTTCTTAAATAATGAATGATCCATGATCAAACTGATGCGTCCATCTAGTTTTCTCCCACCATGGTGGCATAACTTCGAGAGTGTTGGATTTTATTCGAACAAACCCTCACTCCACATTCCATGCTTTGCGTTCCCCTTATTCGGACCCTTGTACTCTTTCACATCTGAAGGAACCCCCTAAAAGTATGGATGCTCAGCCTATGGCCTGCCTATTGTCCTGGTCCAACATTCTAGAAGACTAACGGATGGCATTTTGAGTCTATTCCCGTGTTTCAAACATGTTCAACGGTCGACCCTCATTTGATATCCCCACTCCAGGATAATGAAATAAGAATGATGTGTTTCGAATACAGTCAACAATTATTCTTTATTTTCATGCCACCCCCACAATGTTCTGAATCCTGGGTATCATGATTCACACCTCACATTCCCATCTATTTGGATCGATTTCAGCACCCCTGGAGTTACCTTGTTCGTGCACAAGATCATACCGGGAAAACGGTAATTCGGATGTTCTGAGAACTTCATTCTCTAGTCTCATTCTCCATTCAGGTTTCTCCTATGTACTCCCAGAAATCTAGACCGGTTGTTCAAACCTCGGATGCCAGAAGCTTGGTTTTCACTCCTAATGTTTGGGTGAGGTGATAAGGTGGTCATCCCTTATTTCTCACATCAGGTCCGACCCACATGAGCTAAGGGAATGATCATTGGACGCATCCTAAATGGCCGATGATTTTGAAGATTTCCCTCAAACTTCGACCCTTGACCTCTCCACGTCTCCAAGTCTGAGTGGCGCATTTGTTGGCGCAAAAATTTGGGACAAAGAAGAGGCCTAAAGAAGGAATCAAAGGACTGCCCCGCGAATCCCCTTCGCGGAGATCCCCCAGCACCAAAACCACCACGAAGCAAGAAGGAAGGATGCTCCACGACAGCACTTCTTGTTCGCGCATCCACCGTGAATCAAGGAGGTGGGACACTCCGTGACCGCACTTAATGTTTGCGCACCTACCACAAAGAAAGAAGGTGGGATGCTCTGCGACTGCACTTGACGTTCGCAACCCACCATGAAGCAACCAAATCCCTCTTCGTGCCTCATGAGATCCGCTCCACGGTACCTATTTCTTATAAATACCAAGCTCCCCCTGATCCCAGAGGATGGACAATCTGACCTTTCAGCTTCCTATCTCCCGAATCGTGAAGCATCCTTCCGCTCTGTGAACCATGAGTTGTGCGAGGTACTTCTGCTCCGCGAAGTGCCTCCCCTTCGTCCCATTTTTATCCCCTCTTCCGAGAGGGATGCCCTTCGTGAAGCCTAAGGTTCTTTGTGAAGGAAGGGGATCCCCAAGGGGACCCAGGTCATCACAGAGCATTTATGCTTCGCGAAACACCATTCATGTACACATGATCCACATGCTAAGGCAAGACCACTGTACTTCACGAAGTACATTGCTTCTCGACACCTTGCTTCATGATTCTCCTTTGCTCTACGAGGCTGTGCTCCACAAATGACCTTACACTTCACAAAGCACCTCCCATTTTCACCTTCGCCCCATGCTAAGGATAAGGCACCCCAATTCATGAAGCACACCCCTTCACAAGTGCCCTCTGCCACACAGAGCAACAGAGCTCCACAAGGCCCCAGCCTATAGAACCCTTTTCTTGGAAAATCCTTTTCCCGTGCGACCCTCCAGGTTTTCATGATGTGACTTCAAAGTCTCTGTACGATACTGCCCGTTGCATTTCTTCACCTAATGCTTCTTCACATAGGCACGCTAATGGCTATTGATTCTTCTCATATCCATGCTAACGTGGACCCCTCGATTGTTTGCTCCACGAAACCCCCTCACTACAGCTTTTCATGTCCCCTCTCTACACCAAGGAGCAGATGGTACCAGTTATGTAAGTCCTAGGGGTGTGGAGCGAACCCACCTCGTCCGAGCTGCAGGACGTTAAACTGCCAAGCACTATCATCCCCATCACATGACATTAAACTGTGACCTCTCCCAGTGCCATGCACACAGGGCCCCCCACCTTGGGCATTCTCCACACCCACTCATCTCCACAGGGATGGGATCATCCCTCACATTGGATGATATCCTCTTTATTGTAGTGGAGTTTGTCTACAGGGAAGGGAAGCCAGCTTGGTGTAAGCCCCTAACCTTTCTTGTAGGAGGCAGCACCCTTGCTCCTCCTTACTTCCTCAGTCCCAAGACCAGCAGAGGGTGTGATAGGGAATGAGGATCCTCCTTCCTGCGGTCCCAAATCCCTCTCCCACTGCGCTTTGTCTCCCTCGGGCCTCCATCCAGGAGTAAGCCCCAACACTTCTTGGGCCGATCAACGCGTAATCCCCTCTTCACTTCCCACGGATGCACCTTTCAGGATGTGGTCATCGGGCCTTTTCTGCCTCTTATTTCTCACACCGAGCATGACTCACGTGGTCTTAGAGTAAGCATCGACCATGACATCACCCCGTCCTACATGACGTTAAAATGTATTCCCCTATCCATATCTAACTATGGGGACTTTGATCCATGTTAAGGCATGGTATGTAGGAAGCTTATCTGAGGTTCAATCCCCTCTCCAACCTAAACTATGAGGACTTTGATCCATGTCAAGGCATGGTATATAGGAAGCCTCCATGAGGTTCAAGCCCATCACCCATCGGACCCTCGGTCCATCTTCATGTCATTTCGCCGACACAACCCATCTTGAACTATGAGGACTTTGATCCATGTCAAGGCATGGTATGTAGGAAGCCTCCACGAGGTTCAAGCCCATCACACATTGGACCCTAGGTCCATCTTCACGTCAGTTCACTAACACCCCAACACCCATCCCGAACTATGGAGACTTTGATCCATGTGAAGGCATGGTATGTAGGAATCATCCCTGAGGTTCAATCCCCTCTCCCACCTAAACTATGAGGACTTTGATCCATGTAAAGGCATGGTACATAGGAAGCCTCCCTGAGGTTCAAGCCTCTCTCCATCATGAATTATGAGGACTTTGATCCATGTCAAGGCATGTTACATAGGAAGCCTCCATGAGGTTCAATCCCATCACCCATCGGACCCCCGGTCCATCTTCATGTCGGTTCGCCAACACAACCCATCCCAAAATACAAGGACTTTGATCCATGTCAAGGCATGGTACGTAGGAAGCCTCCACGAGGTTCAAGCCCATCACCCATCGGACCCCTGGTCTATCTTCACGTCGGTTCACCGACACAACCCATCCTAAACTATGAGGACTTTGATCCATGTAAAGGCATGGTACGTAGGAAGCCTCCATGAGGTTCAAGCCCACCACCCGGTCATTCCGACCTCCTTCACGTCGGTTCACCAACACCTTGGGCCACCTCAGGGTGTAAGCCCCACACCATACCTGAACTATGAGGTCTTTGATCTTTGCCAAGGTAAGGTATGTAGAAAGCCTCCCTGAGGTTCAAGCCCACCGTCCATTGGTCCCGACTACCCCACGTCGGTGTACCAAGCCCCTTTCTTCCACCCGAACTATGAGGACTTTGATCCATGTCAAGGCATGGTTCGTAGGAATCCTCCGTGAGGTTCAAGCCCACCACCCAGTCGTTCCAACCTCCTTAATTTCAGTTCGACCTCATCCAGTGGTAAGTTGTTGCAACCTCATTCAACGATAATCCGTTGTCAACCTTATTCGATGGTAAGTCATCATCAGATGAACTATGCGGACTTTGATTCCTTTCCACAAGGATACATAGGAGGTCTCTTCAAGGATCAAGCCAAAAACCATCATCCATCCTAATTATTACCAGGTCCGCCACATCCTGGTGAGATCATTCCACCTAATTCCCTCCTACAGCATTCGAAAAGCCGCCCACGTGTTGGCCCCAATATCAGTGTTCCCTCCAAGGGGTTTCCTATATCTGATCTACTCTAATCGGTGTTCTGATCAGTTTGATCTATCTCTGATGGACGTTAAACTCATGGCATACCCTATGTTAAACATGAGAATCTAAGGAAAACCTCATATACATGCCCATGGAATACAATTCCCCGCGCCCGATGTGGGATGCCTCGTGCTTCCGCGCCCTCGAGGAGCCCTATAATAAGGGACATAAGAGAGACACACCAATACCGAGTGTCTAGACACGCCAGTGATGCCCAACATGACTACTCCCCTAACCAAAGGTTTCTGTCCTGACCGGACCCCTTGTAATGTCCTAATAGAAGCAGTGTAATTAACTAGTGTCCATGAAGATATGGTGCCGGGAAGAGTTTCACGAACAACGTATTAAATCTATGAGGGAGACCCGGACTAGGTGATGAGTTCTGATGAGGAATCCATGGAAGGAAGAACTGACATCCCATCATCCTGTTTCGATCAAGGATCAAACATCCCTAAAAAAGGAATGGATGCCACCCGCCTTTGGAAAGCGGTAACGTGGGGTAACAAAGCAGCACCTGTCGCACTCAAGCAGACGAACACATGTGCCCTAAATAAAGCATCAGAAACAATTCTATTCTACTAATCAAGATAAATAAAAATTTATTTGAGTTTATATGGAAAAATGTGTGTGAATAATGTTTTCATGAACTAAAGAGGAGGTTGTTTGGTTCATGTTTTCTAACTCTTCCCTCTATCAGATAAGTATTTGATATCTATATTGGTGCATCTTTAAAAGGCTTTAGAAGTGTTCTCATGAAAAATGACAATTTGATTGCTAATGAAACCTGATAGTTAAATCCTTATGGATAGAATTATACTACTCATTACTTGGAGTTATCTATATTCATTTTTCCTCTGAATACATAGAGACAATGTATTTATAGGTAAAAGTGTGACATATACTTAGACCACCAAAGTTTGAAATATATATTAACACAAAAGTAACTGAACATGAGAAAAAGTATATGGATTGAGCATCTTAAATACTATGATTGTTCAATTAATTTCCACCCCAGAAGAGCAATTAAATTTATATATGCATTGAGTTGGAAAGATCATAGTGTTCTTTCAATGGTCAGGATTGAAGGGGATCCTTTGATTATGGAACTAGTAAGGTTGGACATGGGAATAATAACATAAGGTGAATTATTTATCCCATCCAAAATGATTCCTCAAGCTTCATTACTTGATAAGACTAATAAATCTCAAAGAGATGATCCTTTAATGTAAAATAATATAGAGACTGTGAAAAATGGGATGTTTCTTGAATTTAATACATTATAAAAAAAGTGGATTTTACCAAGAGAAAATTACAGTATTATAATATACCTATTGATAAAAATGATTAATTCCAATAGATATTAATTTATATTGATATTAACTATAGGAACAAACAATTTTCATTACTAATAGATATATTTGTTTATATTAGTATTTCAATACCAAAAAATCATTTACCAACATTTAAATATATCAGATTATCATAATAATACCAAAAATTGATTTACCAATAAATTAATCGGTTGTTATTGATTATTATTACCAACAAATAATTTTCCATTATAAAATTTTTTTGTAATAAATTATTCGATAATATCAAATATTGTATGAAAAAATTTAATATATAGATAGATATATTACCTATTACAAACATATCTTTTTGATAATAAAAATATATGATTAATTAAAATATCCATAATTTAAACAAAATACCCATAAAAATATAGGATAATATATGTATATATAAACATTTTTTAGAATAATTTTTTTTATATCAATTATATAGAAATTAAAAACCCCCACGACACCCCCCACCCAAGTACTTTCCAACCGACATCCCCATGACCCCCATTACCCAATCCTACCTCCCCTTTCCTCACTGGTGTTCCTCACCAGTGTTCCTCAAAAAAATCCTCTTGGGAACCCATCACTATTACTGATTAGTGTTCCTCATTTAAATCATCACAAGAACCCCATCTCTATTCCAGGTTGGCATCCCCCACCAACATCATCACGCGAACCCACCTCTCTATTATCAGATGACTTCCTCTTATGAAACCCCTACCTGGACCTTCCATCCAAGGTGTTTCAACCCATCATCCTCGCTTGACTGTCATTGTCCACGTTATTTTATCCCAGTATCCCCATAGGGGCCCTCTATCCCCAATTCCCTATCTTGACCATATATGTCCCTAGAATCTCTTTCCATCGCCCACAGTCATCCCTTACCTCACACTGTGACACCCACTGATTTCCCCTTGTTTGAAGGTTGTCCACTACTCAGTGCTTTAGAGGGTTTTCGTAGAAATAAATCTCCCCCAAACTTTCAACACTAGTGTA
Organism: Viscum album; assembly: GCA_963277665.1. Classification (NCBI taxonomy): domain Eukaryota; kingdom Viridiplantae; phylum Streptophyta; class Magnoliopsida; order Santalales; family Viscaceae; genus Viscum; species Viscum album. Next base: position 1,208,416,744 of record OY728120.1, read on the forward strand.
TCTTGTTGTTTGATAATTGGTGCTAGGTTCGATGACTAAGCTTCTTCTTTGTGACAGATACATCTTCTATAGTATTTTTCTCTATCCTAGTTTGTATATTTCAGTTCAAATTTAGTATGTACTTATTTTTTAACAATATTTATGATCATTACTTTGGATAGAACACTGACCATTGTTATATTTTTTGAATTTCTAGGCATAGAATATTTTTTGTTCTCTTTTCTTTTTTAACTAGTAGGTATAGAATTTTAATCCTTTTTTTGTTACTTATTATTATTTTTATGTTTCCTCCATGTCAAATTACTAAATCTTATAAATGTAGTGTGTCAAGGGGATTTACATGATGTTGAATGATTGAATTTAATTTTTTCTCAGTTCCTCCCTTACCATACCTTTTCAATTAATGTTTTATTCCTAGTAACTCTCTTTTAAGAAATATTTGTTTACATTGGTTATTATTTTTACAGTTCTTCTTCAACATTGGATTTTTGATTTTCTTCCATTATTGGAACTAGAGAAAAAGTGTATTAAATGTTAGGTAAGTTAATTGTTTATATTTTATCCCCTTAATTAAAACATAAAATATTTTTATTCTTTTCAATACATATAATGACTATAAATTTTATTGGTTTTCATATCATAATTTATTTTGTGTGAAAATAAATTGACATTGTGTTGTAACATTCATCACAAGTTAACATTATTAATTCAAACTTACATTGGCATAAGCCTTACTATTTTGGGTTCAAAGAAGGATAATTTTTTCACTAGTGATATAAATTCATAGTAAAAAAGTTGGAATACAACATTATATGTGAAAGAGGAAAGAAATTATAAGTAGATAGATATTCTAATTGTGTTGATATTATATTATATTTTCATTGTTATAGAGAATTAATTCATTTATTTTCATTGATTGTATTCTGAGATTAGATGGTATAATGTCATCTATGTTGTAAAGAACATTGTAATATTTACCAGGTCTCTTTTTACACTACATGTTTCTCAAATTCATATGGATATTCCAATGCTTTCTGACAAATATAAGCAGTAATTTTTCTATTGAGTTGATCATTTTTCACTTTTCTACTATAATTATTTGTTAAAAATATAGCCCATTTTTTCACATTTTCCATGAAAAACAATATGTATTCATACATACAAATTAGTTGAAGTGTCACCAGAGGAATGTGATGAAACTTTTCAAGTTTTAATAATAATAAAAAATTGAAGTGAAGAATTTGATGGAATCCTAAAATAGAGCAGGTGTATTCATGAAATAAATGTGGTTAATGATTTTGGGTACTGACCCTAATTCAAGAGTTGTTTCTTCAATTAAAAAATTAAAAAAAAAATCATATTTCTATTATTAAATATATATATCTTAATTTTTATTGAATATATATACTTATAAATTTCCGAACTTCATATACATTTATCGCTCTCAAATTTTTCATTTTCCTTCCTCCATATCCTACTCCTCCATATCCAATTTATTTTTTAGATTTTATCCATTAATCAATTATTTGTTGTGTTTCCTTTTAAGTTTAGTGATGCCATATTATATATGGATTTTGATCTTCCAAAAAATGAATATTTATGTAGCTATTTCTATTGACTTCAAAAATTAAAACACCTTATGTTTTTCATCCCATTCCTCATGCAACTTTATAATAGAGTTGTTGATACTCTGATGAATGATAATTTCAAAACAATAAAACTGGGTACACATTTTTAAGAAGGAAACAGAGTTTATAGTAAGATCATATAGATTTTTTATTTAACTAATTTTACACACTTCATGTTATTATCAATTGTTGAGTTATTATGAATGGCCCAACTACTTTAATGATAAAATTATTAAATCAAATTGATAAAATTTTTACTCAAAGGAATAAAGTATTACAATAAAGTAAATTTCTTTACAGGGGTTTATACATTTTTATTTAGGATGTGGCAGCCAATATTCACTTCATGCTAGAATTTTTATATTATTATGAATGTGATTCATGTTAAATGCATCAAAATACATATTTTCAGATACTATTAGCTAATGTGGTCTATCCTTTTGTAGTGTTGGTTTTATAGTTCATAGTTAAAAGATATATTAGATACTTATAAATGATTTACAGGGCATCTAGGGGACCATGGTTTAGTCACTGTAGTACCTGTATATGAAAATATTTATTTAGTAATTTCTATTTTGTTTGAATTACACATTAAATAAAAACATATTATTATATCAATATCTCTTATGATAAAATGACCCACCCATGAATACTCATACCTTTAAGAACAATATATTGTTCCTCTGATATAATAAAGTGGTGAAGATAAACTATCTTATCATTATACAGTTTAATAATAATTTTATATGAGATTTTACATATATTATTATAATGATAAACTCTAAAAATAAATAGTTGGGTAGAATTGGAAACAAAGACAAGAGATGTTACTTTTGTAACTATTGGTATATTCCCACCACTAAAGAAATTGAGCATTGATTTAATCAGATGCTTTTTGATTGTCTCTCATTATTCTACATTAAGAGATCATATAAAACCAATTATGCCTTGTTCACATTAGAGTCAAAAAATATTTAATTATTCCAATATTACCACTCCATCAAAAATATTAACCATACATGCATTATGATTTTCGGTAGCTTTCCTCCCACTATTTAAAGGTTCATGGATGATAAAAAAATTTACCATATACACAAGGTGTTCAAAAAGAAATCTAGAAGTTTGGGCTATCACCATCACCCCTCTATAGATGATGATCATAAATCCCATTATTTAAGGCTTTTAAGAGATGGTAATTTTTAGTACTTTTTGCATTCAATTATAAGAAAAAGGTGAGTTTTTTTGTTTGAATTTTAGTTGTTATGATCTTCCACTTATTTGGTTTCTTATTTCATTAAACAACATGCACTGGATTTAAAAAAGATAAAATGATGGTGAAGTCACTGTGGAATTTAATCATAAAAAAAAAAGAATGAATGCTTTATAAAATGTGTAACACCCCAATATTTCATTGTACGTTATCGCTTCAAAGTAAATCGATAACTTGCGCTACACACAACACCGAGTTCAGGTGCACGACGACTTACAAAACTAGCCGTTCAAAAGTGGTTATGAATAGTATTAACTGAATTTTAAATTTTATATATTCTATATAATTTTGACATCCATATTATATGTTTCCTAGACGTAATATAATAACAAATTCAATTTTTCATATAAAGGATGTATTTTTCAGAAAATGAAATTTTACCGCCTTTTAATGGTGAACCCTTTTTAAAACTAATATTTGATACTTTTATATATTCTATTTCATGAAATTAAATTCTTCTTTAGAAAAAGGATATAAAAATTTAGTTTGGATAAATTTTTGATACTTTTCTGATAACTTTCATATTTTGATGAATAGTTAAAAATACTAAATTTTAATTGAAAACAACTTTTTTAATCGAAATAATTTATAGTGTTAAATTATGAATTTGAATATTTTGCAAGTATAATTAGATTATATTTTTATCATTTAATACAATATAGGTCATTATAAGTAATTTCACATTTAAATTTGACATAAACACATGTCAATCTTTTGATACTTTTTACTTTTTAAAAACTCGCTTTTTGGTTTTGACAATGAGAATTAATTTTAAATTAATTAATGAAACTTCTATTTTTTGAATTTAGTAAAATAGAATTCATTTTTTAAATTCAAATTATCAAAATTAGCTTAGGGTGAATTTTTGGTATTTTTCTAAAAACTTTCAATTTTTGATGAATAGTGAAAAACATTGTGTTATTATTTAAAACCAGCTTTTTATTTAAATAATTAGTTATTTTATTTAAATTTATTTTAAGTAAAAATAGATATATAATACCTATATAATTTCAATATAATTCATTGGAGTCATTTTATAATAATATTAGATATAAAAAATTTTATTGAACTTTTTACCGTCTTTTACCTACCTTCTAGGAGCATTATCAAATTTGCATAAAAATTAATTTTACCACTTCTAGGAATTGAATTTCAAAAATAGGAGAGACGCAGTTGATATCAGTAAGTAAAATGTGGTTCAATAAGATGAAAATAATTTTTGGTGAATAGTAACTTTTAACTTTTATTTACCATGGTTAAAAGTAAATAGGGTAATTAAAGGTAAAAATTATATTATTATTAATCTAACACATGTCTTAATTCTATTGGATGAGTTTATTTCGACCAAAATAATCCTTAGTAATAAAATATGATCCTTTTGGTCCACTTGAATTAGATTAGGACATTTATTATTATTTTATTTAAAGAAGAGTTAAAAGTGTTAAATTCAAATTTTAATAACTAAATAATTTTTAATATAGGGTTAAACATAAGATAAATTCGACTATAAATATTCATTAGAAATATAAAAATATTTCCTACATAATTATATTTTATTTATAATTTTTATACATTATATAATTTAATTTATTTATGACACAATGATTATGTAGTAATTACCTTATTAATGAAAGATTAAAACAATTGATATTATAAATATCCAAATAAATGTAAATTGAGACTTATGATGAATTTAACTAATTTTATAGGTTAATATGACAGTATAGTGTTGATTAGATAAATATTTTCTAAGTGATAAGGTTTTTATGACTTTCACAAAAATAAAATACCAAATAGTGTCAAAATTGACATAAATTAATTTTTAAAACAAATACTATATTATTGGTTGAAATAATATTCATAAAAATATATGGTTCTTCCAAAGGGATTAAATAATATTATATATGTCATTAATGAACCACTTTAGGTTCTCTTGTAAGTTTAGAGTAAGTTTATTAACCATATAGTGTAAGAATACGAGAAGACATGATAAAAGTTAAACTATTTAACTGATAGTTAAATCTAAAAGATAAGGTTAAAATGGTAAACTAAACTTGTCTAAAACCTATTGGTTGAGAGTATTTAGACCAATAACCACCTAATTATTGAAATAAATTTATTTTGAGACATTATAAATTGAATATGATTGTATAATAAATTAATATTTTAATCTTTTCCTAAGGTGACCCTCACCCCTCTTATAAAAGGTCACTTCCCCTTCTCTAAAAATCAAACCTCCAAAGCCATTTAGATCGACCAAACCCAACCCAAATATCCTCCCAACTTCCCTCACATAAACCTATAGTCCTTAATTTTATCATAAAACCAACCTAAGGATCCCTTTTGATCAACTCAAAAAGAAAACACCCGAAGAAGAGGTAATAATTTCACCACCATCTTTCAAGTTCTTTTCCTCTTCCACTTCCTCTTTCTTTGTTTTTTCCATAAAAAAATAACAAATCCAGTACCTCATACATACTTTGATGTTATTATAAATATTTTACAACCATATTCGTTATTTTATGCTTCCTATAAATGACAAAGTCACCATACGTGCGTACGTACGACTTACCGTCTCCACGTCGTGGAGTAGTTTGTTATTCAAACACTTCATTATTTGGATGGGTATAATAATGAGTGTAAATGATGTAAATAATAAATATAACATGTTAATTATTATTTATATAATATATACCATCCAATTACATATCATTTCACCATCAATATAATGATATTGTCGCTCGTGCATACATAAGGATTACCGTCTCCGCGAATGCGATGAGATTCATTCCCCATCGTAATCATTCAAGAATAATTTTCATTTTATGATTAAAAATAATGTTTATGAAAATAATATCATTATTTATATGAATCAAATAAATTCTATCAATAACAAATATGGCTTATGTAACCAATCATATAAAGGAAAATGAATCAGTTAACACTTGAAACGATGATACTACTAAAATATTATCAATAAAGAAATATTAGAGGATCATATATGCTATCATATTTATGTATATAGTTCTTGTATAATTTAATAACAATGTTTTAACTATTATACAGGAGTTTAACAAACCATCAACTAAGGAAAAGTACAAGCTAAGATTTAATTCCTCAATTTCATTATTATCCAAGATTGTTTATGAGTAAGTATTTACTGGGACATATTTATCATCAATGTCCATATTTCATAAAAATGTTTTAAAAATGAATCTTTTAAGGTTTTATGGAAGGGTCTATTTAACTATATAATCATTTTAAATGTTTTAAATATTTATTTCTCTAAATATTTTTAATTAATGTCCATGTTTTCAAAATGATTTTAAGGATTTATTTATATGGACATCATTGTTTTAAAATGTTAATTCCTTTAAAAGTTTCAAAGTGGTATGGAACACTTTGATTCAAAAATGTCTTTAAATGTATTCCTTTCTAAATTATGTTAATTTTAAATGATTTCAAAAAAAGGAAAGAGATATTTCTCTCAAATATTTTTTATTTCATCTTTGTCAACATCCTTTGATGGATTTTACACTTGTTTGAAGTTGATTCATTATGATATAAATCTTCCATATTGAATTGAAAGTTTTTTTATATGTTTGACTGTGGATGTGTTATTTTTATACCATTCATGGTTTATGGTTAAAGTATTAATATTTTTTATGCTAGTTTTAATACGAATGTTTATGTTATGTTTCAACCTTTCATATGAGAAATTCATTGGACTTAGTAAGTAACGGGTGGAGCCCGCTATAGCTCCTCGATGCATCGTTAGGTCTCATGAGACAAACTAGTGTCTTGGAACAAGGCCTTGACAAAATCGTATTTGTAATCTTGGCACAAGGCCTTGACTATGTGGTTATGAAGCCTGTAATTATGCATTCCATCATTATGAAATTGGCTATTGATATTACATGTGATTATTTGACTAGTAGAATATCCATGTGAATAAGTAAATGGTATTATTTGATTTATCTTTTCCATATTATGATGAAGTTTTAGTTTAAAAATATTTTGTTTTAGTCTTATACATTGCCTTAAATTTTTATGATTATTTATGAAAGTTTCCACTATATTGTTATCCTTACTAAGCATCCGAGCTCACCCCTTTCTATGTTTTATTTTTTCCAGGATGCAAAAAAGTATATTATGACTGACCTTTAGGGATAGTATAAGGGATATGAATGTGGTCAATGGAGAAACTTTTGTTATTGTTTTTCATTTTTTAATGTAATGTAAAAATTATGAATGCATCTAGTACTTCCAAGGCTACTAAACTGATCGGTCTTTCGGGACATGATTCCTTGTATCATGTCAATGTTATGTAATAATGCACCGACTCTGGGTAACTGGGGTTGGGGCATTACATTTGGTATCAGATGAATTTTAGTACAAACCTTGGAAACTAGATTTTTTAAAAATATGATTATAGAACACTAACCTAAGATAGACTTTGAGTATTATTATATAAGAACTTCCTTAAATTATGGTAATGTAGAGATTTTGTGTATTTTCCAAACAATACATCCCGGTCTGGATATGAGCAGGTAGAGGCAGATCTGGCATAGATGTACCTAGGAGTGAAAACTCTGACAAGGAGTTTCGAGCTTGACCCGATGTATCCTGGTACACGACAACAGGCCTTTCTGTACTCTTGGTTATGACACTCTCAGGGGATATGCTTAGGATAGTTCACATTTTCATTACAAACCATTATGAAGGATTTAGGAGTAAATACTACCTCAAAGAAAATATTTTATAATTATAGATTATATGCATAACATTTTCAATTTACGTTAGGTATTTTCCAAGTTTGGAATTAGGAATTTCAATTCATAAACTAACCTAGTGTATTCCATTGTTTAGAAATGGAACCTAGTAGAAGGAATGAGAATTACAGCAATATGTATGATCGAAAGATTAAGAAGGATGATATTTTTCATGTTATTAAGACAACATTTAAAAGGGAAATAGTATCCCACGTATTCTCATCATATGAAGAAATAATATCATGTGTTAATAAGATAAGTAAAAATTTCTCTAAGTCCTATGGCTTTGAAGAGAATAAAGAGAAGAAAAGAATGGTAGAGAGAAATAAGGATAAAGGGAAGAGGGGAAAGAAGGATTTACCCATATGTGATAAGTGTGGAAAGAATCTCCTTGGTAAATTCTTGAAGGGAATGGGAGTTTTTTACAAGTGTGGAGAAAAAAGGACACCAAGTACGTGATTGAAAGGTTAATAAAAAGGTTTCATATGTAAAATGATTTATTTTCAAGGAGTTGGGACACTACACGAATCAATGTCCAAATCATCATAGAATGCCCCAAATGATGTTATTGGATAATAATCAAGTTATGATACTACCACGGATGAAGAGGAATGACTAGTGTTCTTATGTTGTTATTAAATAATTATTTCATTTGAGTGTTGTATCAATGATGTACTAGTTATATGAATTTTGTAAATAAATAAGGATTGTATTGCAGTAATATTTCATTAAGGATTTGAGATTATATGGTTCTAAGAAAAGTTACTCGATAGCAAGTTAAACTTTTTGGAAAATACATGGTTGAAGGAAAGATAAACCTTAATATGGTTCTGATACTGAGGTAGTGATTTGGAAATAAGATATTATTGATTTGGATAAATTATATTCGATATTCTTGACTAATTTAAAGCTAATTAATTGTTTGTTTATTCCATTTTTGTTGGAGTATACAACATTTTTGGATATAAGGAGCATATACAGTATTCTATAAATAATAATGGAGCATGAATGTAATCAATAAGGTTTTATGGTAATTGAAGGTGTTATCGTGTATTGAAAGAATACATCATGAAGGTATTCACACGTTGTTACGTGGCAAAAAAGATCTTAATTTTGTTTACATTCCTTTTAAATTTTAGACTATGAGTTTGGACAGAAGTATTTTGGATAAGTATAAAGGTTGGAATGGATTAAGTTTGACATTGGATACTATTCTTCAGGTTAATGCATTTTTTAAGATTATTTTTGGATTGTTATAAAAAGGACAACCCGGAGGTCGGGTGACAACCCGTCGCGTTCGGCATGGCCGCGAGACTTGAACCCGCAACCGAAGGGCGACAAGGGTGCATCACCTACCAATGTCATGTGTGATGAACTCTTTTGTATAATGTAGTTTTTTTAAATGGTTTGATAGATAAATTATAAAAAAATTGGAACCCTATATGATTAGGATAAATAGAATATTTTTGAATTCTACTGTCTTTTGGTGTGAAAGATGAGTTTGTGGTAGGAATTAGTTGAAGGACGAAACTCTACTTATCAAGTATATTTTCTTCCCGATTATTCTAGGAATAAATTTATTCTTAAACTTTAGGTAAGGGATATTAAAACCAAAAATGTCTTATCCTAATACCTTATGTTTTTTGTAATCGATGATATTTAAATCATCATAGATTGATGGCTTTGAGGCCCTCAATTTTACACTTGTTTGTGATTGATGACCTCAATCACTCCATATAAATATTTAAGTTTCTCCTCCAATTATATGTCTCTAATTTCCACCAATGTTCTCCTAATAGAGATCATAATTTGGTGGTGACTTTTTCATTTCCATTTCCCTCTTATTAAGACTAAATTTTATTAAACCAATTTCTGATGTGGGTTTTCCACAAAGGTATTTTTCTATTTTTAACCTTTTATTTTTTAAGAACAATTTCAAATTGTAAGGATGCAATTTATTGAATTAGGGGATAATTTAACACCTCAAGATTTTATAGTACGTTATCTCTTCAAAGTAATTCGATAACTTGTGCTACACGCAACACTGAGTTCAAACACACCACGACTTACCAAACTAGTCGTTCAAAGGCGGTTATGAATAATATTAACTAAATTTTGAATTTTATATATTTCATATAATTTTAACATCCATATTATGTGTTTCTTAGACATAATATAATAACAAATTTGATTTTTCAGATAAAGGAAGTATTTTTCAGAAAATGCAATTTTACCACCTTTTAATGGAAAACCCTTTTTAAAACCAATATTTGAAACATTTATATATTAAATTTTATAAAATTAAATTCTTCTTTAGAAATAGGACATAAAAATTTTGTTTGAATAAATTTTTTGGTACTTTTCTGATAACTTTCATATTTTGATGAATAGTTAAAAATACTAAATTTTAATTGAAAACAACTTTTTTAATAGAAAAAATTTATAGTGTTAAATTATGAATTTGAACAGTTTGGAAGTATAATTAGATTATATTTTTATCATTTAATAAAATTTAGGACATTATAAGTAATTTCACATTTAAATTTGACATAAACACATGTCAATATTTTGATAGTTTTTATTTTTTAAAAACCCACTTTTCGATTTTGACAACGGGAATTCATTTTAAATTAATTAATGAAACTTCTATGTTTTGAATTTGGTAAAATATAATTCATTTTTTGAATTAGGAATATCAAAATTATCTTAGGGATAATTTTTGGTATTTTTCTGAAAACATTCAATTTTTGATGAACAGTGAAAAACATTGTGTTGTTGTTTAAAACCGACTTTTTATTTAAATAATTAGTTATTTTATTTAAATTTATTTTAAGTAAAAATAGATATATAATACCTATATAAGTTCAATATAATTAATTGGAGTCATTTTATAATAATATTAGATATATAAAATTTTGTTGAACTTTTTACCGTCTTTTACCCACCGTCTAGGAGCATTTGCAAATTTGCATAAAACTTAATTTTACCGCTTCTGTGAATTGAATTTCAAAAATCCAAGATACAAGGTTGATATCAGTAATTAAAATTTGGTTCAATAAGATGAAAATAATTTTTGGTGAATATTAACTTTTAACTTTTATTTACCACGGTTAAAAGTAAATAAGGTAATTAAAGGTAAAAATGATATTATTATTACCCTAGAACATGCCCTAATTCTATTGGATAAGTTTATTTAGACCAAAATAAACCTTAAGAATAAAATATGATCCTTTTGGTCCACTTTTATTAGATTAGGAGATTTATTATTATTTTATTTAAAGAAGAGTTAAAAGTGTTAAATTCAAAGTTTAATAACTAAAGAATTTTTAATATAGGGTTACACATATGATAAATTTGACTATAAATATTAATTATAAAGATAAAATTATTTCCTACATCATTTTATTTTATTTATAATTTTTAGACATTATATAATTTATTTTATTTATGACACAATGATGATGCAGTAATTACTTTATTAATGAAAGATTAAAATAATTGATATTATAAATATCCAAATAAATGTAAATTGAGACTTTTGATGAATTAAACTAATTTTATAGGTAAATATGACATGTTAGGGTTGATTATATATATTTTTTTCTAAGTGATAAGGATTTTATTACTTAAGAAAAAATAAAATACCAAATAGTGTCAAAATTAACATAAATTAATTTTAAAAAAAAACTATATTATTGGTTGATAAAATATTTCTAAAAATATAAGGTTCAGAAAAATGGATAAAGTAATATTATATATGTCATTAATGAACCACTTTATGTTCTATTGAAATTTTAGAGTAATTTTATTAACCATATAGTATAAGAATACAAGAAGACACGGTAAAAGTTAAACTATTTAACTGAGAGTTAAATCTAAAAGATAAGGTTAAAATGGTAACCTAAACTTGTCTAAAACCTATTGGTTGAGATTATTTCGACCCATAACCACCTAAGTCTCGAATTAAATTCATTTTTAGCCATTATAAATAGAATATGATTGTATAATAAATTAATATTTTAATCTTTTCCTAAAGTGACCCTCACCCCTCTTATAAAAGGGCACTTCCCCTTCTCTTAAAATCACACTTCCAAAGCCATTTGTCTCAGCCAACCCCTACCCAAATATCCTTAAAACTTCCCTCACATCACCCTATAGTACTTAATTTGATCCAAAAGACAACATAAGGAGCCCTTTTGATCAAATCAAAAGGAAACACCCAAAGAAGAGGTAATAATTTTACCACCCTCTTTCAAGTTATTTTCCACTTACACTTCCTCTTTCTTTGTTTTTTCCGTACCAAAATAACAAATCCATTACCTCCTACATATTGTGATGTTATTATAAATATGGTACAACCATATTCTTTATTCTATCCATCCTATAAATGAAAAAGTCACCATACATGCGTACGTACGGCTTACCGTCTCCACGTCGTGGTGTAGTTTGTTATTCAAACACTTCATTATTTAGATGGGTATAATAATGAGTATAACTGATGTAAATAATAAATATAACATGTTAATTATTATTTATATAAGATATACCATCCCATTACATACTATTTCACCATCAATATAATGATATTGTCGCTCATGCGTACGTACGGATTACCATCTCCACGAACGCGATGAGATTCATTCCCCATCATAATAATTCAAGAATAATTTTCATTTTACGATTAAAAATAAGGTTTAAGAACATAATATAATTATATATATGAAACAAATATATCCTATCCATAATAAGCATGGCTTACGTAACGAATCATATAAAGGAAAACAAATCATTCAACACCTGAAATGATGATATTACTGAAATATTATCCACAAAGCAATATTAGAGAATCGTATATGATATCATATTTATGTATATAGTTCTTGTATAATTTAATAACAATGTTTTAACTGTTATACAAGAGTTTAACATACCATCTACTAAGGAAAAGTACAAGTTAAGAGTTAATTCCTCAATATCATTATTATCTGAGATTGTTTATGAGTAAGTATTTACTAGGACATGTTTATCATCAATGTCCATATTTCATAAAAATGTTTTCAAAAGGAATATTTTAAGGTTTTATGTAAGGTTATATTTAACTATATAATAAATTTAAATTTTTTAAATATTTATTTTTATAAATATTTTTAATTAATGTCCGTGTTTTCAAAATGATTTTAAGGATTTATTTATATAGACATCATTGTTTTAAAATGTTAATTCCTTTAAATGTTTCAAAGTGGTATGGGAAACTTTGATTCAAAAATGTCTTTAAATGTCTTCATTTCTAAATTATGTGACTTTTAAATGATTTCAAAAAAAATAAAGAGATATTTCTCTCAAATAGTTTTGATTTTATCTATGTCAACATCCTTTGATGGATTTTACCCATGTTTGAAGTTGATTCATTATGATACAAATCTTCCATATTGTATTGAAGGTTTTTTGATATGTTTGATTGTGGATGTGTTATTTTTATACCATTCATGGTTTATGGTTAAAGTATTAACATTTCATGTGCTATTTTTAATATGAATGTTTATGTTATGTTTCAACCTTTCATATGAGGAATTCATTGGACTTAGTAAGTGATTGGTGGAGCCTACTATAGATCCTCAATGCATCGGTAGGTCTCATGAGATAGACTATTGTCTTGGAAAAAGGCCTTGACAAAATATTATTTGTTATCTTGGAACAAGGCCTTGACTATGTGGTTATGAAGTCTGGAATTATACATTCCATCATTATGAAATAGGCTATTGATATTACATGTGATTATTTGAATAGTAGAATATCCATGTGAATAAATAAATGGAATTATTTGATTTATCTTTTCCATATTATAATGAAGTTTAAGTTTAAAAGTCTTGTGTTTTAGTCTTATACATTTCCTTAAATTTTTAGGCTTATTTATGAAAGTTTCCACTATATTGTTATCCTAACTGAGTATCTGAGCTCACCCCTTTCTATGTTTTATTTTTCCCAGGATGTGAAGAAGTATATTATGACTGAACCGAAGGTATAGTCTAAGCGATATGAATATTGTCAATGGATACAATTTTGTTGTTTTTTTTTTCATTTTGTAATGTAATGTAAAACTTATGAATTCATCTAGTACTTCTAATGCTACTAAACTGATCGGCCTTTCAGGACATGATTCCTTATATCATGCCAATGCAATGTAATAATGAACCAACTCTTGGTAACTGGGATCGGGGTGTTACAAAATGATGGAATAACTTAAATGAAATACTAAGTTTAAATATAGAGACATTCCATGGAAATGACTCTGCTTATCCTATTTTTTGATGGTTTCATGTTGATTTTCTAATGGATTTAAAGCTGGGATGAATTAGTTTTAATGGTTCAACATGTCTAAGTTTCAGTACTATTGAGATTCCAATGTTGTAGTTGTTTGATGTTATTTATCTTCATTTGAACACCTTTTTTTGATGGAACACACTAGAATATAATGTTTCATTGTTTTTTTGATATTTATGCTGAATTTTAGATCATGGAACATCAAATGATGATGCTGAGTGCTTTATTAGCTTTAATAGTGAATTTGTTTCTAGATGTTTTTTGGGATTTTGGACATTTGTTAATAGTTGAGGGATCCAAAGATTGTTTTTTATTATAATTTTTTGTGGTCGGATTGATCTTCCAAACCCCATTTTTGGTCATTTTGGGGGTATTATTTTTTTGTCTTCAATTTTTATTTGTCTACTTCATGTATAAGTGCTATCAACTGGAATGGAATTGGACTGCCTTCAAAGAAAAGTTACCTGATTTTATGTATGATGAATCAGTTTAAAGATGGTTTGATAGTACATTATTTTGGGACTATTGAGCTCTGGGATTTTTATTTATTCTTGATTTGGTTTTCTAATAGGCTGAAAATGTGTTTGATGTCTTTATATACTTGGGATAACTGAGTTGTGGTGTCCCTAGATCATGAGTTTTCATGATCTAATGGATAGTCATTTGGAAGTGGCATCAAATTTTTGCTAACCTTCATATTTTGGATCTATAAATATAGAAGGATTATTTCTTTGAGGATAAACTGATTTGTTTCTCATTCACTTCTTGGTGTATACTTATGCATTCATCAACATTTTAAGAGTTCAGGAATCTATTGCATATGTATCTTCTAGTCTTAAAGTTCTTATAAGGATGAAATCATACAAGATTTATCTATTTTGGTATTGAAGTCTATTTGTTTAAAGAAAGAAACTAGTTCTAAAATGGAGTGTCAATATTTCATGGATAGTTTCATAATGAATAATGAAATATGGAAATCCAATTCAAGTATACACATTCATGTGATGGAAACCTCTTATCTAAGAAGTCTACTGATATGTCGATCTAGATTTATAGTGGCAGGTTTTATTATTGATGGACTATCAAACCATGGATCCATATATATTGTAGTCTGGATTTATTTATATATGAGTTGGTGTATTTTATTTCATAGCATTATGTATTTTTAAAACAATTTTCAATTTCAAGTTGGTGTAATATCATTACACCTCATGTATTCACTACAAATTTTGTTTTATTTAATAATGTTACAAAGATATGAGTAGGGTGACCAACTCATGTATCATTTCTCTTCTAAAAATTTGGTTTCAATTCATGTAGATAATTTTCCTGATTTATGGGTATGCTTTTTAGTTATTTGTGATGTAGATTTTGGAGCTGAAGGGTGCGGCGTAGTAGCGACTTGAGGTTTCTCGCTGGTATTAGAGCTGGATCGAGTTGTTTCTCACTAGTGCTAGAGCTGGATCACTTTTCTTGGGGAATGTATGGGTCCCTGGTGTCGGTGCACTGAAGTTTGTGATATAGCTAGAGCTCGCTCCCTGGTCCTGGGGCATAGATGCGTTGCTGCTGCTAGAGCTAGGTCAGTGGGGCGTGGATGGGTTGTTGGTACTTTGGGGGTGAGATGTATGATGTTGTGTGACCCTATTAGGGGTGTGGGGAGATCCTATATTTTTTAATCAACATTTTGTATTAAATTTCATTATTAATATAATTAATTTTTTTCTAAGTTTTAACATTTGTTTCAATCGTCTTCAGTTTAATAATTAAAATAGATGGATTATATATAATGAATTAATAAATATAAAAATTTATAATTTTTATTCAAATGTAATTTATAAATAGATATTATATACTGTTAATATCATTACCAACAGAAAAAATTATCATACAAATCTATTACTAATCACTTTAACCAACATATATATTATCTATTGGTATTATTATAATTTTAACATAACTATTTTATCTATCTCAAAAAAATAGTGATATATTTTTTACCAATAGTTTATTGATAGGGACAAATGTGTTCGTAAAATGTTTTACTAATAGAAAATGTACTTTTACCAATAGATATGTACCTATTGTAGAAAGTTAAATATTTTTTAGTGATATTGATCAATAAGGTGTACTCAAATTTTGTATAAGGATATATATTCCATCTATTATGAAGATAAAGAAGGAGGTGGTTGATGAATCCCTTATATATACATTCTATATATAACCTATAAGCACTAATATGTATAGGGACCTTCATGATCATTATTTATGGGATAATATGAAAAGGGATAGTTCTAATTACACTACAAGGTGACTGGTGTATCAACAAGTGAAGGCAAAGTGACAACTTCCTAAAAAGGTATTACAACCACTTCCCATACCTATATAGAAGTGGGATAGCATCACTATGGATTTTTTCACTAGCCTTCTGATGACATACATGGGTAATAGTGCTATATGGGTAATTATAAATTAATTAATAAATTATGGCCATTTAATTTCCATAATAAAGAATTTCTCCCTAGAATGACAAGAATTCCTCTATATTAATGAATTATTGAGACTTCATGGGGTAGTACTATTTATTATTTATGATTGAGATCTTTGATTTACTTCTAAGTTCTAGAGGAGCCTTTAAAAGACTATGAGCACCGAAATAAACCTTAGAACAACCTATCATCCTTAAATTGATGTTCATTCTAAGAGTATTATAAAAACATTGGAAGATATGTTATGGGATAGCTCACTTGATTTTAAAGGGATTTCATATCAATATCTTAAACTTATTAAATTCTCTTATTACAATAGCTTCCACTCGATTATTCCAATGTCACCTTTTTATGATCTCACTATAAAATAGTGTAGAAATCTATGATGTTGGGTTGAAGTTGGAGAATGGAAACTTTTGGGACCATAAATTTTGAAGGAGACCATGTAAAAGATACAAGTTGCCTAGAAAAACATCATGGTTTCCTAGAGTTTATAAAAAAATTATGTTGGTATCAAAATGAAGGACATATAACTTCATATTAGGGATCATATTTTTTCTCAAGATATCACTATGTAAGTTATACATGAGGTTATAAAATAAAGAAAAACTATTTTCAAGGTATATTAGAATATTTGATATTCTGGAGTGTGTTATAACGGTTTCTTAATGAATAACACTACCACCAAATCTTTCCAATATCAATGATGTTTTCTACATGTCCCCACTAAGAAAGTATATCTCAGACCCAACACACGTAATTGATACTAATGGTTGGTATTAGGAAGCTAACTTGTAATTTGATGTGAAATCGATATAGAACCTTCAAAAAAAGGGAAAGGGTGTTGAGGAACAATAGAACATAGCTTTTGAAACTCCTATGGAGAAATAATAAGTTTAAATATAATATATGGGAACCTGAGGAATCCATGAAGTATAAATACCCCCCATTTTTTAAGTAGGGAACAAATTTTGTGGATGAAATTTCTTAAGGGGAGGAGAATGTAAAAACCTAAAAATTCCTTATGTGATGAATAAAAGAAATATTTTTTCATAATGAATATTTTATTATATTTCATAATAAAATTATATATAAATTGTATTAAAAAATAACATATCAATTAATAATACCAATTACTATAAATAAGAATATTATAGGGATATATAAACCAAATAATATCAGCCATGAAATGGTATAATCCATATGTTTGAACTCTGGAAATAATATTAAACCTATAATGAAAACTATAAAAATAAAAAGAAACATTATGAATAAAATATGCATTATAAAAGGTGTTGTAAAAAAACTCTTGGAAATTATGTAGTAAATATTTATGTTTGATGGTATATATATATGATGAAATTGGAAATATGGTCGTTAGGATATGGTTATCGTACAATATGACTTTTGGTCTATATGAACATCGGATAATATGACTTTTTATTATTATGACCCTTGGTAATAATGATTATAATTATTACTAGAGTTTATAAATGGTAATGACAAATGATAATTAATGCATATAGCAGAAAAAATGGCCACAACTAGTATAGTCATGCCTTTGATTACTGTTTGTTAGAACTTTAGAGGGAGGTAGAGTCATTGGGGATTTCCCTTGACTAAGCCCAAGTATAGCTTCAACAAGTTTGGATTTAATAAAATCACATATGAGTGAATTTCAAGTTATCATAGACCACCACTAAGTCAATTTTAGTTGATCTTCCCCATGAAACTACCACAATTACACACTTTACCCTTAGGGGATATACCAATGTAATAAGGGTTATGTATCTATAACTTAGTACTATAAAAGTTTCATTTCCTTTTTATAAATGATGTTTTTATTTCATCAATCCATTTTTCAGTATTATATTCCTTTATAAAATACACATGGATATAAGATGAGTTTGATAGATAGATTTTTGGGTGTAAATAAAACATAATTGTATTTTCAAAAAATATATACACTTTTATAATAAAATCAGGTATTATAAATAAAATTTATTTTCTTGAAATAATCTAATAAAACAATATTTATTAAAATAAAAATTATAATAAAATTTTATAATATCCTAATAATTTTTTTATAAATGTTAGAAAGTAGACTCTATCATAAATAATGTTATTTTTCAATAAATAAGGATTTATTACTTAAATGTTAAAATTATAATACTTAGAGAATTATTTTGATAAAATAAAAATAATATTTGAAATCACGTGTCAAAATTGGGTTAGGGGAAATTTTTATAATTTTATAAAATACATTATTTTTTAGTGAATATTAAAAATACAGTTTTGTGTTTTCATTATGTTTTACAGATTTATATATAGGTAATAATGATTTAATAATTAATTAAATAGAATCAATGATAAAAAAATAATTTATTTTATTAATGGATTTAAATCAATTTTCAAACCTATAAATGACTTTCCAAAGTCTAAAATAGAAATTATTATTTTAAAAACTATACTTTGTGGAGAATTTAATTTTCCATGTCCAAATTAAAATTAATAAATGTTTTATGGTTCTAATGGATTAAAATATTATAAAACATGGCCCACATGTCTAAAACTGTGAGAAAAAACCATGGGTAAAAAAATGGTTTTTCATTTTCTAACCCTAGAATTAAATGAACTATATTTTGAAATAATTAAACAAATCCACCTCTTTTACTATAAATACCCATCCATCCCCCATTCCTCTCAAATAAAAATCAATAATCCATAATGTTTTGGCCATTTTCTCCTAGATATTCCCTTTAATGTATCCTTGAGTCCTTAAGGTGCTACCTTCATATTTAGTAAGTTACTCTTCAAGGTAAGGGATGTAACATCCCAATATTTCATAGTACATTATCTTTATAAGTAAATCAATAGCTTGCGCTACACGCAACACTAAGTTCGAGCGCACCAGACTTTCCAAACTAGCCGTTCAAAAGGAAGTTATGAATAGTATTTACTACATTTTTAATACTCTATATAATTTTTATATCCATATTATGTGTTTCTTAGACATAATATAAGAATAAATTCAATTTTTTAGATAAAAGAAGTATTTTTCAAAAAATATAGTTTTTCCGCCTTTTAATGGCGACCCTTTTTAAATCCAATATTTTAAAATTCTATAGATTCAATTTAATAAAATTAAATTCTTCTTTATAAGAGGGACATAGAAAATTATTTTGGATAAATTTTTGGTACTTTTCTGATAATTTTCATATTTTCATGAATAGTGAAAAATGATAAATTTTAATTAAAAACAACATTTTTAATCGAAATAATTTATAGTGTTAAATTATAAATTTTAGTGGTTTTAAAGTATCATTAGATTATATTTTTATCATTTAATCCAATTTTGGTCATTGGAAGTAATTTTACATTTAAATTGGACATAAACACATATCAATCTTTCGATATTTTTTACTTCTCAAAAACCCGCTTTCGGGTTTTGAAAAATAGGAATTAATTTTAAATTAATTAATGCAACTTATATGTTTTGAATTTTGTAAAATAGATATAATTTTTGAATTTGGAATTCAAAAATTAGATTAGGGTGAATTTTGGGTATTTTTTTAAAAAACATTCAATTTTTGATGAATAATGAAAAACACTCCATTATTGTTTAAAACCGAATTTTTATTTAAATAATTATTTGTTTTATTTAAATTTATTTTAAGTCAATATAGATACAAAATACCTATATAAGTTCAATGTAATTCATTAGAGTCATTTTATAATAAAATTAGGTGTTTAAAATTTTATTGAACTTTTTAACATCTTTTACCCATCTTCTACGGACAATTACAAATTTGCATAAAACATAATTTTACCACTTCTGTGAATTGAATTTCAAAAATATTAGAGACACAATTTACATAATTAAGTAAAATCTCATTCAATAGGATGAAAATAATTTTTTGTGAATATTAACTTTTGAATTATATTTACCACGGTTAAAAGTAAATAGGGTAATTAAAGGTAAAAATGATATTATAATTACCCTAACACATGTCTTAATTCTATTTGACATGTTTATTTCAACCAAAATAAACCTTAGGAATAAAATATTATCTCTATTTTATCCACATATATTATATTAGGACATTTATTATTATTTTATTTAAAGAAGAGTTAAAAGTGTTAAATTCAAATTTTCATAACTAAAACATTTTTAATATAGGGTTATACATAAGATAAATTCGACTATAAATATTAATTATAAATCTAAAAATATTTCCTACAGAGCAGTATTTTATTTATAATTTTTAGACATTAAATATTAAATTTATTTATTACACAATGATGATGCAGTAATTACCTTATTAATGAAAGATTAAAATAATTGATATTATAAATATCCAAATAAATATAAATTGAGACTTTTGATACATTAAAATAATTTTATAGGTTAATATGACATTTTAAGTTTTATTAAATATTTTTTTTCAAAGTGATAAAGTTTTTATGACTTTCACAAAAACAAAATACCAAATAGTATCAAACTTGACATAAATGAATTTTTAAAACAAATACTATATTATTAATTGATATAATATTCCTAAAAATCTAAAGTTCGGTCAAAGGACTTAGATAAGGTTATATATCTCAATAATTAACCACTTGGGGTTCGATTGTATTTTTATAGTAAGTTTATTAACCATTTATTATAATAATAAAATAAGACATGGTAAAAGTTAAACTATTTAACTAAGAGTTAAATCTAAAAGATAAGGTTAATATAGTGAACTAAACCTATCTAAACCCTATTGGTTGAGAATATTTCGACTCAGCCCCACCTTATACTATAAATAAACCCTTTTGGAGCCATTATAAATCGAATATGATTGTATAATAAATTAATATTACATGTTTTTCCTAAAGTGATCATAACCTCTCTTATAAAAGAGTACTTCCCCTTCTCTCAAAATCACACCTCCAAATCCATTTGTATCTACAAACCCCAGATAAAATATCCTCACAACTACCATATCTTCAACCTAGAGGCCTTACTTTTATTATAAAGCCAACCTAAAGAATCCCTTTTGATCAAATCAAAAAGAAACACCCGAATAAGAGGTAATAATTTCATCACCTCTTTCAAAGTTCTTTTCTTCTTTCACTTCCTATTAATTTGTTGTTTCCATACCAAAATAATAACTCCAGTACCTTATACATACTATGATTTTATTATAAATATGTTACAACCATATTCATTATTCTATCCATCCTATAAATGACAAAGTCACCATACATGTGTATGTATGGCTTACTGTCTCCATGTTGTGGTGTAGTTTGTTATTCAACACTTCATTATTTGAATGAGTATAATAATTAGAATAATTTATTTAAGTAATAAATATAATATTTTAATGATTCTATATATATGATATACCATCCAATCACATACGATTTCACCATCAATATAATGATATTGTCGCTCGTGTGTACGTACAGATTACTGTCTCCACGGGCGCAATGAGATTCATTCCCCATCGTAACAATTAAAGAATAATTTTCATTTTATGATTAAAAATAATGTTTAAGAACTTAGTATCATTCTGGATATGAATCAAATACATCCTATCCATATCAAACATGACTTAAGTAACAAAACATATAAAAGAAAATGTATCAGTTAACACCCAAAACAATGATACTACTAAAATATTATTAACAAAGGAATATTAGAAGATCATATATGATATAATATTTATGTATGTGGTTCTTGTATAATTTAATAAAAATTATTTAACTATTATATATGAGTTTAACATACCCTCGACCAATTAAAATTATATGGTAAGGGTTAATTTTACAATATCTTTATTATCTGGGGTTGTTAATACCTGAGTATCTACTGGGACCTCTTTATCAACCACATCCGTGTTTCTTAAAAATGTATTTCAAAACATTTTTTACTATTTAATATACTATGGGTTAAAGTCATTTATACAATTTTTTAACTTTTTATAAAAAAATTAAAGTAATCTCTCCGTCTCGTTCCAAATAAGTTACTTTACGACCTTTTCAAAGAATTAAGGAAAGAATGTTTTTTTAACTTATATGGCGGGTGCGGCTATTTTCTACTGTTATAACACCTTTGAAACTTTCCTTACAAGATTATAAT
The DNA here is from genome assembly GCA_963277665.1 of Viscum album. Classification (NCBI taxonomy): domain Eukaryota; kingdom Viridiplantae; phylum Streptophyta; class Magnoliopsida; order Santalales; family Viscaceae; genus Viscum; species Viscum album. The sequence goes on from OY728120.1 coordinate 1,208,439,348, forward strand.
AATTTTTTCAAAATAAATGTTTTATTTTATAATTATTTTACTTTTAAACAATTTCAAAATAGATAGATCTATTTCTCTCAAATAGTTTTGATTTCATCTATGTCAACATCCTTTGATGGATTTTACACTTGTTTGAAATTTATTTATTATGATAAAATATTCAATATTGTATTGAAGTTTTTGTGATATTTTTGACTATCGATGTGTTATTTTATACCATTCATTGTTTATGGTTAAATTATTAACATATAATCTGTCAATTTTAATATGAATGTTTATGTTATCTTTCAACCTTTTCATATGAGAAATGCATTGGACTTAGTAAGTGACGGGTGTAGCCTGTTATAGCTCCTCGATGCATCAGTAGGTCTCATGAGATAAACCAGTGTCCTGGCACAAGGCCTTGACAAAATCTTATTTGTAGTCTTGGCATGAGGCCTTGACTATGTGGTTATGATGTTCAGCATTATGCATTCTATCACTATGAAATTATCTATGGATATTACATGTGATTATTCAACTAGTAGAATATCCATGTAAATAAGTAAATGGAATTATTTGATTTATCTTTTCCATATTATATTGAAGTTTATGTTTAAAACTCTTGTGTTTTAGTCTTATACATTGCCTTAAATGTTTATTTTTATTTATGATAGTTTCTGCAATAATGTTATTCATACTGAGCATCTGCGCTCACCCCTTTTTTATGTTTTATTTTTCCCAAGATGTGAAGAAGTATATTATGATTAACCTGTAAGGATAGTCCAAAGGATATGATTGTGTTCAAAAAGTACACAATATTGTTTTTTTTTATTTCATGATGTAATGTAAAACTTATATATGTATCTAGTACTTCCAAATCTACTAAATGAATCGGTCTTTCGAGACTTGATCTCTTGTAATCATGCCAATGTTATGTAATAATGCACCGAATCTAGGTAACTAGGGTCGGGGCGTTACAGTTGGTATCTGGGGAAGTTTAGTACAAACCATGGAAGCTAGATTTAGAAAAAATCTGATTAGATAACATTACCCTAAGATAGACATTGAGGATTAGTATAGAAGAACTTCCTAGAATTTTGGTAATGTAGAGATTTTGTGTATTTTCCAAGAAATACATCACTGTCTGGATACGAACAGGTAGAGGAAGCTTTTGCACAGATGTACCTAAGAGTGAAAACTATGACAAGGAGTTTCGGGCTTGACCCGGGGTATCCTGGTACACGAAAATGGGACTTGCTTCACTCTTGGTTATGACACTCCTGGGGGATATGCTTAGAATAATTCACATTTTTCTTTACAATACATTATAAAGGATTTATGATTAAATACTTTCTCAAATAAAACATTTTTTATGATTATAGATTATATGCATAAACTTTTCAATTTATGTTAGGTATTTAATAATTTTGGAGTTATGCATTGTGATTCATAAACTAACCTAGTGTAATCCATTATTAAGAAATGGTGCAGAGTAGAAGGAATGAGAACTCCAGCAATACACATGATCCAAAGAGTAATAAGAATCATATATTTCATGGTATTAATACAACATTTAGAAGGGAAATAGTCTCCCATGTATTCTCATCATATGAAGAAACAGAATCATTTGTTAATAAGATAAGTAAATAATTCTCTTAGTCCTATGGATTTGAAGGGAATCCAGAGAAGAAACGGATGGTAGAGAGAAATATAGATAAAGGGAATAAGAGAAAGAAGGATTTTCCCATATGTGATAACTATGGAAAGAATCACCTTGGAAATGCTTGAAGGGAATGAGATTTTGTTATAAGTGTGAATAAAAAGGACACCAAGTACTTGATTTCAAGGGTAAGAAAAAGGATTAAAATGTTCAATTCTTCATCTGTAAGGAGTTGGGACACAATGAGAATCAATGTCCCAATCATCAAAGTATACCCCCAAATAATTCTATTGGATAATAATCAAGTTATGATACTACCGTAGATGAAAAGGAATAATTAGTGTTCTTATATTTTTATTAATGAATTATGTCATTTGAGTGTTGTATCAATGTTGTATTGGTTATATTAGTTATTGAAATAAATAAGGATTGTATTGCAATACAATTTTATTGAGGATTTGAGATTATATGGTACTAAGAAAAGTGACTCAATAGAAAGTTAAACATTTTTTAAAATACATGTTTGAAGGAAAGATAAACCTTAATATGGTCCCGATACCAAGGTAGTGATTTTAGAATAAGAGATGGTTGATTTGGATAAATTATATTGGATATTATTGACTACCTTGAAACTAATTAATTGTTTGTTTATTCCATCATTGTTAGAGTTTACAACATTTTCGGATATAAGGAGTATATCCAATATTCTATAAGGAATAAGGGAGAATGAATGTAATCAATAAGTTTTTATGGTAATTAAGGGTGTTACCATGTATTAAGAGAATACATGATAAAGGTATTCACATGTTATTACATAGAAAAAGAGATCATCAATATGTTTACCTTCCCTATAAATATAGGACTGTGAGTTTAGATAGAAATATTTTGGATAAGTCTAAAGGTTGGAATGAACTAAGTTGGATATTGGATACTATTGTTTAAGGTTAAAACATTTCTTAAGATTATTTTTTGATTGTTATAAAAAGGAAAACCCAGAGGTCGGGTGATAACCTGTCGTGTCTGGAAAATCCATGAGACTTGAACCCGCAACTGAAGGGCGAAAAGGGTGCATCACCTACCACTAGCCTACATGATGTCATGGTTTTTATAATGTAGTTTTTTTAAATGGTTTGACGGATGAATTATAATTTTTTTTGAACCCTATATGATTAGGATAAATAGAATATTTTGAGTTCTATTATCTTTTAGAGTGAAAGATGAGTTTGTGGTAGAAATTATTTAAAGGATGGAACTCTACTTGTCAAGTATTTTTTTTCTTCTTATTCTATGAAGAAATTAATTCTTAAACATTAGGGAAAGGAACTCAAAACTAAAAATGTGTTATGTGAATACCTTATGTTTTGTTGAACCGATGATATTTTAAATCATCATAGATTTATGGATTTGAGACCCTCAATTTTCCATTTATTCTTCACTTTTTTGTGATTGATGAACTCAATAACTCCTAATAAATATTTATTTTTTTCCTCCAATTATTTGTCTCTAATTTCCACCAATTTTCTCCTATTTTAAATCATAATTTTGTGGTGACTTCTTCATTTCCTTTTCCCTCTTATTAAGACTAAATTTTATTAACCTTATTTCCAATGTTGCTTTTCCACAAAGATAGTTTCTATTTAAAACCTTTTATTGTCGAAGAACAATTTCAAATTTCAAGGAAACAATTTATTGAATGAGGGGATAATGTAACACCCCATGATTTCATAGTACGTTATCTCTTTAAAGTAATTCAATAGCTTATGCTACATGCAACACCGAGTTCGAGCGCACCACGACTTACCAAACTAGACATTCAAAAAGAATTTATGAATATATTAACTCTATTTTGAATAATCTATATAATTTTAACATCCATATTATGTGTTTCTTATAAATAATATAAAAACAAATTCAATTTTTCAGATAAAAGAAGTATCTTCCAAAAAATACAGTTTTCCGCTTTTTAATGGCGAACCCTTTTTAAATCCAATATTTGAAACTTTTATATATTAAATTTAATAAAATTAAATTCTTATTTAGAATATGGACATAAAAATTTAGTTTGGATAAATTTTTGGTACTTTTCTGATAACTTTCATATTTTGATAAATAGTGAAAAATACTAAATTTTAATTAAAAACAACTTTTTTAATTAAAATAATATATAGTGTTAAATTATACATTTGAGTGGTTTTAAGGTATAATTAGATTAAATTTTTATCATTTAATCCAATTTTGGTCATTGGAAGTAATTTTACATTTAAATTGGACATAAATACATATCAATCCTTTGATAATTTTTACTTCTCAAAAACCAACTTTCTAGTTTTGACAAACGATAATTAATTTTAAATTAATTAATGCAAATTATATGTTTTGAATTGGGTAAAATAGTCATAATTTTTGAATTTGTAATATAAAAATTATCTTAGGGTGAATTTTTGGTATTTTTCTAAAAACATTAAATTTTTTATGAATAGTGAAAAACACTGCGTTATTATTTAAAACCGACTTTTTATTTAAATAATTATTTATTTTATTTAAATTTATTTTAAGTCAATATATATACCTAATACCTATATAAGTTCAATTTAATTTATTAGAAACATTTTATAATAAAATTAGATGTATAAAATTTTATTGAACTTTTTAACGTCTTTTACCCACCTTCTAGGAACATTTCCAAATTTGCATAAAATGTAATTTTACCGCTTCTCTGAATTGAATTTCAAAAATTCAAGAGACATGGTTTACATTAGTAATTAAAATTTTGTTCAATATGATGAAAATAATTTTTGGTGAATAGTAACTTTTGAATTTTATTTACCATGGTTAAAAGTAAATACGGTAATTAAAGGTAAAAATGATATTATAATTACCATAACACATGTCATAATTCTATTGGATAAGTGTATTTCGACCAAAATCAACCTTAGGAATAAAATATTATCCTCTTTTATTCACTTGGATTAGATTAGGACATTTATTATTATTTTATTTAAAAAAAAGTTAAAAGTGTTAAATTCAAATGTTCATAACTAAAACATTTTTAATATAGGGTTATACATAATATAAATTGGACTGTAAATATTAATTAGAACGATAAAAATATTTCCTACATAATTTTATTTTATTTATAATTTTTAGACGTTAAATAATTAAATTTATTTATGACACAATGATGATGCAATAATTTCCTTATTAATGAAAGATTAAAATAATTTATATTATAAATATACAAATAAATGTAAATTGAGAATTTTGATGCATTACACTAATTTTCTAGGTTAATATTACATGTTAGGTTTTATTAAATAATTTTTTTTCAAAGTGATAAAGTTTTTATGACTTTCACAAAAACAGAATACCAAATAGTGTCAAAATTGACATAAATGAGTTTTTAAAACAAATACAATATTATTAATTGATATAATATTTAAAAAAATATAAAGTTCTTCCAAAGGACTTATATAAGGTTATATATGTCAATAATGAACCACTTTGGGTTCGATTGTATTTTTATAGTAAGTTTATTAACCATTTATTATAATAAAACAATAAGACATGGTAAAAGTTAAACTATTTAACTAAGAGTTAAATCTAAAAGATAGGTTTAATATAGTGACCTAAACCTATATAAAACCTATTTTTTGAGAGGTTTTCACCCCATACCCACATTATCCTCGAAATAAATCCTTCTGGGACCATTATAAACCGAATATGATTGTATAATAAATTAACATTTCAAGCTTTTCCTAAAGTGACCCTCACCTCTCTTATAAAATAGTACTTCCCCTTCTCTCAAAATCACACCTCTAAAGCCATTTCCCTCAGCCAAACCCTAATTAAATATCCTCCCAACTACCCTCACTTCAACCTAGAGGCCTTACTTTGATTATAAATTCAATCTAAGGATCCCTTTTGATCAAATCAAATGGAAACACCCGAAGAAGAGGTAATAATTTCATCACCTCTTTCAAAGTTCTTTTCTTCTTCCACTTCCTCTTTCAATGTTGTTTCCATACCAAAAAAATAACTATCGTACCTTCTATACACTGTGATATTATTATAAATATGGTACCACCATATTCATTATTTTATCTATCCTATGAATGAAAAAGTCACCATACGTGCATACGTAGGACTTACCGTCTCCACGTCGTGGTGTAGTTTGTTATTCAACACTTCATTATTTGGATGGGTATAATAATTAGAATAATTGATGTAAATGATAAATATAATATGTTTATGATTATATATATATATGATATACCATCCAATTACATACTATTTCACCATCAATAGAATGATATTGTCGCTCGTGCGTACGTACGGATTACTGTCTCCACATGCGCGATGAGATTCATTCCCCATCGTAACCATTCAAGAATAATTTTCATTTTATGATTAAAAATAATGTTTAAGAACTTAATATAATTTTGTATATGAATCAAATACATCCTATCCATATCAAAAATGACTTACTTAACAAAATATATAAATGAAAATGAGTCAATTAACACCCAAAACAAGGATACTACTAAAATATTATTAACAAAGAAATATTAGAAGATCATATATGATATCATATTTATATATGTGATTATTTTATAATTTAATAAAATTGATTTAACTATTATACAGGAGGTTAATGTACCCAGTACCAAGTAAAAGTACAAGGTAAGGGTTAATTTTACAATCTCTTTTTTATCCGAGTTAGTTTATACGTGAGTATCTATTGGGACCTCTTTATCATCCACATCTTTGTTTCTTAAAAATATATTTCAAAAAAAATTATTATTTACTAGACTATGGGTTAAATTAATTTATACCCTTTTTGACTTTTTATAAAATGTTTTGAAATGATTCTTTCCATCTCTTTCCAAACAATTTACTTTACAACCTTTTCTACAAATTAAGAAAAGAATATTTTTTTAACTTATATGGCAGGTGTGCATATTTTCTGCTATTATAACACCTTTGAAGCTTCCCTTATAAGATTATAAGAATATTTTCAAAATAAATGTTTTCATTTATAATTATGTGACATTTAAACGATTTCAAAATAGAAATAGATATTTCTCTCAAATAGTTTTGATTTCATCTATGTCAACATCCTTTAATGGATTTTACACTTGTTTGAAGTTGATTTATTATGATACAATCTTCCATATTGTATTGAAGGTTTTGTGATATGTTTGACTATAGATGTGTTATTTTATACCATTCATGGTTTATGGTTAAATTATTAACATTTCATATGCCAGTTTTAATACAAATGTTTATGTTATGTTTCAACCTTTTCATATGAGGAATGCATGTGACTTAGTAAGTGACAGATGGATCCCTTTATATCTCCTAGATGCATAGATATGTCTCATGAGACAAACTAGTCTCTTGGAAAAAGGCCTTGACAGAATCTTATTTTTAGTCTTATCATGAGGCCTTGACTATGTGGTTATGATGTCCAACATTATGCATTCCATCATTATGAAATTAGCTATTGATATTACATGTGATTATTAGACTAGTAGAATATCCATGTAAATAAGTAAATGGAATTATTTGATTTATCTTTTCCATATTATGATGAAATTTAAGTTTAAAAGGCTTGTGTTTTATTCTTATTAATTGCCTTAAATGTTTATGTTTTTTATGATAGTTTACTCTATATTGTTATCCTTACTGAGCATCTGAGCTCACCCCTTTTTTATGTTTTCTTTTTTCTAGGATGTGATTAAGTGTATTATGATTAACCTACAGGGATAGGCCAAAGGATATGAGTGTGTTAATAGGGGACACACTGTTTTTGTTTTTTATTTCATGATGTAATGTAAAACTTATGTATATATCTATTACTTTCAAGGCTACTAAATTAATCAGTCTTTCGAGACCTGATATCTTGTGATCGTTCCAATGTTTTGTAATAATGCATTGACTCTGGGTAACTAGGTTCGGGGAGTTACAAAAGAATTATCCACTTCCTAATTTTTTTTTCATCTACCAATTTTGTGTAATGGTTTTTAAATATTGGACTAAAATATTTTCATACAATTTTTATTATCTCATTACTTCCAAATTAGTGTTTTATCAATGGAATACCTCCATCCCCTCCCATTATTCCATTTCCTTAATCCACATTTTATACCATTATTATATTGAATTATTTTCATGAATTTCCATCTTTGACATGAAAAAATGTTATATTTTAAATACCCAAACCATTTAATTATCTATGGGTATTCACCTAGATGTAAAAATAATTTTATTGATTCTGGGATTTACATGTACAAAACCCACATTCCCTTTCTATGGGTTAAAAATGAGGTAATGTTCATGTATTAATCACTTATATACATAATTATTTTATATGAAACCCATTCTTTATCCCCCATGGGTTATTAATGAAATGATTTTTTATGATCATTACAGATCACATGAATTAATATATATGAATGGTTTTCCTTGATAGCACTACAATGCATTGATTAAAGAATTTATCTCTAGAGATGACATGTTTTATAATACCTTGGTGAATAACCTTTGTAATTATGATTTACAACACCTTAGTGATAAACCTTGGTGATATTATTATGAATGTCTCATTTTTATATTGCATCCACATTTCCATGTAATGATTAATGATAATTATATTTTGACAAGCCTTATATTCTTATGATATGTCATGACCCGACCTACTGAGTTCCAACCCATGACTACCCCAAGCCTTCATCCAATAGGCTAGGGGCTAGCAACTAGCGCCAAGTATGAATATCCCAAAAATGGGAGGAATAATCTTGAAGTATGTCACGAACCAGACCAGGTCGCCATCTGACCCGATGCCCGACCCAGTCTGTGGCATGGCCCGAAGGGTGTTCCCAATCCCCACTGGCTGGCACAAGTGCTCGGGTATCAAAACTAACACATGGGAACGATTTACCTGAAATGGTAAATGCAAAACAACTGACAAGATAAAAAAAATAGAACTGTGAACTGAAAACCAAATAGACCCTTGAACTAAAATCAAATTTAAAGGCTTGCAACTTGAGCCAACATCCAAAAATAACCGACAAAAAAAGAAACTCTAACTCTAACTCAAACCTCCAAGTAACAAGAGAGGTTCAACATTCACACGCCACAAACACCAACCTTCACGAGAAGACCATCAACGACCAAAACCACCATCACTGAGCACGACGCCTCAACCTGGAATACATAGAGAACAAGGTCTATATAAACCCAAAGGTGTATGTAGGGTATGAGCAAATATACCAGTAGGATGTCACCCAATAAAAAGGTTCCATGCATAATTATTAAATGAAAAATACATTTGAAATATTAACTAAAGCAAAGAAGTAAATGATTGCACAAGATTAAAGAAAACAGGATTAAAGAAAACAATTTCAAATGGAACAAATTAAATTAAAACACACACACCCTTACTTTTTAAAATAACTAATGTGTCACACTGATGAGTGTAAAGTAACCAATGAGCACCAAATATGGGAGACGCCTCGTAGGTGTTTGCTAGCTTGGTTCCCCAGATCATCGTGTCTCGGTGAAACATGGCTTAGAAGGCCAGGACCCTTAGAAAAAGTGTCTTAGAAGGCCATGACCCTCAGAAAAAGTGGCTTAGAAGGCCATGACACTCAAAAAAGCATATGTTTAGTTAGTGTTTCAATCGTTTGTCCTGTCAGTGAAACCGGGTCGAGTCACCTCTGGAACACTAGACCACTAGTCTAGTCCACCCTCCTAGCTACTCGGGCTTCCTGCTTTGTGCTCAAGCAAGTTTCAAGTTCATTACACACGTCACACTTATTAATAAAAGACAAATAGGGTATCTACGCACTCAAAATCACAATTTTCATGCCCAAACCCGCTTTTAACCATTCACACACCAAAATCTTTTCAAAAACATAATCTGCATAGGTTACATACTCAACTAAACCATCTGGATGATTTAAAAGACACTCACCACTAAATGAACCACCACTTACACATGTAAACACCATTTTGAAATAAGTCTCACACTAAAAATATCACAAAACTAAATCTTCATAAGTTACACAACCAATTAAAACAACTACACAGTCAAAGAAATCACTTTCGTTATCAAACATACCACTAATAGAATTTATTAAACAAACTCCACACATGACGCATGACTTTAAGCACCAAAAATATTCACACAATTTAACCGAAACAATATTTCACCCTTAATAATTATTTAATAAAACAACCCAAATTTTTCATAAATAAATTTTTGAGAGAAAAATAATGCTTTACACACTAGACCGACCCAAACCCCCTCACAAAACCAAACGCACACAACGCCACCTCAGGAACCCAATCTGCATCACGCATGCAATTAAAGAAAACACCTGCATAGTTAATAATATCATTTATATAATTAAAAGAAATTACAAAAACATTTAACAAAAAATTTCAAGATATTCCACATGACATTAAACACCAAAAACTATTTAAAATGTCATTTTTGACTAAATGCAAACCGAAGCAATACTAAAACAACAATTTTACCCTTTACATGCCCTAACAAATTAACAACACAATTTTCTTTAAAAAAACTAATAATCAGTTCCACATTGATTTCACAAAAACATACTCATATCATGCAACACACTACTAAACACATCAAAACAAACTAAAAATTAAGTAAAATCCAATTTGCAACAAACTAACTCTATAATAAACATGCTAAGTTAAATAATCAAATGAATTTATCAATTAATATTCATGCAAAGAACCACCTACCTTTGACGCTGAATTTCCCAAAAATGGGTTTGAAACTCCAATCACACCACGAACGCACCGCACAAAGATCAATTGAACCCTAAAACAAGAATTTGAACCAAAATGAATCAAAATCAAACCCTAAATCGGACCACAAACCTGCTAGAAAAATAAAAATCAAAAGAGGAATAAATAACATAACAGAATTGGGGGGGTTACAGCTGTGCGGAGGAAAGCCGGGAGGTGCCTGACCAAAGGGAGTTTCACACCGGAACAGTGTGTGGCTAGTAGGAGAGGAACACAGGGTAGCCATGTCGTAACCATACCATGCAGATAGGGGGCTTCGCACCGGATCGGGACTCGCTGGAAGGGGGGTCGACGCCGGTGACCATTGGACAACAGCTTACTGGGAGGAGAGATTTGGCCATGAGTCGGATGGGGTTGTCCTGGAGGAGTTTGGAAAGGGAGGAGAGTCGTGGCTGGGAGTCTAGGGGGTGCGGTCAGTCCCGTGAGTGGGGCACGTGACAACGGTGCGGTCCGAGAAGGGAAGGAGGGCGTCGGTTTGGAGGTGCGAAGTTCGTGCGGCGTGAGGGATCTGGAGCGATGCGCGACGTGGAGGGCTGAGCAGGGTGTGTCATAGCGGGTGTTCGGGACTGGCCGGGGAGGGGGCGGTGCAAGGGAGATGGGGGAGAGGTCGCGGCAACACCTACTGAGGAGAAGGCCTGCAAAGGAAGCGCGACACGAAGAGAGAAGGGGAAGGGGAGGTCGCGATGGGAAGGAGGGATATAGGGGGAGGTACAGACCAAGGTGCACAAAAGGAGGAGGAAAACCCTATCCAAAAATAATAATAAATAAATAAATAAAATAAAACTAAAACTAAAAAGTAAAATAAATAAATAATAATAATAATAATAAAACTAAAACAAGAATAATATTTTTAATAATCTTATTAATAACTTAATTAAAACATTAATAAAAAGGATAATAATAATAATAATAATAATTAATATAATAATAATAATAATAAACTAAAAATAAATACAAAAATAATAGTAATAAATTTATAGTAATAAAATAAAAGTTATAACAATTATAACAATAGTGATAAAAATAATTATAACAATTACATCCTCAAATAATAATATTATTATGATCATTAAAATAATTTATTAAAATTTTTATCACATTAAATTTTATTTATTTATCATCAAGTCATTTTATTTAATTAATTGGAAATTGGTAGGTCACTCGGTACACCAGGCGAGGCTGCGTAGTTTCAAAATCATGCCTCGCTCGAGTCATGCCTCACCCAAGGCCCCACAGTCTCAATTTTCATTCTGTTCTCATTTTATTATTCACCGCATATTTTTCATCTCCCTTAAACATCGGGAAGCCCATGCGGTGAGATGGGCGAGGTCGCGTTGTGACCCAGGCGAGGCCGCGTGGCTTTGACCACGGTGCGCTGGACGCAACCAAGAGCGAAACATTCGTTTCTAAATAAGAGCTCAGAAATTTTTAGGTTGGGCCTTGACCTGAACTATCTGATTCCCAATAAAAATAATAAAATAAATAATATAAAAAGGATGGGTGTGACAATTATCCCCACCATAAATCTTTCTGTCCCTGGAAATCTACAACTAGAACAAAACCCCAAAGCAGAAAACCGTACTCCCTTAAGGTTCAAAGGGGATCCCCACAAACATCAAGAAAAGAGAGGAAAAAGTATCATGCTCAATGGAAGTGACTCAAAGACAACTTCATGAAATGCGTTAAAAAAAGACGTCCTAATACGTGTCGCCCACCCCAAAGAGATAGAACGCCTCCAGTTGACTGATCAAGGAAAGGAACTCTCGCACCCATGGAAACCAACTTCATAAGATGAAACATCTCAAGCACTCTTAAATGAAAACCACACTATTTGGTTAGAATGAACAAACAAGGTCAAAACACGTCAAAGGAACACTCTTATCACTTATCGCCAAGCCATCTTTAGAAACAAAACCAAAAGGTCAACATGGGGAAGCCTGAGGGGCTCCCCACCATTAAGAACCTAACAACGCCCAAGGTGAGACTAGAAGACCAAAGCGGGGAGGTCCGAGCGGACTCCACGCCATCAAAGAAAAGTCTATCATTGATTCATTCAAGAGAAATTTGTGATAGACCCAACATGGGTCTCCCCTCCATTAGAACTAACAGAAGATATAGAACTTTGAAAATTTTCGGATGGTGACTAAACACCCCACCACAAGGGGCGGGGAGGGAGGGGCCCGACCATCGGGCGTCAAAACCATGACCAAAGACCAACCAGTATCGCCACATCCTTGGATGAGTACTATTCAAATTGGTGACTGATTTACCCATTAGACTCTCAAGGACCACTAAAAGTGATTACATCTGGTGGGATGCAACCCCCAAGACTCTAAGGCAATGAGATGAACACACCTCCACATAGTCACGAAAACCTTACGCAACCAGATGGTTCATTCGACACAGAACAACCATAAAAACAATTTAAGCTACTTTTACTTTCAACATCTATGAAGGAAATAAATTCGGGGTCCCATACACTCCTAGGGTTCCTAACCATGTGCCAGATTCACTCTGAAACCTATGGTTGGAGCCCTGATGTTTGAAGCATCTCCTGCCTCGCAGTCAGGTATTGAAGACTCCTGAACAGAGCTTCTCCTTTTGGTGTCACACGCAATCACACTGCAACTGAGACAACACTAGAAAACACAACACATTACGACATCCAACTGATCATACACAGAACATTCACCAACACAAGAGATGAAATATTGCATGAGAATCACCCTTTGTCACACTCAATGAGAACACGACACCACAAATTGTCACCTAAACATGACCATTGCTGTTGAGAGGAACATTATATGGAGAGGGACATCAAACTGAGTCTTAAACAACATGTGATTCCTGCAATCGTCTGTATCATCCTCATGTGACTGGGTCTGCCACACTAGTGGCCTAAAGTAGACCCTTTCTTAAATGAAACCAACGAAGGACCAAAGGTTATTTAGAATAGTGGCCCACACCGACCACTACAGGCTGCTTCCACCTTTGACCACTGGAATCTCCTTCACCGTTTCCAAACAGAACATTCAAATTAATGAGTTCAAACTTCACCCCTGACTATCAAAGAGAACTCACACTGCAAGACGTCACCAAACATGACTCTTGCAGCCGATGAAAGTACTACAAAGCCCTTCAAGACACTGGTCAACACTGATAATACTGAACCGCCTTCACCCCTCCCCGCTGTAATTCCTTTCGTCGTTTCCAGGGGGAACCTTCAAACACAGCAGTGTCAAAATTCATACCTAACGAGTCAGGCACTCAAAAGACCAAAACTCTCTTCAACTCCCCTCGCATCTATCATCCTGCTGTGAGAGGATCTGCTTAGTTGTAAAAAGGAGAGGTGGGTTCAATTCTAGAATTCAAGAAGAGATTCCTATGATCATCTGTAGGGCTGGCCAATGGCGAATTGCATGTGGCCGCACTTCAATCGCATGTTAACACTCTATAGGTGGGGCGTACACTAGTCAAGAAAGAAAACCATGGACCTAATCAAACTGGTACAATGGTTAAGACATACTGCAAGTGGACACTAGATGTGCAGGCGGAACCACTGCAAGGGATTCCCGAAGCACTTTTACAAAGAAAGCATTAACCAACCGCTTTCACACCAACTTACAAATAAAAATTCAAACTCAGGACACAAATAATTCAGAAGGGATCCTCAGCTCAAAATGCCTCACATCCGACATTTCCAAAACACAAGGATAGACCACACAAACATCAATTATTAACACACCAAATTCTCATTTAACAAAACTTTTTTTTGAAAATTAGTAAAGCTAGTTGGTTGCGCAAACACCAATGGTGTCTCATGGGCCTCTCACATGCATGTTCCCATGCCACACCGGCACCCACCCCACATTCATCCAGGAACTCATCCGCTCGTGTCATTAACCCTTTCTCTTTTTATATACACTCATGCATGTGGTTACCCATGATTTCACCAAGGATCAAAACCAAACCTTTTCATTTTTCGAAACCAAAACATTCAACCCACACCTTTCAAACCTCATCCATCATTCCCTTTTTAAAGTGCTACATTTCAAAACATTTTCCAAGACCAAACCATTTTTACATAAAAACCAAATTTCCACAATTCCAAAACAAAGAAACGTGGAATGGTGCAAGAGAAAACTAGTTTCATCGGGTGACTGGAATATATGGTTGGAGGCCATATGTAAATCATGCCACTACCACAGAGGGTATTCTAGGACAGCATCCCCGACTCCACATGGCTTTCCAGACCCTGTGAGATCACTGGGATCACTGTACCCACTCCCTTTTCATTTCCCCTAAACATGATCAATCAGAAGGACTAACGACTCAGACAAACTTCAACTTACTTTGGTAACTCGAGTCCCGCCATGAGGTGTGCTGGCCAGGCACCTTACTCATAGCCAGGACATCGAGTATCGGAAACCTTAACATTGGTTCACCTGTCTCTATACCAAAAGAACACGAACTAGAAAGAAAACCCCCTCTAACACCATTTTGTCCTGAACCAGGTCGGGCTGCCATCCGACCCGGTCTGTGGCATGGTCTGAAGGCCGTTCCCGATCCCCACAGGTAGGCACAAGTTCCCAAGTATCAAAACTAACACATGGGAATGATTTACCTGAAATGGTAAATGAAAAACAACTGACAAGATACATAAAATAGAACTATGAACTGACAACCAAATAGACCCTTGAACTAAAATCAAATTTAAAGGTTTATAACTTGATCCAACATCTAAAAATAACCAACAATAAAAGAAACTCTAACTCAAACTCTAACTCAAACCTCCAAGCAACAAGAGAGGTGCAACATTCACATTCCACAAACACCAACCTGCATGAGAAGACCATCAACGACCAAACCCACCATCACAGCGCATGATGCCTCAACCTGGAATACACAGAGAACAAGGTCTACATACACCCAAAGGTGTATGTAGGGTGTGAGAAAAGAGCCCAGTAGGACATCACCCAATAAAAATTTTCCACGCATAATTATTAAATGACAAATACATTTGAAATATTAACTAAATCAAAGAAGTAAATGATTGCACAAACTTAAATAAAACAGGATTAAAGAAACCAATTTCAAATGGAACAACTTAAATTAAAACACACACACCCTTACTTTTTAAAATAACTAATGTTTCACACATATGAGAATAAAGAAACCAATGAGCACCAAATATGGGAGAGGTCACGTGGGTGTTAGGTAGCTTGGTTCCCTAGATCTTCGTGGTGTCTCGTTGAAACGTGGATTAGAAGGCCACGACCCTCAGAAAAGAATATGTTTAGTTAGTGTTTTAATCGTCTGTCCTGCCAGTGAAACCAAGTCGAGTCACCTCCGGAACACTATCCCACTAGTATAATCCACCCTCCTAGCTACCCAGGCTTCCTTCTTTGTTCTCAAGAAAGTTTCAAGTTCATGAAACATGTCACACTTATGCATAAAAGACAAACAGGTTATCTACGCACTCAAAATCACAATTTTCACGCTCAAACCCACTTTCAACCATACACACACCAAAATATTTTCAAAAACATAATCTGCATAGGTTACATACTCAACTAAACCATCTAGATGATTTAAAAGACACTCACCACTAAACGAACCACCACTTACACATGTAAACACCATTTTGAATAAGGCGCACACTAAAAATATCTCAAAACTAAATCTGCATCAGTTACACAACCAATTAAAACAACTGTACAGTCAAAGAAATCACTTTTGTTATCAAACATTTGACTGACAGAATTTATTAAAAAAACTCCACACACGATGCATGACTTTAAGCACCAAAAATATTCACACAATTTAACCAAAATAATCTTTCACCCTTAATAATTATTTAATAAAACAACCCAAATTTTTCATAAATAAATTTTTGAGAGAAAAACAATTCTTTACACACTAGATTGACCCAAACCCCCTCACAAAACCAAATGCACACAACGCTACCTCAGGAACCCAATCTGCATCACGCATGCGATTAAAGAAAACACCCGCATAGTTAAAAATATCATTTCTATAATTAAATGAACTTCCAAAAACATTTTACAAACAATTTCAAGATATGCCACATGACATTAAACATCAAAAACTCTTTCAAATGTAATTTCTGACTAAACACAAACAGACGCAATACTAAAACAACAACTGCACCGTTTGCATGCCCTAACAAATTAACTACACAATTTTCTTTAAAATAAACTAATAATCAGTTCAACATTGATTTCACAAAAACATACTCATATCATGAAGCACACTACTAAACAAATCAAAACACACTAAACCTTAAGTAAAATCCAATTTTCACCAAACTAACTAATTAATAAACATGCTAAGTTAAATAATCAAATGAATTTATCAATTAATACTCATGCACGGAACCACCTAACTTTGATGTTGAATTTCCCACAAATGGGTGTGAAACTCCAATCTCACCACGAATGCACCGCACAAAGATCAATTGAACCCTAAAACAATAATTCAATCCAAAATGAATCAAAATCAAACACTAAATTAGACCACAAACCTGATAGAAATATAAAACTCAAAAGAGGAATAAATAACTTAACTGGATTTGGGGGGGTGCGGTTGTGTGATGACAATCTAGGAGGCACCTGGCCAAAGGGAGTTGTGCACCGGAACAGTGTGTGACTAGTAGGAGAGGCACGCAGGGTAGCCGCGTCATAACCAGACCATGCTAGTAGGGGGCTTCGCACCAAATCGGGACTCGTTGGAAGGGGGGTCGACATCGGTGACCACCGAACAGTAGCGCACTGGGAGGAGGGATTCGGCCACGAGTCGGATGGGGTTGGATGTGAGGATTCTGGAAAGGGAGGAGATCCATATCCGAGAGTCTAGGGGGTGAGTTCGGTCCGGAAAGTGGGGTGCGTGAAAACGGTGCGGGCCGGGAAGGGAAGGAGGGCGGCGGTTTGGCGGTGCGAAGGTCGTGCGGCGTGAGGGATCCGGAGCGACGTGCGATGCGGAGGGCCGAGTAGGGTGAGACAAAGCGGGCATCTGGGACCGTCCAAGGAGGGGGCGGTGTAAGGGAGATGGGGGAGAGGTCACGACAGCACCTGCTGAGGAGAAGGCCTGCAAAGGAAGCACGACACAAAGAGATAAGGGGAAGGGGAGGTTGTGACGGGAAGGAGGGCTACAGGGGGAGGTCTAGGTCGCGGCGCACAAAAGGGGGAGGAAAACCCTATCTAAAAAAAGAATAAATAAATAAATAAAACTAGAACTAAAACTAAAAAGTAAAACAAATAATAATAATAATAATAAAACTAAAACAAGAATAATAATTTTAATAATCTTATTAATAACTTAATTAAAACATTAATAAAAAGGATAATAATAATAATAATAATTAATATAATAATAATAATAATAATAATAAACTAAAACTAATTACAAAAATAATAGTAATAAATTTATAGTAATAAAATAAAAGTTATAACAATTATAACAATTGTGATAAAAATAATTATAACAATTACATCCTCAAATAATATTATTATTATGATCATTAAAATAATTTATTAAAATTTTTATTTTAATAAATTTTATTTATTTATCATCAAGTCATTTTATTTAATTAATTGGACATTGGCAGGTCACCCGGTGGACCAGGCGAGGCTGCGCGGTTTCAAAATCGTGCCTCGCCCGAGTCATGCCTCACCCAAGGCCGCACAGTCTCAATTTTCATTGTGTTCTCATTTTATCATTCACCGCATATTTTTCATCTCCCTTAAACATCGGGCAAGCCATGTGGCGAGCTGGGCGAGGTCGCGTGGTGACCCTGGCGAGGCTGCACGGCTTCGACCGCGCAGAAATTTTTAAGTCGGGCCTCAACCTGAACTATCTGATTCACAATAAAAATAATAAAATAAATAATATAAAAAGGAAGGGTGTGACAAAGTACATGTACACACACACACATCTTCAGGCCCACAAAATTTTGAAATGTAAAACAATATAAAAAATGCATGCTTACATCTAATATCCCAAAATAGAGTATGACAGTAAAAGTAATGAAATAAAAAAGGGGATAAATACAAGACCAACCAAAAACTCTAAATATTCCAACCTACTCCATAGGTGAGGATAAATTCAAAGGAAATCTCCTGAAAAACTCATCAATCTTTCAATCTCTAGCTACACTCCACCCACTCCTTGTCCTCCCAAGACACCTTCAAAATGGTCTTTATTTGGGTAAGATATGACACGTGAGGGAAAAGCTCGTACAAGGGTGAGAAAAACAATACTCAGTAAGACACCCCAAAAACACTAAAAATGGAGCTCCAATTATAGTTAGATCAATAAAATATATAAAAATCAATGTATAATAGAAACCACCCAGATGTACTCAGGAAAGAAACCACGCTATGAGGAGGTCATAACCAACTGTCATCCATAGGATTATATTAAAATCAATGCTCATTTCGAGAGAAACCACTCCATGAGACATGTTATCATCAAAGAAACTCAATGAAGAGGTCTAAATCATTGTCCCCTACCCAAGAAATCTCACTAGTCTAAGAATACACTAATACATTGATAATAAGTGATGCCCAAAACTTCTGGGGGACACCACAAACCCAATATGGATCAACCTGCTATTTAGGTGATTATATGTCAATGATACCACCGAACCTACCAATACAGCCTTCAAGATGAAGGATCATCTCCCTGCTTAGGGAGATCATTCTGATTCCACAAACTCCGCCTAAGGAACAAAGGTGATTGAGGGTCACACTCCAGTATCACAGAGGGACACTACAACTTTATCCAAGACTCAGCCTCTAGAGGGGATCACAATCTAGTGATATGGATGTAATTTCACACTATAACTTTTAGAAAAAAGACCAAGGGAATATACTCAGCCTATACTAGTGAAAACTAATAAATCAAAGATCCATAGGCACTCTTGAAGGGGGTACATGGAATGTGTCAGGGGGTACACGGTGTGTCCAGCTATCCCCTTAACTACCTGTGTGGAAGAGCCTCACATGGCATGAAGTATCCATATAAATTATGTGTAGAAAGGGTACATGGTGGGGAGAGACACATAGTTTCATGCCCGTGTCGCCTGTCTGTGTTCTTGTACAGATGTCATGTCTATGTATCAGCTCATGTATGTCAACCCTTGTTTGTATATAAGTACACGATATTCCATCTAGCCGTGTACTTTTACCCTGTGTCTGTGTACTCTTTGAAGAAAATTTTGAGTCACACAAAAGGGGTCACACTCCATGTGATGCTTATCATGGACCGAAACCCTATCATCGCAACCAGGGGTCCCACATGGCATGTAACGCTGGATTACACACCATGTTGATCACGATTTCCCAGATTAACCCTTTGTCATCCTATACCTCACTAGATCCTCTGCCCTTTTCAGATCCTAAAGATCAGGGTTTATTCAGACCTTAACAACACTGATCTATGGAAAAACATGCTCTAATATACTTATATAATGGATCTACCCATCATTCTTCATTTCACACTGAATAATGTCGAATAATACAAAATCAGATATCCATCGTCATCCAATTTTCCACTGCTTCCATCGTCACACCATTTTCATGTTGTACCGATACCAGATCTATGATATTGGATATTTACACTAAGAAACATGTGTGAAACGATCAATTTATGGGGATATTGTTGAACCCTAGTCCAAATAAATAATTCTCATAGTGAACGAAGAACTGGGGGATAGAAAATCACACGAACGAATGAGAGGAACGGACCTTGATCTATGTTTATGTTGATATAGATTCATTTCCATGAGAATAAAAACAAATAAATAAATAATACAAAGCAATTCTCCCAAATTTACCCCAAAAATAAAATTATCTCACAATACTCATGATCCACAGATCAATCCATTGGTCGATTAATCATCATTCATTGTAGTAATAAATAATGAGGAAAGAAATCAATTCGAACAACCACCCTAACTTAATTTGGATCAATCACTAATGAAGAGCAATGAAGTGTCGTAGTCATTGGCTGGATCCTTTGATTCCATTCTATTCCATCCATCGATCCTCAATTTGGTCATAGTCCGACAATGGTATCTCATTCTATTCCCTCCAAAGGAAATCCGGTGATCTTCAAAGTTATGTAGCTAACCCAGAAAAATTTCCATAAGCACTTTTTCAATATGGGGAAATTAGCTCACTATATCATTATGCCAATAAAACAAAACAAATAATTTATTTAATTATTTTATTCATTTTATTCATTTTACACCCATGATGAATTTTTCACAAACGAACCATGTTGACTTAGGTTAAGTGGCACCTAGGGTAAACCTAGTGTTGTAAACTCAACAGTGTCCTCGTATTTCTGATTTGGTAACCTATTTAAAAGTTATTCAACTTTTTTAGGAAAATTGTATGCATGTTCTTTTTAATATATTTAATATATTTCAATCATTTATTCTGAGCACACCGGGCCTCAGAATCATATTTCATCTCAACACTTGGTCTCTAAAGTAATCTATATAATATCAAAAAATAATACATTTAAAATCCAAGATGTTAAATTCTCCCCACCTTAGGGATTTTTGTCCCAAAAAGAGAAAAAATATACTAAAAAAGATGAGGTTATTGGGCTCACATCTGGGTATCCTACTCCCATGTGTTCTCCTGAAGATTCACATGCTACCATTGGACACACACAAGGGGAATCGAATACCCATGAAGAATCGTCTCCTAATGATCATCGATCTTCACCAGGTATTCTGAAAAGTTAGCTTCACCCTCAATGTCCATCTCTCCATAGTTGATAATGCGTGACAGGTCGCTCACCTAACTCCTCGGTTGTGACACATGGAAGATTTCATGTACCCAGTCCAACTATGGTTATAAATCTAAGTGGTACACCACCTTGCCAACTCTACACAGTATCTAGAAGGGACCAATGAATATAATAGATAAATTTTCATTTTGGACAAATATCGTCAATCCTCATCAAGGTGAGACTCTCAAGAACACATGGCTCCCTCATTGAACTCTAGATGTCTTCATTATTGGTCTGTATAAGACTTATGAAGGCTATTTGAATTCCTCATATTCTCCTAGATGACCTACACTTTCTCTGGAGTAGCTCACACCAACTCTAGTCCCATGAGTGTTGACTCACCTAGATCAGTCCAAAAAATATGTGACTTATAGGGTCTCCCATAAAAATCCTATAATTTTTTCATACCAATGGTATAATGGTAGTTATTATTGTATTAATACTCCCCCAATGGTAGGTGATCCCCCCAAATATGGATAAATTCCAACATGAAATCCTACAACATGTCCTCCAAGACCTGGATGGTCCACTCTATCTGGCCATCAGTCTAGGAGTGAAACATTATTCTTAAGTGTAAATGAGTCCCAAAGGATTCCTATAAACCTCTATATAACCAAGATTTGAATCAAGAATCATAGCCAGAGATGATATTTTAGGGAACTCCATGTAGTAAGACTATCTCCTGCATACAGAGGCATCCCAAACTCTCTACTTAACTCTTCTCTCAAATAGCTAGAAAGTTGTCTGACTTGGTGAGTCAATCTATGATCAACCAAATGGAATCATGTCCTATAGATGTACATGGTAATATCATAATTAATTACATGGATATACCATACCACTTCCACTCTGTAACCTAAAGGGGTTGATCTAAACCCACTAGGACATGGTGCTCAACCTTTACTTACTGATAAGTGAGGCATCGAGAGACAAACTATGAAACTCCCTTCTTTGTACCTGGCCATAAAAACTAACATATAAGGTCTTGGTAAATCTTTTCCAAACCTGGATGTACCACCAAAGGGTATTTATGAAACTCCTACAATACCTCCTCTCTCAACGCCAAAGGTACCATTGTTCTTCCCCTATAAAGGATAGTATTCTACCCACATTCAAAATATCCATTAGGAGCATGTCCAGTGGATATATGAGTATGTAAGGTATCACAATTGGTATATCTACATTGAGAATCTCTGACACATTGTAAAATTGGTGGGGTAACATCTATTGACTGAAGATATGAAGCACTATCTTTGTCCACAAAGGAAAAATGCAATGAGGTTAACTGATCTAACACCTCAGCCAGCAAATGAGAACGATATCTCCTATTGAGAATGTCTTCCACCACGTTCCTCTTTCAAGTATTATATACAATATAGAATTCATATTCCTAGAGTAACTCTAGACATATACTCTATCTCAAGTTAATATCCCTCTTAGATAAGATATACTTGATAATCTTGTGATCAGAATAGATGATAAACTACTCACCCATTAGGTAGTGTCTCCACATATTCAAAGTGAAGACTACTATTGATAACTCAAGATCAATTTTCGCCTAGTTTTTATCATGTGTTCTAAACTGGAATAAACCATAGGTAATAACCACCTACCTATCCATCAGCACACAACCAAGTCTAGTCCCTGATGCATCACAGAAAACTACATACTCAACACCCTCCTATGGAAATCTCAATATGGGAGCGCTCATCAACCTATGTCTCAACTCCTAAAAGAACTAAGGGAACCTTTATATCCACATTAATAGTTTTACCTTCTGATTCAAGGTTTTCAAGGGTACTTCCACTCTATATAATTCATATACAAACCTATGATAGTACCCTTCCAACCCAGGGAAACTTTGCTCCTCGGTAACTCTCTTGGGTGGCTCCTAAGAAATCACTGCCTCAACTTTCACTGGGTTCACTACTACTCCATCCTATGAGATGAAACATCTTAGAAAGTGGACCTATTAAATAAAAAAATAATACCTTGAGAGTTTCCCATAAATCTGGTTCTCTTAGAGTGTTTATAGGACCATCTTCAAGTCTATCACATGCTTATCCTCAGATTCCAAATACGCTAGGATTCCATCAATAAAGACTACCACGAACTGATCTAATAAGGGCTAGAATATCCAGTTCATGAGTTCCATGAACACTATTGTGAAGTTATTCGTTCTTAATAGAATCACCAAGTACTCATAGTGATCGTAATGACATTTGAATGTCATATTTGGTTTATCCGCATCCTGTACACACAACTGGTGATAGCCCGATATGATTTCAATATTCCAGAACCATCACACCCCTCTCAATTGATAAAAAATGTATTTGAACCTAGGTATTGGATACTTATTTTTCATTGTGGCTTGATTCAAGCACTGTTAATCTACACATAACCTCAAGATCCCATCTAACTTCTTGGAAAAATCACTAGGGCTTCCCATGGGGAAACGTTGGGTCTCACAAATTCCTTCTCCTAAAAGTCCTAAAATTTCATCCTAAACTCTCAAATATCTAATGGATCCATACTATATGATTTTTTAGATATTGGTGTCATCTTAGGATGCAAGTCGATGCAGAATTCCACCACTCTATAGAGAGGTAAACCATGTATGTCCTTAAGAAATATGTCCTCGTACTCCTCCACCACTATAGGAAATTGATATACCAAAGCATCCACTACTCCAAGAGTCATGCTATCCAATTGGTTATTAATCATCTACAATATTCTATGCCTAATATCATCCTTCTCCACTAAGTTATCCTTTTCACCCACAAAGGAAAACTTCATTTTTTCGTTGTGGACACACTGCATCTTCCACCTAAAATAATCAATATGGGAATAAACTATGGATAAATAGCCCATACCTAAGATTACATCATAAGGAATCATTTCTGAAACAAAGATATCTCATACAAAACTCTCATATCCAAGAATCATATCACACTTTTTTCATAAGTGTGTAATCATTGAGTCACCACCTATTAGAGTCTCCAACCATAAGGTTCGATCTAATGGCTCTATTGGAATCTCTATGTCTTGAACCAGAGAAGTGGAATAGTGGGAATGGATAGCACTTATGTATATCAATATTACAGCTAAATTATAAAAGAAACATATCATACCTCGAAATCATCCCTATAACCTTAGGGTCATAGGCCTCCATAGCCTACAATTGGCCTCGTTCCTTCCCACCAGCTCTCTGAGCCCGGTATGGACCACCTGGGGGTGGTGGTGATAATAGGTAAAACCTATGAACACCTCTTTCTACCCTTCCAACCCTTCTGACAGGTCTGCTTCTCTGTAAACTACCCTACTTCTGCCTCTGCCTCTGCTTCGGCAGTTCCTTGACCGTCTCAAAATCAGTTGTACAACATGTCAGACAATCTCGATCCAGATGTCCCCGACCATTAAAGGAGAAACACCGTAAGTCCCTTATTTGATTTGAGACACCCTAAGAGCAATGAACCACTGACCATATGTCTTGGGATCTCCTCTTAAAGCGTATAGCATGCATGGTTCCCTATGACTGTCATTGGCTACCTAGTTCTGAGGTCTCACCTACCGGGTGCACACGGATATCTCCCTTTATGGGTGTATGGTCTTCTAGAAATCTCTCCACTAACAAGGCTCGCCCAAGAACCCCATCGTAAGTGTAAATTATAATGGATACCATTGAATCCCTAATGTCCAAACACAATCCCTTCTCAAAAGTTTGAACTCTGACGAACGGGTCTTGCACCATATCCAAGGTGTAACATGAGAGATATGTAAAACTCATTGAATACTCCACCACATTCATACTACCCTATTTTAGATGTAGAAGCTCTAGTATTCATACCAATCATAGAATGGATGGATATAACTCATCTCTTAAGAGTTTCTCAAATTCTATCTAGGAGAGAGTTGCCTCATTGTGTGACTAAGTCACCAAACTCCACCATCACCCAAAAGATCCCTGAAGAAGACTCATCATGAAGAATTCCATCTAATCCACTGGCATCCTCACAAGGTGGAAAATGTGAGTGACTACCTCTTTCCATTCCTTATCCACCTGGGGGTCTAGATCACCCCAAAACCTGGGAGGTCATTACCTCTAGAACTCGTATAATGTGATCAACCTATGTTCATCCTTAACTGGTACAACCATCTCTAGTTGCTACTCAACGGGTGTTAGTATAGCTTGTAAACCACCCTGAGGTGCTATCTCTAACATAATCCATTGTACCAATGCCTCATCACTAGGTGGATCATCCTCATGATCACGCAGTGGAATCTGGGTTGGATATCTATGTGGAGGCATCTTGAAACTAAAATAATATGTACCATGGTTAAAAAAGTATATATGGAAAGATGACTTGATAAGAACATGGAAAACATAACCATTACTATATGATACATGTACCAAGAAAATTCAATGCAACCATTTTTTACATGTATTGAGTTGAAATGAATGTGATCAGTGTCCTGGTATATGGATACATCAACTGCCACACCAATATCACTAACTCTGGTCCTAAGGTAGAAACAACCACCTCTGATACCAAGCTTTCATGACCCTACCTACTGAGGTCTGACCCGTGACTACCCCAATCCCACCTCCAATAGGCCAGGGGCTGGCAACCAACATCAGGTAGGAATATCCCACAAATGAGAGGAATTATCCCAAAGTAACTATACACACACACACACATCTCCAATCCCACACAATGCTGAAATATTAAAAAATTGAAACAATGCATGAATACATCTAAAATCCCAAAATAGAGTATGATAGTAAAACAACTGAAAGCACAAAAGGGGCTAAATACAACCCCAACCAAAAACTGTAAAGAGACCAACATGCTCCAAGGGTGAGGACTAAAGTCAAAGGAAATATCTCAAAAAAACACCTCAATATTTCAAGATCTAGCTACACTCTTCCCACTCCATATCCTCCTAGGACACTTTCAAAAGGGTCATCATCAACATAAGACATGACATGTGCAGGCGAAGCCTATAGAGGGGTGAGTATAACAATACTCATAAGGACACCCTAAAACACTAAACACAAAGTACCAAGTATATTTAGAACAATAGAAGATATAAAAATAAATGTATACTAGAAACAACCTAGATATACTCAACAAATATACCACGCCACCAAGAAGTCATAACCAAATTTCAAGCACAGGATTCTGTTTGAAGAAATACTCATTTTGAGAGAACCCACTCCACGAGACATGATATCATAGGAAAAACTTGACAAAGAGGTCTAACTCATTGGTCCCCACTCAAGAAATCTCACTGGTCTAAGAATAAACTGATACATAGATAGGGGCTTGCCCAAAACCACTAGGGGACACCACGCACCCAATCTGGATCAACCTGCTACATAGGGGGTCATATTTCAATGATACCACCAACCCTACCAATACAGCCTACCAGATAGAGGATCAACACCCTACTCAGAGAGTTCATACTTATTCCACAAACTCTTCCTAGGTAAAAAAGGTGATAGAGGGTCACACTCTAGTCACACAGAAGGACTCCACAACTCTATCTAAGACTCATCCCCTAGAGGGGACCATAATTCAGGGATATAGATGTAATTATGCATTGTACCACAACTAGAAAAAATGGATATTGTCACCATTCAAAACCGTGGAAATAGGACCCAAAATCGTGGCCATAGGCTATGGCCACGGTTTTGTCCAACCATGGCCGCTATCATCATGGAAGTAGGTCCCAACCTATTTACATTGTTTTAACCATGGTAATAGCTAACTATTTCCATGATTTTGAAAACCATGGAAATAGGCCTCCAAATTGGCCACCATGATGGTTGACCTATAGCCATAGTTTAAACCATGGCTATAGGTGGCTATTTCCATGGTTTTAATCATGGAAATAGCCTTAGAAAACCATGGTAATAGCCTAAATAAAAAATGACACCAGGGGGTTTTGATCCTTACACCTCCACTTTTCAATCCAGCACACTTACAACTACACTACGCCACAATTTGGGTATATATATATATATATATATATTATGATATATATATTAATTAAAATCTTGAGAATAGCTTCAAAAATTTGGCAGTAGGGCTTCCCGCCAAATTTCTGGTGGGAATTTTTTTTCTCGCGAAAGCATGGGAACCCTGTAGCCATGGTTTTGGAGAACCGTAGCTATAGGGCTTCAAAAAAATTGTCCTATATCCACTACTTGGAAAAATGTGGCCATAGGCCACAAAACCGTGGAAATATCCATGGGTTATAGCCATGGTTTTGAAAATTGCGACTATAGGCCACGAAAAATAGGCCTATAGCCACGGTTTTAAAACCATGGCTATAGGTTTGTGGCAGTAGCTCCATTTTCTAGTTGTGTACCCTTGAGGAAAAGGACCAAGGGGACATAATCAACCAATAATGGTCTAAAATAAGAAAACAAATATCCAAAATAACTCTTTAAGGGGGTATATAGCCTGTATTGTGGGGTACACGGCATATCCTACTATCCCCTTGACTACCCATATAAAATATTCTCACATGAAATGTCATCTCCATATACAAATCATGTAGAACGGGTACATGATGTGTAGAGACACACTGTTTCATGTTCATGTCACCTAGCCATGTCTGTGTACCAAGGTTGTGTTCATGTACTGGCCCATGTATGCTAAGTTGTGTTTGTGTATAAGTACACGGCATTCCATCTGATCGTGTACTTTTAACCTATTTTTATGTACTCTCTGAAGCATAATATAAGTCACATGAAAGGTGTTTCATGACATGCGATCCTTAACTCAGACTAAAACCCTATCACAACATCCAGGTCACCCACACGATGTGTAACACCAAATTATATGCCATGTTGATCACGATTTCCCAGATTCCCTATGCATCATCCTGTGCCTCTCCAGATCCTCCGGCCTTACTGGATCCTATAGATATGGGTTCTTCTAGACCTTGAAAACATTTATGTATAGAAAACCAAGAACAAATATACTCAGAAAATGGATTTACATGTCGTTCTTCATTTCACATTGAAGAACGTCAAAGAACGTGAAATCGGGTATCCACCATCATTCAATTCGCCGTTTCTTCCATCATCACACCACCATCATGTTATTATGATCCCATATCTATGATATTAGATCATTTTTCCAAGAAATAGTTATGTAATGATGGATTGACTGAGATATTGTCAAACCCTAGGCCAAACGAAGAATGCTCGTAGTGAATGAAGAAGTGAGAGAGAGAAAATAACAAGAACAAATGAGAGGAATGAACATCGATCGATGTTCGAGTCGATATCAATTAATTTCTATGAGAATAAAAATGAATAAATAAATAATACAAATTAATTATCCCAAAATAACCATAAAAATAAACTCATCCCACAATATTCATGATCCACATATCAATCTATGGGTTGATTGATCTGTGTTTTTCATAGTAATTAAGAATAGGGAAAGAAAAAAATTTAAACAAACATCATACCTTGATTTGGATAAATCCTTGACAAAGAAAGATTTAGTGCAATAGTTGTTGGTGAGATCCTTAGATTACATTCTGTTTTGTCCATTGATCCTCGATTTGGTCATCACCTTCCAATGGGATCTCATTCTATGCTCTCCAAAGGCTCTCCAGTGATTTGTAGGTTTATACGGCTAACCCAAAATATTTTCTATAAGTGATTATTTAAAGAGGGTAAATTAGTTCATTGCGTCAACAATACAAATAAAATAATTTAATTAATTATTTTATTCATTTTACACCCATTATTACTTTTCCACAAATGACCCACACTAACTTAGGTTAAGTTTCACACAAGGTAAACCTAGCATTATGAACTCAAGGGTGCACTCATATTTTTTATCCAGGAACCCATTTAGAAGATATTACACTTATTTTTAGTAAAACTACATGTGCATGCTATTTAATTTATTTAATATATTTAAAACATTTATTCCAGGCACACTGGACCTCGGAATCGCATACTGTCTCAATTCCTGGTCTCAAAAATAATCTATATAATATCCAAAAATATCACATAGAAAATATAATACATTACATAATCATTCCCTATTTTTATGACTCATGGACACATGCTAAATAGATCATTTTTTTATTCCCTTACTGGGATTTATTCCCACCCATTTATTTTGATGTATGTCCTCAAGATAAGATATTCAGTAAAAGTAACTTAGGATAAACCTATAAAGAATCCTTTAAAGTTTATCTATAAAATTTTAATGTTATTCATGTATTATGTTCCTAATTTCCAAGAAACTAAGCCTAAAAATATCCTCTATATTATTAAGTGTTGAACCATGTAATAAATTTTTTATGTATAAAAATTCAAGACACCATAGTTGGTATCAAATATGGTTTTAGTTATTTTTGAAAATTATGATTAGAACAAATTAGTAAGAACCTTAGGTAGAGAAGGAACAAGACCAGGAATGCATGGTCCCCCAAATTTATTAATAAAAGAAGAGTATAGAGAAAAAATATAAAGAAATATAGGAATACCATGTCCATAAAAGAAGCTACATATTTAAAGGATGAAACTTCTCACCATAAGTATAATCAGAGGTTGCACTAGCATTAGCTGATTCCTATTCAGATTGTGAGTTTTATTAATTGAAAAGTGTGATGTACCTCTCCATGAGCCTCAGCTTCTCTAATGTGAGTTTCTCCCTGTAAGAGTTCTTGGTAACCTTCTCTCACTTGGGATCAGCATCAATCCTATTTAAAACCTTATAAGAGGACTTGGTAGACACAGTCTTTGGCATATTGGAATAATCCTTCCTCAACCTTCTCTTTGGTGGACTAGAGATGACTCCCTCATTGTCATTCACCTTTTTCCCCTAGTTCATGATGATGTGACTATAGTATTCTTTATCATAGCTCTAGGATTTAGGATTTCTAATATCATTCTCTTTTTTATCATCATAGGCATTCCCCCACCTACTATAAATGTGTGAGGAACCATACATTTTTTTAGATTCCTCCTAAAGATCAAGTTTTTTTTTAGTTTCATGGTCTTCATCACTTGATTTCGGCATAGGCATGTCCAATCCATTTAACTGCACAAAACCATAGACCATAAACTAGGAATTCTTAGTAGTTTCCACCAATACCAAAGATTTAGGTTCATACCTAGTGACTTGATCATCAAGGAATTCTTCATTTACAACAATTACATTAGGTTGGTTTGATAAGTCCAACTGCATACGCATATCAACATCCAGTTTAAACACTACATCAAGAGAAATCTCATAGGGAATGTTACCCTATTATATGGATACTCATTTTCTATATATTGCTTCTCATGACTCATCTACACAAACTCCAAACCTTCAAACTGGTTTCACAATGAGATGTTGACTTGGGTCTACATCGCACTACCATTATTCACATGACCTGTCAGACCTTTTGTGATGTTTCTGTCCTCCCCTGAATCCCCCAGATAAGCCTCCAATATGGGAGGCCTTAACACAAAAGGTGGTATATTCTATTTATCATGTTTTTTCTATAACACTTGAACTGGTAATTCCAGGACACCTGCACTAGCTTGTACAACACCTGCATCGGCCACAACCTCATTACCACATATCAAATCATCCTCCATGCCATTATTTCTTTATTCAGTTACCACTTCCTCCTTATCACACCTAACCCCTAGGTCACATTTCAAATTCTCAAATACTTCACTCACCTTCGGTTCAGGGGGGCTAATTGTTAATTCTTTAGAGGAATTCCATCATCTACCATATCTAAAACTTGTTCTTCAAATACATATTTTTCAATAGGCTTGGATCCTGCATTGAATGCCCCTAGATCCATCCCCACACCCCCTTTCTTCCTTCTCCTATTCCTAAAAACCCTACTGAAGTGACCCAATTTCTTTCAGGAAGAAAAAATTTCCACCCATGATTCAAATATGACTGGTTTTTTGTAACGAAACTCCTCACCAACAACAATAAGTGGAAAACATACTAGAATTTTGGTGAAGTATTAATTAAGTGGTTTCTAAGAAATGAAATATCTGTTTGGATAATATAAGTGGATGAGGCTCTAGCATAGTTTTACCTAGGGTTAATAACCCTAAAAAGGTTTCATTAGGATTTTAATTGATCATAACCTAGTTCACAATAATGGTACTTGTTTCACACCTGGTTTGAAACTCTTAGGGGATATTTTTTGGTTAATCACATGATTTTTATTAACCATTTTAAAGGATATATAGAAAATATAATTGTTTTTAGAGGATTTTAAAAGAATAATTTGTTTAAGAATGTTCATTTAGGACTTAAACTCCCCCTATAATTACAAGATTACTAAAAGTAACATGTTCCTCACTAAGGTTTTCTTCTTTTAAATAAATGGAGATCAATAGGAGGAACTATATAAATGATGATTGTAATGGACGATGCACTGATGACCATCCTAACATGATGGAATATGGAATGAAAAACATTATGAGGATTATGAATCAACTATATTAGGTTATGAATAATAACTTGAATCATGTTGAGTTTCAAGATTTTTCTCAAAGGGAACATCTTGTCGGTGATTCCTTCAAGTGACAATGTCCACCTTCCTTTAGTGGATCTGTTGAACATTAATTGTTGAACAATGGATTAACTCTTGAAAAAAGTTATTTCTTTTACTCCATTTTTTAGATCTAGAGAAATTCACATTATAGTATACCACTTATAAGGATAAGTTGATCAGTGGTGGAAAATGACTAAGAACACTAATACAAGTGTGGAAATAAATGCTATGGAGTGAGAAGATTTCATAAGAATATTTTTCAATAAATATTTTCCCTATTATATGAAAACAAAAATAGAGAATAAATTATTAGAGTTGAAGAAGAAGGAAAATTAATCAATGGGAATCTATAAAATGAACATTATAATACTTTATTAATACACATATAGCTTTGTTATGGATCCTAAGGGAAAAGTTTATAGGTTCTATGGTGGGTTGAGACCCCATCTATGAATGAATATATAAAATTAAGACTATGAAAGCTATGATAAGATAGTACAGAATGCTTTGAAGGTTGAAATGAATTTCTAAGAGACATAGTGGTCATATAGGCCAAATGAAAATAGTAGAAAAATGGATTCAAACTTGGAGAATAATTTTGAACATGAGGGATTATGAATGAAACTACAACTAACCATGTACAGTAAATGTGGGAAGAAAAATTCAAGTATCTTTTTTCTTGGGAGTGGAAACTTCTAAAAGTGAAGAACATATGGCCATATAGCTCAGAATTATCATACTGAGGTGAAGCCTCAACAACTCAATTCAAGAGACAATGGGAAGGTGGTACAAGCATAGTGTGAAGTTCAATTCTTCCAGTGTGAATAACTTAGTCACTTTTCAAATCAATGTCTAAATCATAAGATAATTGAGGGTAATAATTATCAACCTTATTATAGGCCAAGGGAGAAAGGTCATTCATTCGCA
Source organism: Viscum album (assembly GCA_963277665.1). Lineage (NCBI taxonomy): Eukaryota > Viridiplantae > Streptophyta > Magnoliopsida > Santalales > Viscaceae > Viscum > Viscum album. The sequence goes on from OY728120.1 coordinate 1,208,472,133, forward strand.
GTCAATAAAGTTTAAGTAGAGTCTCAAAAATGATGTTTTGGTGGGTAATATCATCATACACTCAAATATAGCAAGTAAATTTTTTTATTCTACTTCTACGCATTCTGTTATTTCATTCACATTTACAAAGAAAATCAAGTTAATCCCTAAAATTTGAGTGGTAGTGTTTTTGGTTAAAACCTATAGAGAAACTATTCAACCATTAAAGGTATATCGGTATTCCCCTGTTATCTTTGGTGAGTGAAATATCTCAATAAACCTGGTGTTTATTATAATGGTTGAATTTGACATCATATTTGGGATGGATTAGTTGTCAAATTATAATTCCAATATCAACTATAAAATTAATTATATTTTTTTAACTTGAAGGGACAACCCATATTTATCTTCAAAGGATATATATCCCAACCTGATTATTTCCAATAACCACCACCTTTTTCTTTTTTATGGAATTTTTTTGTGAAGAAAGAGAGTAAAGATAAAGTTTAAAGATTGGATATGTACCCATTGCTCAGGAATACATTGATGTATTTCTTATATAGTTACCTGAACTTCCCCTAGAAGGATAGGTGTAGTTCTCAATTGAACTCATACCTAGATCCAAGACAATATCAAAGAACCCATATGGAATAGAATATGTTAAGTTATATAAATTAAGAAAACAACTTCCATATCTTTTAAAGGAGGGTTTTATTTAGCCAAGTGTGTCTCCTGGGGTAGAACATGTTATCTTTTTGAAAATAAATATGGATTTAATACAGAGATCTTAATGGGATCATTATAAATAACTCCTGAATATTGATGACTTGTTCGACCAACTTTAAGGGGATTAATTCTTCTCTAGGATTGACCTTCAATCAGGGTATCATCAGTTAAGGGTAAAGAAGGAACATACATAAAAGTCTTCCTTATAAAAAAGATATAGGAATTATGAGTTTTTTTTATTCCCTTTGGCTTGATTCATTCTTCTAATATATTTATGGATTTTATTAATAAAGTATTTAGGGAGTACCTTGATAAATTTTTGGTGTTATTTATTGAAAATATTATGATATATTCCAAAATTCATAAAGAGCATGAGGATAATCTACGGGTCATATTACAAACATTGAGGAAGTAAAAAAAAATTTGAAAATTCAAACAATGTGATTTTTGGTTACAATAAGCCACATTCTAGGGATACATCATGGCCAGTGAATAAATCTCAATGGATCCAGAAAAGATATAGGTCATGGAGGAGTGGACACATCTTACAACTATAATTAATATTCATAGATTCATTGGTCTAAAAGTATAATATATAAGGTTTGTCAAAAACTTTTCATGTATTTATAACCCACTATGAAAGTTAACTCGAAAGGGAGTTATGTTATCTAGACAAAGGAGTATGAAAAAAGTTTCCAATAATTTAATAGAAGGTTGGTTAGTGTATTGGTGCTAACTCTAATCTCTATTATAGAAGGATTTGTTATCTATAGTGATTCATATTTTAAATTTCTTATATGTTTTCTCATTAAAAAATAAAATGTTATTTCTTATTCCTAGATATTTAAAGCCTTATGAACAAGATTATCCTACTCATGACTTGGAGTTTTCTATATTCATTTACCCCCTAAAGATATGGAGAAACTATCTTTATATGTAAAGTGTAATATATACATATATCACCAAAGTTAAAAGTATATAATCCCACAAAAAGAACTAAATATGATAAAAATGAGATGGTTATAGATTCTTAAATATAATGACTCTACAATTAATTATCACCTTAGAAGATCAAAAAAATTGTATGAATTGAATAGTAAAGATCCTAGTGTTCATTCAATGATAAGGATTTCATGGGATCCTTTGATCAAGAACCTAGTAAGATTGGAAATGGGAATAATAAGGAAAGGTACATAATCAATCTTATCCCAAATGATTTCTCAACTATCATTACTGGATAATATAAATAAAGTTTGAAGAGATTATCCTTTGATGATAAAGATTATTGAGGCTGTGGAAAATGGTAAATTTTCTAAATTCAGTATTAATCAAGAAGTTTTACTAAAATTTAGTAAAATTATATATATTCCATATTTTTTGAAGATTAAAAAGGATCTAATGGATGAATATTATAGATCAAAATTCTCTATACATCTCAAAATCACTAAGATGTATAGGTACATTCATGATCATTATTGGTGGGTTGATATGAAAGAGGATATTTCCAATTATACTATAAGGTTCTTGGTGTGTCAATAAGTGAAGGTGGAGAAAAAACTTCCTAAAAGATTATTAAAACAACTACCCATAAGTACATGGAAGTGGGATGACATCACTATGGACTAATTCAATGGCCTTCCAAATAAATCCAAGCATAACAATCCTATATGGGTAATCATCGATAGATTGAAAATATTTACCCATTTTATTACCCTAAGAGTGTATTTCACCTTAGAATTATTAAAAACCCTCTATATTCAAAAAGTATTGATAATACATGGGGTATCACTACTGATATCTCTGTTCAAGATCTAATATTTACTTCTAAAATCTAGAGGAACCTTCAAAAGGCTATGAATACATAATTAAACCATAGCACGTCCTATCATCTCCAAACCGATGGGAAGTATGAGAGGAATATTAAAACATTGGAATAAATGTGATTTTATATCAAACATTATTTTAAGGGGAGTTGGGATTGACATATCTCACTTGCTTAATTCTCCTATAACAATAGTTTCCACTTGAGTATTCAAATGGAACATTTTGAATCTCTCTATGGAAAAAGGTTTAGAACTCCAACTTGTTGAAATGAAGTTTGAGAAGGGGAATTTTTTGGAATATACATTATAAAGGATACCATAGAAAAGATACAAGTTATTTAGAAACACATCAAGGATTCCCAGAGTTGACAAAAAAATTATGCTGACAACTGGATAAAGGACATAGAATTTCATTTTAGGGATCATTTTTTCTCAAGATATAATCATGGAAGGGAGTCATGAGGTTAGGAAAGAATGGAAAACTTTGTCTAAGGTACATTAGGTCATTTTATATTATGGATCATTTTGGAGCGGTTTCTTATCAATTAGTACTAATTCCAAATCTTTCCAATCTCCAGGATGTTTTACACATGTCCCTACAGAGAAAGTATATGTCTGACTTGACACATGTACTTGTAATAATGGTTTGGAGTTCAAAGATAAATTTATATATGAAGATGAACTGATCTAGCTCCTTGATATAAGGGAACAAGTGTTGAGGTAAAATATAACATGACTTTTGAAAGTCTTATAGATAAATTACAAGTTTAAAGGGACTAATGAGGGACTTTAGGAACCAATAAAAGAGAAATACCCCCATTTTTTGAAGTGGAACAAAAATTTGAGGATGAAATTTCTAAGGGGGGAATATAACAACCTAAAAATTCATTCTATGATGAATAAAAGAACATTGTTTTTCATAATGGATATTTTTTTATATTAAACAATAAAAGTAAATATAAATCCTATTAAAAAATATCAAGTAATAATTTAAATTACTATAGCTAAGAATATTATAGGGATATAAAAACAAAATAATATCAACCATGAAATGATATACTCCATAGGTTCAAACTCTTCAAAGAAGATTAAACCATCCATGAATTCTGTTAAAAGAAAACTACATGTTATGAATATAAAATAAATTTTAAAATTTGTTTTAAAAACCCTTGGGAATGAAGTAGTAAATATTTATGTTTAATGTCAAATATATAGGATGAAATCAAAAATGTGATCATTGAGATATAGATATTGGACAATATAATCATTGGATAATATAACCATTGGTTAATATGACCGTTGAGAAACATGACAATTGGTAATAATTATTACTATTAGAATTAGTATTTATCAATGGTAATGATAAATGATAATTTATTTAGAAAGGAGAAATGATGAACTCAACCAGAAGCTTCAAGCCTTTTGAAGACCATTTTTCAGAAATTTTGAGGGAGGTAGAATCATTGAGGTTTTTCCCTGAACAAACCCAATTATAGCTTCAACCAGTGGGGATTGAATAAAATCATCTATGTGAGAAGTTCAAGTTAGTGGAGATCACCACTAGGTCAATGTGAGCTGATTCACCCCATGAAAATACCAACATCACACACCTTACCCTTAGAATGTATGTTGGTGTAATAATGGGTAATGTATCCATACCAAATCACTATAAAAGTTTAATTTACTTTGTATAAAATAATTTTTTATTTCATCAATCCCTTTTTTATTATTATGTTATTTAATAACAAACACATGGATATAAGATAAGTTTGATAGATAGATTTTCATAAACAAATAAAACATAATTTTATTTTTAGAAAATATATACACTTTTATAATAAAATAAATTAATATAAATAAATTTTATTTTCATGAAATAGTCATATAAAAAAATATTTTTTATATATAAACGATAATATAATTTTATAATGGCCTGCGGATTTTTTTTATAAATGTCGGCAAGTTAATTATGTCATAAATACTGTTATTTTCAATAATTAAGGATTTATTATATAAATGAAAAATTATAATTGATAGAGAATTATTTTTTATAAAATAACCATTATATTTGAAATCATAAAATATAAATTAGTTTAGGGTGAAATTTTGAGAATTTTCTAAAATACTTTATTTTTTAGTGAATAGTAAAAATACAGTTTTGTGTTTTTAGTATGTTTTATAACTTCATATATATATGTAATAATGATTTAATAATTAATTAAATAAAATATATGAATAAAACTAAGTTATTTTACTAATATCATATATTTTTAATGGATTTAAATCAATTTCCAAACCTATAAATGACTTTACAAAGTCTAAAATGGAAATTATGATTTTGAAAACTATATTTTATAGAAAATTTACTTTTCCATTACCAAAGTAATATTAAAAAAATCAGTTATAATGGATTGAAATATTATAAAATCTTACTCAAATGTCTTAAACCATGAGCAGAAACTATGGGTAAGCCCCTATAATTCCATGACCTATATTTGGAAATTATTAAAAAATTCTTCCAGTTTTACGATAAATACCCACCCATCCCCCATTAATCTCTATTAAAAATCTATAATACATTAATTTTTTGTCATAGTAACACCAAAATAGTCCCTCTAAGGTTTCCTTAAGTCCTCAATGTTCCATACTCAAGTTTTAGGAAGCAACACTTCAAGGTAAGGGAAATATCCACTTCTTATTTTATGTTCAAGTACCTCTTTTGTGAGATGATTTCTAAATATTGGATTAAAATATTTTTATAAATTTTTTTATTATACCATTAATTAAAATGTAGTGTTTTATTAATTCTAGTCCTTCATCCCCTCCCATCATTCCATTTCCATAATCCATATTTTATATCGTCATGTAGTCGAATTCATTTCTTGAATTTCTATCTTTCACATGAATTTTTTTTATATTTTGAATATTCAAACCATTTATTTATCCATATATATTCACCTAGATATAAATATAATTTTATTTATTTGGGGAGTTACATGTATTAAACCCGCATTCCATTTCCATGGGTTAAAAATGATGTAATATTCAAGTCTTTAAGCCCTTATGTATATAGTGATTTTATATGAAACCCTTTATTTATCCCTCATGGGTTACAGATGAAATGATTTATTATGAAAAATGTGGCTCACATGAATTAATTCATATGAATGGTTCACCTTGATAGTTCTCTAATTCATTATGTAAACAATTGATCTCTATGGATGACATGTTTTATGATACCTTGGTGAATAACCTTGGTAATCATATTTTATGACACCTTGATGATAAACCTTGGTGATATGCTTATGAATGTAACATTTTTATGTTGTAGATACATTTCTATGATATGATTCATGATATTTATATTATTATATGTCTCATGTTCTTCTGATCATGACCGATTTTCATTCTTTATAGTCACAAGTTAAATATCTCCTTTGTTTATTCCCTTAATGAGCTTTATGCTCATCCCTTTATTTATATTTATGTCCCCAGGATATGATATGAAAAAAAGTAAATTAGTATGAACCTATGAATAAGACTTTCAAGTGTATTTAAATAATGTTAATGTTATTCATGTATTATGTTTTCAATTTCTAAGAAGTTAAACCTCAAAAGATCCTCTGTATTATTAACTATTTGACCATGTAATGAAATTTTTATATATAAAAAAGGTGTGATTCCATATTGGTCTGTGTATAAGGGAGTATAGGAGGTACCCTTTTATAAGTGAGAGTAGTGGAACCCTTGTAAATAAATTAAACTTTTAAATAATATAAAATCATTTTCATGGGAAATTGTAACCAAATGGTCGAAGTTTTGAATAAAAAATAATTTAAGGTCATAATACACTCAACCAATCATGTTTAGATAATTTTTAATGATATTGAAAACCTAATATCTTATCTGAACCCCCTCATTAACCCTTTTAATACTTACTACAGTGATAAAAAAATTATTATGGTAACTATTCAATGTGACAAAAAAATTAAATGGAACACATTAGATAATTTGAATATAATGATTCCAAATTTTTAATCTATTTTAAAATATTTAATTCCTATATTTTTAAAAAAATAACTTTAACATAAATATGTAAAATTCAATGAAAATTAGGTTTTTATAAAAATGACTTTTTGAGCATAAAACTAATTTTATACAAAAATAATGTGTATAATTGATTCGTATGAAATTTATTGGTTTATCAATAAAAATTAGATTTATTTGAATTGAAAATCAATATAAAAAATAATGTATCCATGCAATTACTTAATTAATTAAAAGGAAAAAAACAATTCTTTTATTAGAATAAAATATTGCTTATATTTTTAAAAAGTAAAACATATATTTATATGTTAAAATTATATTTTAAAATAATTTATATTGCTTATTAAAAATATATTTTGTCGATAAATTGTTTTTCTTAAAAATTCAATTCATTCTTATATCATGATAATTACATAAAAGTGACAGTATTTTTAAAATCGGTATTTTTCATGATCCACCTAAAAATAAATATTTTTAAAAAAATCATTATAAGATAATTTTGACATACTGAATTCAAAAATTATGGCCATTATATAAAATTCAAATTATTAAAATTATAAATTTATCTTTTAAATAAAAATATAAAATATAAAGAAGAACTACTATTATAGAAAAAAAGTAATTTTAAGGTTTAAGTGTTCTAAATATTATTTCATATAATTTAATAACTAAATGAATTTTATTATATTAGTTAATAAATTTATATAGTACATATTATCATAATCATCTCTTAAAAGTGATAAATTTAATATATTAGGATAAAATACACAACAGTTTAAAAACATTCTTTGAAAAATATCCCTTTTGAAAATTGAATATTTTTAAACATATCATATTAATTATTTATTTTATAATAATTAAATGTCATCAATAAAAAAAATAAAATGTAAATATCATGTTTTATTACTATATTTCTATTTATTAAACGTTTATTTTAATACTTCATGACCTGTTTTAGTTTTCCATTGTGTGTATTATAAGCTATCAAACATTGTATTATTTTAAAAAGAATTACATATTAGAATCTTAGGGTGTTACACCCTAAGTGAGGATAAATATAGAATAACACTTAAAGAGGATTTGGTTTGGTGACTAAGGTCTAACACTATATGAATATCCCAAAAAAATCAAGTTCGAGTAGATTTTCTAGTCCATTCATCCTGACCAACAGATGATCCACCAAGAAACCAATATTACATACATCTTCTTAATCTCTAACACAATATATCACCTTCCATCTAGTTTTAAAAGAACTTTATTTCTCAACTTTTTAGTTTCCATGAATATCCCTATTGAAGAGGATGGATCACAAATGGCATCGAAGGGGGGGAAAGGCCAATTTGGTAATCAATAGCATTAAAGTGGGGGGATAGGTGAGGGGTAAGGGAGAAATGTAAGAGAATAGGCAAGGTGCTAGTGTCAACATGGAGGGGGTGAGATGGGGATTCAAGAAGGTGTGGTGGGATGAGGACTGATAAGGTAAGGTAAAAAATAGGGATGAGGTGAGTAAGGGATTTGTTATTATATGGAGGAATGAGGGTTTCAATAGAGTGGAGGGGAAATCAGAGGGGAAATGTGAGTGATTAGAGAAATAACTGATTTCTCTCACCCACTTAGTTTCCCTAACCTGTTAGATTTCATGGCTTTCCCTAGGGTTGGACCTATTCGTAAAGGTTAGTTGTTGGACTATTACACTATAAAGCTGCCTTGGACTATAGTGAACTAGAGTTAATACTCCACCATTAAGGGTGCCTCATAGTTCTTCATGAAGTCGGTGGTGTGATGAATTGATCTGGATCAAGGAGCTAATTGGGTTTTACTGGTCTAACATTTAAATATTGGGACTTAGCTTAGTATGTGATGAATATTTAGTATTGTAGAAGGAATATGGTTATAGTTTTGGTTTGATTAGTTGGATTTTTAATGAAATCCTTTTATTATAGTTTTTAATTGGTGTTAATCCTATTTATTTCTTGGGATGGTGTTGTTGGGTGTTCACTAAAATGTACATGCATGAAATGCATGTACACATGCATATAATTCCTGAAGTATATATATGATATATGATATTATATATATAGTGTATTTTTTAATATATGAATACATTTATATATTTATTATGCTTGTGATGCATAAGAATAATATGTGTGTGTGTGATATATATATTTATTATTATTTCTCCTAGATGGTTTTTCATCAATTATAGTTCTTTATAAGTGAATAACAGCTTTGTATTAAATTCATTGAAAATATTCAATGAATTATCCCCAATAGTTTTAAATTCATATGATGTGATGAGTCTTAGGCTTCAGATATAAAAGAGGATGATATTATGACGTCCTGAATCAGGAGCCACTAAACGGTGCCCCAAGACGGTTGGCCACATGCCCTCAAGCGCACCTCCCCATACTCCAGAGGGTGTCGACTAGTAGCGAGGGTGTGTTAAGTCAGTATTGGGGATATTGTACCCTCTTTTATCAGAATAAAACACCAATGTAAGCAAATAAAAATAACTAAGTGCGGAAGCGTATAAATAATTATAAGAAATCCATATCATAGGATAACAAAAACATGAAAATACAATACTCAACTGAAAGGTAAAACATGCTATGACAATGAAAATGTCAAGTGTCTACAATTAAACTAAAAGTAAAGACACAACGACCCCCAAGCAGTTCTCGAACCACATCTGGTTCCCTCTCCAATTCTTTAATCCCAAACTACAACCTATCCTAGGGCCTTTCCCTTATCATATCCTGTAACAACAAAGTCTACTCAGGTGCTGATTAGGCGGCTCGAATAGGGTGTGAGTACAACTCAGTAGGCCACCGCCAAAAGTGTCTAAAAAGAGTCTAGTCAAAAGATAGTTCATACAGTTATATAAATTAATAAATACAATACATAATTAAATAGTTATCAAATTTTCATTTAATCTTTAATCATCACATTAGGCCAAGATTCAATTCATGTTTCTCATTTGAATCATCATTCATTATTATTAATCATTTGGTGTAGGTCGTCATGCCTAGCACCCCAAATATTATTAAGTGTAGGTCTCCATACCTATCACTCTATATATTATTTGGTGTAGGTAATTATGCATAGCATCCCATAATCTCAAGCTTGGATAACTATTGGGGATGAATGCCGTGTCCAAGTCCCAACTTCTAACCGGTCTACAACGCCATGTCTAAAACCCAATAAATCTTAACCATTTAATCATTCATTAATTAACAAGAATTTTCCATATCATTCTATTACTAATACAATGATTAATTAAACATTTCAAATGCCATTAGTTAACTCAAAAATTAACAAAGCACAAAACCCATTAATTAATTTATCAATTAATTAATCAATCAACATAATTCTCATTCCATAATTAATTATTTACAATTAATTATCCATATCAAATCCCAACTTTTCATTATTAATTCTCACAATTAATTATCTTTTATCAACATCATGTAACATAATTAATTCTCACAATTAATTATCTTACATAGCCAACATCATTTCATAATTAGTATCCCCTAATTAAGTATCTTATCACAATCAATTCAATATCTCAGATACAATATCTCAACCCATAACCAATATCTAAAAAATATATCTATTTGGGAACCCCCCCCCCCCTTCATTTGTTCTATGATTCGATTGTCAATTAATCACCAAGGTCACAAGTAAATTCCAAATTCCTAATTAATCCAATTTTGGAAATCAATCATTAAGGGAATCTATTAAATACATAAAATCACGTTCACATATCAAATACAATAGTATGGGATTTCAATTTAGACCACCTACCTCAGTTTATTGATGGAAGTTATCCCAACAGAAATCCCCAAAATCCAAGCATCACAACGTCGTCAATCAAGCTCCAATCTAAATCCCTAAACCAAAATTAAGATCAAAGGCATCAAGTTCTAGAAAATATCGATCTAGATCCAAAATTATAGATCTAGATCTCAACCCATAGGTTTAGAGCCATGGAAATAGTGGATATATTCCATGAAAAGATCAAGTAAATATAGAATAAATAATGGTAGAAGCAACGAGATGAAATACACTTACTGAGAAGAGATCAGATCTTCAATCTGAGCTTCTAATCTTGAAGAAAATTGTTCGAATCTCCTTGGAATCCCTCCAAAAGGATCTGAGATCACCTAGAATTTGTTGATCCTAATTAAAGGTCAAAATATGGGAGTCTCAGGGGGTCATGTGGTTTTAAAAAAGGATTTTTGGATATTAAATTTTGTGTGCATGGTTTTCTGGGTAGAGGTGCACGGTTAGGAAAAAATGTGCACCAACCATGTGTTCTTCCACTACCTACATGGATCGATGGAGCACAGTTATGAAAATCATGTGCCAACCATGCCGACCTCCATTGTCTGCATAGTTAGCTTGCACATGGTTTGGCCAAACTATTCACAACCCCATGTCTTCCCAAGTTACTTAAAAACTTCACCCAAATGCACACCAGTTCACACCCCAACCCAAAGGTACTTAATAACAACAAATAAAAGTACCTAAAAACATTCTTGAGATTTCTCTAAAAAATATCAGGATCTTAAAATCTCCCCACATTATAATAGCTCATCCTTGAGATACACTCCTGAACTTCTCTAAGATTCTAAGCCAAAAATATTAGGCCATGATCCCTCATGTCTGCTTCTCATTCCCACGTTTCCTCTTGAACGCTTCCATGTTTCCATAACACATGAACTAACAGCATGGTCTTTCCCTAAAACACTTTCTCACTGCGATACATCACACGTATCAGATGCTCCTTAAAGAATGCATCTATCTCAATATCAACCTCTTCCACATCAATCACATGATAAGGGTCAGGGTGATACTGTTGTAGTTGTGATGTAACACCCCAGGTAAATAAAGAATATGAAATTTCTATATTTATCCATATTTGCGAATAAAATATTAATATTACTTTAAAGGGGATGCTATGCTCAATGGCGTACCCAACACGCAACAACGAGTTTCTTGGGAATCTTACGTTGCACTCTAATAATATTATTTTAAATGGTAGTTAACGCCAAGACGTTGTAATGGCGGGAATGAACAGAACTAACTAAAAAATGATTATATATGTTTTTCAAATATTTTTACTCCTTACAATAAATTTTATAGGATTAAAAATGCGAATGAATCCAATTTTAAGCGTAAACATTCCAATATTCTTTAAAAGGTCGATTAACCACCTTTTAATGGCGAACCTATTTTAAATCCACTTTTTGACAATTTTATAAGCTCTATTTTTCAAAATAAACATATTATTTATGATTGGGACATTGAAATTTACCTTGGGTTAATTTTTGGTATTTTTCTGACAATCTTCATTTTTCAATGAAAAGTGAAAAATACTGCATTTTACATCAAAACTGCTTTTTCATATAATTTAATTATATGGATATATTATCTTTTTTAATTTGTTTTAAAGTTTAATTAGAATATATTTTTACCATGTAAGTCAATTATGGTCATTGTGATTAATTTCACTTTGGAATTAGTCATAAACAAGTGCCAAACTTTTCATAAATATTGTTTCTTAAAAACCCGCTATTTGTTTTGACAACGAGAAGTTTTTTTTAAATTAATTATTGCAATTTATGTGTTTTTAATTTGGTAAAATGAATTACATATTTGGAATCAGAAGGTCCAAATTATGTAATTAAGACTGTTTTGTTTTTGGACATTATGAATAGTAACGACGGTAATTATCTTTAATTATCTTGATTAATGAGTAATCGGGTAGTTAAAGATAATAAGATAATATCATAATAATAAAAAATGACCACAAAATGTGTCCTAAGGCTACTTTTTGTCTCATGTCTGACCATGGGATTCCTTGTGACAAACTTGGGGGCCCCATGGAATCACTTTTGTGAGAAAGTGACTTTTTATCTTTTTATTTTTAAAAAATGTTAAATGTAACAAAGAATGTATCACCTAAGTAAAATATTTTTAATTTTGTCTACATAAATGATCTTTTGGACTATAAATATTAATTAGAAAGATAAAAATATTTCCTACATCATAGTATTTTTTTTATAATTTTTGGACATTAAATAAATTAAATTATTTATGACATCATGATGATGCAGCGATGACCTCATTATTTAACGATTTAAATAAAATAGAAAGATAATGTAAAATCTAAGACCTAAACATGTCCAAAACCTATTGGATGGGTGGATTTAGAACCCTTATCACCTTATCCTCAAAAAACATCAATGTGGTACCATTAAAATCCGAAAGTCATTTGAAAATAAAGTTACATTTTATACCTTTCCAAGAGTGCCCCTCCTCTCCTCTTATAAAAGGCCCCCACCTCTACCTCCTTACCCACACTTCCAAAGCCTTTTTCTAGGCCAACCCCTGCCCATTTTGTCTCTCCACATCCCTATATAACTCCTTGAAGCCTTAATTTGGGCATAATCCTTTCCAAGGAAGCCTTTGAGCTCAAATTAAAGGAAGTTACCCGATTTTAAGGTAATATCTTCGCTTGAGTCCTTTTATTTTATTTTGCTTCTCCACCCCCCTAAACTCTTTTTATTATTTTATTTTGTAACAAATACAGTATCTTCAATATACTAGGATGTTTTTATAAGAAGGATTCGATCTACACTTACACACACCTACATCTAATGGTTAAGGAACATATTGTTTCCGTGGATGGCGAATTTCTGCCTCCCGAAACGATGATTGTTCAACATTCTTCTAACACCTTCAAAGGTGGCCATTAATATGACACTATATTTATATATGATATCTAATATTTTTATGTTTTACTTAATCTTCTGTATTTTTTAATTTATTTCATACCTTTATAGTTTTCATTATGGGTAAACGCGATATCTTCATTTAAGGAAGTGCGGACTAACGCCCCCTCAAAGTGATTTGATTCGTTAATACCATATGTGGTACGTATAAAGGATATATTTAATGATATTATATATGATACCATACTGTAATTAAAATACTATTATTTATCATTATGTTTTAATTCCATTAAATATGAAATAGAAATGGAAGTAGCGTTCATGCGTACGTATGACTTACCGTCTCCATGAACGGTGCATTTCATTTCTTAACTCTAAATGTTATGTAATATTATAAATGCATGAATATACTTGATATATATGATATATATGATATCTAAATCATGAATACAATTATGGATATAATGAACCTTTGACCACACGAACAACATGTAATTGTAAGAGGTCCACTTTCGACTTAAGAACCAAATATCGACAAAACAAACATTATTAACTTAAATGATTACATAATGTTTATGACATGGTAATAAGTGATATAAAGGGAATAATGAACTTGAAAATGTTCTTAATGAAGTATAAATTAACTCAAGTTTATTATTCAGGAGATTAAATAACGATCGAGTCATGTCGGACACGAGGTAAGGGACCCTACTCCTCTCTTTTTAAGTACACTATTTTATGTCATTCCTTTTAAAGATCATATTTCTTATTATTGGGAGGTTATTTTATATTAATCTTACTGTAATTTTTATGTTCATATGATGAGAGACCATATTCTCTCTCATCAATCCATTTTGGAAGTTTTGAGTGGCGCCGTTAGGCTCCCGAATTTTCGTAAGAGATCTATCCTCTCTCTTTCTTTTTAAGTACTATCCTTTATGTCGCTTCTTTTAAGCTCCTCTTTGTTATGTTGGGGGATTTTATTTTATATTATTATTTCTTTAAACTTTATGTTAATATTATGAGATACCCTATTTGATCTCATCAATCCATTTTTGGACGTTTTAAGTGGCACCGTTAGGCTGCCGAGTTTTCGTAAGGGATTTTTCATCTCACTTTTATTCCCGTGAGATTTGTGCTACATTTGCCACAATTTCCTTTGAGTGGTGTATGTACTTCCCATTATTTTACTCATTGTGTAATATAATTTCTTTTATGAGTATTTACATCAATGTTGTATTGTCCTTCTTTCACGAGGTGTATGTTTCAAAAGATACCCATGTCGGTAAGGGAACCTTTCACCCTCCTCTTTTTAAAAGACTTCTTTTGTTGGGTCTTTTAATTTACATATTGTTATATTGGGTTATGTTCTCATATATCCTTATTGATGTAAATTTTATGTACAAGTGATGAGATACCCTTTTTTTATCTCTCATCAACTCATTTTGATGCGACACCGTTAGGCTGTCAAGGGAACTTCTTAACCCAATTTCGATTTCTTTGGGTTCAACATGTAGTTATTGAATATTTCATCATTTGAATATGTGTGAATGACCTTTGATTATTTTACACTTAATATCCACTTATATTTGGTGTATTCGTTTTTCGCACATAATTATGTAATTGATTTATCCTTAAACCAAGGATACCGTCTTTGTATGGGACTTCGTCTCAATCTCCTTTCATTGAGGCATATTTTGTTTTATACAAAACCTTCTTTTACACGGTGTATAAACCCCTTTGACTTTTACGTTTATCCAAAATGAATCTTTTTTTATACGAAGCGTTTACTAAACGACAAAAGGGAATGTTTTTGTCGTACGTATGCGGTGAAAACGAATTCTCCGCTGCCGTGACCATTATTTGAGTTTCGGCTTCCTCTACAAGCCATACATTTTTTTAAAAGAAAAATAAATACCATGTTTTAATTTTCTTTTATTTTGGTATTGAAAACGTTTTTCATAATGTTTTTATTTCAATGTGTTGTATTGATATCTTGTGATTGAAAGGTGGAAATGTTATGTTTCCTTTATGCATGTTTTATGTGATACGATTATGTTGAGGTTCTTGGGAATTATTATGAAGGCGGGTGGTTCCATGATAAACTAAGGGCGGGTGAGCCCGATATAGCTCTCCAATGCATTGGGTAACACGAAGTAGTGAAACATTAAGGTTTCTCCGAAGAGATTTAGGGAATATACTGTGGTGGGTATTCCAAACGCAACCAAGAGGGTTACTCCCTACGTAATAATGTTATGAATGACTCAAGTTACCTTTTATGTCTTATGATTTATATGATTTATTCATGATTTGATGAGGTATGTTAAAGTGCCTATGTTTTATGGGTAAAGTATGATTTCATTATTATGTATATATGAACTCATGTTTCCTTTCCATATTCTTATATCCCTTACTGAGCTTTTTATGCTCATCACAAGTTTTTGAAATGTTTTTCACAGGTCAAGGGAAAGGTACATGATGTGATGATAGTGTCAAGGAAGTGTCAAGACAGAATCCATGTTTTATTTTAAATATGTTTCTGTTGATGGGAAAAAATGAATACTGTCTTTTATATAACCACTTTGTTTAAAAGTGGAATGTAATGCAAGTTTCATGATCTAATTCTCTAAAACTCTAAACCTGAAAAGATCCTCAATGTGTAATCTTGTAATAACTCAAGATTAAGTAAGGTTTAAGGCTGGGGCCTTATAGTTGGTATCAAAGGTCGGTTTAGATAACTTTAGAGGTTATGGTATTCTTTAAGCATAAGTGACATTACCATAATGGTTAGGATTTTAGAAAGAGTTATAGTTTTAGATAAAGTTAATGGGTAAGTATATCTTAGTGTTTATCTTCCTCATTAGTACATGATGGTTTTGTTGATATACTCACACTGAAATTTCTATTTTTAGTGAATGGATGGATCTAGAAGGCACCAAAGAGACAATAGGTTTGAAGGAAACTGTGGTGGTTCTCTGATTAAGATACTAGATAAAATGGGGGATTCAATGTGGAAACTTGTGGTTGTTCTAAACCAACTATCAAGGAGTCATGATAAACCACTTGAACCTTGGTATGTTCTATAATGCATCATGTATGAGATGACCAATCGATGTGGAAGTTTAGGTAATAATTATAAAGGTAACCATTAGAGTTTATATGATCCTTACTTTTGAGGTAATTATGGGTTATTATATGATATGATGGAAAATGAAAGGCATGAGATAAACTTGAGGTTAAAATATGTTATGATTATTTTTGAAGATTTTATCTCGTTTTGTGGAATGTTTTAAGAATTATATAGTTTTGGAAAAATGACAACACGCAGACCGTGTGACAACCCGTCGCGTCGGACAAAGCTGCGGGAATCGAACCCACAACCAAAGTGCGACTGGTATATATCGCCTACCACTGGACTACGTGAAGTCCCTGGTTAGTTTGACTGATTCTTTTTAGTTAGATGATTTTATTAATTAAGAGTAAGTTGATTTTGGGTTATTTATTAAAATGATTAACCTATCATGGAGGATATGTGATTAGGTTAATTACTTTTCAAAACGAGACTTTAGGAGCAACTGATGTTGTTTGGAGATAAATGTTACGATTTAACTTAGAAGACTATGTGACTAAATCCTTCAAATATTTGGGTTTCAATCTTAGATTGGTTTACTTTGAAGAATTTTATGGACAAATTGTTTATCGAATGGTCCTCGTTGAACTTTGGGTTTTGTTGGACAAATTTTGGAGATTAAGAATAGATTTTCTTTTTTTAAAGGGTTATCCTTTTCTGGATTATCTGATCTTGTACTAACCTTTTTGGTTTTGGTTTTGGTTTTGGTTAAAGTCTAAAGACATGGAAAGTATATAGTTCTCTTTTGTGTATTAGGTGATTCTCAGGAAGTTGATTATAGTACTCTTAATGCGAACAAGTCTTCCTAAAAACTCGTCTTTTGGAGAAAATATGAGTTTGATTAAGGAATCTAGTAAAATTTGAAAGTCTACGTGACAAGTAAGTATGTTTCATTATGATTTAGTTAAGCTAAAAAAAATAAATTCCTCAATGAATAGTAACTTAAAACAAAAATGTTGTCTGTTAACTTTTCCTACTGGGGAATCGAATACCGTTTAAACCATCACAAGTTTGTGATTTTCTTATGGTTAACTTTCTCCTAGACATGTATACTATCACTCTCCATCAGAAAATGAACCTTTTTTTCCTCCTCCATGTCCATATTTTCATACTTGGAATCCTAGTATGGGTTAACTCAGGTGACCTTTGAACTTATCTTTCTTTATTTTTAAAGTGATTTTTTTACCGACTCTTGTTCCGATGTGGGACTTTCAAGGATGTTTCCAAACTCAATTTTAAAATTGCGAGGATGCAATTCCCAAAAGGGGGGAAGGATGTAACACCCCAGGTAAATAAAGAATATGAAATTTTTATATTTATCCATATTTGCGAATAAAATATTAATAATACTTTAAAGGGGATGCTATGCTCAATGGTGTACCCAACACGCAACAACGAGTTTCTTGGGAATCTTACGTTGCACTCTAATAATATTATTTTAAATGGGAGTTAACGCCTAGTCGTTGTAATGGAGGGAATGAACAGAACTAACTAAAAAATTATTATATATGTTTGTCAAATATTTTTACTTCTTACAATAAATGTTATAGGATTAAAAATGCGAATGAATCCAATTTTAAGCGTAAACATTCCAATATTCTTTAAAAGGTCGATTAACCGCCTTTTAATGGCGAACCTATTTTAAATCCACTTTTTTGACAATTTTATAAGCTCTATTTTTTAAAATAAACATATTATTTATGATTGGGACATTGAAATTTACCTTGGGTTAATTTTTGGTATTTTTCTGACAATCTTCATTTTTCAATGAATAGTGAAAAATACTGCATTTTACATCAAAACTGCTTTTTCATATAATTTAATTATATGGTTATATTATCTTTTTTAATTTTTTTTAAAGTTTAATTAGAATATATTTTTACCATGTAAGTCGATGATGGTCATTGGGATTAATTTCACTTTGGAATTAGGTATAAACAAGTGACAAACTTTTCATAAATATTGTTTCTTAAAAACCCGCTATTTGTTTTGACAACGGGAAGTTTTTTTTAAATTAATTATTGAAATTTATGTGCTTGTAATTTGGTAAAATGAATTACATATTTGGAATCATAAGGTCCAAATTATGTAATTAAGACTGTTTTGTTTTTGGACATTATGAATAGTAACAACGGTAATTATCTTTAATTATCTTGATTAATGAGTAATCGGGTAGTTAAAGATAATAAGATAATATCATAATAATAATAAAAAATGACCACAAAATGTGTCCTAAGGCTACTGGTTGTCTCATGGCCGACCATGGGATGCCTTGTGCCAAACTTGGGGGCCCCATGGAATCACTTTTGTGAGAAAGTGACTTTTTATCTTTTTATTTTTAAAAAATGTTAAATGTAACAAAGAATGTATCACCTAAGTAAAATATTTTTAATTTTGTCTACATAAATTATATTTTGGACTATAAATATTCATTGGAAAGATAAAAATATTTCCTACATCATAGTATTTTTTTATAATTTTTGGACATTAAATAAATTAAATTATTTATGACATCATGATGATGCAGCGATGACCTCATTATTTAACGATTTAAATAAAATGGAAAGATAATGTAAAATATAAGACCTAAACATGTCCAAAACCTATTTTATGGGTGTATTTAGAACCATTATCACCTTATCCTCAAAACACATCAATGTGGGACCATTAAAATCCGAAACTCATTTGAAAATAAAGTTACATTTTATACCTTTCCAAGAGTGCCCCTCCTCTCCTCTTATAAAAGGCCCCCACCTCTACCTCCTTACCCACACTTCCAAAGCCTTTGTCTCGGCCAACCCCTGCCCATTTTGTCTCTAAACATCCCTCTATAACTCCTTGAAGCCTTTCTTTGGGCATAATCCTTTCCAAGGAAGCCTTTGAGCTCAAATCAAAGGAAGTTACCCGATTTTAAGGTAATATCTTCGCTTGAGTCCTTTTATTTTATTTTGCTTCTCCACCCCCCTAAACTCTTTTTATTCTTTTATTTTGTAACAAATACAGTATCTTAAATATACTATGATGTTTTTATAAGAAGGATTCGAGCTACACTTACACACACCTACATCTAATGGTTAAAGAACATACTGTTTCCGTGGATGGAGAATTTCTGCCTCCCGAAACGATGATTGTTCAACATTCTTATAACACCTTCAAAGGTGGCCATTAAGATGACACTATATTTATATATGGTATCTAATATGTTTATTTTTTACTTAATATTTTGTATTTTTTCATTTATGGAATACCTTTATGGTTTCCATTATGGCTAAACGCGATATCTTCATTTAAGGAAGTGCGGACTACCGCCCCCTCAAAGTGATTTGATTCGTTAATACCATATGTGGTACATATAAAGGATATATTTAATGATATTATATATGATACCATACTGTAATTAAAATAATATTATTTATCATTATGTTTTAATTCCATTAAATATTAAATAGAAATGGAAGTAGCGTTCATGCGTACGTACGGCTTACCGTCTCCATGAACGGTGCATTTCATTTCTTAACTCTAAATGTTATGTAATATTATAAATGCATGAATATACTGGATATATATGATATATATGATATCTAAATCATGAATACAATTCTGGATATAATTAACCTTTGACCACGTGAACAACATGTAATTGTAAGAGGTCCACTTTCGACTTAAGAACCAAATATCGACAAAACAAACATTATTAACTTAAATGATTACATAATGTTTATGACATGGTAATAAGTGATATAAAAGGATTAATAAACTTGAAAAAGGTTCTTAAGGAAGTAGAAATTAACTCAAGTTTATTATTCAGGAGATTAAAGAATGATTGAGTCATGTCGGACACGAGGTAAGGGACCCTACTCCTCTCTTTCTTTTTAAGTACACTATTTTATGTCATTCCTTTTAAAGATCATATTTATTGTTATTGGGATGTTATTTTATATTAATCTTATTGTAATTTTTATGTTCATATTATGAGATACCATATTCTCTCTCATCAATCCATTTTGGAAGTTTTGAGTGGCGTCGTTAGGCTGCCAAATTTTCGTAAGAGATCTATCCTCTCTCTTTCTTTTTAAGTACTCTCCTTTATGTCACTTCTTTTAAGCTCCTCTTTGTTATGTTGGGGGATGTTCTTTTATATTCCTCTTTATGTAAACTTTATGTTAATATTATGAGATACCCTATTTGATCTCATCAATCCATTTTTGGAAGTTTTAAGTGGCGTCGTTAGGCTGCCGAGTTTTCATAAGGGATTTTTCATCTCACTTTTATTCCTGTTAGATTTGTGCTAAATTTGCCACAATTTCCTTTGAGTGGTGTATGTACTTCCCATTATTTTACTCATTGTGTAATATAATTTATTTTATGAGTATTTACATCAATGTTGTATTGTCCTTCTTTCACGAGGTGTATGTTTCGAAAGATACCCATGTCGGTAAGGGAACCTTTCACCCTCCTCTTTTTAAAAGACTTCTTTTGTTGGGTCTTTTAATTTACATATTGTTATGTTGGGATATGTTCTCATATATCCTTATTGATGTAAATTTTTTGTCCAAGTGATGAGATACCCTTTTTTTATCTCTCATCAACTCATTTTGATGTGACGCTGTTAGGCTGTCAAGGGAACTTCTTAACCCAATTTCGATTTCTTTGGGTTCAACATGTAGTTATTGAATATGTCATCCTTTGAATATGTGTGAATGACCTTTGATTATTTTACACTTAATATCCACTTATATTTGGTGTATTCGTTTGTCACACATAATTATGTAATTTATTTATCCTTAAACCAAGGATAATGTCTTTGTATGGGACTTCGTCTCAATCTCCTTTCATTGAGGAATATTTTGTTTTATACAAAACCTTCTTTTATACGGTGTATAAACCCCTTTTACTTTTAAGTTTATCCAAAAGGAATCTTTTTTTATACGAAGAGTTTACTAAACGACAAAAGGGAATGTTTTTGTCGTACATATGCGGTGACAACGACTTCTCTGTTGTCGTGACCATTATTTGAGTTTCGGCTTCCTCTACAAGCCATACCTTTTTTTAAAAGAAAAATAAATACCATGTTTTACTTTTATTTTCTTTTGGTATTGAAAATGGTTTTCATAATGTTTTTATTTCAATGTTTTTTATTGATATCTTGTGATTGAAAGGTGGAAATGTTATGTTTCCTTTATGCATGTTTTATGTGATACGATTATGTTGAGGTTCTTGGGCATTATTATGAAGACGGGTGGTTCCATGATAAAATAAGGGTGGGTGAGCCCGATATAGATCTCCAATGCATTAGGTAATGCGAAGGAGTGAAACATTAAGGTTTCTCCGAAAATATTTAGGGAATATACTGTGGTGGGTATTCCAAACGTAACCAAGAGGGTTACACCCTACGTAAGAATGTTATGAATGCCTCAAGTTACCTTTTATGTCTTATGATTTCTATTATTTATTCATGATTTGATGAGGTATGTTAAAGTGCCTATGTTTTATGGGTAATGTATGATTTCATTATTATGTATATATGAACTCATGTTTCCTTTCCATATTCTTATATCCCTTACCGAGATTTTTATGCTCATCCCAAGTTTTTGAAATGTTTTTCACAGGTCAAGGGAAAGGTACATGATGTGATGATAGTATCAAGGAAGTGTCAAGACAAAATCCATGTTTTATTTTAAATATGTTTCCGTTGATGGGAAAAATGAATACTGTCTTTTTTGTAACCACTTTGTTTAAAAGTGGAATGTAATGCAAGTTTCATGATCTAATTCTCTAAAACTCTAAACCTGAAAAGATCCTCAATGTGTAATCTTGTAATAACTCAAGATTAAGTAAGGTTTAAGGGTGGGGCCTTATATGTGACATACGAAAAACATCATGCATAGCACTAAATTTCTGTGGAAGTGTTAATCGGTATGCCACTGGCCTGATTCTCTCCAGCACCTCAAACGGTCCTATAAATTGGGAACCAACTTTTCCTTCCTCTGTATCCCGGGGTGACCCAATCTAGGAAACACCGAAATAAATACACAATCACTGTCTATAAACTCTATGGGTTGTATCTGTTAATTAGCATATGAATCCTACCTACTCTAATCCATATCCATACATTTCTGAATCAACTGTACCAGCTATGATGTCTCCTGAATGAGACTTGGTCCCAACAACTCTGCCTCACCCACCTCTAACCAACAAAGTAGTTCTGTATAAGGTATACTATAAAGTTCCTCATATGGTTCCACATGTATAGTTTCCTAATAACTATTGATATAGGAAAATTCCACTAAATCCAAGTGCTTCTCTCAAGAACCACCAAAGTCAAGCACACATGCTCGCAGCATATCCTCTAACACCTATATGGTACACTCTAACAACTCATATATTTGTGGGTGTAATTTTGTACTTAACAGAACTTTTGTACCAATAACCTTATGTAATCCCTTACAGAAGCATGAAGTAAAGCACAAATCATGATCTGAAACTATATTCCATGGCACCCCATGAAAACAAACTATCTCTCATACATACAGTTCTCCCGACTACTTTACTATAAAGGTTTCCCTGATAGGAAATAAATGTGATACCTTTGTTAGTCGATCCACAATGACCCAAATAGTATCATTATTTCTAAGAGTCTTTGGAAGTCTTACCACAAAATCCATAGTCACGTCATCCCACTTCCATTATAGAATAGGCAACAGCTGCAATAGGCCTTGAGGTCATCGATGCTCTGCCTTCACCTACTAATAGGCGAAACATCTTGTTATGAACCCTGATATCTCCTTTTTCTTGTATAGATACAAAAACTTTCATCATAGGTCATGGTACATTTTTGTCTCCCCAAGATGTACCGACCACCTTGAAGCATGAAATTCTCACATGAGTTCCTCTCATATACTCAAAGGCACAACAACCTGATTTTTCAAATAAATGATCTCATCCTCATCTATTATCTAGTATGAATGTGTCTCCCCAACTTCAAGGATTTACCCTAAGGATAAACACTCTGGATCCTCATAATTCTTTTCCCTGATCTGTCTCAAGAGTGTAGACTCCACCGCTACAGAAACTAGATTTATCCTCTCCTGACTCTCCTAAACTACCACATGCATTTCTACCAGCAAAGTCATCATCTTCCACTCCGCACTCGACTCATGTACCAACTAAGTTTGAGATTTCCTTCTCAAGGCATCAGCCACTCTATTCCCCTTCCCAGGTGTATATACCAGTTCAAAATCAAAGGACTACAAATATTCTACCCATCTTCGCTGCCGAAGATTCAATTCATGTTGTGAAAATATATACTTCAAGATTTTGTGATCTATAAAAACTGTAAACCTTTCACCCAAAAGATAGTGTCACCAACACTTAAGAGTATAAACCACTACTTCCAATTTGAGTTCATGTGTAGATTAATTCCATTCATGTGGCCTTAACTATCGAGACCCGTAACCAATGACTCGATCCCCTTGCATCAACACTGCTCCGAGTTCGATCCCAGAAGCATCACAATACACTGTGTACTCCACAACCGACTAAGGTAAGATCAAAATTAGTGTCGATGTCAACCACTTCTTCAATTCCTGGAAATCATTCTCGCATGATTTTGTCCAATAAAACTTTATCCATTTCTTTGTCAAACCTAAAAGTGGTTCTTCCAATCGGGAAAAGTCATGGATGAACTTCCTATAATAACCAGCTAATTCCAAAAAGCATCAGATATCAAAAACATTCTTGGAATGCTCCCAATAAATCACTGACTAAACTTTTTTGGGTCTACTGCCACACCTTCTTTTGGGATGATGTGCCCCAAAAAGTGTACCATGTCAATCCAAAAATGACATTTTGATAGGTTGGCGTATAGTCGATGCTCGCTCAGTGTACCCAAGATGATGTCAAGATATTGGTAATGATCATCATGAGTCTTAGAGTACACCAAGATGTCATCCATAAACACCACCACAAACTAATCAAAGTATGGATGAAAGATCCCATTAATTAAGGCCATAAATATTGTTGGGTCATTTTTTAACCCAAACACCATTAAAAAAACTCATAAAGGCCATACATGCTTATAAAAGCAGTTCAAGGTATAATAGAGGTCATAACTCTCACCTGATGATTCCCTAATCTCATATCGATATTTGAGAACACACAAGAACCCTTTAGCTATTTAAACATATCATTGATACACAGAAGAGGATATCGGTTCTTCACAGTCATTTTATTCAACTTTCGGTAATCGTCACACAAGCATAAAATCTCATCAGCCTTTTTAGAAAACAACACAGGAGATCCCCAAGGTGATGTACTTGGATGGATAAACCCTTTATCCTCCAACTCCTCCAACTTCATTTTGAGATCTTGAAGCTCAGTTGGTTCCATTCTGTAAGGTGGAATAGATATCGGCTCAGCCCCCAGCATGAGATCAATAGTGAATTCCACATCTCTCTCTGGTGGAAACCCTAAAAATTATTTAGGAAAGACATCCTAAAACAGTTATACTACTGGTGGAAGGATGTATTTCCTACCACTCCAATAATCTAGAAAAATATTAGAAACTTGGGCTGTGAGCACTCATAGTTGTTGAGTAATTGGCCCATCTCGGCCTGCATGGATACCCCATTCTCCATGATGAACATACTGGTCACCCTCATGATATACAAAGGTAACTCTCTTTTGGTAACAATATATGTGTGCTCAGTATGCAACTAGACAGTCCATACCCATAATCAGGTTGAAGCCTGTTATATCAAGGACATAGATATCCCAAAGGAAATGATATTCTTAGATCTCTAGTGAACATCCCTTGCATAAATAGATATCCTTAGAATGTGTTCCCAACTGTGTATCGATATTCATCATCCTGCTTATGAAATCCACATCCAGGCTCAATCAATTAACAAGATATGCATATATAAAGGAATGAGAGGCACCAATATCAAAAAAACTAGCTAAAGTATAAGAAACTAGAATAGTACCTCTCACTATCAATGGCCATGCCTCACTCTCCATAAGTGTAGGCTGCACTGCATGTAACTATCCTTCCCCACTTCCCTATGGTGTTGTCTAACTCCCTTGAGTAGAACCACTTTTCTGATATAGGTGATCATACCCGGAAGCACCACATCCACTGAATCTACCACCTCTTACAGTGGAACTCCAGCTACCAGATCTATATGGTGTAGAAGACCCCCTTCTCACACTCTGACTCTGAGCAGCTTTTCCCTCAGCACCAGCTTGTCGCAGCTTCCTGCAAAACTTCTATAGGTGTCCCATATTGCCACAAAATTGGCGCTCCACTAGTGGTCGATGATAATTTTTACGATAATGCCCATACATACCACATTGGTGGAAAAGCACATGAGTAAGATCTAGTGAAACTGTTTCTCCTGACTGTCCACTTTGCTTTCCACTATCCTAACTAATATTCTCATAATGGAACATCCTGATCTCAGAAGGCACACTCCCTAATCATTGAGTGATAGCTACCTATCCAGTACCGGAAGCCTCCTTTAGGTTCCCCTATGAAATTAGAGCCTAATTAACCACTTCTGATAATTTCTCCAGCCTAAATATATTCAACTGAGACTTAATTTCACACCTAAGTCTGTCCTGAAATTTTTTTTCTGAATAACCCTCATCTACCACCAAAGCTAGAGAAAAACACTTCAAATATATGAAATGTTCAGAATAATACATTATGGAAATGATTTCTTATGTCAGATTCATAAACTCTGAAGCCTTATCTTGTCTCAACATCTCTGGATAGAAGTGTTTCTAGAACTTCTCCAGAAAGTCCTTCCATAACATCTCATCAGTCCATCTAGATCATACCTGAATTTCTCACCAGTGCTTCACTGAACCTCATAGCATATAAGAATCCAACTTGACCCTCCTCTTATCCAAAGTCTCAAAATAGTCAAGTATCATCTCTATAGATTCAATCTATAATTCATCTCCCTCAGGTCCACCCTTTCCAGTAAAAGTAGGAGGGTGCTACAGCTGAAACTCCCTTGTCAACTCTGAAATGATTTTTTGAATCCCCTCTGGGTCTCTATCCATGAACTACATGAAACGAGAAAAGTTCTCTTAGAACTATTCCCCTTCCTCCTCATCTTGCACCAATGGTGCTTCAATTTCCCTATTTGTATGTTCATTCTAGGTCATACCCCTCAGTATATCCCTCAAAAAGCATTGCGGAGGAATATCTCTACAAGAAAAACATACGTCTTAGGTCTCATAATGAAACCTTATAACATTTACCTAATTGGAGAAACTAACAAAACAAGTTTCAAAATGTCCTTTTCCCCTTTTTCTCACCACAAGGTCAACACCGAAGCCTTATCGCTACCCTTAACCATCCTAATCCTATGTCTTTTTTAACAAGGGTACATATATTATCATTAATTAATCCAACCATTAATTAATCACATTATCTAAAATTAATTAATTCAATAATTAATTAATTACCCATAATCATTTCATCAATCAAGGTTCTCATTAGACACCCATTTATTCTCATTTTTCATCATTATTTCAATCTCACAATAAGGAAAAATAGTTCAAGTTCAATGACTTACCCATAACCCATTTTCTAGTGAGTGCCTAGAGTGGTGCAAGTCACAATAACCCTGAGTGCCTAGAATGATGCATTCAAACTCAACTATAGTGCCTCTTTAGGACATGAATCAAAATTCAACAATTTTCAAAACAAATGTCACATCACACCACAAGTGTGTCACCCAAGGTGAAATAATGTCCAACTATAACAAAAAACAATAATCACAAAAATCCAACCCTGATTACTCAGATTTTCCTCCATACATGGGTTTGAAACTCCCATGCACGAGCTCATTACCAAGCCTTGACTCCTCCTAGTCTCATGTCTACCATTCCCAAAGCAGTAAGACAAAAGAAGAAGAAAGAAAAGAAAACTCCTTTGATACCACTTTGTGATGTCCTGACCCAGGATCCACTAAACAGTACCCTGATCCAGTTCATCCACATGCCCTCAAGCGCACCTCCCCATATGCCAGAGGGTGCCGACTAGCAGCGAGGGTCTGGTAAGTCAGTCCTGGGGAGACTACACCCTCTTTTATCATAATAAAATAGAAATGAAAGAAAATAAAAATAACTAAGTGTGGAAGTGAATAAATAAACAGAACAAATCCATGTCATATGATAACCAAAAAATGAAAATACAACACTCAACTGAAAGGTAAAACATGCTATAACAATGAAAATGTCAAGTGTCTGCAATGAAACTGAAAGTAAAGACACAATGACTCCCAAGAGGGTCCCGAACCATGGCTAATTCCCTCTCCCATGCTCCAATATCAAACTACTACATATCCCAGGGCCTTGATCTTATCCTTTACTACAACAAAAAATTCTACCCATGTTCTAATCAGGAAGCCTGAATAGGGTGTGAATAAAAATTAGTAGGCCACCACAAACGGTATCTAAAATGAGTCCAGTCAAAAGATAGTGCATGCAGTTCTATGAATAAAGAAATACAACACATAATTAAACAATTATCACATTGTTATTTAATATTTAATCATCACATT
The DNA here is from genome assembly GCA_963277665.1 of Viscum album. NCBI lineage: Eukaryota > Viridiplantae > Streptophyta > Magnoliopsida > Santalales > Viscaceae > Viscum > Viscum album. The sequence goes on from OY728120.1 coordinate 1,208,500,154, forward strand.
TGACCCAGTTTCAATTCATGTTTCCCATTTGAATCATAATTCATTATTATTAATCATTTGGTGTCAGAATTCATGCCTAGCACCCCAAATCTCATTAAGTGTAGGTCACCATTCCTATCACTTTATATCTCATTTGGAGTATGTCACGACCTGACCCAACGGGGCTCGAGCCGCAACTCCCCAAGCCCGCCTCTAATAGGCCATGGGCTAGCGACCAGCGCCGAGTAGGCTATCACAGACATGGGAGGCATTAGCCTAATGTACTTGTACACACGCACCCACAAACACCTCCATGCAACAGTGCAGAGATATACAAAACTGAAAAGAAAATGCATGCATACACTATCCCACAACCAGAGTACAATAGAAGTACAAAGGGCAAAACAAGGACCACCAAAAGTAAACTACAAAAGCACGTCCAACCTACAGGGGAACGCTGCCACCAACACCGCTGAAAAGCTCCATCGGCACCACATCAGCAAACACCCCGGTCAGTCTCGCTCACTCAGCTCCGCCTACTCCGGGTCCTCCTGGGACTCTGTCAAAAGGCCTGTGGTATGCACAAGACACAAACATGTGCGGGAAAATCCTGTGTAGGGGTGAGTATAAACATACTCAGTAGGCACCCCAAAAACCCAAAACCAAAGAGAGCAACTGAAAAGCAACAGTCCGCTCATCCTAGCCAGAGGGAACCCAAAAGAGAGAGAAACTCCATCTCATGACCATCCTCAGCTAAACACAACTAGTCAGCTCAGCTCAGGTGTATTTCCATACATACACCTTGAACAATCCAGATATACTCAGCTCACGCCACAAAGCCACAAGAGGTACCGACCTCATCACCAGCAACTATCCACAACCAGGAGAGTACACCACACGATCACTGTCATCCCAGATGAAACTCATCCGAGAGATACACTCCATCGGGTTTCTCACAAACCTCTCAGACGCTCACCCGAGAGATCACGCTCATTGAATAACATCACTGAGGAAACCTCCCTGAAACAACAGAACCACTAAACTCCTCGGAGAGGGGATCGCTCTTAGGGTCCGCTAGGGGATACCAGAACCCACTCCGGTATACGAAGCTCACAGATAGGGGATCAATCCCAGGGTCCGCTGGGGGATACCACGACCCGATCTGGCATACGTAGTTCTCACAGATAGGGGATCACACCCATGATCCACTGGGGGATACCACAACCCGATCTGGCGCTAGACAGAAGCACGTCTCATAGATAGAGGATCATCACCCATATAAAGGTGGTCACGACAATACCGGAACCCTACCCGGTATAACTCATGATGTAGGGGATCGAACCGACAATGCCACAACCCTACCAAAACCACGCGCTGAGTAGGGGATCGCATATCCAACGATACCGCAACCCTACTATAAACCTCATGCTGAGTAGGGGATCGTATACCCGATGATACCACAACCCTACTGAGCACGACCCCCCGCGTAGGGGATCATATTCCCGATGATGCCACAAACCCTACGGGGTTAACCGGCTAGATAGGGGATCACTGCCCGTGAATAAGCTGTCACAGTGATACCAAGAACCCGATCTAGGGTAAAGATGCTAGAGGATCCGCTCCGGGCCCACTAGAGGGATGCCACAACTCTAACAGTTTAAACATCCCATCGAGAGGATCAAAAACCCATACGAAGGTTGTGATGCCACACGAACCCTCGTAGGAACAAACCAAGGGAGAACCCTCAACCACTGCTAGTCCAAACATCGCTAACCCGAGCGACCCGCCACAACGCCACACTGCGCACCTACTAGGCCAAAACCGAGGCCACCGACGTGTTCCACGTAGAAAAACACGTAGGATAGGATGTTTACTCGCCTGAAATGGACTACCGGTGAAAGGGACTATTCACCGTAGCTAGCACGTGTGGGGCCCACACAACGATCCTTAAACCCATCGAGCGGATCATACCACGGTGATCCCCTCGGAAAAACAAGCCGAAACGACTACTCGCTCGTCCGAAACAGACACCCGGTGAAAAAGGTACTATTCATCGAAGCCAGCTCGGGTGGGGCCCATTCCTGGATCCCGAAACTCGTCAAATGGATCGCACCATTACGATCCTCTCGAAAAAACACACAGGATCGACTATTCATCCATCAAAATCGGACTCCTGGTGCATAAGATGCGTTTCTCCGCAAACGCCAAACCCGGCCTCATGGGGCCCGCACCCCGTCCTCAGTCCCAAAACGCGGAAACCATCTCAAAAAGTCCTTCGTACCATTAGGGTCTCAATTCCACTGATGGAACGTCAATCAGACGCTCCGGGTAGAAGTTACAACGGCCCGAAGTCGTAAAATAATAAAATAATATTATTTTATTCGACATTTCTAGCCCCCGGGCCAAAATTCCAACTCACAAAATTCTCAAAGTGAGTTCAAAAGGTCCTTCTCGACACAAGGAACACGTCTCCATAAACGTCTCGCAAATCGGAGTTACGGTTTGCGAGTTACGGTTTGCGAGTTACGGGGGTTTAAAGAACCCCCGGAACAATCTGGCCTGACCACCGCAGGATCGCCGGAAACCACCGCACCGCCGCCGGACTCCGTCGTGCCGGAGCCGGAAACCACCGTGCCACTGCCGCGCCACCGCGGAACTCGCCGGATTCTGCCATGGCCGCCGTGGGTCTCACCGGAAAATCGGGTTTTCGCCGGAAAACTTCCGGGAGCCACCGGGAGCACCCCGGTGCTCCAAATTCAGATCCGAAACATATTTCGGAAAGATCGGGATCTGAACTAAACAAACCTTATGAAAATTTGAAGAAAAACAACACAAAAATGAGATCCAGGATTTTAAAACTCAAACCGCCTACCTCGCGGGTGAAACGCCGACGTTCTGCCTTAGATCTGCGCTCCAGAGCTTTCGCTGCACGCTCCTGGAACGTCCGCCGTCGAAATCCGAGCTCGTGGGTGCCTTGTTTGCTCGATTCGGTGGAGCGGCGATGAAGAACGGTAAAGAATGTTGAGAGGAACGATAAAGGGGGGGAGGCACTGATATTTATATCAGCCGCCCACCGGCGCCAAACCCCCCCTCGGACCCGACGCCCGAGGCGAACAAAAGTAAGGTCACCCCTAGGGTAAACGCGCCGTTCTGAACGAAACAACGGACTCAGATTTTCCATATGATACTCCATTCAGAATTTATTCGAGTCGACGCTCGCACACTAACTTCGCCACTTATTTATGAAAACGCCCCTGGTGGCGTTTCTCACCGCAGGCCCGCGCCCGCAAAGTTTACACCCCGCCTAAGGTAAACGGCATGTTCCCGACGCAACTGTGCCATCAGATTCCCGTTCTGAGCTACCGTTTAGGAGATATCACACCCCCTCCACATGCATAGTATAAAAAAACTTAATATTTTTATAAAATTAATTCCGGGCACACCGGTCCTCGGAATCGCACGCCGTCTTCGCACCTAGCACTGGAATTATTCGTAGAAATATTCCAAAGTCTTAAAGGGCCAAAAAACCAAGTCGCTACATCCTCCCCCCCTTAGAACTTTTCGTCCCCGAAAAGGCCTAAGCACAAGGAAAGAGACTGGACTCTCAACTGGGTCTCACACACCAGCGAGCTCACCAACAAACACCTCTACCCGAACACATAATTCAGAGGGACTCATCCACCACACCTCAACACTATCCGCTTTGGGCGGCACTGACTCACCTGCACAGTTTTAATTACGTCACAAAAACGCGTCTCGGTGGGGGAAGGATCCCTCTTTCTTACGCATTCGAAGCACGCCAAACAACACCCACTCAGGGTCTTACCAACGCCCTGAACAAAACTCGAGCAAGCAACAAAAGGGAGGATACCACTAAACAGTGTCTATCAAACTACTACAGAAAGTAGAAAAGACACAAGGCGTACCTCTATCCATCCACGGTGCCTCTGGGTCAACAGCCTCCAGGGCATGCAGCTGTCCTCGCCCTCGGCCACCAGCTCCCTGAGCTTGGCGTGGACCACCTGGGGGTGGGGGTGGTGGCAACTGGTACTGCCTACCACCTCCTCCTACTGCACCCGCTCCGCCGCCATGTTCGCCGCCCTGCGGACCTCCTTACTCGAGACGCTGCCTCTGCCAAGGCGGTCCATCGACCGGCTCCCTCTCATCAGCATGTTGGGTCGGACACTCTCTAGCATGATGTCCCCGACCGTCGCAAGCATAACACCGCCTCTCCTGCGGCTGACCAAAACTGGCATGCGAGCCCTGTGAGCCCTGAGCCTCAGATCCTCCATCCTGGGGTCGCCTCCAGAAATGTCGGCCACGTCCAGACCCCTGAGTCTGTCGTCAGCTACCAGATGTCGACGTCTCATCCCTAACGTGCCCAGCACTAACAAGGGGAAACTGCTCAGCCAGAAAACTCTCCACCACCAAAGCTCACTCCAACACTCCAGCATAGGTGGGCAGGCACAAAGAAACCACACCTGCCCAGATGTCCCTGCGTAATCCCTACTCGAAGGTCCGATCCCTAAATAACGGGTCTCGAACCATATCCTGGGAGTAGCGCGACAAGTCTGTAAACCTCGTTGAGTACTCCGACACGGTCATGCTCTCCTGTCGAAGCTGCAGAAGCACCTGGATCTGCACTGACCTCAGCGTCACCGGATAGAACTCCTCCATGAAGATCTGCTCAAACTCTGCCCACGTGAGTGTCTCCTCATCATGGGACTGCGTCACTAAACTCCACCATCGCCCGGCAGAACCATGCAGAAGGCTCGCTGCTAGGACCACCATCTGATCTGGAGGTGTCCTCACTAGGCGGAAAAATCGGGTGACTGCCTCAAGCCAGTCATCAGCTCCCTGGGGGTCTGGATCACCTCGGAACCTCAGAGGTCACTGCCTCTGGAACTCGTGCAGCGCACTCAGCCTGCGTGCAACCTCGTCCTGCACAGCCGGCATAACCAGATGCTCAACAGGTGGTGGCTCAACTGGCAGACCACCTGGAGGTGCAACCTCAGAACCTGCGCCCTACTCCATAACCTCTACACGGGGCGGGTCATCAGCACAATCCTGCTGCGGAACCCTCCCTGGCTGTCTTCGTGGAGGCATCCTGAAATACATTCAAGACGCATCACTGTCAAAGAGTATATCTGGAGAGATGACACAAGAAGGACAAGGAAAACCCAAAAACCCAGTCCTATATGATGCATGTATCATTATGTCCCTGCGACCAGTGTATGAATGTCCCGAGTCGAAAGGTAGGTTATCAGAGTCCTGGTGTATGGATACGTCGGCCGTCGCACCAACACTGGAGTCTCTGGCCTGAAAGCTGAACTCGAAACATCCTAACACTACCGCTATGCAACCCAAACCAAACTCCTGCTAGACAAGCTACACCCTGAGATCCCAAAGGTGGAACCTCCTCTGATACCACTATGTCACGACCCGACCCAACGGGGCTCGAGCCACAACTCCCCAAGCCCGCCTCCAATAGACCAGGGTCTGGTGACCAGTGCTGAGTAGGCTATCACACACATGGGAGGTATTAGCCTAATGTACCTGTACACACGCACCCACAAACACTTCCATGCAACAGTGCAGAGATATACAAAACTGAAAAGAAAATGCATGCATACACTATCCCACAACCAGATTACAACAGAAGTACAAAGGGAAAAACAAGGCCCACCAAAAGTAAACTACAAAAGCACATCCAACCTGCAGGGGAACACTGCCACAAAAACCGCCAAAAATCTCCCTCGGCACCGCATCGGCAAACACCCCGGTCAGTCTCGCTCACTCAACTCCGCTTGCTCCGAGTCCTCCTGGGACTCCGTCAAAAGGCATGTGGTCTGCACAAGACACAAACATGTGTGGGCAAAGCCCGTGCAGGGGTGAGTATAAACATACTCAGTAGGCACCCCAAAAACCCAAAACCAAAGAGAGCAACTGAAAAGCAACAGTCCTCTCATCCCAGCCAGAGGGAACCCAGATGAGAGAGAAACTCCATCTCATGACCATCCTTGTCTAAACACAACTAGTCATCTCAACTCAGGTGTATGCCCATACATACACCTTGAACAATCCAGATATACTCAGCTCATGCCACAAAGCCACAAGAGGTACCGACCTCATCACCAGCAATTGTCCACAACCAGGAGAGTACACCACACAATCACTGTCATCCCAGATGACACTCATCCGAGAGATACACTCCATTGGGTTTCTCACAAACCTCTCAGATGCTCACCCGAGAGATCACGCTCATCGGATAACATCACTGAGGAAACCTTCCTGAAACAACAGAACCACCAAACTCCTCGGAGAGGGGATCGCTCCTAGGGTCTGCTAGGGGATACCAGAACCCACTCTGGTATACGAAGCTCATAGATAGGGGATCACTCGCAGGGTCCGCTGGGGGATACCACGACCCGATCTAGCATACGTAGTTCTCACAGATAGGGGATCACACCCAGGATCCATTGGGGGATACCACAACCCGATCTGGCGCTAGACAGAAGCACGTCTCACAGATAGAGGATCATCGCCCATATAAAGGTGGCCACGAAGATACCGTAACCCTACCTGGTATAACTCGCGATGCAGGGGATCGAACCGACGATGCCACAACCCTACCAAAACCACGCGCTGAGTAGGGGATCACATATCCAATGATACCGCAATCCTACTATAAACCTCATGCTGAGTAGGGGATCATATACCCGATGATGCCACAACCCTACTGAGCACGACCCACCGCGTAGGGGATCATATTCCCGATGATGCCACAAACCCTATGGGGTTAACCTGCTAGATAGGGGATCACTGCCCGTGAATAAGCTGTCACAGCGATACCAAGAACCCGATCTAGGGTAAAGATGCTAGAGGATCTGATCCGGGCCCACCAGAAGGATGCCACAACTCTAACAGTTTAAACATCCCATCGAGAGGATCACAAACCCATATGAAGGTTGTGATGCCACACGAACCCTCGTAGGAACGAACCAAGGTAGAACCCTCAACCACTGCTGGTCCAAACATCGCTAACCTGGGCGACCCGCCACAACGCCACACTGTGCACCTCCTAGGCCAAAAATGAGGCCATCGACGCGTTCCACGTGGAAAAACACGTAGGATAGGCTGTTTAATCGCCCGAAACGTACTACCAATGAAAGGAACTATTCACCGTAGCTAGCATGTGCGGGGCCCACACAACGATCCCGAAACCCATCGAGCGGATCATACCACGGTGATCCCCTCAGAAAAACAAGGTGAAACGACTACTCGCTCATCCGAAACGGACACCCGGTGAAAAAGGTACTATTCACCGAAGCCATCTCGGGTGGGGCCCACGCCTGGATCCTGAAACTCATCGAACGGATCACACCATTGCAATCCTCTCGGAAAAACACACAGGATCGACTATTCATCCACCAAAATCGGACTCCTGGTGCATAAGCTGTGTTTCTCCGCAAACGGCAAACCCGGCCTCATGGGGCCCGCACCCCATCCTCAGTCCCAACACCCGGAAGCCATCTCAAAAAGTCTTTCGTACCATCAGGGTCTCAACGCCACTGACGGCACGTTAATCGGACGCTCCGGGTACAAGTTACAGCGGCCCGAAGTCTTAAAATAATAAAATAATATTATTTTATTCGACATTTCTAGCCCCAGAGCCAAAATTCCGACTCACAAAATTCTCAAAGTGAGTTCAAAAGGTCCGTCTCAACGCAAGGAACACGTCATCACAAACGGCTCGCAAATCGGAGTTACGGTTTGCGAGTTACGGGGGTTTAAAGAACCCCCGGAACAATCTGGCCTGACCACCGCAGGGTCACCGGAAACCACCGCACCGCCGCCGGACTCCGCCGTGCAGGAGCTAGAAACCACCACGCCACCGCGGAACTCGTCGGATTCCTCCATGGCCACCGCGGGTCTCGCTTGAAAACCGGGTTTTCGCCGGAAAACTTCCGGGAGCCACCGGGAGCACCCCGGTGCTCCAAATTCAGATCTGAAACATGTTTCGGAAAGCTCGGGATCCGAACTATACAAACCTTATGAAAATTTGAAGAAAAACAACACAAAAACGGGATTCGAGATTTTAAAACTCAAACCGCCTACCTCACGGGCGAAACGCCGACGTTCTGCCTTAGATCTGCGCTCCAGAGCTTCCGCTGCACGCTCCTGGAACGTCCGCCGTCGAAACCCGAGCTCGTGGGTGCCTCGTTTTCTCGATTAGGTGGAGCGGTGGCGAAGAACGGCGAAGAACGTTGAGAGGAACGATAAAGGGGGGGCGCTGATATTTATATCAACCGCCCACCAGCGCCAAACCCATCTCGGACCCAACGCCCGAGGCAAACAAAAGTAAGGTCACCCCTAGGGTAAACGCGCTGTTCTGAACGCAACGGCGGACTCAGATTTTCCATCCGGGACTCCTTTCAGAAGTTATTCGAGTCGACGTTCGCACACTAACTTCGCCACTTATTTACGAAAACGCCCCTGGTGGCGTTTCTCACCGTAGGCTCGTGCCCGCAAAGTTTACACCCCGCCTAAGGTAAACGGCACGTTCCGGACGCAACCATGCCATCAGATTCTCGTTTTGATCTATGGTTTAGGAGATATCACACCCCCTCCACGTGCATAGTATAAAAAAACTTAATATTTTTATAAAATTAATTTCGGGCACACCGGGCCTCGGAATCGCACGCCGTCTTCGCACCTAGCTCTGGAATTATTCGTAGAAATATTCCAAAAGTCTTACAGGGCCAAAAACCCAAGTCGCTACAGAGTAGGCCTTCATTCCTAGCACCCCATAATCTCAAGCTTGGATAACTATTGGGGAGGAATGCCATGTCCAAGTCCTAACTTCTAATCGGTCTAGAAAGCTACGTCTAGCACCACAAAAATCTCAGGAATTTAATCATTCATTAATTCACAAGAATTTTCCATATCATTCCATTATTAATCCAATAATTAGTTAAAATTTTCAAAGGAAATTAGTTGAATCAACAATTAACTAAACACATAACCCATTAATTAATTCATCAATTAATTAATCAATCAATACAATTCTCATTACATAATTAATTATTCACAATTAATTATCCATATCAAATCCCAACTTGTCTTTATTAATTCTCACAATTAATTATCTTTGATCAACATCATGGAACCTAATTAATTCTCACAATTAGTTATTTACATAGCCAACATCATTTCATAATTAATTTCCCCCAATTAATTATCTTATCATAATCAATTAAATATCTCAAATATAATATCATAACCCATAACCAATCTCCAAAACAAATATCTAATTGGTGAACCCCCCTTCATTTTTTTTGGATTCAATTATCAATTAATCACCGAGGTAATCAAAAATCAATTCCTCATTCCTAATTTCTCCAATTTAGGAAATCAATCATCAAGGGAATATATAAAATTCATAAACTCACATTCCCATATCAAATACAAGACTATGGGAGTTCGATTTAGACCACCTACCTTGGTTTATTGATGGAAGTTAGACCAACAGAAATCCCCAAAATCTGAGCTGCATAACATCATCAATCAAGCTCTGGATCTAAATCTCTAAACCAAAATTAAGATAAAACGCATCAAGATATTGAAAATATAGATCTAGATCTACAATATAGATCTATATCTTAACCCATAGGTTTATATACATGGAAACAGTGGATAAATTTCATGAAAATATCAAGGAAAGATAGAGGAAAGAATGGGAGAAGCAACGGGATGAAATCCACTTATCAGGAAGAGAGTGGATCTTCAATCTGGGATTCCGATCTCGAAGAACAGTGTTTGAATCACCTTGGAATCCCTCCAGAAGGATTTGGGATCACCTAGAATTTTTCAATCCCAATCCAAGGTCAAAATATGGGAGTCTCGGGAGGGTTCGGTTGGTATTAAAAAGGATTTTCGGATATTAAATTTTGCATGCATGGTTTCCTGTGCAGAGGCGCATGGTTAGGGAAAACCGCACACCAACCATGTGTTATTCCACTACCCACAAATCTCAATGGCACATGGTTAGGAAAACTGTGTTCCCATTGTGTTAACATCCACTATCCTCATGGTTATCTTGCATACTGTTTGGCCAAACCATGTGCAAACCGTGCATATCCCCATATCTTCCCAAGTTCCTTAAAAACATCACCCAAAATCACCTCGGATCATACCCCAACCTAAAGGTACTTAATAAAAACAACAAAAAAGTACCTAAAAACACACCCTAGATTTCTCTATAAATGGTCGGGATCTTACATATATCCTCTTATGTTGGGTGTAGTGGATATTGAAAGCTTTATCTTCCTCCCAAAACCCCGTTAATCTCTTTTGAGAAGGCTCTATCACCCCTTTGGATATAGGGTATCCTCATGATGTGTTCATGAATCCATTGATCATTTAATTATTTCAAAGTCATGAGTTTTACATTTACTACTCCTCATGATCTTCCACAAACATTCTCCATGAAGGAAGATGAAAATTGTTTTTGTTCACAAATTCTAGGTACATTGTTTTTACACTATGATTTATATGTTATTATTATCGAATATATATCTCATGTATTTGGGTGGTCTTACTCTATTTATGATCATATAATGTTCATATGAAACCCATAAGTTCTATAAAAGGGGTTTTCTTCAAGATCAAAATGTTTTTTTAGGTTGGGGTTGAATCCTCATTTTATTATTTAAAGAAAAGACCTCTTTAGACTGGGTAGAGGGAGACCCATTACATAGCCCGAAGGCCCAAGGCCAAGTGGCTTGAATACAAGGCTTGAAAACCCATTTTTTTGGCCCAAAGATCCCCTCGGTGAATAGTAATGCTACAGTACCCGGGCTGCTACAGTGCCTACTACAGTACCGTCGCCGCTATAGTGCCTCTGCCGCTACAGTTTCTGATATAGTGCCTCCGCCGCTACAGTTCAATGGTTTTAAAATAAAAATGGAATACAAAATTTTCATAAAATAGGAAATGCATAACAGACTCTTATATGACTTGCATAAAGGTGGATTTGATTTATCCTTATGTAGGTCATATATGTAAAGGTAATACCCTTATGAATATGTTCTACATAAGTGTAACCTTAGTGTTACCTAAATGAAAATGAGTTGTGTAAATAGAGTACCCTTATATGGTAGTGCAGCATGTTTCATAAAGGTAGTTTTTCATTTACCCTTATATGATACCCTTACACAAATGGTCATCATAAGGGTAACCTCAATGATCATATTTACACAAGTGTGTTGTGTAAAGGTAGTACCATTATGAAAAAGGTTTGGATAAGATTCATCTATACTTTACCCTTACACTTAAAGGTAATAGAGCTATGTAAAGTTCCCTAATGTTTACCTTTACATAGAATGTCAAAAATACATAATACTCTTATAAAGATGAGTTATATAATGGTAATACCATATCACAAGGGGTTTGGGTAAAGGTAATTTTTGTATTACCTTTATGTAGTTGTATTGAGATGCATAGAGGTAATATTTACCTTTTCAAAGGCTATTTAAAAATCTGATACCCTTACACAAGAAATCTATGTAAGGATAATAAGGTAATACCCTTACATAGAGTAGGGGAGTTGTGTATGCGTAAAAAGAAAAATGATAAAAAAATTAACATATTTAATGATTTTTATGGTTTATAAAATTTTTATAAATCCTAATAAATGGTATTTTGGGATACTTTAATTTATAGGGGTTTTATTAATTAATTAATTAATTATAAATTATTCACAATTAATTAATTAAATGTTTATGAAATATTTTTCCAAAATATTAAAGGTTAATATTTTTATATACCTTTTGAAAAATTAATTTCAATACCATATGATATAGAAATAAATGGTTTATTTATATATCATAAGATGTGACTTATGAAGTGTTTATAAATTACAAAATATATGATATTTATAATATATAAAATATTTATATTATAAATATTTATTTATAAAATGTTTATAATTCATGAAATATCATATAAATTACATTTAATATAAAGTATGATGGGGTTTATATTGAAATTAATATAAAATTTTTATATTCTTGTTGAATTATAAAATGCTTATAATTAAAATTTATTTATTAATAGTTTATCATGTTTTGGAAAATAAATAAAGTGTTTATTTATTTGTTAAATTTACTTGATAATCCTATTTAGTAAATTTTTTATGAAATATGAATATTGTGTATTCCCATTTATATGATTAATTGCTTCTAAGATAGAGCCTGCATATCAGACTACGTTTGATATCATAAAATTTAGTTTTCATCTACCTAGACCTCAATTTTTAATATTAGGTATGAGATTGAGAATATTTTTTGGGAATAGTTTGATCATATTAGGTGTTAGAGTTTTCATGAATTGAATTCTCTATTGATTAAAGTATCCCAAGTTTGGGGACTTAGGGTCAAACTACCTACTTTACAAAAATGCTTTCCTTTTATAGGAATGTGAATGAGGTTGGATATCTATCTCTTCAGTCCTACTCAGGTGGAGTTTTTTAATCTAATATATCTATATACCTTTACATGAAGAATTCATATACCTTATGAATATGATAAATTTGGATATGTATGAATATAATTGACTTATTTTTTGGGTGATTAACATAGACTCATGGGTTGTGTAAAGATTTAAAAATTAATGTTGTGTGAACACATTATTTTGGTGGTTGGAATAGGGATTACAAAACTAATTGTCAAAATTATGCATGAATAAAATGAAATAAAACATGAAAAGATAAAGATTACATATTATATAATAGTTTTTAATTTAATATGAATATAATGTATATTAAATTATTGATACTAAAAAACCCTCAAATACTAAGTGTGAGATTACTTCCAAAATGTCACTTGTCAATACCTAAATAATCCAACCAGGTAGGTCATTATAAAGTTGGATTACCCTATATTATCTTGTGTAAGGAAATAAAGGATGGGTGACACTATAACATCCTTTGGTAGGTCATTCCAAGCCTAGGAACCCCTATATTTTCCTTTTTTATCATTTTCTTAGAACTTTTTTGGGGTTACACTATCCAAGAGATCCTAATATGATTAGGTTACCATAGGAATATAGTTTAGTGAATCCATATGATGGATTTAGATAAGTGGTTATCCACTAATCTATCCAAGATTCACAATTATTTCTATTAGGATAAATCTATACCGAAATAACTAAGTGGTGGTAGAAACACTATATCAGACTCGTTTCTTATTGAAATATGGATCTTGGATCACTAAATAGATATGATATATAGGGTTATCTTTTTTGGTGGGAGAAATTTCATTTAATGTCTTTAATGGAATGATATAATACATAATACTCACCTATTGATATTTCTTTGTAATAGAGTATTCCACACTTCATAATAATCATATTGAGAACATTAATAGGTATGACCTATAAAATAGTAAGATATTGGTATCAAGGATTGAGAGGTTTTATTAAAGAGAAACTTTTAGATTACCCAACTATAAATATTATATAAATTAATTACTCTAACTCTGAATCATGGGTATTGGATACCAGGTGTGCATCACACTTTTTTTTCTGATAAATATAGACTTATAGATAAGAGGTAATTGATGAGGGTTGGAGTAGATATTTGTGTCAATAATGGAGAAAAAATTGTTGCATTAGAGGTCAAAACTTATGATCTGATTTTTACCAAGTTTATTGGTCCTAGAATTAAATTTTTTTAGTATGTTACTTCTTTAAATATGTATTTAATTTACTTATTTTTTTTGGAAAAGATGGGATTTTCATTCATTATTAAGAACAAGATTTATTCTATATATATGAATGAATTTTTTTTGGAATTGGGAATATAATGAAAAAAATATTCTTAATATGGATGATCATATTTATAAAATTTAGAATAAGAAGTTCAATGTTGATTCTAATCCCACTTACCTTTATCATTATCACCTTGGACATATAAATAAGAAACATGATTAAATACTCTATATAGATTTATTTTTGGACTCATTAAATTATGAATTTTTTGATTCATGTGAATTTTTTTATATGTAAAATGAAAATGTCACCTTTTGGGAGAAAAGATGAGATATCTAGTGTATTATTAGATATCATACATAATTATGTATGTGGACCAATGAGTACTCAAGAAAATTGTGGTTTGAGGTACTTCGTTACTTTTATATATAATTTTAGTTGGTATGTGTTTGTGTTTCTCATGAAATACAAGTATGAAACTTTTAAAAAGTTCAAAGAGTTTCAAATAGAAGTACAAAATCGACTAGGAAAAAGTATTAAATTTCTATGATCAGATCGGGGTAGTGAATACTTTATCTAGGAATTCATAGATCATATGATATATTTTGGAATTTTTTCCAAACTCACTCATCCCTGAACACCATAACATAATAATGTGTCTGAAAGGAGGAACCATACCATATTATTTATCATTTGATCAATGATGAATTTATGTGGGCTTCGTATCTCATTCTAGGGTAATGGTCTAAAAACCGATGCATACATACTTAATTGTGTTCCATATAAAATATTCATAAAGACACCATATGAAATATGAATTGGGAAATAACCCATAATGTCTTTTACGAGTATTTGGGGTTGTGAATCATTCGTACAACGACTTCATTTAAAAAAACATGACCCTAAATATGAAAATACTTATTTATTGGTTATCCCAAGGAAACTAAGTGATTTTATTTATACCACTATATAGAACACAAAGTGTTTTTTAATAAAACTAGTATATTTATTAATAAGGAATATCAATTTCAAGGAGTTGGTGGGAGGAAATTTGAACTTGGATAAGTGCAAGACCAACAAATAGTAATTTTTTCTGATATGGAAGTTGAGATGGTTCCACAAATAATTGTTGAATAAGAACCATCCAAAGTTACAAAAGAACCTTTTATGTCTGGTAGGATTCATCAGGATCCCATGAGATATGGATTTCTCATGGATAATGATGATGAAGTAACATTCATGGAAGATGAATCTACTTCCTACCAAGAGGCCATTGAGAGTTATGATTTCAAGACATGTTTAAAATCCATGGAATTTGAGATAGACTCCATGCACACTAACAAAATTTAGAACTTGGTGGATGCACCTAAATGGGTTATACCCATAGGGTATAAGTGGTTTTTCCATAAGAAACCTGACTTAGATGATATAGTGTCTACTTTTAAAGCATTCATGGTAGAAAAATGTTACAAAAAAGTTTATGGTATCGACTATAAAGATAACTTCCCACCTATTGTGATGATAAAGTCCATTAACATTTTTCTATCTATATAATATCATTATGATTATGTGATATATCAAATGGATATAAAAACCCATATTACTTAACTGGAATTTAGCTAAGGATGTTTATATGATATAGCCTAAGGGTTTTTAAGTTCCAAATGAGAATGTTGAGGTTTTCAAGTTGCAGCGATCCATTTGTAGACTAATTTAAGATTCTTGGAGTTGGAATATCTAGTTATATGATGTAATCATAGAGTTTGGTTTCATCAAGAAAGAGTATGATTATTGTGTATATAAGAGGCTTTTTGGGAGAAAATTGGTATTTCTAATACTGTATATTGATGACATACTTCTTATTGGAAATGATTTCCTAAAACTTCACTTTCTGAAGATGTGTCTGGGTAATTTTTTCTTAATGAAATACATGAGTTAAGTAGCTTACATACTCAGTATGAGGATCTATAGAGATAGATCTAAAAAGTTTCTTATACTAATTCATAATACATATATTGGAAAATTGTTAAAATACTTTAACATAGAGAACTCCAAGAAGGGGTATTTACTAGTGTTTTATGGCATGAATCTTAGGAATATTATAGATCATTCAAAATAGTTAGATGGTATGGATTAGATTCCTTATGTGTCTTCTGTATGATCTATCATGTATGCCCTATTGTTTACTCAACCTTATGTCTTATATGCTTTTAGTATAACAAGTATATTCTAATACAGTCCTATTGGGAGTCACTATAATGATTTAAAGAACATACTTAATTACTTGATAAGGATTAAGGATATGTTCTTAGTCTTTGGAGGAGAGGATTAGCTTTGTGAAAAGGGTTATGCAGATGCTAGTTTCCAATCCAAAAATGATGATATTAAATCTCAATCTAGATTATTGTTTTCCCAAAAACTATGGAGAAATTAGTGGGTAGAGTTCCAAATATCCCACCATATCAAACTCAATAAAATAGAGAATACAACACTATATCATATTCTCTGAATAAATCTATTTTCATCAAGAAGTTCATTTCCAAACTTGGAGTGGTTCTTAGCATTGAGGGATCAATTTGCTATATTATGATAATAATGGTATTTTTCCAAGGCTAAGGAACCCTTGTCTCGTCCAAAAACAAAAAACACCCTTCAAAAATTATATCTCAAGTGGGAGATCATTGAGAGGGGTGATATAAAGATTATTTGGGTGGATACATAGGAAAATGAAACAAATACATTAACAAAACTATTATCGTAACAACAATATAAGGGTCATGTAGAATCTATGGGTGTTAGAAACATGGTAGATTGGTTGTAATGGTTATTAATTTATAAATTTATTATAATAAAAGGAAATCTCCAATAATCATTCATTTATGTGTGATACAAGTTAATTTTACATGAACAGTCAAATGATAGAATCCCCTCAATTTAAGAATTTGAGTTGTCCTTAACCAATGATCATTATGAAGTATTATGGGTTGTAATGATATGATAATGTTATCATGAATATAATATTATATCCATTTAAAGTATTTTTATAAGAGATATTTAGAATATATTTATGAGGTAATAAGTAGATACTTATTACATATATTAATATGCTAAGGTATGACTCATGGAATATTATATAGTCATAGATATACTTAGGGGTGTATGATTATTATCAATCCTTATTACCTAAGGTTGGAGATATAACTAGCATGAGAATATTCATATTTTGATAACCTACTTACGCAAGTCAACATATGAAATTAGCTAATCAAGGGGTGGTTGGGTATGTTACTAAACATGTCATCAGTTGGAGAACAACCAAAATGGGATTTGTCTACTTATATGACAATTTAAAGACATATAGACCTTGATTAAATTTGACTTAGGATATGAATGTACATGATTAATATTTTTACATATGATGTGTTCAAATACTTGGATAAGTGACATGAGATTTTATAATAAGATAGATGAATGACATGTGATGTATTCAGCAACTTAGACAATATTTTTTGGAGAATCAAGAAATGATGAGAGGCCCTTACAAGATTGACATGTTCCATGTCTAGTGGTCTCTTAATGTATTAGAAAAAGGGATTATATAGAATATATATGATTTATATGATACATCTTTTTTTGGGAATGTACATATAGAGATATGGTTATTTTTTATGGATATCACACCATAACCCTTAATAGCTTGACTATCATTGATACTTTTCTAGAGGATTCTCTTCATTTACACCTATGTGACTGGGAGTTCATAGTTTCTTTCAATGTTGTTAAGTCGTGTAGGGTCACATAGGTGGTCCATTTGATAAGGATAAAATTATGGATAAATGGTTTGTTCAAAATGAAGAGAGTTTGATTGAAAACCCATATCCAAAATAGTTTGGATTGATTCACAAAAAAAGTTTAGGTTTTATATAAAGTCATTGTGGGATTTTAGTGCAATTGGGAGATTTTTGGTGTGAACTAAAATTTAAATGCATGAGATTCATGTAAACATGCATATGATGCATGATGTATATATATATGTTATACGATATTATATATATATTGTATATTTTAATATATTCATATGATGTATGTATTTATTTTTCTTGCGATGCATAAGAATAATAAATATATATGTGTGTGTGTGTGTGATATATATATATATATATTATTTCTCTTGAATTATTTTTCATCAGTTATAGATTTTTATTAGTGAATAAATTATTTTCATTAAATTCATTGAAAATGTACAATGAATTATCCCAAAAAAGTTTAAAACTTATATGTTGTGAAGATGCTCAGGTTTCGGTTATAAAAGAGGATGAGATCCCATTCTATTGGGTGTGGTAGATATTGCAATCTCTATCTTCCTCCTAGAACCCTATTAATCTCTTTTGAGAAGGCACCATCACCCCTTCAGATATCGGGTATCCTCATGATGCATTCATGGGTCCATTAGTCGGCATATTCCCTTAGAAGCTTGGTTCTTACATTCATTGCTCTTCATGATCTTCCCAAAATATTATCCAAGAAAGAAGATGGAAACTACAAATATTCACAAATTCAAAGTACTCTATTTTTATAGTATTATTTACATGTTATTATTCTTGAAGACAGATCTCATATGTTTGGGTTGACTTCTTCTATTTATAATCACATGATGTTCATACAAAACCCATCAGGTGTAGGTATTGGATCTGAGGTGGACACCTTTAAAAACTGAATTAGTTCTGTTTCATCTTACAACAATCCAAAAGACTTGAAAATAAATTTTAAAATTTTCAGTATATAATTTAGAAATATTTTTCAATAAATTTAAATTAAATATTAATATTTTTACTTTTCTATTTAAATATAATAAATTGACTAGTATTTAAAAATTGACTTTAATTTATGCCCTATTATG
The DNA here is from genome assembly GCA_963277665.1 of Viscum album. Classification (NCBI taxonomy): domain Eukaryota; kingdom Viridiplantae; phylum Streptophyta; class Magnoliopsida; order Santalales; family Viscaceae; genus Viscum; species Viscum album. Next base: position 1,208,518,803 of record OY728120.1, read on the forward strand.
AAAATACACTAATTTTCTATATTTTAATAATAGTATGGGTTATTTTGATATAAATATTTTATAAAAAATATTCAATAAATTCAATTTATCATGGGAATATTTGAATGAGAAAAAGAATCCATTAAAATATAACTAATATAATAGTAATGAAATTGTAATATATTCATTATATTATCAACATATATTACCTTGAAACATTATTTCATGACATATTCATTTTTTAATTAAAAAATTAATTTATCATTATAATAGATTAAATTTTTATTAATGGAATTACAAATTTGGAAAAGACACGTCAAAAATAGGTAAGAATGACTTTTTCCTGATTTTCGAAAATAGTTGAATTTTTTGGTGAGTAATAAAATAAGATATGCATATAAATTATGATTTATGGTATCATTTTGGTGTAAAAATTATATAATAATTTAAATAATTCATTCCAATATTAAAATTATATTTCATTAGTTAAAGAATATATTTAAATATATTAAAAATAATTTTATACCCTGATAATGCAATTTCCAAAGTCTAAAAATAGAATTTACTATTTAAAACCCATTTTTTTAATAAATAAAATTTATATTGTAAAAATATTATAAAAATTATTTTTTCTGATTAAATAATAAAAAATAAAAAATCATGTTATAGATTTCCAAAACAATGATCTAAAATGATGTTTATGTCATTTTAAATGAATTTTATACAAGATGGTTTTCTATGATCAATATGAAATAATTTATAAACAATCCCAAAATATTTTCTATAAATAGTTGCATGTAAACTGAATTTATATTCACTCTAAAGATATTAATAATATAATGACACTTTTTATAACTCAAATATTTTTTTTAATCTCTAAAATTCTTAAGGACTTCCCATTATAAGTCTTGGATGCGACACTATAACAACCTAGACATTTCAAATATGATGAATCACCTTCTCTAAAAATGTGTGTGTCATATTTAAGTATAATTAATATTGTAAAACACATACAAAATATAAGAAAAATAATCATTTTATTTTTTTCAATATAAAACATTATATATAAATTATTGACATACTTCATAGAATCAAAAATAATATAATGGGATAATAAAATTAAATAAATAACATTAAAAGAATATGAAAATCCATATTGTCATGGTATGATATAAATATATTAGCTATGAAAAATATAATAAAAATAAAAAATAATTAAAAATATGATTGTCATTTTGTAAATGAAATGAAAGTAACATTGATAAAAATATATTGAATTGATAATTAAGGAAATAAGAGGTATTTATTGGAACAGTAATAATTATATGATTATTGAAATTATAACTAACTGGCCATTGAAATAGAAATTCAACCATTGAAAGTAGAAAAATAGATTAAAATTAATATTTAAAATTATTAAAATAATTAATTAAATAGATGAACCTTATAAATAAATTTATCAAATTATATAGCTTAAAGAATAACTAAGTATAAATTTTAATAAGGTTTCTTTTAAATTATTTAGTAAAACATTAATTTTTATGTTAAAATTTTAAATATTATAATTATCTAATTTTGAGAACTATTTTCGTTAAAATGTATATTATAATTAATTATCAATCCTATAATAATTAATAAATAATATAAAATAGAAATGTAATTACTCATAGAAAAAAATATTATTCATTATAGATAAAATTATTTTCCCATGTATTATATGAATTTTTTGAAAGCTAAATTTATAATATATATTATTTTAATTTGATAAAATAGAATTTATTTTTTTTAATCTAATAATTTAAATTTTCATAGGCAAATTTTTTGATATTTTTCTAAAAACTTGATTTTTAGATGAATAGTGAAAATGTAGTTTTTAATATAATATATATTTTATGACATCATTATGATATGAATATTGTTAAAAAGTTAATAAAACATTTTACATGAATTAGAATTTATTTAATGAGTAAAATAATTCTTCTAAAAATAAAAAAAAAACTTAATTTTCAAACCTATAAATCAATTTAAAAACCTTAAATTATATTTTATTCAAATAAAAAACTATATTTGATTCATTAATTTGTATAAAAAATTTACAAGGTTTCATTTGGTTTTGGGTATGTTAAAATTTCAAAGAAACCAATATTTTTAATTTAAGACTAATAAAATTCAAAATTATCAACACTATTCATAGTCTTGAGCCTAAATAATAAAATATCAAAACTCTTTCCATTACAAAATTACTTCAAAAATCCATCTCTAAAGACCTGTAAACATGTTTGTAAGGCCCATTTCTTTCCAAAATTGATACCTCCAAAGTCTTCAGCCTCAAATAAAATGAGTTGACTCAGAGAAAGTAATGGGTTTCAAAACCCTTATCTTTTCAATTAAATTCTCCTCATAACTCTTTTATAATACAAATAATCATTAATATTAATACCAAAAAGTAGTTTAATTATACTATAATATTTTTATAATACTCAAATATTTATTATTTGTTCATTTCTTTTAAACTCTTTTAGAAAACAACATTCACCCACGGTTATTTTACGCAACCTAAGTGAATGATGATGTTTTATTTTATACATATTATTTTCATGGATACTCTTAAAAATTGATTTTGTATTTTAATATAACATTAATAATAAAATAATTACACTTTTATGATTCTAAAATTATAAATAAGTCATGATGGTGATGATACTAAAAGAAAATAATGATAGTTATTTTTAACCATGTAAAACAAGCTTATGAAGCAACTCTTGTTGATTTGAAACTATTTTGATCAATTTGTTGAAATATTGAACTCTTATACTTATGGAATGATATTAAAACTATACACTAACACATTATGGAACCATTGTATAATTTACTTCCAACATTACCATTACGTCAAAGAGATTTTGGAACTATGAACTGAATAATGTAAAAATGGTTGATGTAAAAATATTAATTTAATAAATGAATCAAACATGATAAAAATGTATTATAAGAGATAAAATAAATGTGAAAAGGTTTTTGAATCATCTAATTAATTAATTTAACTAAATAATTTAGGCTAACAGTGGAGATTCTTAAGTAATCCAAGTATTGAGGTAAGGGATCTTTCCCGCTCTTTCTTATTCGTGATGATATATTCTCTATCACCCTCTCTCTCTCTATCTTGTATTAATCATCTATGTTATTTATGATTCATTTTTCCATGTTTTTTTGGGGTTATAAAAACCTTTTTATTTTCCTTTATATTACATATTTTAGTAAAATCCTGTGAAGCTTATAAATGATTTTCATTTTTGTTTCTCCCTTCTCCAGTTCTTTTTATAATATTCCTCCATATTTAAACTTTTCTCCATGACATAAAACCTGTTATTTTATGTTTATTTTTACATTTAATAATCTAATATGATATATTCCCCTACTATTTTGGGTTTCTATATGATTTTCAATTTGAAAAATCCTTTTGACATCATTTTGTGACCATTAATTTCTTATAGGATTGTTACATATTTATGATTGATGTATAACACACACTATAAGTTGTTAATTCCAATGAGAAATATTTTTTAGAAATTAAATGTATTATTCCTTAAGTCTAACACTACAAATGTGTGGTATTGATCCAATTTGAGGTCGAACCCATAAAGACAAGGATCCCTAGCATGAAAACTTAATCTCAAAATTTAAGATGAGGAGTTTAAATAATTAAAAGTTAATCAAAAACTAAATGAGATAACTATGAATGAGAGTATAGAAAACTTTTATTTATCTAGGTTCATGATATAATTGAATTTATAATTTTATTAATGAAAGATCTTATTGTTATTGTTAGAAATTCACTAAAATGTGTATATCATATTGTATGATATTCCTTAAGTTATAGAAAGTGATATGCATGTGATGCATATCACATATTACAATATCCAAACATCATATAAGGCATGTTATTCCTCTCTCATAGAATATGATAGGATTATGTTATCAAGGCATGTCTTCTTACACATCACTTGCATAGTTTACCTTGAATTATGTATCAATGGTTTTATATTTTTATGGATACACATATTCATTTAAAATTTTCAAACTATTATGAGATCCAAATGGGTATATTTTATAACCAGCACATGATGGATGCCATTTGATGAAATATGGTGGATGATTACCTTTATTAAATAAAGGGAACCAGTATAAAGTGATTTGATCCCCCTATTAGGTATACATGATTCTACCAAGACATAACCAAAGAACACTTTTCCTCCTTATTCATTGTTCATCTGTCTTGAGAAGGTGATAGCATAAAATTCATGTTCAGGGGTCATCTTGTTACAAATGAGGATCCTAGTGGGTGGTATTAACCCTATGGATTCAAGATTACATTGACTATTTCTAGGTGATTACAATTAAGAAAACTTCTTCTAGTTTATCAGGTATGAATCTTATTCCAGTTTAGGTACACTTATTATTTTATATTATTCCTGATGTATCATTATATGGGATGATATATTGATCACATTAAATAGGTTTCCTCCACCATAATGATCATTAGATGATCCAAAAAACCCATTAGTGGTATCAGATGTAACACCTGAAGATTCAGCACATAAATTTAATATTGAATGCATCAAACACTATGTCTCTACAAAACACCACTTTATTATAACCTATCCAGTAAACATAATTTTTCCACCTCTGTGATTTCAATTTTGAAAAACTAATATACATGGTTGCATTCAGTAATATATTTTGAGTTTGATAAAACAAACTTAATTTTTGGTGAATAGTAACATACCCTTATGAATAATAACATACCCTTAAGAATAGTAATGAATACTAATGAAAATTAAATCGTCCAAAAAAATAGAAACTTCACCCATGAATGTATAAATACAATTTAGACATCTTAAAAGTGAAAATGATCATAGTATATGTCACGACCCGCCCTCGGGGTCCGTGCCGTGACTACCCCAAGCCCGCCTTCCATAGGCCAGGGGCTGGCGACTAGCACCAAGGCGTAAATCCCGGTAAAAAGGGAAGGCATTGCCTTTGAAAAGTAAACTCACACCACAGAGTAAACAAGCGGAAAGTAAACACTAAACAAAAGCAGAGTACTACTGAAAGTGCGGAAAGGTAAATGGGCCAGAATACAAACCCAAACTGAAAGTAAAGTACAACTCGAAAGGGAAAACAGCAACTGAAAAGTAAAAGCCGCTACACCGAGCTGTCCACTGGAAATCCCACCTGAAGGGTGGGTACAGATAGCTCCTCTGCTCCACGGGTCCCGCCGTCCGCTCCGTGCACGTCCCGCCCAGTGGTCCTCCTCCGGGTACCGTCCCGCTCTGTAGGCCTCAGCTAAGGTCAACGCTGTCCGTCATCTGCAACCAACACAACGTAGTGTGGGCGAAGCCCGTGCAGGGGTGAGTATAAGCTACTCAGTAGGGACCCCGAGACCCCTGAAGGTCTCTCAAATCCACAAAGGATAAACCACAAAGAAAAGCACAATCACGAAGTAACAACCGACACTGCTTAGGTATATGCCCATACATATACCTAAGTCATCAATTAAAATACGCTCCAACCTCCGAGCCCAAGTACAACTCAGTCCATGCAGGAAAGTATACGTATTCCACATAGGAAAGCAAAACATAATCCACACAGGATTGCACAACACAATCCACACAGGAAAGCAACAGGATTCAGCTCACACAGGTATACTTCTTCAAGGACGATAAAGATGATCACTGATCCATCTAAGTCGTCGGACCCACGAAGGATCGATAGGTAACTAACCCCCGCAAAGACCCACACAGGATCGGGCCCACACAGGACCTGTAGGCGCTGGCTCACACAGAACCGCTGAGCGCGGACCCACACAGGATCGGACCCACACAGGATCAGGCCCACACAGGACCTGTAGCACTGATCCACATAGGATCGCTGAGTGCTGTAGTCGTCGTCGTCGAATCCACACAGGATCTCTGTACTGTCGTCGCCGTAGTCACAGTAGCAGTCGTAGCAGTAGAACAGTCGCAGCCAGCACTAGGGTTCCCGCACATAGCAAGCTCGTTCGGAGGGTCCGCTCCACGAGCCGAGAGGCTGATACATCAACTGTCACGAAGACCGAAGTTGATGTATCCAAAAGTTCCGTATCGTCAACAGGAACTCAACGCAACAGACGGCGCGTCGATCGGACGCCCGGTCTGAGAGTTATTGGCATTTTCGTCTCCGGGGCCCGGTTGGTTTTTAAGGCAAAACCAACCCGACCGTACTCCACCTGCGTCCAAACCTCGGGCGGAGTATTCCAAAAGATCCTTCTCACTAAGAGGAACACTACGCGACTGACGGCACGTCAATCGGACGTCCGTAGCTCAAGATATGAGTGTTTCCGCTCCGAAGGCCCGGTTGGTTTCGTGAACGAACCAACCCGGCCGAACTCAAAGTTAACCGAAACCTTGAGTGCGATATATCGAAACGATCGTCTCGATCCAAGGATCGCGTTGCTGCAGACGGTTCGTCATTCGGAGGTCCGAGGCACAAGTTATGGGCCAAAAACCAAATCTAGTTCGAAATGGGGGGGTCCGGGTCCGGGCCGACCCGGCCCGACCCCCCCCTGGGGCGGCGCGGCGGCGGCGCGGCGGCCGGCGGTGGCGCGGCGGCGCGGCGGCGGGCCGCGGCGGCGCGGCGGCGCGGCGGCGGGCCGCGGCGGTGGGCGCCTGGCGCCGCACGAGGGTGGCACGCAGGGGGATAAGCCCCCGCTTCTTCAAGGTGGCGCGGCCTTTGTGCCGCGCCAAAGCAACAAAACGGCCCCCACGTGGGGGCCGGTTTTGTTGAATTAAACCGGGGGGCTGCTGCCCCCCTTTCATGGAACCCCCCCCCCCCCCTCTTAAAGAGGGGGGTTTTATTAGGACGGCCGGGGGATTAATTCCCCCGGTTTTAATGACATCCGGCCGGCCAGTTGGCCGGCCGGTTTTCTCCAACGGGACCGGAAAATTCTGGTCCCCTCTTCGGCTTCCGATGCCGGCGGCCCGGCCGCCGGTCTTCTCTTCCGCCGCGGCCCGGAACCGGCCGCGGTCTCCTCGTCCCGCCGCGGCCCGGAACCGGCCGCGGTCTTCTCGTCCCGCCGCGGACCGGAACCGGCCGCGGTCTTCTCGTCCCGCCGCGGCCCGGAACCGGCCGCGGTGTTCGTCGTCCGGCGCGGTGCGACGGCACCGCGCCCCTTTCGCCGTGCCATGATTCTTTTCAACGCGGCGCGACGGCGTCGCGTTCTTGAAGAATCTTCCTCGACGTAGCGCGACGGCGCCACGTAAAATATTTGCACGATCATCCGCGTGGTGCGACGGCACCACGCCACTTGCTTCCTCACGCAAGAATAATCAACATGAACGATGGAGGGGGGTTCGGCCGTGTTCATGCGGTCCGGCCCCCCTCATGTTAAATAAATAACTCAACTTAAACATTCAAGCCTCAAGTTAGACATGCGAGATCCACGTTCAAGAAATGGAATAAATAAATAATGAATCAACAACCCCTACCTCGGGTATAAGGTTCGAGGATTTGTCAACGTTCCGCGGAAGACGACGTCGCGGAGGTCGGGCGTCGCGGAAGCCGTTCGTCAAATCCGATGACGAAGGGATGCGTCGAAGAGACACGTCGTTGGCGAAACTTCGTATGCCGACGAAGAATCTCCGAGGAGGAAGCGGTGTTCTCTTTCGTTGACACGGGAGACGAAGAAGAGTGGAGCGGCGTTCTTCGTCGGAAATTGAGCGTTCCTCGTCAAGTCTTGAGGAAAGTCAAATAATAAAGAAAACAATGAACTCAAGAACCTCTACCTCGATAGTCGCACGTTGACGTAGTCGTGGAATATTGGTGTCGATTCCTTTGACGTCGGAGGAAGAGTCGTTGTCGATGGCGTTCGTCGCGGAAAACCGTCGCGGAAGAGATGACGCGGAAGAAGTACGTCGCGTCGCGGATATGGCGTCGCGGATGGACCGTGTTCTTCGGCGGAGAAGTTCTTCGTTGAAGAACGACGTTCTTCGCGTTCTTCGTCGAGTTTGAAGAAGAAGAAGGCTCTCCACCTCTCAAGAAGACAAACAAAGAACCCAAAATAAAATAAGACAACATCTTATTTTATTATCACATAACACATTAGAATTTCAAAAGTTTGAAATTCAAAAGGTTTAACTCCCATAATTAAAAGGTAACTTAAGCCAATAAATTAGGGGTTAAGCAAGTTGAGAGAATTTGAAAGGATTAGGGGTTCGTGTGGGCCCCACCACACTTAATCCTCCCAAGGGAGGTTAAGTGGGTGTGGGTCCCACTTTCAACCTCCTTTGATAGGTTTAAACAAGTTAATATAAAATTTTTTCTAAACAAATTTTATTTAACTCAAACTAAAAACCCCTAAAATTAACTTTCAACCCGCAACAAACGCAACTCCCGAAAAGGTCTCTTTAAGCGAATATCGGCGCTGCGAGTTCATCGGTGCCCTCAGATTTCAATTCCGAGCACCGGATCAAAAGTTAGGAATTCCCGCTCGTTCGTTCACTGAACGTACCCGAGCCAAACTTCGGAAAAAATTTCCGGGCACTCCGGGCCTCGGAATCAGGTGCCGTCTGAAACCGCGCTCTTGTAAAATTCTAAAGAAAATTAAGAAAAAAAAATTTCCCTTGAATTTTACGGGTCTTTACATTACTCCCACCTCAGGGCTTTACGTCCCCGTAAAGATACATCAAAAACTAGGGAAACAAATGAGGGTACTGAGCACGCATCTGAGCCTCCCGCTCCCATGTGCTCTCCTGGAGATTCCCGTGCTACCATCTGATGCGCACAAGAGGAATCGATCGCCCACGCAGGACCCGCTCCTGTCAATCCTCTATCTCCTCTGGGACCTCCGTAAAAGTCACCCCATCGTCAACGTCAAGCTCCCCATGGTCAATGATGTGCGTCAGGTCGTGCACGTATCTCCTCAGCTGGGATACGTGGAAGACGTCGTGCTCTCGGTGCAACTAAGGTGGTAGAGCCAGGCGATAAGCCACCTCGCCAATCCTGCTGAGAATCTGGAAGGGTCCGATGAAGCGCGGAGATAACTTGCCGCCTCAGCCAAATCTCCGAATACCACGTCGAGGTGAGACCCGCAAGAAGACGTGGTCGCCATCCTCGAACTCTAGTGGCCTCCGCCTCCTGTCAGCATATGACTTCTGCCGGCTCTGAGCTGTACTCATCCGCTCCTGGATGACCTGGACCTTCTTTGTCGTGGCCTGGACCATCTCTGGTCCCACAAGAGCTGCAAGATTTCTTCTTTGCCGATAAGAGAAACCTGGTCTCATCCCCTGGATGAACCACATTCTTTGCCTAAAACAGTCAATCCTAACATGGATGATACTAATCCATACCAAGGATGACGTCGTAAGGCCTCGACGCTACTACTAAGAGATTCAACCGTTACTCTCGCCTCCAAGGGTTGAGTCACACTGTAGGCATCAGTGTGTGGTAACTGGGTCTCCTCCAGTAGATGTCTCACAAGTGAGGGTCAAGTCAACAGCCAAAACTGGAACCTCCCAGTAACATCACGAAAGAGGACAGGAACAAAAATATCACAAAGGTATGCGTCTTTTATTATTGCAGCTCATAATACAAGACGCTATACAAAAGCAACAAGGAACCAGAAGTACAAAGGATGTATCCACTAGTTCTGCTCCTGTCCATCGGCTCCCAGAGCTCCATGATCGAAGGTCTCGGCTGCCTGAAGCTGAGCTCTCCCCTGCGGTCGGGGTGGACCTCCTGGTGGTGGTGGTGGTAGAGCCTCAAAGCGTCGTCCACCACCTGCTGCTCGTCCAGCTCCTCTGCCTCGTCCGCCTCCTCCCTGCAGACCGCCACGGTCGAACCTCTGCCTCTGCCTAGGTGGTTCCTCAACCGTCTGCTGCTCCTCCGCATGGCGGGTCGGGCAGTCACGAGCCATGTGGCCTTGCCCGCCGCATGCAAAGCACTGTCTGCCACTCGGATGACTGGCTTCGCGCTGTGTGCCCTGCACTGCTGAGCCAGTGCCCTGAGGTCGTCTGCCTGAAGGTCTGGTCTGTCTGGACCCCTGAGTCATCTGTCGGCTACCTGCTACCGAAGACTCCGCTACGTGCCGCCCTGCGGTGGGTCGCTGTGCTGGTGAAGACTCAGCAAGGAAGCTCTCAATCAGAAGGGCCCGCTCCAGTACTCCTGTCTGAGTCGTTATGCTGAGGGAGATCAGCGATGCTCTGATCTCGTGTCTCAAACCCTGCTCGAAGGTCCGGACCCGGAAGAATGGGTCTCGTACCATGTCGGTCGAGTAGCGCGAGAGATCGGTGAATCTCGCCGAGTACTGTGCGACCGTCATGCTGCCCTGCCGCAGCTGTAGAAGCTCCTGAATACGCACCGCACGTAGGGTGGCTGGGACGAACTCCGAGCGGAAGAGGCTCTCAAAGTCCGTCCAAAGTAGAGATGCCTCATCGTGCACCTGGAGCATCAAACTCCACCATCGTCCTGCTGCTGCGTGTAGTAGGCTCGCAGCGAGGATCACCATGAGGTCTGCTGGTGTCCTCACTAGCCTAAACACTCGAACAACTGCCTCCAGCCAGTCCTCTGCTGCCTGGGGATCCGTCTCCCCGCGAAACCTGGGCGGTCGCTGGCGCTGAAACTCATGCAGTGCGCTGAGGCGACGTGCATCGTCAGTGGCTGCTGCTGGAAGCATCGGGGGATCGGCGGGTAAAGCTACCGCCGGTGCCACTACTGGAAAAGGGCCCTGCACCGAGGCCTCGTCGCTCGGTGGGCTGTTGTCTCGCTCGACTCTCGGAACCCTAGCTGGCTACCGTCGTGGGGCCATCCTGAAAAGGAAACAGGTGCGCCACGGTTAGAACAGTATACCTGGTGAGCTGATATAAGTAATCACAAAGAAAACTTTGAAACACACACGCAATCAATGTTTTCGTGCATTAAGTCGGAAATCAGAAGTCAGGGTCCTGGTGTATGGATACGTCGGCCGCCGCACCTACACTGGACTCCCTGGACTGATAACCACACTCAATACGCTAAACATTATTGCTTCACTTAGAAAAGATCAGAGTTCGCGGTTGAACCGAACTCCTCTGATACCAATTTGTCACGACCCGCCCTCGGGGTCCGTGCCGTGACTACCCCAAGCCCGCCTTCCATAGGCCAGGGGCTGGCGACTAGCACCAAGGCGTAAATCCCGGTAAAAAGGGAAGGCATTGCCTTTGAAAAGTAAACTCACACCACAGAGTAAACAAGCGGAAAGTAAACACTAAACAAAAGCAGAGTACTACTGAAAGTGCGGAAAGGTAAATGGGCCAGAATACAAACCCAAACTGAAAGTAAAGTACAACTCGAAAGGGAAAACAGCAACTGAAAAGTAAAAGCCGCTACACCGAGCTGTCCACTGGAAATCCCACCTGAAGGGTGGGTACAGATAGCTCCTCTGCTCCACGGGTCCCGCCGTCCGCTCCGTGCACGTCCCACCCAGTGGTCCTCCTCCGGGTACCGTCCCGCTCTGTAGGCCTCAGCTAAGGTCAACGCTGTCCGTCGTCTGCAACCAACACAACGTAGTGCGGGCGAAGCCCGTGCAGGGGTGAGTATAAGCTACTCAGTAGGGACCCCGAGACCCCTGAAGGTCTCTCAAATCCACAAAGGATAAACCACGAAGAAAAGCACAATCACGAAGTAACAACCGACACTGCTTAGGTATATGCCCATACATATACCTAAGTCATCAATTAAAATACGCTCCAACCTCCGAGCCCAAGTACAACTCAGTCCACGCAGGAAAGTATACGTATTCCACATAGGAAAGCAAAACATAATCCACACAGGATTGCACAACACAATCCACACAGGAAAGCAACAGGATTCAGCTCACACAGGTATACTTCTTCAAGGACGATAAAGATGATCACTGATCCATCTAAGTCGTCGGACCCACGAAGGATCGATAGGTAACTAACCCCCGCAAAGACCCACACAGGATCGGGCCCACACAGGACCTGTAGGCGCTGGCTCACACAGAACCGTTGAGCGCGGACCCACACAGGATCGGACCCAAACAGGATCGGGCCCACCCAGGACCTGTAGCACTGATCCACGTAGGATCGCTGAGTGCTGTAGTCGTCGTCGTCGAATCCACACAGGATCTCTGTACTGTCGTCGTCGTAGTCACAGTAGCAGTCGTAGCAGTAGAACAGTCGCAGCCAGCACTAGGGTTCCCGCACATAGCAAGCTCGTTCGGAGGGTCCGCTCCACGAGCCGAGAGGCTGATACATCAACTGTCATGAAGACCGAAGTTGATGTATCCAAAAGTTCCGTATCGTCAACAGGAACTCAACGCAACAGACGGCGCGTCGATCGGACGCCCGGTCTGAGAGTTATTGGCATTTTCGTCTCCGGGGCCCGGTTGGTTTTTAAGGAAAAACCAACCCGACCGTACTCCACCTACGTCCAAACCTCGGGCGGAGTATGCCAAAAGATCCGTCTCACTAAGAGGAACACTACGCGACTGACGGCACGTCAATCGGACGTCCGTAGCTCAAGATATGAGCGTTTCCGCTCCGAAGGCCCGGTTGGTTTCGTGAACGAACCAACCCGGCCGAACTCAAAGTTAACCGAAACCTTGAGTGCGATATATCGAAACGACCGTCTCGATCCAAGGATCGCGTTTCCGCAGACGGTTCGTCTTTCGGAGGTCCGAGGCACAAGTTATGGGCCAAAAACCAAATCTGGTTCGAAACGGGGGGGTCCGGGTCCGGGCCGACCCGGCCCGACCCCCCCCCCCCCCCTGGGGCGGCGCGGCGGCCGGCGGCGGCGGCGGCGGCGCGGTGGCGCGGCGGCGGGCGCCTGGCGCCGCACGAGGGTGGCACGCGGGGGGCTAAGCCCCCGCTTCTTCAAGGTGGCGCGGCCTTTGTGCCGCGCCTAAGCAACAAAACGGCCCCCACGTGGGGGCCGGTTTTGTTGAATTAAACCGGGGGGCTGCTGCCCCCCTTTCATGGAACCCCCCCCCCCCCCCCTCTTAAAGAGGGGGGTTTTATTAGGACGGCCGGGGGATTAATTCCCCCGGTTTTAATGACATCTGGCCGGCCAGTTGGCCGGCCGGTTTTCTCCAACGGGACCGGAAAATTCCGGTCCCCTCTTCGGCTTCCGATGCCGGCGGCCCGGCCGCCGGTCTTCTCTTCCACCGCGGCCCGGAACCGGCCACGGTCTCCTCGTCCCGCCGCGGCCCGGAACCGGCCGCGGTCTTCTCGTCCCGCCGCGGCCCGGAACCGGCCGCGGTCTTCTCGTCCCGTCGCGGCCCGGAACCGGCCGCGGTGTTCGTCGTCCGGCGCGGTGCGACGGCACCGCGCCCCTTTCGCCGTGCCATGATTCTTTTCAACGCGGCGCGACAGCGTCGCGTTCTTGAAGATTCTTCCTCGATGTAGCGCGACGGCGCCGCGTAAAATATTTGCACGATCATCCGCGTGGTGCGACGGCACCACGCCACTTGCTTCCTCACGCAAGAATAATCAACATGAACGATGGAGGGGGGTTCGGCCGTGTTCATGCGGTCCGGCCCCCCTCACGTTAAATAAATAACTCAACTTAAACATTCAAGCCTCAAGTTAGACATGCGAGATCCACGTTCAAGAAATGGAATAAATAAATAATGAATCAACAACCCCTACCTCGGGTATAAGGTTCGAGGATTTGTCAACGTTCCGCGGAAGACGACGTCGCGGAGGTCGGGCGTCGCGGAAGCCGTTCGTCAAATCCGATGACGAAGGGATGCGTCGAAGAGACACATCGTTGGCGAAACTTCGTATGCCGACGAAGAATCTCCGAGGAGGAAGCGGTGTTCTCTTTCGTTGACACGGGAGACGAAGAAGAGTGGAGCGGCGTTCTTCGTCGGAAATTGAGCGTTCCTCGTCAAGTCTTGAGGAAAGTCAAATAATAAAGAAAACAACGAACTCAATAACCTCTACCTCGATAGTCGCACGTTGACGTAGTCATGGAATATCGGTGTCGATTCCTTTGACGTCAGAGGAAGAGTCGTTGTCGATGGCGTTCGTCGCGGAAAACCGTCGCGGAAGAGATGACGCGGAAGAAGTACGTCGCGTCGCGGATATGGCGTCGCGGATGGACCGTGTTCTTCGGCGGAGAAGTTCTTCGTTGAAGAACGACGTTCTTCGCGTTCTTCGTTGAGTTTGAAGAAGAAGAAGGCTCTCCACCTCTCAAGAAGACAAACAAAGAACCCAAAATAAAATAAGACAACATCTTATTTTATTATCACATAACACATTAGAATTTCAAAAGTTTGAAATTCAAAAGGTTTAACTCCCATAATTAAAAGGTAACTTTAGCCAATAAATTAGGGGTTAAGCAAGTTGAGAGAATTTGAAAGGATTAGGGGTTCGTGTGGGCCCCACCACACTTAATCCTCCCAAGGGAGGTTAAGTGGGTGTGGGTCCCACTTTCAACCTCCTTTGATAGGTTTAAACAAGTTAATATAAAATTTGTTCTAAACAAATTTTATTTAACTCAAACTAAAAACCCCTAAAATTAACTTTCAACCCGCAACAAACGCAACTCCCGAAAAGGTCTCTTTAAGCGAATATCGGCGCTGCGAGTTCATCGGTGCCCTCGGATTTCAATTCCGAGCACCGGATCAAAAGTTAGGAATTCCCGCTCGTTCGTTCACTGAACGTACCCGAGCCAAACTTCGGAAAAAAAATTCGGGCACTCCGGGCCTCGGAATCAGGTGCCGTCTGAAACCGCGCTCTTGTAAAATTCTAAAGAAAATTAAGAAAAAAAAATTTCCCTTGAATTTTACGGGTCTTTACAGTATAAGTATTGGTATTTTTGTATGTCATAAATATTTTAATTACAATTTTATGATTAATTTAATAATTTAAAATGTAAATTTATTTTCATAAAATGTATTCATAAATTTTTATTTTATTTTCTTATTGTCATAAGATAATTTTATGGGACCTTGATTAATTTTTCAAAGTGTTATAAAATGAGTTATAGTTTTAATGTTGTTTTTTTCAAATAAATTATGTTTTTTATTTAAAAATTAAATAAAAAAATATTTAGAACATTATTTTCAAAAAAAATAGATTTAATTTTTGAATTCTACATATCAAAAAATTATTAAGGTGAATGTTTTGGTATTTTTCTAAAATACTTTAATTTTGGGTGAATAGTAAAATACGATAATTTACGATAAATGCTAAATACATGATTTATTGGGTCATAAATGATTTAAGGATGATATAATCCCACTAGGTTCTAAATCACATTCACATATTACTATTATTGGTCACAATAATCAATACTATTGGTTTTCTTTGGAAAAATAATAAAATAATAAGTAAAATAATGGGAAAACCCTCCTCACCTCCACTATAACCCCCCCCCCCACTCCATCTTCTCTTAACTCCTCTAAGCCTTGAAACTCCAAATATTTCTTTACAAAAACCATTCCCTAGTCACTCCCTAAATCCAATATCTCTTGGTCTTACCAAAAGACCAAAAACTCTTCCCTTAAAGAGATTCTCAAGGAGGTGGATTCAAGAGGTAAATTCGCATTCTATTTCTTTCAAGTTCATTTCAAGTTCATTTCTATTGTTATCCTATCCTCACTGCCTCTATCCAAATGACCATGATAACTCCATTATAATCTATATACTTTAATTTTATCATGTTAATGGAATAAATTTCATCAATATCCTTACTCTCTCTCTTTTATTTTATAAATAAAATCATCATCTGTGAGGTGACAATTTACAACCTTTGTGGATGACAAAGATTCGTTCTTTAATTTACCCTTTAATAATAGTCATGAAACTATTTTTTATGGTTGAAAAAGGCTATAATATATGTATTATAACCTATTTAATATTCATGAACCAGTATATGTACATAATATTAAATCATATGACCAAACTAGTTCCTAATAATCAAAATACCGCTAAAATAATCTAAGTGATTTTCATTAATATTTCATCTAATGATTAATCCTCATTCCATGTAACCAAATGATATAAATGACCATTAACACCTATTTATGTTCATAAATAATACGTAAATCCAATTCTTGAGATTTACATCCATTCCATAATAACTCCATTACTTAAAAATAAGTAAACCGATTATGAAAATTAAGAAAACGAACACTCCGAAATGACGGAATTCAATATTATAAATTATCAAAAAGGAAATAAATAAACTAAAAAAATTATGATAAAATAAATACATGTATAATAGGTTCTTAATTAACTTATTAATTAGTTTAATTTCATATTCGAGGACCATAAGGTCAAGACCGTAACATTCGAACTTAAGGTAAGGGTTTTCTACCCGAACCTCCATTTTTATTTGGGTTTCTCTTATTCTATACTTACCTCAATTAAATTATTATTTATTGATATTTAATCCTAATATATTATGTTTATTTTTAAAAACCATAATCCTACTTTCCTTTATGTATAGTTATATTTTTTAAAAGGATATTTCAAAAATTCTTCTCGTAATACAAGCCCAGTTCAAGGGAATTTCTCAAATTCTTACCTATTTTCAAGGGAACTCTATAATCTATTTTTGGAAACCATTATCTTTATAAAATATATCATTTTATTATGAAAATACTATCTTACTTCACTTCTGGTTTTATACGAATATTTTTCCAAAAGAACTCTTCTTTTCAAATTAAAAGAGTATTTATCTCAAGAATTATGCGACGATTTTATAAGAGTATCTTCATCTATTTAAACAATCTTGTTGATTCTTATGTATTATTGAGATTTTTATGATATAATATACAATATTTAATTTAATGTTTTATTATTATTTTTACTATGGATCTTCTATCTTAAAACCATTCACCAATTTACTCTGAATATTTAGTGTTTATGCTTAATGTTTGGGAAAAGTTATTTACATTTCGTATATTAGTTTCAATATGAATGTATATATTATTAATGTTTATACCTGTTCATATTATGAGTTCATTGGAATTATTAAGTGTCGTGTGGGTCCCTCTATATACCCTCAGTGCATCGGTAGGTCTCATGAGACAAACTACGGTCTTGGCACAAGGCCTTGACAAAATGATTATTTATGGTCTTAGCACGAGGCCTTGACAGTATGGTTATGATTTCCCACATTATTAATTCCCTAATTATAAAATTAGTATTTATGGTTCTTATTGTTATTCAACTATTAGAATACCCATGATTATGTTTTACTATGTCATTATTTATTCATCTCTTATTACTGCCATAATGTGTTCAAGTTTTTTGTTAAAGGCATGTGTTTTTAGTTATTCAACATGCCTAATGTTTATGTTTATGATATATTATGTTGTATGGATTACCCTTAATGATCCTTTGAGTTCACCGATTTCTTATGTATCATTTTATCAGTACATGAATATTTTTATTATGAATGACATGCAGAAATAAACTAGGTGTTATTGATGTTTTTGAAGGAATTTCTATGTTGTTTTTTGTTTCAAGTTGTAATGGTGAAATTATGTATGTATCTTGTTTCCAATTCTACTAAACTAATTAGTCCTTTGGGATGAATATTACTTGTTTATATGACAATTTAATAAAATAAGGCACTGGCTTCGGGCAACTGGGGTCGGGTCCTTACAGTTGGTATCAGAGTAAGTTTAGTATAAAACTTGGAAACTAGATTTAGAAAACATAGATTAGGGGAAAAAATCCCTAAGATAGTCTTCGAGAAAAAACATAAAAGAATGTCCTGGTATTTTTGTAAGGAATATATTATGTGGATCTTTCTAGAAAATAAATCCATGTCTAGATACTAAAAGTGGACGTGGTTCTGGCACAGATGTACCTAGGAGTGAAAACTCCGACAAGGAGTTTCGGTCTTGATCTAATGTATCCTGGTACACGACAGTGGGCTTTACTGTGAACCTATTTTGACACTCTTGGGGGATATGCTTAGGATAATTCACATTTTCTTTACAAGCCATTATGAAGGATTTAAATGTAAATTTTTCCTCAAATAAAAAATGTTTATGATTATGAGATTGGCTATGTATAGAATTTTAATTTATGATAAGTATTTTTCTACATTGAGATTATACGTTATGATTCATAACCTATTCTATTATATGAAATTATTTATAAATGGTGCCTAGTAGAAGTAATGGAAACCACATGAACAAACATATCCCATATAGGGATTTCCCTCAGATGTAAGATAATGATGTTGGCTCTAGAGCTACAACTGGTGCTGAATAACTTATAAAAAAACTGGGACAACTAACTCAGGTTATGAACAATAACCTTACCCATATGGAGAATTCTAATTCACAATGTGAAGAAGCTATATTAGACCTCTTTATGCGACAACAGCCTCCATTATTCAATGGGACTACAATCCCATTTGTATTTGATTAGTGGATATGTTGCCTAGAGAAGATATTTCTCACTTTGGTATATAACGAAAGAGATAAGGTTGTCATAGAAGTTTATCGTCTATCGGGAGATGCGGATCAGTGGTGGTCGTTAATCCAAAACACAAAGGAGGGGGAATAAAAATAAGATATGGAATAGAGGTATTTTAAGGAAATCTCCCAAGAAAAATATTTTCCCCGCAAACAATGAGCAGAGATGGAAAGTAAATTCATGAATCTCAGTCAGAAGGAGGATGCAAATGTTGCAAAGTATAAAGCTAACTTCACAAGGTTAACAAGACATGTCATGGACTACATACATAGTCCAAGGAGCAAGATTGATCGATTATTTAATAGTTTAAAATCATTCCTCTAAAGTGAACTTGTCTCCCAAAGTTTCTCATCATATGAAGATATAGTCTCAAGTTATATCAAGACGGAAAAGGAATTTTCTAAGTCTTATGACTTTAAAGGAAAACAAGAGAAGAATAGGTCTGAAAAAAACTCTAGAAAAGTAAATAAAGAAATAGGGAATAAGGGAAGAGTTGACCTTCCATCCTTTAGTAATTGTGGGAAAAAACACCCTGGCACTTTCCTGAAGGGAATAGGAGTCTGTTACAAGTGTGGAGAAAAAGGCCACCTATCTTGGGAATGTACAGGGAAGAAAGAAGCTACCAATGTTCAATGCTACAATTTCAGGGAGATGGGACATTATGCACATGAATTTCCTAAGTGTTAGGGAAACATTCCCCAAAGAAGGCTAAGGGAGAAATTCCAAGCTTATGTGGTAACAATTTCATAGGTTGAAGTTCCTAAAAATGTGGTGATAGGTACTTAAAAAGTTTCCTAGAACTTAAACAATGCTTTATTTGATTATGGATCATCGCATTCTTTCATACCTTTATAGTTTTCCAAGAAAATTAGATATTTACAATTTTATTTAATAAAGGATTTTTCAGTCAAAAAATACTAATGGAAGTATCATTGCAACAAAGTTGTGTTAGGGAATCCTTATTATGTCATATAAACATGCTTTGTCTGCTGATTTTATTATCATACCCATGATTTACTTTGATATAATCTTTAGTATGGATTGGATTTTGAACCATGATGTGAAAATGTATTGCAAGAAGAATGAGGTTACAATTATTTAGGATAATGTGGAATCCCTTATCTTTAGGGTAGAAACATCACCATCTGATTCTCATCTAGATCCACCCTTAGTAGCTCTATTGAATTCAATTATTGGGGAGTAAGGGGATCCAATATATATAGGTAATGGAATGAATTTTAAAATAGAGGATGTACATATTGTGCAAGAATATGTTGACTTCTTTCCATAGGACTTACCTAGACATCCTTCAAAGTGGGAAATTGAGTTTTGCATTGACTTAATTCATGGTTCAAGGCCCATATCAAAGACCCCTTATAGAATGGACACTATGGAATTAGTGGAACTAAACAAAAAACTAGAATAATTGAGTGATAGAGGATTTATTCTCTCTAGTGTTTCTCTATGGGGAGCCCCTATTCTTTTCATTAAGAAGAAAGATGGATCTATGAGGTTGTGCATTATATAAAGATAGATCAATGCTATAAAAATAAATAACAAGTATCCTCAACCTTGTATTGATTATTTATTTAATCAACTTCATGGAGCTAAATATTTTTAGAAGATTGACCTTAGATATGGATATCATCAGTTGCTTATGAGGAATGAAGACATTCCAAAAACAGTATTTCAAAACAGGTATGGGCATTACGAGTTTACAATAATACCTTTTGTAATTACTAATGCACCAAATATTTTCATAGATCTAATGAAAATATTTTTCAAGGAATAACTTGATGAATTTGTGGTGGTATTTATTGATGATGTCTTGGTATACTCCAAAAGCTATAAATATCATGAAAATAACTTGCAAACTATTTTGAAGACTCATAGAAGAAATGAATTATATGGAAAGTTTAGAAAGTGTGAATTTTGGATTCAATCACTTTCATTTGTTGGTAACATTGTCTCTAAATATGGAATATCAGTTGATCCTGTGAAGACAAAGGTTTTTCAAGAATGGCATACTCCAAAGAACATAATCGAGTTACGTAGTTTTATTGGTTTAGTAGGTTGTTATTGGCATTTCATTTAGAACTTCTTTTGTTTAGACAACCCAATGACCAAGCTTACACGTAAATGGGTTAATTTCGTATCCAAAAAAGAATGTGAGGACTGTTTTGAAGAATTAGAGAGGAGATTAGTGAATTCTATGATCCTAACCCTACCATTGGGGAATGATGGGTTTGTGATCTATATTGATGCATCAAAGAAAGGACTTGGTTGTGTATTTATGTAGAATGATAGAGTCATTTTCTATGCATCAAGGAAGTTAAAAATTCATGAACAAAATTATCCTACTCATGATCCTGAGTTGGCTATTGTGATCTTTGCTCTAAAAATATGGAGTCACTATCTCTATGGTGAAAGATGTGAGATATATACGGATCACTAGAGTCTGAAGTATATCTTCTCACATAAATAACTCAACATGAGGAAAAGGTGATGGATCTAACTACTCAAGGATTATGATTTCACCATACACTACCACCCAGGAAAGGAAAATAAGGTAGTTGATTCTTTGAGTAGGAAGAATCATGGAGTTCTCAATAAAATGTGGATTGACAAGGATTCTTTGTATATGGATCTTGTGAGGATGGATATGAGAATTATCAAAGAATATGAAACATCACTAATTTTTCATTTGGTTTCCCAACCATCTTTATTAGAAAGGATTAAAATCTCCTAGCCTGATGATGAGAACCTACAAAAGAAAATTAATGTTGTGAAAGTGGGGAAGTTGGCTAACTTCGTATGTGAAGATGGAATTCTGAAATTTGGTAAGAGGCTATGTGTTCCCTCTATAAATAAGCTAAAAGGGATTTATTAGATGATTATCATAGCTTGAATTTCTATATACACCCTAGTAGAACTAAAATGTATAGATATTTGAAGGAACATTTCAAGTGGGACAACATGAAGAGAGAAATTGGTAATTATGTATCAATATGTTTAGTCTGTCAACAAGTGAAGGCCAAAAGACAACATCCTAGAGGATTCATGCAACCTATACCTATTACTATATGTAAATGGGATGACATCACCATGTATTTTTTCACTGGATTATCCAAAAATCCAAGAAAGAATGATGCAATATGGGTAATTATTGAACGAATTACAAAATCTGTACATTTCCTCGCTATAAGGGAGGATTTTCCACTAGATTTTCTTGCACGACTCTATATATATAAAGTTTTAAGACTTCATGGATAACCTATTTCAATAGTTTCTAATCGCGATCCTTGATTTACATCGAAATTCTAGAAAAGTCTTCAGAAAACTTTGGATACTAAGCTTTATTTGAGTACTGTTTATCATCCTCAAACTAATAGGAAATCATAAAGGACGATCCAAACTTTAGAAGACATGTTTAGATCATGATATCTCAACTTTAAAGGTATGTGGGATCAGTATTTACCCTTGGTGTAGTTTTCCTACAATAATAGTTTCCATTCCAGTATTCAAATGGCACCATATGAAGTATTGTATGGAAAGAGATATCGTACACCAACATGTTGGGATGAAGTTGGTGAAAGGAAGCTAGTGGAACCAGAGTTTTTGGAGGAAAAAAATAGTGAAGGTAAATACTATTCAAGTTCATATCAAAGCATCTTAAAGAAAACAAAAAAGTTATGCTGATAATCAAAGGAAGGATTTGGAGTTTCAAGTGGGAGATCATGTTTTCTTAAAAGTATCTCTATGGAAGGGTGTTAAAATATTTGGGAAGAAAGGGAAACTAAGACCTAGGTATATAGGCCAATTTGAAATTATAGATAAAATTGGAGTTGTTTCATATCATTTATCCATGCCACCTAGCCCTTCTAAAATACACAATGTGTTCCATGTCTCATTGTTGATAAAGTACATGCCAGACCCAATGCATGTCCTCACTTCTGAAGGTATAGAATTGGAACCTGACATATCTTGCTATGAAGAGCCTATCTGGATTATGGACACTAAAGAAAAATTGTTTAGGACTCGTACAGCTTGACTGGTAAAGATACTTTGGAAAAATCATAAAATCGAAGAGTCAACATGGGATCCTGAGGAGCTTGTGATGAATAACTACTCAAATCTTTTTTTGAGGTAACATTATGGTAATTTTGAGGATGAAGTTTTTGTAAGGAGGGAATAATGAAACACCCCAAGATTCAGCACATAAATTTAATATGGAATGCATAAAATACTAAGTCTCTACAAAACACCACTTTGTTATAACCTATCCAGTAAACATAATTTTTCCACCTCTGTGATTTGAATTTTGAAAAACTAACATACACAGTTGCGTTCGGTAATATATTTATACTCTGATAAGAAAACTTATTTTTTGGTGAATAGTAACATACCCTTATGAATAGTAACACACCCTTATGAATAGTAATGAATAGTAAATCAGCCAAAAATATATAAACTTCACCGATGAAGGTATAAATACAATTTAGACATCTTAAAAGTGAAAAAACGATCATAGTATGAGTACTGATATTTTTGTATGTCATAAATATTTTAATTAAAATTTTATGATTAATTTAATAATTTAAAATGGAAATGTATTTTCATAAAATGTAATCATAAATTTTTATTTTATTTTCTTATGGTTATAAGATAATTTTATGGGACCTTGATTAATTTTTCAAGGTGTTACAAAACGAGTTATAATTTTCATGTTGTTTTCTTTAAATAAATTATGATTTTATTTAAAAATTAAATAAAAATTATTTAGAAAATTATTTTCAAAAATGGAGTTCATTTTCGAATTCTACATGTTAAAAAATGGTTCTGGTGAATTTTTGGGATTCTTCTAAAATACTTGAATTTTGGGTGAATAGTAAAATACGATAATTTATGATAAATACTAAATACATTATTTATTGGGTCATAAGTGATGTAAGGATGATGTAATCCCAATAGGTTCTAACTCACATGCACATATTACTATTCTTGGTCACAATAATCAATACTATTGTTTGTATTTGGAAAAATAATAAAACAATGAGTAAAATAATGGGAAAACCCTTCGCTCCTCCACTATAAAAACACCCCTTCTCTCCCTCTTCTCTTCACTCCTCTAAGCCTTTAATCTTCTCATAGTTCTTCCCAAATACCCTTCCCTGGTCAATCCTCACGTCTAAGATCTCTTTTTCTTTCCAAAATACCAAAACCCCTTCCTTTAAAGAGAATCTCAAGGAGGTGGATTCAAGAGGTAAATTCACATTCTATTTCTTTCAATTTCATTTCAAGTTTCTTTCTATTGTTATCCTATAATCACCTCCTATATTCAAATGACCATTAAAACTTTATTATCATATATATACTAAAATTATATCATGTTAATGGAATAACCATCATCAATATCCTTACTCTCTCTCCTTTATTTTATAAATGAAATCATCGTTCATGAGTTGCTAATTTACAACCTTTGTGGATGACAAAGTTTTGTTCTTAGATTTATCCTTCAATACTGGTAATGAAACCATTTTTTATTTTTGAACTATGATATAATATATTTATTATAACCTATTTAATATTCATTAACCATTATATGTATATAATATTAAATCAAATGACCAAACTAGTTCCTAATAATCAAAATTCCGCCAAAATAATCTAAGTGATTGTCATTAATATTTCATATAATTATTCGTCATAATTCCATGTAACCAAATGATATAAATTACCATTAACACCTATTTATGTTCATAAATAATATTTAAATCCAATTATGAAGATTTATATCCATTCCATAAGAACTCCATTAATTAAAAACAAGTGAACCGATTATGAAAATCAAGAAAATGAACACTCCAGAACGATGAAATTCAATATTATAACTTATCAATAAGGACATAAAAGAACTAAAAAATTATAATAAACTAAATACATGTCAAATAGGTTCTTAATTAATTTATTAATGAGTCTAATTTCATATTTCAGGACCATAAGGTCAAGAGAGGAACATTCGGACTTAAGGTAAGGGTTTTCTACCCGAACCTCCATTTTCATTTGGGTTACTCTTATTCTCAACTTACATCAATTATATTATTAATTATTCATATTTAATCCTAATATATTATGTGATAATTTTATATATGCGTGTAAAAACCATAATCCTACTTTAATTTATGGGGATTTATATGTTTTAAAAGGATCTTTCAAAAATTCTTCCCGTAATACAAGCATGGTTCAAGGGAATTTCTCAAATTCTTACAAGGTCACTCTATAATATATTTTTGGAAACCATTATCTTTATAAAATAACTCATTTCATTATTAAAATACTATATTACTTCACGTCTAGTTTTATAAAAATATTTTCCTAAAAGAACTCTTCTTTTCAAAGTAAAAGAGTATTTATCTCAAGAATTACTCGATGATTTTATAAGAGTATCTTCATCTATTTCAAAAATATTTTTGATTCTTATGTATTATTTGGATTAATATTTAATGATATCATAGACCATATTTAATTTAATTCTTTATGATTATTTTTACTATGGATATTCTATCTTAAAATCATTCACCAATTTACTCTGAATGGTTAGTGTTTATGATTAATGTTCAGGAAAATTTATTTACATTTCATATATTAGTTTAAATATTATTGTATATGTTGTTTATGTTTATCCCCATTCATATAAGGAATTAATTAGACTTATTAAGTGTTTTTGGGGCCCTCTATATCCCCTTGGTGCATTGGTATGTTTCATGAGATAAACTACAGTCTTGGCACAAGGCCTTGACAAAATGATTATTTATGGTCTTGGCACGAGGCCTTGATAATATGGTTATGATGTCCCGAATTATTAATTCCCTAATTATGAAAATATTATTGATGGTTTATGTGGTTATTCAACTAGTATAATTCCCATGATTATGTTTTAATATGTCATTATTTATTCATCTCTTATTCCTACCATAATGTGTTCAAGTTTTTTGTTAAAGGCATGTGTTTTTAGTTATTCAACATGACTAATGTTTATGTTTATGATATATTACACTGTATTTCTTATCCTTAACAATCATTGGGATCACCCTTTTATTATTTTTAATTTTCTCAAGACATGAATATTTTTATTATGAATGACATGCAGAAATAACCTAGGAGTTATGGATGTTGTCGAAGGAATTTATATGTTGTTTTTCATTTCAAGTTGTAATGTTGAACTTATGTATGTATCTTGTTTCCAATGATACTAAACTACTCAGTACTTCGGGACGCATATTCCTGGTTTATATTCCAATTTAATAAAATAATTCACCGGATCCAGGCAACTGGGGTCGGGTCCTTACATCAGATCTAGGATCATTAATGAAAACAATATCTTTTTTTACATTTTTAGTGAAGAACATGTATATTGAAATTTTCATGATTCCATATCATGGTGTATGATATATCATAGATTATTTTAAACTATTAGATAAATTTTTATGATATTGGATATCATGATTTTATAGTTTCTTAATTTTTGGGTGTGACTATTTTGTATCATAAGGTACGATATAAAAAAATTAGTGGTCTTGTTCTATGTTATAAGCTATGATATGAGATATTATTGGATATGAAAAAAACCTGACTTTTGAAGAAACATAATATAAAATTTTAATGGAAATATAACATATAATTTTACTTATTATATTCCCATACATAAGAAATTTCATATATGTAATATATTTCCCACATGTAAGGTTATTGCCTTTGTGTGAAAAAAAACATCTGCATGGGTTACTTGATACATAAGGATTTCTATGACTCTATAATGCATGGGTTTCCACATACATAAGGTTTTTTCCTTTTATATATAAATGATATGTAATATTTCTCCCTAACTCCTATCATAGATTATGATCGATAATGAAAACATAAATTGTAAAATAAGATTTGATCTAAAATGATGAAATTCAATATTTTTGCATAAAATTATTAATGTTTATAATTTTTTAATAAAGAATAAGTATTAGGCACTGTAAATTGGAGATTTTAATTTCTAGATAAAATATAAATTTTTTTATTAATGTCTCATGTTTGGATAATGAATAAAATATTTATTTATTTATTTATTCCTTTTTAATGTTCATGTTTATAAATTTTTTATAAAATTTAAATATTATTTATTCTTTAATTTTTGTGATAAATTTATTCTTATAAGTTTTTATACCGTAAATTCCATTCTAGTAACAAAAAAAATAATATTTAGATTTTATCTAACATAACCTATATTTTTAATAAAATTTATTATCTTGAATTTAATTATTTAATATGGTTTGTACATATTTGGTATTGGAGTTATGATGAATTGGAATATCACTTGAGTAAAGTATCCCTAGGTAGAGAGACACTGGGTTAGAATTTCCTCTAGGCTAAGGGTTATGTCTTGTTTTAAAAAGGTGTTGGTTGGATATTTTTGGCTCCATTCTTACTCATGTGGGAATTATTAATTTAATATAATTCTAAACCTTTAAATGGAAATTTCATGTGTATTATGTATAAGATGAATTTAGATATGTGTAAATATATTTGACTTCTATTTCTGAGTGATTATCATAAATTATTGGTTGTTTAATGAGTAACATATCTATATGGTTTGAACATATTGATATGGTGGAAGGAAAAGGATTCAAAACAAAATCACTAAAATAATATATACATGTAATGGGAATAACAATAGATGATATGGTGAGATTAAAAACCTATTCAAAATAATAAGTTTTAGATTCCTTCTGAAGTGGAATTTTCATGACCTCATTCATTAAACTAGGTAGGCCATTCCATATCTAGGTTCCCCTAGACTATCTTTTGTAAGGTTACATATCCTTCTAGTTTATTCATTTTCATGTTTTTGAAGCTAGTGGTGCTTGGAGTAAGACTAGAGAAGGATAGATTGTAATAACCCAATCATTTTTGAATAAAATTACCTTTCTCTTAATTTATTATAGAAAAAAAATGCACTCATTTTTTATTATTATTTGGTTTAAATGACCATTAAGTATCATTATCGTTGATAATATTTTCATTGAACAGTGATCACATGACTGATATAATTTTAAGTTTTTTAAAAATAATCCTTTCGACACAGAAAAAAAAGAGGATGGCCTCATATAGTATACTCGGTTCATATGAAGATCATTTGTTGGAGCTCGAAAAGGAGGTAGTGTCACTAAGATTTTCTCTTGACCAAGCCCAATATGAGCTTTATCACATTAATCTTGAACGGAATTGCCTATGGGAGAAGTTCAAGTTAATAGAGATTACCAACCAGGTGATGTTATCCGAGCCTCCCTAAGAGTCTATCACCATCGCACACCTTACCCTTAGGTATTATGCAGGTGTTATAAGGGGTTATGTAATAAGTTATTAGTTACTTATTTTTTAATCCCTTTTTATAAATAAAATTCTTATTTCATCAATTCCTTTATGATAATATTCTTTCTTACAAAAATGATGTCTTTGATCAATTTAATATTCCGGTAAAAATGTTAATTTTGATAAATATATACATTATTATATTAAAATAAGTTTTTTATTCATAATATTATAAAAAAAATCTTATAAATGGTGATTATATTAGTACCTTATCTATAAATGATTAGGTAATCAGTTTGATAAGAGTTATATTTTTTATAAGATAAAATAGAAAGTGTATTTTTAAATAATTTATTTGAAGGAATTAATGAATTTTTTAAATAACTAATATTTAAATAAAATATTATTATCAAATTACTTTTATGAATAAAAAATGAGTATATAACTTTTATGAAGTCAAATGTAATTTTTATCAAGGTTTGAAAACTATTTTTGTCAAAACTCGTGAATTTTCAATAAATATGGGTTTTTATTTTAAAATAGAAAATTCACATGTTTATAAAATTATTTAGATAAAATGAATATTATTTTTTTAATCATGATGACGAAATTATCCAATGGTTAATTTTTCATAATTTTCTGAGATAGTCGAATTTTTGGGTAAAAATTAAATATCGTATAAATAAAATATGTGTTTTATGACATCATAATGACCCCAAAATGATGTAACAAATACTAAATGGGTATTATCAGACCAATATATGTTTTCAAATTAATATAATTTGATTTTATATTTATTTTACTTATTTTATAAATCCTTAGTGAATCCTCCAAAATGTATAATATACTTTAGGATTTTAAATTCATTTCTTTAATAATGTGACTCACCACCACATAAGAAAGGATAATATTTTAATATTTTAGGCCATTTACCTTATAAAATAATATTTTATACTCCACTTTGGAAAATACCATAGGAAAAAACCATGGGAAGGTTTTTTTTTTAATATTTAATTATATAGATTCCAAAACCTAAGTTTGTGAAATATTAAAGAATTCCCCTCTCATTTTCTATATAAACACACCAAATCTCCCACTTCTATTCACTCAAAATCTTTGTATAACGTCCCTAATATTACCTACCCTCTATATAATCCTCCCAAGGTGCCCCAAGATCTCAATAATCCCCACTTCAAGCTTTTGAATTCACACACTCAAGTAAGGGATTCCTTCCTTTTTTTTAATCCAAGTTTCTTCATGTTGTTATACCCTTTTATTTTAAATTAAAAATTTTGGGGTGTGATTTATCACCTCCCCCATACTTACCTACTTATGTTTTAATTATTATATACCACTTTATATCTCAGTAATGCCTTTTGTGTACACCTTTTACCATGCTGAAATTTAGTAAGGGATTTCTCTCTACTTATTTCCATTCAAGTATTTCTCCCATATTATGCATATAAATTTCATTTAATATGTTGGTATATTATGTTCCATGATCCCATTATTGTATATTTCACATATAGATGATGAGATATCTTTGTCTCTCTCATCGACCAAACTTATGAATTTCTATATGATGATGTTATGCTGCCGAAATTGCACCACCATTTTCCAAGCCAAAATCATCATGTAGTGAATACCATACTCATTTCTCTATCAAGGATATTAACCTTTATGAAATTATACTTATTGAATTTTAATTACATGTATTTATTCCAAATTCCTTAATCTTGGAATAATTTATTATGTTGAATGATTCCATGTTATATGATTCATGTGGCACACTTATGCATGAAATGAAATGTTTATGAAGGTTTCACCCTGATAGCGCTCCAATGCATTGAGTAATGTTTAGTATCATGATACGCCATGTACAATGAGAGTTTACTCATGATAATTCATGTTCAATGAGGTTTTAATCATGCTAATCCGTGTGAAATTATCCTTGTCTCATGCTAATATCATGTTATATATTGTTTCCACATTTCAATGTTATGATAATCATTCTATATCATGCCTTTATGTTCATGTTTATCTTATGATCCATTGATATGCCTATTTCATAACATTTATTGTATTCTTCGTGTTATTCCTTTTTTACTCCCTTATTGGGCTTTATAGATCACCCTTTTCTTAGGTATGTCCTTGGTTTATCCCATGCAATTCTATGTACGAAGGAATGTTGTGGTCATGTAAAAGAAGTTTTCAATAAAGATGGTGTATTTTATGTATTAAGTTATCATGTAATGTTCCTAAGCCCCAAATATAGTAGACCAATCAATCTTATGGATTGTATTAAGTGAAATTTTATGTAATAAATCATGTTTAAGTGTGTAATAAAGAGAAGGGTTTTTATTGTCGGTATCAGAGGATAGGTTTAGTTATTTTGGGGATTAGGGTTATAAACCACTAGTGAATGATTTAGGGATAATACTGAGTAAAATAAAATAATCCATAAATTTTGGTGAGTATAGATTTATTGTTTTATCATGAAAATACATCCCTATCTATATAAGAACAAGTAGAGGTGGCTCTGGAACAGATGTATCTAGGGGTAAAACCCAAAAACACTGCTTTGAGCTAGACTCGAATGGGAAATGGTGCATGGCAATGGGCCTTGATGCACTCTTATTTTGACACTATCAGGGGATATGCTTTGATAAATTCATAAGATTATTATGAACCATTATTAAGGTAAAAAATGTCCCTAAGAATATATATTGGTATGTATATCATGGATAACTTATATTGAGGCCTATAAATTCATAAGTTAAGGAAATCAATGTAATTTATAAGTTATCCCTTTTTTCATTGGATTCCCCTTATTTGATTAATAGTTTAAAATAGTTAACCCTAATTTTTCTTTTATTCTAGACAATGGACGGCAATAGGAGGACTCGAGCTAACAAGCGATGTGAAGATCAATGTGATGATTGTTCCAATGAGATGCCCAATCTGATGGGAGCATGAATCGCAAACTTCGTCCTGATACTCTCTCAGTTAACTCATGTTTTGAATAAAAACATGGGTTAAGAGGAACGTACAACCCCCCTAATAAAGTACAAGCTGTATTTGAGAGCTTCAGGAGACAAAGGACTCCTACTTTGAATGGATTGTATGATCCCTCAATCATCAAATAATGGATCAACTCCATTGAGAATATCTTATCCATCCTTCAATGTTCCGAACAAGAGAAGGTTCTTCTGGCTGCTTATCATACGGAGGGTGAATCTAATGAATGGTGGGAATTGATCCAAAATGTGAAGCCTGAGGAAGAGATCAAGGCATTGGAATGGAAGAATTTCTATAAAAAAATTTTAGATAAATATTTTCCTTGAACCCTCTGACTTGAGATGGAAAGGGACTTCCTTGACCTCAAGAAAAAAGATGATGAATCCATCAGAGCATACGAGGAAAACTTCACAAGGCTTTCACAATATGCGTCTTGATTTGTCGTTACCCCTGAATTCAAGGTTGACCGCTTCTTTGGTGGGATAAAACCTAACCTACAGAATTCCCTAGTGATTTGTGACTTTCATAGATATGAGGAAATTGTCTGATGTTCCCTCAAAGATGAAATAGAGATCAGCGAATCTCATGGGTATCATGGGGATAATAATAGGAAAGTGGACTTTAATTCTATCGGTCCGATGGATAAATCCAATTGTGCTAATAAATTACATCACCCCACCTTCCAAAGGTGTGGAAAGAAGTACCCTGTAAATTTCCTGAAGGGGATGAAAAAATGCTTTAGATGTGGAAGAGAAGGCCACCTGGCCATTAATTGCCAACAATAAAAACCCAATGTTGCGATAGAGGAGAAGAATGATCCATTCGACCCTCAACACATTGTTCATTTATACAACTACAAAGAACTAGGGAACTTTTCAAACCAGTTCCCTAATCCAAGGGTTTTTAGAGGAAACCAACAACCTCCGAGGCAGTAAGGATGAACTTTTTCCATCACTACCACTGAAGCGAATCCCAACAATGAATTGGTGACAGGTACGCTAGTTATTAATTCAAGAAGATAAAATTCAATTTTTGATTTTGGTTATATGTATTCTTTTATATCCCAAAATTTTAGTAGAACAATCCAAATAACACCACAAATCATGGAAGTGGAGATGTCGGTGAGAACAAAAAATGGGGAAATTATTGCATCCCATGAATATAACTCCTCCCCTGTCACAATTAGTGGATTGAACTTCCTAAAAAACCTCATCATACTCTCTCTGGTGTAATTTTATGCAATTATTGGAATGGATTGGATTTCCCTATATAGATCCAACATAAATTTCCATGAGAGGAAAATAATTCTCTTTATGAGGAATTGACCCCTAATTATGTACAACTGTAAGGAGAAGGATGAATCTTCTTTAGAACCATCATATCAAGTGTGCATATTACTGCCCTATGATAATGTGTATATTTCTTAGATGATTAAGTCTTAGGAGGGAACCATCCTTAAAGACATGCCTTTTGTGATGGAATTCACTGATGTTTTTCCTGAGGAATTGTCTGGTATTTCTCCTAGAAGAGATGTTGACTTCTCAATTGATCGTATACCTGGGTAATTTCCAATATCCAAGACTCCATATAGAATGGATTTTGTGGATCTTGAGGAGCTAAATAAAAAACTACAGGATAATATGGATAAAGGGTTTTCTGCCAAAGTGCTTCACCATGGGGTGCATCAGTCCTCTTCTTAAAAAAGAAGAATGGGTCAATGTGCCTTTGTATTGATTATCGTGAGCTAAACAAAATCACGATAAATAACAAGTATCATTTTCCATGAATTGATGACTTGTTTGATCATCTATGTGGAGCACAATACTTCTCCAATGTGGATCTGCGGTCAAGATATTACCAAGTAAGGGTGAAGAAAGAGTATATCCCCAAGATTTCTTTTTTAAAAGGTACAGGCACTATGAATTCATAGTAATGTCTTTCAAACCCGCTAATGCTCCATCAATATTCATGGACTTGATGAATAGAGTCTTTATATATTACCTCAAAAAATTTGTGGTAGTATTTATAGATGATATTCTAATATACTCTAAAACCAAGGAGGATCATGATGATTATCTATGCACTATACTAGAGACCTTGTGAAAGGAGAATCTCTATGAAAATTATAGAAAGTATGAGTTTTGGTTAAAGGAAGTCTCATTATTGGTTCATATCATCAAAAGAAATGGGATATATGTGGATCCCTCCAAGACAAATGTGATTGAGGGATGATTGAGGCCAACATCTATGATGGATATCCATAGCTTCTTTGGGTTAGCTGGATATTATCACTAATTTGTGAGAAATTTCTCATGATTTTCAAACCCTATTACCAAGATAACTCATAATGGATTCAAGTTTTCTTGGAATGATGAATGCGAAGAGAGCTTCAAGGAGTTGAAAAGGAGGCTTATCACTGCACCCGTGCTCACACTACCCACAATTGGAGAACTTTTCAAGGTATTAAGTGATTATTTGAATAAGGGATTAGGTTGTGTGTTGATGAAAAATGAAAAATTCATTACCTATGCTTCAATCCAATTGAAATTTCATGAGTATAACTATCCAACACATGATCTAGAGTTGGCTGCAGTAATATTCTATTTGAAAATTTGGAAAAATTACCTTTTGGGGAGAACTTTGAAATATATACGGATCATAAAATCCTCAAGTGTATATTCATACAGAAAGAGTTGAATATGCACCAATGAATATGGTTATAGCTGATCAAAGACTATGACTACTCAATCTATTACTACCTTGGGAAAGAGAATAAGGTGGAAGATGCTCTAAGTAGAAAGGACCTAGTGATTCTATCATTGATGAGAATTGAAAATGATAGAATCTTCTTATATTTGATGAATATGGACATGGGAATCATAAAGAAGGTAAAATTGTCAATCCTTTCACAAATGATTGATCAAATGTCTCTTTTGGAAAGGTTAAAGGATGATAAAAAGGATGATGTGGGAATTCAGAAGAAATTGGAAACTATCATAAAAGAGAAATCCTTAGTGTTCAATGTTAATGAAGAAGAAATTGTGAGATTTGGGTTAAGACTGTGTGTTCCATCAAATCCAAAGTTAAAGAAATAACTTTTCGATGATGCATATAGTTCGAATTTCTCCATTCACCCAGGAAACACAATGTATCAAGATATCCAGTAGTATTATTAGTAGGATAACATGAAGAATGATGTCACTAATTATACATCAGAGTTCTTGGTATGTCAGCAAATGAAGGCTAAGAGGTAGAAGTCTATGGGGATGATGCAACCATTACCCATACCAACATGGAAATGGGAGAACATCACTGTGGAATTTGTCACTATACTTCCAAAGACATACAAAGGAAACAATAATATATATGTTATTGTGGATTTTCTTACAAATACTACACACTTAATTTCAATTCAAGAGGATTTCTCATTGAATCAACTAGCATGGATATACATTAGATAATTAGTAAGGCAGCATGGTGTACCACTATTGATTGTATCTGATCGAGATCCAAGATTCACCTCTAAGTTATGGAAGAGTCTCTGACACACTCAGAATACTAAGGTAAACTTTAGTATGGCTTATCATCCTCAAATTTATGGTCAATCTGAGCAAAATATCTAAACACTTGAGGACATTTTGAGAGCATTCTCAATGGACTTCAAAGGAGGATAGGATCAATATTTTCCTCTGGTTGAGTTCTCTTGCGACAACATTTTCCACTCAAGTATCCAAATAGATCCTTATGAATCCCTTTATGGGAAGAGGTGTAGAACACCAGCATGTTGGGATGAAGTTGGGGAGAGAAAACTTCTAGGTCCAGAAATGGTCGAATAAATGGTGGAGAAGGTTAAGACCATACAGAAGCACATTAAATATGCTCAGAGTTGAAAAAATATTTATGCTTATAATATTCGATGAGACCTAGATTTTGATGTTAGAGACTTGGTATTCCTCTGCATATTACCATGGAAGAGAGTTATGAGATTTTGGAAGAAGGGAAAGCTTAGTCCAAGGTATATCGTCCATTTTGAGATCCTTGATCACATTGGAGCAGTGGCCAATCTACTAGCACTCCCACCGAACCTGTCTTAAGTGCATGATTTATTTCATGTATCAATATTGAGGAAATACATACCTAACCCGTCACATGTACTCAATTCAGAGGTGGTTCCATTAGAGAATGACCTATCCTATGAAGATAATCTAGTGAAGATCTTAGATCATAGGGAAAAAGTTCTAAAAAATAAGACAATTACTCTCATAAAAGTGTTGTGGAGAAACCAAAAGTTTAAAAGAATCAATATGGGAACTGGAGGAAGTGATGATGCAAAGTTACCCTCATCTGTTTTAGTGTGGGAAAAGGAAATTTCAAGGGAAAAATTTCTTAAGGGGTAATGTTGTAAAGACTTGATTATTTATGAATAAAATTACATTTCTTTTAATGTCTTATAGAAAACACATGCACTATTTTTTTTATTAATGGGTTTAAATGACCATTAATTATCATTAACGTTGATAATATAGTCATTGAACAGTGATCAAACAACTGATATAAATTTAAGGTTTTTAAAAATAATCCTTTTGACATAGAAAATGGAGAGGATGGCCTCATCTAGTAGACTCGGGTCATATGAAGCTCATTTTTTGGTGATCAAAAAGGAGGTAGAATAGATGGGCTTCTCTCTTGAACAATCCCAAGTCAAGCTTCAACTTGTTAAGCTTTAATGGAATCACCTACGAGATAAGTTCAAGTTAATAGAGATTACCACTCGGGTAATGTTATCCGAGCTACCCCAAGAGTTTTTCACCATCACACACCTTATCCTTAGGTCTTATGTGGGTGTTATAAGTGGTTATGTAATAAGGTATTAGTTACTTATAGTGTAATCCCATTTTATAAATCGATTTCTTATTCTATCGATTCATTTATGAGAATAGTCTTTCTTAAAAAAATGATGACTTTGATAAATTGAATCTTCGGGTAAAAATGGTAATTTTAAAAATATATACATTATTATATTAAACTAATGTTTTTATTAATAATATTATAAAAAAAATATTATAAATGATGATTATATCATCTCCTTATCTATATATGATTAGGTAATCAGTTTAATAAGAGTTATATTTTTTATACGATAAAACAGGAAGTGTATTTTTAAAGAATTTATTTTAACTAATTAATGAATTTATGAAATAACTAATATTATTATAAAATTAATTTTTTTAATAATAAATGATTATATAACTTTTATGAAGTCAAATGTAATTTTTATCAAGGTTTGAAAACTATTTTTTTCAAAACCCGTGAATTTTCAATAAATGTAATTTTTCATTTTAAAAGAGAAAATTCACATATTTAGAAAATTATTTAGATAAAATGAATATTATTTTTGGAATCAGTATTTCAAAATTATCCAATGGTGAATTTTTCATAATTTTCTAAGATAGTCGATTTTTTGGGTAAAAATTAAATACCGTATAAATAAAATATCTGTTTTATGACATCATAAATACCCCAAAATGATGTAATAAATACTATAATGGGTATTATAAGCCCAATATATGTTTTCCATTAAAATAATTTTATTTTTTATTTGTTTAATTTATTTTATAAAGCCTTATTGAATCCTCCAAAATGTATAATATACATTATGATTTTAAATTCATTTCTTTAATAATGTGACTCACCTCCACATAATCAAGGCTAATATTTTAATATTTTCGGTAATTTGAATTATAAAATAATGTTTTACAATATAATTTGGAAAAAACCATGGGCAAAAACCATGGTAAGGTTTGTGTTTTTGAATATTTAATTATATAGATTCCAAAACCTAAGTTAGTGAAATATTAAAGAATCCCCTCTCATTTCCTATATAAACCTACCCAATATCCCACTTCTATTCACTCAAAATCCTTTTAGAACATCCCTAATCTGACCTAAATTTTCTATAATCCTCCCAAGTCACCCCTAGATCTCATGAATCCCCACATCAAGCTTTTGAAGCCACACACTCAAGTAAGGGATTCCTTCCTTTTTTCATTTTTATCCAATTTTATTCTTGTTTTTATACCCTTTTATTTTCAATTAAAAATGTTGGGGTATAATTACTAAACTCCTCCATACTTCCCTAATTATTTTTTAATTATTATATACCACTTTATCTACCATTAATTCCTTCCATGTACACCCGTTACCATGCCAAAATTTTGTAAGGGATTCCTCTCTTCTTATTTCCATTCAAGTATTTCTCCCATATTATACATCTAAATTCCATTTCATATTTTGGGATATTATGTTACATGATCCCCTTACTATCTATTTCATGTATAAATTATTAGATACCCATTTATCTCTCATCAACCCAACTTATGAATTTTTATATGAGGATGTTATGCTGCCAAAATTGCACCACGATTTTCCAAGAAAAAATCATCTTGTAGTGAATACCATACCCATTTATCTATCAAGGGTATTCACCTTTATGAACATATACTTATTTAATGGTACTTACATGTATTTATTCCACATTATTTCATCATATAATAACTTATTATTTTGAATGATTCCATGTTATATGGTCCATGTGGCACACTTATGCATGAAATGAAATGTTTATGAAGGGTGCACCCTAATAGCACTCCAATGCATTGGGTAATGTTTTGTATCATGATACGCCATATGAAATGAGGGTTTACTCGTGATAATTCATGTGCAATGAGGGTTTAATCATGCTAATTCATTTGAAATGAGGGTTTACTCATGCTAATCCATGTGCAATGAGCCTTGGCTCATGCAAATATTAGGTTGTATATTGTTACCACATTTCCATGTTATGATAATCATGTTATATAATTCTTTTATGTTCATGTTTCTCTTATGCTCCATTAATATGCCTATTTCCTAACATGTATTTTATTATTCATTTTATTCCTTTTTAACTCCCTTACTGGGATTTATAGCTCACCATTTTCTTATGTATGTCCTCGGGTTATCCCATGAATTGATAAGTATAAAGGAATGTTGTGGTAATGTAAAATAAGTTTTCAATAAAGATATTGTATTTTATGTATTAAGTTTTCATGTAATGTTCCTAAGACACAAACACACTATACCTCTAAATATTTTGGGTTGTATTAAGTGAAAGTTTATGTAATAAATCATGTTTAATTCTGTAATAAAGAGAAGGGTTGTTATATTGATAGAGGTTGGGAGCTGGAATCTAGAACTAAGAGAATTTCATGATGTGAATTGTAGTTCATGATGTGAGACTTTGGTTTGAAACCTGAATAAAATTTTTGGTCTTTTGTGTGGGTGGTTTATAGGGTGTAATTCACAATTTGGACTATAGGTTCATGATGTGAATGTATTGGGGTTTGGACCTGATGAATATGTTCCCAAAAACTCATTATGTGAATGTCTAGTTCATAGTGTGAATTGATCCTGAGTTTAGTGGATCTGGGGGATGTGTGTTTCAGTGGGTGTTAAATTTAGGAGATTCATAACATGAATGAACCATTAACACCATAAAGGTGTGTTCGTAATTGTTCTTATAAAACCTCTTTTTCCCATGAATTCTCTCAAAACCCTCTAATTTTATTCAACTTCTAGGTTTCCAAAGAATATATCTCAAGGATTTTTAAATCCATTTCAATAAGGATTGATCCCTAAATTCTTGTGTCCAGTCTATGGTGATTTGATGTGAGTTTTCCCTATTTCTCTTATGTTTTTTTCTCTGGTCAGACTTGTTTCCTCCCGTTATTTATTTCCATGATATTTTAGTTATTCGCATTTGTTCTTATAAAGTTATTTAATTTTTTTGGGTGTGGTTGTGATGTGACTTTATTATGGGGTGTAGTTTCCTTATATGATAGGTGGTCAGATATATGTTTTTTTGTTCCATTATTGGTTGAATAATGTTGAAATCCTTAATGTAGTGGATTCATTAGTTATACTATTTTTTATGTGGAATCAAAAATTGATCATGTATTATCTCTTTGGGTGATATTTTAATTAACCTTAATAATGAATTTATTGGAATAATGAAAACCAATGGTGTATAGTTATACAGATCACATTTTTTTCTATTGTGATAATGTTTTACCTATTGATTTTCTAGATAGTTCGATATATATGTTATGATTTGGTTATCATGTTTTTTAAAATGGTTAAAGATGATAATTTTGGTTGGCTAAATAATTAAATAAGAATTTTTTTTATAAATTGTTTTTATAATTTGATGGAAATAAAATGATGCTTGGTGTGTATTTAATTAATTTATTCTTCCATATTTTAATGGAAATTGTTAAATAACATAAATTTTTTAATGCTTATTATTGATAATAATAAAGGAGTATGTTAAAGGAAATTTTATTATTTAAAGTTTTTTCAAACTTGAAGTTATTCTTGAAATCATGTTTAAATAATTTATAGCTTTTAATAGCTAACGCCTTAGGTTACCCATAGTTGTAATATGTGATAAATAAATCAGTTAATACAAGATGGTAATAAAACTGGTTTCCTTTTAAGGATAAATGTTTTGAGTCAAGTGATCTTTTTTTTATGTGAATGATAGATTCCTTGTTTTTAGATCCTAGATTCCATGTTGACTCTGTTTGTTATTTATTGCCTTTTGTGTTGTTCTTTGGATGTATGAAATTCTATGTGATGTGATGTGATCTTGAGATGACTGATGGTTGATTATATATTAGTGGGGAGACCTAGTATTATGGAAGAAGTTGGTGAATTTGATGATGGGATGCATGGTGATACACATAGTGGTTTCAGGGATAACACCAAGTTTGATAGAACAAGTTAAATCTAGGTTTTCCTATTTTTTTCTGAAAACTGGGATACTTCCTTATTAATACATATTCTTAAAGTCCGGTTAATTGATTTTCTTGTTTTTTCATTCATTTCCCCCCTACTTGAGGCATTTTTTCTTGGTTATGTATCTATTTTATGATAGATTAGTATGTTTCCTAGAGTACCTATAATTATGGAATGATAATGATTAATAAATGTTCTAACCCATGGGGTTGGTTCTTGAATGGAATGAAAATGTTGATAATCTTGAGGAACTATGGAATTAGTTGGATTAGGCATGTAGGTCGTGGAATTCACTTGGTGGTTAATAAAATGTGAATAGAATATTGTTAAATAATGGATAATGAATTAATTAATGTAAATTAGAATGTTAAAATGAAATAATTAATTTAAATGAAGTTCCATGAATTCTTGTGTTCTTATAGGATATCTAGTTCTTAATGATGGAAGTTGGGTGTTCAAGTGATGATAGTTGTAGTTGATCCTAATACTATGATAATTCCCATAGTGTGGTTTTGGAATATATTTTATCTTGTATGATATGTGATTTAATACACTACTCACCCATCTTGGTAGGGTTAATGAAACATAGTGGACTCTGGGAGGGTGTTTTTCACAACATTCAAGTTGGCAAAGAATGGATGACTGACAACACCCACTGGCCCCACTCTCTTTCCCTAGTAGTATTATGTGTTGGTATGCATGGTGGTTTATTTCCCCATATATGTGTATTGAAGGATATAATGGCTTGTGTTTATTTCTCACACATGTATCTATAGATATAGTAACCTATGGATCATTATAGATATGATATGTATTGGTTGTGATTGATTGAGGTATAATACATGACATATGGGTTGTGGTGGCTCCCAAAAACAAATCAGTTACTATATAGAGATGTGGTATGGTAAGATTCAATGACTTGTTGTATGGGGTACATGGTATGTGATAATGAGATGATGTGATTCATGATGTGCATGGTATGATAATTTAGCCCAGGTGTCTTTGGGATAGATCCTTTTATATAGAGAAGGCTTAGGATGTGAGACATTTTGGTAGAGAGGAAAACTAGAGGATAAGGGGTAGTGGGGTAACATATTTTGAAATTATATTATGTGCTCTCTATTGTGTGATACTGGGTGATAGATATCGATGATGAGATTGGGGGGTAAACATACTAGTTTGTGTGATGAGTTAGATTCACTTTTGTTCACTGGGATTTGGTATTATTTCTTTATCTTTTGCAGGATAGTCTCTATGAAGGATCTTACTGACTATACCTATTATTCTCACCTTAAGTATTTATAAACTATTTTTTGAGGTCAGTAGGAATAAGTTGGTGATAAAAATGGACATGACTATCTCATGGGTTGTCCATGAGTTGTTTGGGATTTTCTTGGTCATTACTAGGGATTATATTTTTGTACTTATAGTTTCCTTTACATTTGTTCAATTGTGTGATATTACATTCATGTACTTTTGATATTTCTATACTTTTATTTTGAGTAAGAGTTGTTTGGTATTTCTATCTTATCTCTCTCGTTTCTCTTTTATTAGAGGGTAATGCCTCCCATTTGTGTGTATGTTATACCCTTGGTGCTTATTGAAAACACATGGCCTATTGGAGGTGGGCTTTAGGTGTCATTATCTCCCTTATCTCATTGATGTCCCGAGAGAGGTACCTTTGGGGGGGTCATTATAGAGTAGTATCAAAGGTTCGGGTTGAGGGATAGGATAGAGTTTGGAGGTAGGCATGGGTGAGGACTACATGGATTGGTAGGGACATAGTTTAAACTATGTTGAGTAAGTGATATAAATAAATGAGAAAAGATAATACATAGGTAATTAGGACCCCTATGATATGATGCACAGAGCTTTAAGTTTATAGAGCCTATTAAGAAAAGTGATACTAATTGTGGGGTAGAGACCTAGGAGTGGATCATGAATAATTCTTCTTTGATCTTATGTTTGAAATGGGTACACCTTAAGATTTTGTTAAACCTTGAATAAATAAATAAATAAATCTTAAGTACTCCATATCATATGTTTATGAGTCCCTGATAGTTTTTTCTTTTACTAGTATAGATCTAGGTCAATGTCATCATCAGGTTCATGCTGAAGATGTTCAATAGGATGTTCCAGAAGATCACCACATAGTAGAGGTTTACAATGACAGAACTTAGAGGAGGATACTCTGAGAGTTTCAGTTCCAAATTCTATAGAAGTATGAGGTTTCAGTTTCAGACTTAGTGACAAATGAATGGTTTTAGGAGGTGTACATAATCATCAATTAGATCTATTATTTAAAGGAACCTTGGGTTTCATTATAGGTGATGATGCTTCATGGAACAATGTGGTTTTGGTGGTTTATGTTACTCAAGGATCGTTAAGATTCAGCTATAACCTAGAAGAAATTATGAGGATAGTTTCAATATGGGTTTATTTCTTCAACCAAAAAGGCATCCAGTTGATGAGAGATTCTTACCTTTTAGAAGGGGAGTTATAGCAAACAGAAGTTTGAGATCTATTGAAGGAACCTTCTATGTTATGATTTATACCAATTTCTAGATGAGGATTATATAGTGAGTAATTTCTAAGAGTATTTGCATCTAGATATCAAGTTCTAGGTCACCTAATTTATATTGTCGATATATCTCGAGGTGCTAGAGAGAGCATTCATCATTGAGAGGAAATGTTCTAGGATTATATCATCATAATAGGGTATTCATCATGATTCTTAACATAGAAGAGTTGTGGTATAGGGTTCCTATTTTCCTAGATAGAAGATATTTTTGGGTAGTTGGGGTAGGTCTCATCCCTCATCATCTCATTTCACTAGGGGTTATGGGTCTCAGGTCCCTACCAAGGGACCAGGAATATGTTTTCGTATGAAGGCTAAGGTCATCAGGGCTAGAGAGGTCATAGATAAGTTTTTGTTCAGCTAAATAATCTATAGTTTTCAGTGCTAAGTGATCCAGACATCATTGAAGGTACCCTTTAGTTGTTTTCTACTTGGGTTTATGCTTTTTTTAACTCAGGTGCTATGCACTTATTCATATCACCTACCTTGGTCAATGCTTTTGGACATGGGGTAGAGAGGCTTCTAGTTCCCTTGGAATTGACTACACTAGTAAGAGGTTGATCTTGTCTGTATGATGTTTTTAGATATTGTGATCTAGTTTTAGAGAAACACCAATCTTAGGAAGACTTACTATGTTTACGGATACATCCATACAACATCATCCTTGGCATTAACAAGCCATATTCAGTGTAGGATATTCTATATTCCTTTAAGATACATATAATGTTCTATGATGATTATGGAGATCATGTAGTGTTCGGTGTTGAGTGAGACCCTTTTTTGGGTTAGAGTAATGATTTATCCTTGTCTTCCTTGATGGATGAGCTGATGTTGAGTTCATAAAACATTCATATGATAGTGTTTAGTGTGATTTTTGAAGAGTACCCTTATGTATTCCCTTATATGGTTGTGGTGTTACTCCCTTTATGGGAGATCAAGTTTGGGAAAGAGTAATAGTTAGGTGTTTCTCCAATCTCAATGTATCCATATAAGATAGTGTCTTCAAATTTTTGAGAGATGATGGTATAGATCGATGATCAATTACAGTGAGGTTTTATTTGTCTAATTGTGTCACCTTGGGGTACTCAATTCTATTCATAAAGAAGTTCAACGATGTTATATATCTATATTTCAATTATCATCACTTGAATCAAGTGATAATGAAGAATCACTAGCCTCTTCCACTAATTAATGATTTATTTGATCAACTAAAAGGATTTTTTGGTTCTTGGAGATTGATCTATGGTCAGGATATCATTAGATGCCAGTAAAATATGATGATATACCAAAGACTAATTTCTAATGTCATTATAGGAATTATGAGTTTTTTATGTCATTTTATGTAACAAACTCTCCATCCATGTTCATGGGTTTAATAAACACATTGTTTATAGAGTTTCTAGATCAGTTTTTTTTATCGATGACGTCCTTGTGTAATTTTAATTTGAGGAGGATCATATAGAGCATCTATTTTCTGTTTTAAGGGTTCTCATCGTCAATAGATAATCATGAATCTATTAAAGTATTATTTATTTGCTCATGAAGTTAGTTTATTGGTACAATTCATATCCTAGTATGGTGTAGATTTGGATCCTTAAAAGATCGAGGCGATCCTTTCTTGGGAAACCACCAATATAGTTGTATAGGTACATAGTTTCTTTGGTCATATAGGTACTATAGAAGGTTTATATCCCATTTCTCTAAAATTGTGACTCCTCTAACATCCTTGAATAGAAAGTATTGTGAGTTATTATGAATTTATCAATGTTTGGTGACTTTCAATTACCTTAAGGAGAAGTTGGTTGGTGCTCTTGTTCTTCATTTTCCAGAAGAGGGAGTTATGTTCAAGGTTTTCTATGATGCCTCACGTCTTGGTTTAGGATGTGTTATAATGTGGTGTAAATTAGTTTATTCTTATGGTTCTTGACATTTATGTACCCATGAGCATAATTATGTCACCCATGATCTCAAGTTGGTAGCAGTAAATATTTCCTTGAGGTTGTGGTGATATTACCTCATCAAAGAGCATTTTCTGGTTTTCACCTATAAAAAGATCCTGAGTTATGTATTATCCCAATGTGACTTGAACTTGTGAAAAAAATAGTGGATATAATTCTTGAAATATTAAAAATTATGTATTTAATATACACTTATAAGAGGTAATTTTATAGTTGATGCACTAAGAAGGAAGTCACATAGTGATGTTGTGCATGAATCTATAGATTATAATAGAGTAATGGAAGATATCTCAATGATGCATCTTGATATGGGATATTTTTGTGGAATAGGTTACCATTTTTATATGAAATTACAGTTATATTTGGTGAAGTAGTTAGAGGAGTCCCAGATGGTGGATTCTAAGGTAGAGGTATGGAGATAATAAGTTATCTTTAGTGATTCCCCTAATGGTTTTTCAGAGGATGAAAAACACCAAGTGTTGTTCAAGGGGAGGATTTTCATCCCTTTATAAATTTTTTATTTAGTTCTCCGT
The DNA here is from genome assembly GCA_963277665.1 of Viscum album. Taxonomy (NCBI): domain Eukaryota; kingdom Viridiplantae; phylum Streptophyta; class Magnoliopsida; order Santalales; family Viscaceae; genus Viscum; species Viscum album. Next base: position 1,208,563,546 of record OY728120.1, read on the forward strand.
GAGTCCCAAAACTCCCCATTGGTGGTACATCTTGGCATGAAAAAAATGTACCGAGCTTTAAGAGGTCATTTTTGGTGGCCTGGGTTGAAACATTTTGCTACAGAGTTTGTGTCTTGATGTTTTGTCTACAAGAAGTTGAAGGTCAAGCACCATGTTCTTAGAGGTTTAATCTAGCCATTGTATGTTACTCAGTATAATTATAGGGTCATCTCTATGAATTTACTCATTGGTTTACCTTGATCATAGGGAGGAATTGAGTCTATATGGTTGATAGTGTACTTTTTGACAAAATCATCCCATTTTATAGTGATCATGGAGTTGATATCAGTAGAGGTTTTTTCAATGAAGTACCTAGATGAGGTGGTGAGACTATACAGTGTCCCAAGGAAGATCATCTATGATCATGGTCCTCATTTTACATAAAGGGTGTAGAGATAGCTCTAGTATTCTTTTGTATCTCAATTCTAACTTAGTACTTCTTTTCATCCACAAAAGGATAGTCAGATAGATTAGACTATTTAGAATCTTGAGGACATGTTATGTGATTATGTCTTGGATTTTGGAAGTTTGTGGATGAGGAACCCACCTTTGGTTTAGTTTTCTTACAATAATAGTTTTCACTCCACAATTGGTATGGCACCGTGTGAAGCTTTGTAGGACTAACATTTCCATTCTCTTTTGTGTTATATTGGGGACGTAGAGTCAGTAATTCCTAGGCCAGAACTAGTGCAGAGAATAATAGAGATGGTTCAAGTGATTCAAGAGAGGATTAAGGTGGGGAACAATCATTATAAGTCTTATGTTGATCATAGGAGGATACCTATGGAGTTTGATGTTAGATATCATGTGTTATTAAAGGTGACTTGATATCATGGGTATAAATATTTTGGTCATGAGAGTAAGATTTCTCCCCCGTTTGTTGGGACTTTCAAGTTTTTGGCTCATATTGGATTCATTGTGTATCAGATAACACTTTCGCTGCATATTATCTGGATACATGATGTCTTTCATGTTTCACAGCTTCAATTTTATCTTCATGATGACTCTCATTTCATCGATTGGGGTGAGATAGACATGGATGATGGTGCAATATTCAAGGAGTGGCATGTGTAGATCTAGGACTAGCTAGAGAAGGTGTTTTGTGGGTGTGTTATTCCTTTGGTTCATTTCCTTTGGTGGCATAGTGTCATGGGGGAGAGTACTTGGGAATGTGATTTTCAAATATGCACTCAGTATCCTATGTTGTTTGATGTTTAGTTAATATCTTGTATTGATGCTAATTTTTTGGTTGTTGAACTTTATCTAGAATATAATATGTTTTTCTATTCTTTGATTACTTATTTGTGGACCTTCTATTATTTTAGAGGTATCTCCCCCATGATAGTGTTTAAGATATGTTTGTTTGTGTTGCATATTTTTGAACTTTGTTTCGTTGAGTGAGGTGGTTAAGCTCCTATAATGGTGAGAATCTTGAGTGATATTTCATGGGGTGGATTTTCAAAAGACACCATTTTATTTTCCTTCTCTCTAGGTTTGGTTTAAATTATCAAGGGTGATGATTTTTTGAGAGTTATTTGATATAAGGTCTTGAATCCTTCTAGATTATTACCTTATATGTTTTCAAAGCCCGTGGCACTTATAGTAAGCCTAGATTAGTATCGATGGAGGTTGGGAGATAGAATCTAGAACCTATATAAGTTAAAAATGTTAAATATAGTTCAAAATATGAATTATAGTTCACAAATTGAGACTTTGGTTCATGGCCCGAATATAAGTCAGTAACTGGTGTAAGGGTGGCTCTCATGGTGTAATTCATGTTATGGACCATCGATTCATGAAATGAATGGATTGGGGATTGTAATTGATTATTTTATCCCCAAAAATCATGATTTGAACATGTAATTAATGATGTGAATCAATCCATTGTTTTATGGATCTAGGTGACATTTTTTCTATGGGTGTTAAATTTAATACATTCACGACATTAATGAGTTATTCATGCTATGAAATTCTATTTAGTAGTTTTCTTATAAAACCTCTTGTGCCCTGAAATTCTTCCCAAACCCCATGTATTTTCTACCAAATCCAGGTATCTAGAGGATTTCTATTAATGTGTATTAAGTCCCATTCAATGAGTATTGAACCCCAACTTCCAGTGTTCGATACATGGTGATCGAAGGTGATTTTTACATCTTACTCTTATGGTTTATTATTTTACATGTCTTGTTTAATCCCTTTATTTATTTCCATGTTTTAGTATTTGATCTTCTTTGTTATTATATAGTTTTTTTATGTTTGTTTTCATGGTTGTGGTGTGACATTCTTGTATGGTTGTATTTTCCATGCGGAAGTTGTGATCGATGATCTATGTTGTTGTTCTATTCTCAGTTGAATAATGTTGAAATCCTTAAGGTATGGGAGTCGTTTTCACTCCTATTATTTTATGTGTAATTGTAAATTAATCATGATTTATCTCTTCGGGTGATGGTGGAATTAACCTTAATAAATAATAAATAAATGATATTAATGAAAAGAAATGGTTTGTGGTTGTAGTGACCCCATATTTCTCCACTGTAATAATGGTTTTCCACTTTATTTTCTAGATAGTGTGCTATATATGATATTATTTGGATAAAATTTTTGTTATTTTTTGGTTTATAATTTTTAAATTGATGAATGTGGTTAAAGAATGTAAATCGGGTAATTTTTGTTGGCTAAAGAATTAAAGAGGCATGTTTTTTGTAAACTATTATTCTTATAATTTAATGTAAATAAAATGATGCACAATGCATATATAATTAATTTTTAATTCCATAAGTTAATGGAATTATCTAAAGAAAGAGATGGTGGTAATGCTTGTTGTTGATGATAATAAAGGGTTATGTTAATGGAAATGTTGTTCTATAATGTTTTTTAAAATTGGAAGTTATTCTTGAAATCATGTTTAAATATTTTATTTTTATTATTAGCTAATGCATTAGGTTACCTTTAGTTGTAACCTATGATAAATTAATCAGTTATCTCAATAGGGTAATATAAATGGTTTATTGTTAAAGATAAATGGTTTGGTCTGAGCAAGACTGTTTTCATGTGAAGGTTGGATGCCTAGTTTTTAGGACCTAAACACCCTATTAGCTCTGTTTTTGTTTGTTGCCTTCTATTTTGTTCTCTATATGTGAGCCTTACTATGTTATATGATGTGATCATGGTATATAATATGGTCGATGAGATATAAGTGGGGGTAGTTTTAGTGGTAGTAGTTGATACATATGATGGTGGGATGCATGGTGATATGTATGGTGGTGTCAAAGATGTCATTGGGTTTAAGGGATTGTCTTGAAGCTAGTTTTTTCTACTGTTATGCTGAAATTTGGGATTCTTGTTTATTAATAAATATTCTTAATGTTAAATTAGTTGGGTTTTTTATTTATGCACTCCTTTCCCCACTTCTTGATGAATCTAGTTGTGCTTGGTTATGCATCTATTTTATGGTAACATAGAATGTTTCCTATAGTAACTAGAATTATGAAATGATCATGATTAATAAATTTTTTAACCCATGGATTTGGTGTTTGAATTTAATAAACATATTTATTATCTTGAGAGACCATGGAATCTATTGGATTATTCCTGGAGGGCATGGACTTCACTTTCTGTCTAATGAAATCTGAATGAAATAATGTTAATTAATGGATAATTAATTAATTAATATAAAGTGGAATGTTAAAAGGAAAGAATTAAATACTTGTATTCTTATAGGACATCTAGTTCTTAGTAGTGGTATCCATGTGTTCAAGTGATGATAATTGTGGTTGAGCTTAAGAATAGGTTGATACCCATAGTGTTCTTATGATATATATTATATCATGTATGTTATGTGATTGCTTGCACTACCCATCCCATATTAGTAGGGTGACTAACACCCCGTGGACTCTCGAAGGGTATTTTCCCCAACATCCCAGTTGATGATGAACAGATGGCTGACTACCCCCTCTGGCCCTACTCCCTTCTCCTGGTAGTATTATGTTCTCGTATGCATGGTGGTTATCTTTCCCCATATATATGTGTATAGGTATATATTGTATTGAAGTTATTTCACACATATATATCACTGTATATAGTATCCTATGGATTATTATTGATATAATGTGTATGATTTGTGATGTATTGAGGCATAATACACCACATATGGGATATGGTGGCTTTATAAAACTAATCATTTACTATCTAGTGATGTTTCACGGGATGATGTTATGATGTGACATATAGGGTTCATGGTATGATACTTTCACCCAGGTGTCTTTGGGATGGATTCTTTTAAAGAGAGATGGATCAGGACATGCGATGTTGGGGTAGAGTGGCTAACTAGTGGGGAAGTGGTAGTAGGCTACATTATTTTGATATTATATTTTATAATTTATTGTATGAGATAATTGGTGAGATATATCCATGGTAAGGTTGGGAACTTAGCATACCTCTTTAGGTGATTATTTAACTTCACATGTTGTTCATTAGGCTTTAATATGCTTTATTTATCTTTTTTCACAAGAATCTATAAGAAGGATCCTACTTGATATACCTGTTATTCTCACCCTATGTATATATAATTTTTTTTTCTTGGTTAGAAAGAGCAGGTTGATGATCAGGCTAGACATTACTAGATTGTGGGTTTTTTAGTAGTTGTTTGGGAATTTCGTGGACACTGATGAGGATTATCTTTTATCACTTCTAGTTTCCATTAAAGTTGATTAATTATATGGAATTTCATGCATATAATTGGGATAATTGATTATTTTTATTATGAGAGTGATTATTTTTTGTGTTTATATCTTATCTCTTTTTCTCTTGTCTTAGAGGGTAATTCCTCCCATTTTTTTGTATGTTGTAACCTCAGTGCTTATTTCCAACCCATGGATAATTTTAGGTGAGATTTGGGTGTCATTATCTTCCTTCTCTCATTATTGACCTAGTGGGGGTACCTTGGGGGGAGGCAATCATGGTAGAAATTAAGTAATGGGTTTCCCTAATAGGATTAAGTTCTCATTCTTAGAATTTTATTTAGGTTACTCTTAATGAGGGATTATAATAGGATTAAGTTACCAACGTGCATTTTCTTTCTCTGAGGACTTGGGAGTGGAGGATCACTTTTGCAGTGATTGTGGTGCTTCTCTATCTTCGGATCTACTTCAAATCTGTGCAATAGAGCTGGATTTCCAGTTCCATGCTCTTAGTGGTTTTCCTCAACACCACTCTACATTAAGGTGAAGGACCTCGATTGTCTTGGGATCCTTCGAGCAATGGTCCCTTTTGATCAATTAAGGTATGTGGTTTTCAATTTCTTCATGCCTATGTTGATGATTTGGTCGCTACCTGCTCGAGTTGTGCTTCGTTCTCTTCTTGTGGATGTTTCCCTCGATTCCTCGGTGTGTTTTCGAAGGATGTTATGTATTGGTTAAGCTTGGGATTTTCTTTGGTTGGTGCTTGAATTTACTACAGTTTTCACTACCCCTCTGGTTTGACTTCAGATCTGTGCCCCATGTGACGTTGTTTCGTTCGTTCATGTGGTGACATACGATTTTCATTTACTCTACCTATTGCCTCATCCAGATGATGCTTTTTGAAGATCAATGAATTTAGGGAGTTTTGATTAGATTTGGAGGTCCAATCTACAATGATATTGTATGCACTTTTCATGAATATTTTGAGTTTATTCCCATGGTTCTTTCTGATGATGATCTTTGGGTGGTGGATTTTGGTTTTGAGTGTTCGGTAGGAGGCCATGGGTTGTGTGTTTCTTGCTACATTAGGATTCTTTTCATCGACTGTGTACTTTCATCAGTTGGTTTTTGTTGTGTTTTTTTTTCTCCTCTGTTAGTTTTCTTCATTTTTCTTTGATTATAAACGTTGGAGGAGATGCATATATCGTGAGAATTGGCCAATGTCTCTTTTCATTTAGAATGCATGTCTGTTTCTTGTAGATGGCATCAGGTGGGTGACCTCAAAAGAGGGATGGATGTGCTGACATCCATTATTCAGCTGTCGGTCCTCATTGGACTGATGGGTACTCTATTTGTTTCTACACATGTTTTTTGTCTGGTATGTGCTGCATCAGGTTGAAAATGTAGGGATTTACTTGATTTCATTATCAGGTGGGTGGCTCGTATGATAGATAGGGGTGTTGGCATCTATCATCCAGTTCTCTATTACATTTTGGTGTTGGAGTGAGGAGTTCCTTGCCTTGAGTTTGTTACCATCATGACACATTTCTTGGAAAAGGGGTCAGTGCATCATCCTTGACTGATTTTTCGGTTTTAGGTTCTGACAGGGGGGTAACTCTTGGCTAGTTCTTTTTCGATGTTTTTCTCTTTTTTGGTATTTGGGTCCATGTAAGGATTTTGTTCCCTATTGGTTTTTCTTGTTCTCATTTGGTCATTGTAATGGGGTTCTCCTTTTCCCAGTCTTCAAAAGGAGATTTTTTCCCTTTTAATTTAAGGGGTTATACCCCTCAACTTTTCTAAAAAAATATAAGGTTTTAAAGTAATTTGATGCAAAATAGCCTAATAAAATATAGTCTCTACTCATATACTCAATATTCTTGAGTATAAAAATGCCTAGGTTAGGATAAACATATCTTATAAGTTTTTTCTAGTTATTCAATTCATTTAGTTGGAAATGTTCTAAAAAAGTGAATGGGTTTAGGAAATATTTACATTATTTTATAAAAGTGTTGATGAATAATGAACTAGGATTTGTGATATTTAGGTTCTGGTGTTGTGTTGATAGTATAAGTGGGTAAAATTTCAAACAGGAATCATAAAATTCGGTTAGAGAGTCAAATAATATTTCTTCTAGAATCTATTCTAGGTTAATGAAACCTAAAGGTGTTATCAAGAAGGGGGAGTAAGGATTACATAGGATATAATTTCTTAGAATACCTAAAGGGGTTTCTGAAGCTCCATTGAATGACCGTGTCAAGTATCGGTGTTATAGAACCAATTATTTGATTTTTATGGGTATGTGATAGAAAATTTATACTTTAAAAATGTTATGAGTATAAATCAGTTCAATATCAAGGGGATAATTGATAGAGATTGTATTTTACATTCAAGTGATAAATCTAAGAGTTGTTATCCCAAAAATTTGAATGTTATGTAATATATCAATCTCAAATGGATCTATGTAAAACAAGTGTATATTTATCACATTTTTAGTATAGGATAAGAGAAGTTGTTTATTAATAAAAAAAAATTATGAAAAATATGAGATCACATATTCAATACCAACAGTTTTTGATTCATCAGATTCTATAACATGTTTGAAAATGAGACAAGGATAAAAATATTTTAGTTAGGATAAAATTATTTATCCAAAAAATTATTCAAATATGAGGGAAGTTGTTCCTGACACCCATAAAGGGGATATTTTAAATAATAATGTATTATTTTCAGAACAAAATTCTCCAAAGATATAAAATACCATATATTATGTGGAAATAATGGTTTATTTGTTAAATATTTCTACTAAAAGGGAATAATTTTTATTTACTAACACAAAGTATTTTTTGTATCTGATCATGATATTCTGAAAATAATATAGTGTCTAAGAGGTTATTGATAGAATATTTAGAGTAATAAAAAAGTCAAAGTTTACAAAAAAATATTATAAAAGTACAAAAAAGTGAATGTCACCTTATATCCTAAAAGGTTTAGGGTGTGTTGGTACATCATTAATGTAAATAGCTACATTAGTTACCAAAATATTTGATGGGAACGTTTGATATAATGAGTTTCAAGAATGATGGTGATGAACTTAGAAAGAGTTTTAAGTTGAAAATATATGTTATTAACATTTAAACATTTGAGGTTGTGAAGTAAATGAATTTGAATATATTCAAGTCGAACATTAGGAATATGATTCCTAAATCTCACCATTATTTAAACTATCTTTCTTCATAGATGTTACTCACTAAAGATTTTAGTGGGAGGGTTTTATTTGGTGGTCACATAGAAATGTAGTAGGAATTATATATAAATTTAATGAGTTTTAAAAAACTTATGAAATTGAAGTAAACATGATGTTGATTTGACAGTCTATCATATATGATATGTTAGGATGGATCTTTTTTAAATTTTTGTTAAGTATTCTTAAAATAGTTTAAGAATATAAAATATATCATGTTATATAAAAATTCAATATCCAATTTATCATTTTTTTCACATTGGATACATATTTTCTATGATGAAAAATAATAATTATCCCCTCAAAGTATGACATTGAGTTGTCCCTAATCGATGATCATTGCAAAGTATTATGGGTTGTGATGGTATATTAATATTAGTATGAGTAGAATCTTGTAATTCATAAAAATATTTGTATATTATATACAAATAAAGACTCATTAGATAATTACTAAAAACTTATTATATGGACTAACCCACAAAATTATATCACATGGAATTTCATGTGGTCATTGATATACTTAGGGGTGTATTCATATTGTGAATCCCTACTACCCAAGGATGGAATGATACCTATAATGAGAAATTTTATAATTTAATACCTTTCTTACACAAGCCTAGAATCTTGGATAATTGTGGAGTGTTCGGGTACATTATTGATCATGTTATCAGTTTGATCTCAACCAAGATATAACTTTTCCACTCATATGTTGAGTAAAGACATCTAACCCCTTTTTTGAATTAGACTAATCATGGTTATTCTTAGTTGAGTGACATGAGATGTGCCTAACTAATTGGATGTGGGACCTATGATTTTATCATCTGATAAATTAATGGAATGTGATATATTCATCGACTTGTATTTTCTATTTCATAGAATCATGGATGTATAATATGACCTACACTAAATTGACATGTTCCTTGTCTAGTGGTCACTCGATGTTGTGGTAAAAGGGATTATATAGGTATACATATGATGTATGTGATACATATTATGGTAGAAATGTTCTTATAGAGATATGATTATGTTTGATTGAGATCATACTAGACCCTTCTATATCTTGAGTATCACTATTTTTTTTCTAAATTATCTCTTTACCAAAATTTATGAAATCAGAATTTCATTTTTTTTAATGCTATAAAGGCCTATAGAATTGTATAGACATTCCTTCTGATAAGAATTGAATATTTTACAAAGTTTTTTCTCCAAAAATAATAGAGTTTTATATTCCATATCCAAGTGTTTAGATAGATTCATAATTATTTATGATGTTTTGTATAAATTCCTTGTGGTATTTTAGTGTAAGTGGGAGATTATTGTAAATGGACTAAAATATGAAGGTTTCGGGTGCATCGGAAGCTCGTGGGTAGATGTGACCACATGGATTTTTGTCATTAGCAATGATCAATCCGGGATCAATACGACGATAAATTTCATACTCCAAGGATTGAATCACAGAAATAGACAAAGAAGAAGAATAGTCCCAGAACCACAAAGGAGGATCGTCATAGGTTGATTATAATTAATTTAATTAATTGAAAATAAATACCTTTTGTGTCATTCTTTCTTCATTGATATTTCTAATCATGCACCGATTTGATTCGTCATTGCGTCGCAGAATCCAAGTGTAGACTTCCTCTAGCGGTGATCCACATGTGCACCACATATCTCTAGACGTCACTAAAGTAGTCTCCAGGTGCTAGTGTAGAGAAACCTTTGCTTGTGTTGTCTGCCTTAGATCGCGTTGATCCAATGGAGGAGGATCTATCTCTTGGTCTTGAGAGCATTCTTAGAGGAAGGAGTTCTTTCGGTCTTGAGAGAATTCTCCAGAATTGTTGTTCATAATGATTGGGGAAAAGTGTTGGGGTTGTGAGGATATTTATAATCAGGTTTGAGGTTATAGAGTTATGACAATAAATAAACGCATTATGCGTTTTATTTATTTAATTAACTCTTATTGAAACCCCCATGTCGAATAATTAATTCCTTGACATGCACCCACACTGATTATAATAAATATCATTTAATAAAAAAATATTATATCCTCAAAATCCTGACCGGAAAAACTACACAACGTGTAATCATTAATACACGGCATGTACTTGTTTTTCATAAAAACTACACGATTTGTAATCATTAATACACAGCATGTACTTGTTTTTCATTTCCTTTCCAAAATGAAAACTACACGGTGTGTAACCATTAATACACGGCGTGTAGTTGTTTTCAACTTCCTTTCCAAAATGAAAACTAGACGGCATGTAATCATTAATACACGGTGTGTACTTGTTTTCATTTTATTCTTCCTCCAACATTAAAACGGTTTAGGCTTCCTTGAATAATTATTAAACCATGTACATGAATAATCTTTATTCTACTTGAGATACTTTAATACACTTAGTGTGTGACCCTCTAGGCCTCTTTCTCGTTGGCATTAGGTGGGCTTGCCTGAAGTCTAAGATTATTGTCTAGCAACGGGTCAAGGAACTCAAGAGAAAGAAGTTGATTGCACATTGAAGTGTCACCTCATACGAACACTTACCATTTAATTTAATCCCTTTGTCTCAATATCTTATCAAGCAGGTTTCATGGCAGTTTCATAAACCTATGTGCTTGATCTGTCATTCTTTGACTTTAAGAAATAAACTCATCGTTACACCATGGCCATAGAATTTGGATGACAGTTATATTTCAATCAAAGGGCTAAAGATATCTACTTCCATAAATATGGAAGGTAAAAATCCTTCCTCAACTTATCCATTAACAACATGTCATTCGTGATGCACCCAACGTACCCTACTTCCCACCAACTGTCTTCATGACAGTTTTTTTTGGAAAATCTAACTGCATGAGTCATGACATGAGTTAATGATAATATTCCAGTCTAAGGACTATTACACACGCTCGTAGATAGAAATGTCTGATGACACCAAGTCATGCAGAATTGCTATTGGTGGGTCTGTTCTCATAATCTCCCATCTTGGAGATTACCAAGTCCAAACTCCATGAGAGAGAGTCTCTTCTTCTTACGAGTACTCGCACATGACGATCAGTATACTATGTTTCCTATCATAGTATGTCGTCTAACCATAGAACTTTATTTAAGAATATTGTTATAGAATTTCAAGTTTCTCATCATAGTGAGGATCTTCCATGACCTTATCAATGCAACAAATATTCCAGGACATTATTATATTATATTCATGCAGAACAATGAACAATATATAATAAGTGTACATTCATGTAATCAAATTACAAAACAGTTGGTTCTCAGGACACCAACCCTAACAAACTCCCACTTGGACTAGAGCCAACTACCTATGACTTTTAGGCCATTAGACCTCACATGATGATCATTTTTCTGTTGAGTCAAAGCTTTAGTCAAGGGGTCCACCACGTTGTCTTCTGTGGAAATACTTCTCACTGCAACTTCACCTCACTGAGAAAAATCCTTCAAGTGATGATACTTCCGAAGTATGGGATTTTTCTGCTGATGTGACCTTGGCTCTTTTACAAGTTCCACCACTGTAGTATTATCACAATAGAGTGTGATAGGATCTTTACTGTTAGGTACTACATCCAACTCTTGGATGAAGATTCACATCCATACTGCTTCTTTAGCTGCCTCAGAAGCTGCGATATACTCGGACTCTGCTGTAGAATCTGCCACCATAGCTTTCTTTGAGCTCTTCCAGCTCACTGCACCTCCATTCAAACTGAAGATGTATCCAGTCTGTGACTTCATGTCATCTTGATTAGTCTGGAAACTAGAATCTATATGCCCTCTGATGACTAGTTCCTCATCTCCTCCATAAACCAGGAACATATCATTAGTACACCTCAAATACTTTAGGATAGTCTTGACTGCCATCCAATGGTGGTCTCCTAGATCAGATTGATATCTGTCTACCGCACTTAATGTGTAAGCAACATCTAGCCGTGTACATAGCATAGAATACACGACTGACCCAATCACGGATGCGTAAGGGATCCTTTCCATTTTCTTTCTTTCCTTATGTGTCTAAGGACACATTTTCTTGGAAAGATGAATGACATGTGACACTGGAAACAATCCCCTCTTGGAATGTTCCATACTGAACCTCCTTAGTATCTTGTCAATGTATATACTTTGACTTAGGCCCAGCATTCTCTTGGATCTATCATGATGGATCATGATCCCAATAATATATGCTGCCTCACCCAAGTCTTTCATAGAGAAGAATTTATCCAACCATGCCTTAACTGACTATAAGATAGGTACTTCATTTCCAATTAGTAATATGTCATCGACATATACTATTAGGAAAATGACTGCACTTCCACTAAAACTTTTGTATACACAAGGCTCACATTCATTCTTAATAAAGCCAAATTCTGTAACATATTCAACAAAACGAATGTTCCATGACCTTGATTCTTGCTTTAATTCATAAATGGATTTTTGCAACTTGCATACCTTTTTGGCATCCTTTGGAGTCAAAAACCCTTCAGGTTGTGTCATGTAAACATCTTCTTGAAGATTCCCATTAAGGAATGTTGTTTTGACATCCATTTTCCAAATTTCATAGTCATGGTAACCAGTAATGGCCAATAATATTTTGATGGATTTCATCATCACAACCGGTGAAAAGGTTTCATCATAGTCAATTCCTTGATGCTGTCTAAAACATTTTGCAACCAGTCATGCCTTATAGAAGCTGAATTGTCCCACTATGTCCAGTTTCTTCTTGAATACCCATTTATTACCAATAGGCTTTACATCAACTAGAGGATCTACCAAAATCTAAACTTGGTTTTGGTACATGGAATCCATTTCAGAATTCATGGATTCTTGCCACTTGGCAGTGTTTGTGCCTTCAATTGATTCCTTGTAGGTAAGAGTATCATTATTATCAACCAATAATGATTCACCATCCTCAGTGACAAGAAAACCATATCGTTCTGGTTCTCTCACCTCTCTTGTTCTCCTAAACAGTTCTTGTGTCTCTGGAATAGATTGTTCTTCCACGGGGATTTGTGGAATCTGTTCTTATACAAACTCTTGTGTATCTTGAGCCTTGACTTCATCGAAGTCTATCTTGCTTCCACTATCTCTTTTGGATATGTGATCCCTCTCAAGGAATATGGTGTGTCTTTCCACTGTAACCTTTTTATCTGAGGGGTTTTATAGGTAATATCCTTTTTATTTCTTTAGGATATCCAATATAGGTACACTTTGTGCCTCGGGGTGCAAGCTTGTTACCTGAAGAGGCCTTAAAAAAGGCTTTGCTACCCCACACATGTAAATTTGATAACACGGATTTGCATCCACTCCATAACTCGTATGGAATACCATTTATTGATTTAGTTGGTACTTGGTTTAGTATGTGTGCTATTGTTTGTAATTCATATTCCCAAAAGGATAATGGAAGATTCACATGACTCATCATTGATCTCACCATGTCCAATAGGGTGTGGTTCCTCCTTTCACTTACACCATTCCACTGAGGTGTGTAAGGAGGAGTGAGTTGAGATAGAATCCCAAACTCTTATAAGAAATCAATGAAGTCCTGATTATGATATTCTCCTCCTCTATCTGAGCAGAGTTTCTTAATCTTCTTACCAAGCTGGTTCTCAACTTCATTCTTGTATTCTTTGAACTAATCAAAAGAATTTGACTTATACCTCATTAAGTAAATACATCCATATCTACTAAAATCATCATTAAAGGTTATAAAGTACAAGAACCCACCCCTTGCTTCAACTGGAAATGGTCCACACACATCTGTTTGAATTAATTCTATAATCTCTTTAGACCTTTCACATTTCCCACTAAATGGGGATTTGGTCATTTTTTCTTGTAGACACGCATGACATACACCAAGTGGTTTTAGTTCGAAAGAATATAAATACCCATCTTGATGTAATTTTGTCAAATGTTTCTCATTGACATGACCTAGCCGGTGATGCCAAAGTTGGGTGTGGTATGAGTAATGTGAATTAACATTTTCATCGATTGTAATTACTTGGTTTGTGTAGTCTAACACATAAAGGTCGTTATATAAATGTGCCCTACCAAAATAAATGTTATCTTTATAAAAGTAGCAACATTCATTTCCAAATTTGAAGATTAATCCATCCATATCTAATATGGATACTGAAATAATGTTTTTGGTTATAGAGGGTACATAATAACATCCTTTTAATACCAAGACCATCCCAGTAGGCAATGTGAGGTGGTAGTCTCTGATATCTACAGCAACGAGTTTGGCTCTGTTGGCTGCTCGCAGATCCACCTCACCTCGGTCAATCTTTCTAAATCTACTTGGTTCCTGCATTTGGATACAGATGTGAGCACCACAATCAGTATCTAATACCCAATTAGTAGAAACAGATAGGTTGCATTCGATAACAAACGCACCTAAATCTTCCCCTTGCTTCCTTGGATGGATGAAGTTTTTCTTCTAGTGGTCGTTCTTGCCACATGTGAAACAAACAGCCTCCTCTTCTCTTGCCTCCCCTTTGATCTTCCTTTTCTTGTAAGGTCTTGAAGAATCTTTGGGCTTAAATCTATTTTCCTTCCATTTACTTTTATTCACCATAAGGATAGAAGGCTTTTCACGCTTCATATCATTTTCCACTTGGCAAATGAGGATAAGAATATCAGATAGAGACTTCTCAATGTTGTTCATGTTGAAATTTACAACAAAGTTAGAGAAGCTCTGGGGGAGTGATGCAATAATGAGATCGGTACCCAGTTCTTTGGGGAGTTTAAACCCTAGAACCTCCAAGCGCTCAATGTAGCCAATGAGATTGACTATATGAGGCCCAGCTGGAGAACCCTCTCCAAGCTTGCTCTGAAATAGTGCCTTGGAGATCTCAAACCTTTACTTTTTTCTCTCTCCTAGTATAGACCACGGAGGTGCTCGAGCATGCTATAGGCATCCATGTCTTCATGAGACTTCATGAGCTCACTATACATTAATGATAGCATCAAACATTGAACATCGATTGCATCGCTCAAATGTTGATCATAGACCAGGAAATCTTCATCACTCACCCCTTGGGCAGGTGAATCAGGAATTGAGGACTTCAACATGTAAAACTTTCGTTCATGGCGTAGGATAACTCGAAGGCACCTAAACCATTCCTGAAAGTTACTGTCGGTGAGGATATTATCTTTATCCAAAATTGATCGTAGAGAAAATGTGGTTGACGAGTTTTTCATGTTGATTATACAAATTAAAAGAGCATATTTATCAGTACCTTTTGATTACGTTTTATGAAAAATAATAAATGAATTTATTAATTCTCCCACTATTTTATCAAGTCCCAATGGCCCTCACCATTGAACTTGGAATGTCCAGTTGCCATGACATTCTAGTGGCAAGGATCTATATTCCCCTTCGCATAACCCCAAAAAGGGTTGGTAAATCTATTTTAATGTATTTAGGTAGGCAGGTCTTCGCCAACTGTGAGCTTACAGTTCCTTGATCTGTTGAATGGACTCCCTAATCCTGAAATCCTGACTTGGATTTCTTCAACACTTGCCTCCATTTTACAACAAGTCTAGTAAGGGCTACTCCTCTTGATGTAAAATGTTTAAGTCAACCCGAAACTTTCATAAGAGCTTCCTTTATAAA
Organism: Viscum album; assembly: GCA_963277665.1. Lineage (NCBI taxonomy): Eukaryota > Viridiplantae > Streptophyta > Magnoliopsida > Santalales > Viscaceae > Viscum > Viscum album. Next base: position 1,208,579,127 of record OY728120.1, read on the forward strand.
AGTAAGTGTCCCAACAAGGGTTGGTCAAACACATAGTTTTATTGAGTCTTACTCTTAATCAAATAATGGAAGGCTTGGTCTGACTTAATATGGTATTTGAGGGATTTTATTTTTTATGCGTAGTTTCACATTATTACATGCTAGTTAATATTAATTGATGCTTGATTAAGTGATTAACCATGTTCTGATAATTTTTACGCATATTCTGGTTTTTATTTTATACTATCTTTGCATGCTTGTTTATTTCATTAACTATGTGATCGCGAAAACACATACATAATAAATAAACCATGCAGTCATACAGAAATAAAATAAGATGACATGGTCATGAGCTTATATTGGTTATCTTATCTAGAAATTTTGATAAGCTAACCCTGACCTAAGGAAAAACACCTTGAACCTGATGGTTCATGTTTTTTAGCTCCCACCTATCCACCTTTGTATCTTCTTGTGTTGGTTTTCACCTCAACTTCGGGTTTTTAACCATCTCCTCTAGCTTTGGAGATCCTCCGTTACATGGGGTTTACATTGAAGAAACCATGGGCACGTAGGCCCTACATTTTATTGGAAGAAGTCTCGTAGGCCAAAAAATTTAAATTAAATAAATTTAAACGAAACCATATACACACAAAGGGTCTTTGGTCTAGCTCATGATAATCCATAGCATGAAACGACATTTACACATATTTAGTTATTCAAATTATTTTAACCATTATTTTATTCAAGATAATTTGCTCTTGAATTCAATTAATTATGATCTTATAATTAATCAATTCTTTATCTTAAATTCCATTCTGAATTTCCTTGAGATTCTTCTCATCCATATTCCTTGTATGAGTCTTTGTACTTTGGAGGAAACCTGGTGAAATTCCATTTCTGGAAAGTACACGGTGTATAGGATATATTACACAGCGTGTATTTGATTTCACCCTTTATCCAAATTACACATCGGGTGATTTGGCATGTTTTTTGTACTTTGGAAATTTTGGAGTGCACGGTGTGTAGATTATTCTAGCACGGTGTGTACTTCCTTGTTATGCGGTTACCTGCCTGGCAATCTCGTGTACGCGGTACATGGCTTCTCCTTGTACACGGTTTCACCTGGGCTGGATCAGACTACACGGCGTGTTGATTCAACATACACATCGTGTATTCCATTTTCCACATGTCGTTCATTTCTGGTCAACACATTGTGATAAATACTTAGGTATACTCAATTCACACGGCATGGTTTAGCGGATTAGTACCGGTTCGTTGAAGCTAAGTACATGGAGTGTAGTTTTCACTACACACCATGTATTCTTGTGTTGTACAGACAGAAATAGAAGCTCCTCTGAATGATTTCCTCATTTTTATTTTAATCATAATTAAAATTAAAAGTTCGTTTTTGTGATGTGAATCGAGAAACAAAGGAGGAAGAACAGATCTCGTTCATTCAGATTTATAGAATGATTTATCTTGAATTGAATCAAATATAAATGCGTAAATTATCAATGAAAATTAAATAACTATAATCAATGTTGTAACCTCCCTTTGATACCAATTGAAGGTTCCGGGCATAGAAGAAGTCTGTGGGTGGATGTGCCCACTTGAATTTTTTTCATTAGAAATGATCAATCTGGGATCAATACGACGATAAACGCCAGACTCCACGGATTGAATCCCAGAAATAGACAAAGAAGAATAATAGTCTCAGAACCACAAAGGAGGATCATCATAGGTTGATTATAATTAATTTAATTAATTTACAAGAAATACCTTTTTGGTGTTCTTTCTTCGTTGATATTTCTGATCACGCTTCGATGTGATTCGTCGTTGCGTCGTAGAAGCCAAGTGTAGACTTCCTCTAGCGGTGATCCACACCTGCACCACGTATCTCTGGACATCGCCAAAGGAGTCTCTGGGTGCTAACGTGGAGAAAAAATTTCTTGTGTTGTCTTCCTTAGATCACATTGATCCGATGGAGGAGGATCTCTCTCTCTTGGTATTGATAGCATTCTTGGAGGAAGGAGTTCTTTCGGTCTTGAGAGAATTCTCCAAAATTGTTGTGCAGAATGATTGGGGAAAAGTGTTGGGGTTGTGAGGATATTTATAATCGGGTTTGAGGTTATAGAGTTATGATAATAAATAAACGTTTTGTGCGTTTTATTTATTTCATTAACTCTTATTGAAAACCCCATGTCGAATAATTAATTCCTTGACATGCACCCATGCTGATTATAATAAATATCATTTAATAAAACAATATTATATCCTCAAAATCCCGAATGAAAAAAATACACAACGTGTAATTATTAATACATGGTGTGTACTTGTTTTTCATAAAAACTACACGGCGTGTAATCATTAATACACGACATGTACTTGTTTTTTATTTCCTTTCCAAAATGAAAACTACACAGCGTGTAATCATTAATACACGATGTGTACTTGTTTTCAACTTCCTTTCCAAAATGAAAACTACACGGCGTGTAATCATTAATACACGATGTGTACTTGTTTTCATTTTATTCTTCCTCCAACATTAAAATGATTTAGTCTTTCTTGAATAATTATTAAACCACGTACGAGAATAATCTTTATTCTACTTGAGATACTTGAATACACTTAGTGTGTGACCCTCTAGGCCTCTTTATTGTTGGCATTAGGCAGGCTTGGATAAAGTCCAAGATTACTGTCTAGAAATGCGTCAAGGCACCCAAGAGAAATAATTTGATGCCGCATTGATGTGTCGCCTCATACGAACACTTACCGTGTAATTTAATCGCTTTGTCTCGGTATCTCATCAAGAAGGTTTCATGGCAGTGTCATAAACCTATGTGATTGATCTGTCATTCTTTGACTTCCAGAAATAAACTCGTCGTTACACCATGGCCATGGAATTTGGACGATGGTTCTATTTCAATCAAAGGGCCTGAGATATCTACTTCCATAAATATGGAAGGGACAAATTCTTCCTCGACTTATCCATTAACAACATGTCATTCGTGATGCACCCAACGTACCCTACTTCCCGCCAACTATCTTCATGAAAATTTTCATCAGCAAATCTAAGTGCACGAGTCATGACATGAGTTAATGATAATCTTCCAGTCTAAGGACCATTACACACGCTCGTAGATAGCAATGTCCGATGACACCAAGACATGCAGAATTACTATTGGTGGGTCTGTTCTCATAATCTCCCATCTTGGAGATTACCAAGTGTGAACTCCATGAGAGAGAGTCTCATATTCTTACGAGTACTCACACATGACGGTCTGTATACTATGTGTCATATTATAGTATGTCATCCAAACATAGAACTTTATTTAAGAATATTGTTATAGCATTTCAAGGTTCTCATCATAGCAGGGATCTGCCATGACCTTATCAATGCAACAAATATTCCAGGACATTATTATATTATAGTCATGCAGAATAGTGAACAATATATAATAAGTGAACATTAATGTAATCAAATTAAAAAACAGTTGGTTCTCAGGACACCAACCCTTACACAAATGGTCTTAAGTTATAAATAAAAATTAGTTTGTTGTAATCAAAACCCACAAATTAACTGAAACAATTATAATTAAACTTCTATATAATAATTCATCGTCATGCCTGGTAACCAAACTATATAAATGACCAATAACAACTATATATGATCATAAATAATATTCAAATTCAATTCTGGAGATTTACATCCATTCCACACCAACTCCATTACATAAGAACAAGTGAACTGATTATGAAAATAAAGAAAACGAACACTGTGGAACGACAAAATTCAATATAATAACTTATCAAGAAGGGAATAAATGAACTAAAAAGAATTATTATAAACTAAATAAATGTATAATATGTTATGAAATAAGTTATTAATAAGTTTAATTATGTATTCCAGGATCTTAAGTTCAAGAGAAGAACACATTAAGACTTAAGGTAATGAGTTTCTTTATCTCTCTTCCATTTTTGTGAGGTTTCCCATATTCACTACTAATACTTGTGTATGGTTTATGTATAATGCCCATTGATGTAACATATCATGAATATATTTATTTTAATTGTATTCAATGTATAATTTTAATATTATTAATTTTGGGGCATACAAATCAATTGATTACAAAGTGGTATGGGTTTTTCCACTCGAACCTTATCAATGCAACAAATATTCCAGGACATTATTATATTATATTTATGCAGAATAATGAACAATATATAATAAGTGTACATTCATGTAATCAAAGTACAAAATAGTTTTTTCTTAGGACACCAACCCTAACAAAATAGTTATATCATATTGTACAATATAAAAAGACACATATCTAGGGTATTTAATTCCTCTATTATAGAATATGATAGGATTATAATATTGAGTGTATGGATTTGTGCATGTCTCTTACATGTTTTAACTTTAGTTCTATATCAATGAGATGATACATTTATGGATACACATAATCCTTTGAAACATTCAAATTATTATGAGATCCCAATGAGCATGTGTTATGGGTAACACATGATGGATTCCTTATGATGGAAGCTGATTCTTGACTCCCTTTATAAAATAAAAGGATATTATATAATGGGATGTAATCCCCCTATTAGTTAGATAAGATTATCCCAATCTATAGACAAGTTACTCTCTTCCTTCCTATTCAACATTCATCTTTAGAGAGAAGGTTCCAGCACACCATTGGTGTTTGAGGGGAATCTCATTGTGAATAAGGATCCTAGTGGCCAGTGTCATCCTTATGGAAGAAAGAGTCTATTGAATGTTTATATATGATTATGATTATGAAAAATCCTTCGAGTTCATCAGGCATGGGGCCTGTTGAATTTTATGAATTCATGTTACTTTTTGTTCTTTATACTAAATTTTTATTTGTGATGTTAGACTAATCACATAAAATTGGTTTCATATATTTCCATGATCATTAGATAATCCTACAAAACCCAAAAGTTGTCATAATTAGATCTAATAAAAACCTTGGACTTGGTGGTTGATCACTAATCAATAAAATCCACTTTTATTAAAGTAAAGTACTTTAGTTCATTTAAAATTAGGTGATCCAAAAACATATTTAATAATTACACCTAAAATCATTCCCTGGTCATAAAGGAATCAAATAACTAATTCATCAGTTAAAGATCAATTCATTAATCCATAAAATAATTATCATTCTTAGTGAAGAATGAAAACATATAGGGGAAACTATGAATGGATTTACCCAAAAACATCACTATTAAAAAACAAATAAATAAACTATTTAATCACCCATCATTGAAAATATATAGCACAAGATGTTTACCACCTCATTTTTTACCAATAACTAATTGATTGACCCATGTTAAACATGAGAAATTTCCTTAAAAATATAAAAAAACAAGAGCCACTTGCTAAGTACTTCAGTAGTGATCCCCCAAAGATTAATGGTAGATTCCTTACCTAATAACAAAATCCTTCTTTTTATAGATAAAACACAACCAAAATATATATTTATATCACCCATATCTATTTACATATTTCATTACCCCAATCCATATCAAGTTAGTCCTCAAAATCTAAGTGGGGTGTGCTAAATCACTACCAAAAAAACATAAATTAGTGATGTTTTTTTACATTAGTGACATTTTAAAAAATTGCTAATTTATTTACTGACATTTCTATAAACTTTTAGTAAATGAAATGTCTCTAATTTAACGATAATTATAAATATCGATAATTTAGCGACGTTTATAAACATTACTAATTAGAGACACCTCATTTACCAATATTTTTCAGAAACATCGATAAATCCTACCTCATTTATCCAAATTTTTGAAAAACATCCATAATTATTTTAGAAATATTTATAAACATTGATAATTTTATGACTGAAAATTAATTTTTTTATTATAGATACACTTTTAAGGAAAAAGAGAGAAACCAAGAAACATGACTTCAATGACTTAAAACATCAAACCGTACCCATGTTATCCAAAATCCAAAAAACCAGATTAAACAACAAAGAAAGGCCCCTCCCTAGCATAAACATAATTAAGTCCACTTTTCACCATTCTAATGTCGCATGGTGAGATACCCTGTGAAAATATGGGCCGGTACCGATGGCCAAGGCCATACCCTCTCAAACATCCAAAACTGAGTTGCATAGGTCTAGTGAAAACATGCAGATTTGAACCTCATCCAGAGCAGTCTCTGAAGAGAACCAGGAATCAAGAACCTTCAATAGTAGGGAGTAGGAAAACAACATTCACAGTGAGGAGTAGAATCACCCAGAAAATTCGAAAATTCCACCACCACATCAACACCCTTGGTCGTAGAGTAGGCCACGCAGAAAACCACATCAAAAGAGATTTACACCAAAACAGAATTCACAGAAAGAATATAAATCACCCAAAATAACCATGAAATCAAAGGTTAAATCCCATCACCAACCTCCCAGACATCAGAGGTGACACTGGAGGGAGCTTCGTTGAAAACTAAATCGAAAAGAATCTTGTCGCCACTATCACACTCATACGAGGAGGCCACATAGCCACCCAAAGCACTCACATATAGAGAAGAAGACGTGGTTGTAACCTCAGCCTACAGTAGACTGGATCTCGACCTTAGACCAACAACGTGCCGCCATTGACAGCCGATCCCACTGAAGATCGCAACCATCAACATCATAGAAGCCTATTAGTTGGCTACTACCCACGACGTCGCTAGAACATGCGAACCCTCAAGATGAAGGGACCCAAACCTTCAATGCTGATGAAGATTGGATCTCGAACCACGACGCCACCACAGAAAGAGGAGAAAGCCACGAGCTCACCAAGAAGAGTTGAGGAGAAGAACCGAAGCCGCCTGAGGTAGAGGAGATGGTGGTGGCAGGGAAACCCTAGCACCACAGAGCCCTTTACGGGATCATCAGGTCATATATTACTAATTTACTGACATTTCTAAATATCTCTAAATTAGAAACACCTCATTTATCGATGTTTCTAAAGAACATAGGTAATTTTTTTAATTCATAATTGTTTTACATTTTTTTACAATAAAAAAAATTAAACATACCCCATCCCTCAAGCCTCACCAATACGCCCCCAACCAAAAACCCATTGTGTTCCCTGACCTCTCCTCTTCACAACATCGGTACACCCACCACTGCACACCCATAGGATTACCAGCATCGACCACCGCATGATCACACGCCTTGAAAGTTTCCACCACAAGGAATTGAACAATGTACCTCCACCACCATATAGGAATAGCAGACCAACTCACCTATTTCACTTCGGAATATTTATTTGTATTACATAATATTTATATCTATAAATAGATTCCACTATTTAAAAAATTAATATTACATATATATTTATATGTATATTTATATATTAATATACATATATTAATATATATATACATATATTTATATTTTATATTCTATATTTTATATTTTATGTTAATATATATATGTTATATTATATTATACGTATATATGTTTATATTTTACATATATGTTTATATTTCATATTATATATATGTTATATTTTATGTTTTTATATATTTTTACATTTTATGTTTATATATATATATATATATATATGTTTATATTATTTATGTATGTTTTTCTATTATATTATATATATATATATGTTTATATTTTATGTTTATTTATATGTTTATATTATATATGTGTGTTTTTATATTATATATATATACATGTATATGTGTTTGTGTGTGTGTGTGTTTATATTATATATATGTGTGTGTTTACATTATATATATGTGTGTGTGTGTGTGTGTGTATTTTATATACATTATATGTTTATATTAATATATATATATATATATATGTTTGTGTGTGTGTGTGTGTGTAAATATATATGTGTTTTTATACATATATATAATTATAAATATATATATATATATAATTAGTCACATTTTAAAACACTGGTAAAAATGTCACAAAAATAGCCATGTTTTCTTAAAAACGTGACTAAATTTAAAATAAATGTTTATATTATATATATATATATACATATGCTTATGTTTTATATTATATATGTATATATGTTTATATTCTATGTTTAGATTATATATATATATATATGTTTATATTTTACGTTTATTTACATGTTTATATTATATATATATTTATTTATATTATATATGTGTGAGTGTGGGTGTGTGTTTATATTATTTATATATATATATATGTTTATATATATATATATATATATTTTATAAATATTATATGTTTATATTAAAATATATATGTTTATATGTGTGTGTGTGTTTATATATGTGTTTATGTGTGTGTGTGTATATATATATATAATTATAATTATAAATTTATATATATATATATACATAATTAGTCGCGTTTTAAAATACTGGTAAAAATGTCACTATAATAGACACATTTTCTATTAAATGTAACTAAATTGAAAATATACGTGTGTTTTTATATATAAATATGTGTGTGTGTATTTATATATTTATATGTCTCTGTGTGTGTGTGTTTATATATATATATATATATATTATGTGTTTATATATATGTGTTTGTGTTTATATATATTAATATATATATAGTAATGTCTCCTAAAAACGTCTCTAATTTAGTGATGTTAGCATAAAATTCAGCAAAATTAGCAACATTTCCTTAAAAACATGGCTAAATTAGCAATATTTTCTAAAAAAACATCCCTAATTTAGAAATGTTTTTTTAGGAAACATCGCTAATTTAGCACTGTTTTTTAGAAAACATCGCTAATTTAGCAATGTTTTTTAATAAATATCGATAATTTAGCGACCTTTTTTAGGAAACGTCACTAATTTAATAATTTTTTTAGGAAACATCACTAAATTAGCAATGTTTCTAAAAAAAGCTTCACTAAATTCTAGTTTTTTTTTATAGTGAATATCTCCAGAAAATAAATTTTCATGTTTTCGAATGGGTGGATATGTAAAACGTTCTAAGTCAACTATAATTCCCTATAATCATGTTGTAGGGTTCCCCATCATGTTGTAGTAAAAATATCTCTCCTATATTTTCCATATTGGATTGTAACACCCCTGGATTTTTGAATATATTTTTATTTAAATTAATACTATGTTGAATATCTTGTTTCACACACAACACCAAACTAAATAAAAACCATGATAATTTAAAATAAAATTATTAAATTTCACCATTATAATATAATAATTAAATTAATGGTTATAAATGATATAAACCACACTATTAAAACTGTGTAGAAAAGAGAAGCATTGGCATCAATCAGTATGAGTATTCCTTATAAGGCTTACTTATCCTAACATGGAAAGGAGGTGGTTTCATATGGGTTTTCTCTAGACCAATCCAATATGAACTACAAAAATTATGTATTTAATGAAATCATATGAGAGATAATTTCAAGCTTGTGGTAATTTCCATGAGATCCATGTTAGCTGAACCACCACCCACAATAGCCACTTGATCATATCATACGCTTAGATTTTATGAAAAGATCTTGAGGGGTTATGTTAGTAGAAATTAAGATGATATAAGCATGTAATTATTAATGTAATAAATTTTATATATATATATATATATATATCATATATATTTTATACATTTTACATTATTACATTTAAAGAAAAAGAAATTTCATTTTTAATTCTAATGCGTTGATAAAACTCAATTAATGTAGCTAAATAAATACTAAGGTCGTTTTATGATTAAAACTGTATTTTCCTAAAAAAATCCTTTTAGTAACTGTGTATTATTTATTTTTAGAATCTAAATATATTATGGTTAAATTATAATAATATATATTTTGGATATATATATTAACAATAATTTAATTATTAATTAATACAAAATAAGAATAAGAATAGTTAATATCTAAAAAGTCTTTTTCCTATTAAAAAATAGTTTTTCATTATATCATATATTTTCCTTTAAAATTTTAAATTCATAATTTTAATTTTATGAAATAAAATTCATTTTTGGATCTATCGTTTCAATATTAGCTTAAGATGGAGTTTTGGTATTTTTCTAAAAATATGAATTTTCAGGTGAATAGTGAAAAAATGCTATTTTTATTCATACCTTAGTGTTTTAGACTTTATCATGATATGATAATAAATTAAAAATATTAAAAATAAACCATGACCATAAATTTTTTAAAGGAGTAAAATTATTCATTTAAAAATGTTGAGTTGAATTTAGAACATTCATTTTAAAGTTTTGAAACTTAAGTAGTCTTTTATTCCAACAAAACACTATTTTTCATATTTTCTTTTAATTATGTTTTCAAAATATAGAATTCTATTTTGGGTTAATTTTAATTAAACATAAATATTATATGGTTAATAATAAACTAATTAATTTCATATAAATCAACAACATTTATAATTTTATCTTAATCATAATTTTTAAGCATAAAAATATAGTTTTTTTTAAAATGGTTTTTACAAGTTATGTGTGCTAATACTAAAATTACTTTTTTTCAACCTTATAAATATTATTTTAAAATTTTATTTCATATTTTTAATCATTACATAAAAATTTTGTACTAAGTACCTTTTATTTTTTGTTATTAAATGTAAATTACTCAAGTATAAATTAGTTACCGTGATAAAAAACTAAAATGGTAAAGGCATAAAATTTAAGAGTAAAAGACTTAAAATATTGTTAAAAACAAGTTTTAAAATGTATATTTTAGGATTTATAAACCTTACCCATTTTTTCACTCTATTGTTGTCCATTATTGGATCCACTTGACCTTTGAAAAGTGACTTTAACTTTTATATAATTACAAAAAATATCACTCAACTCCATTATAAATGGATTCATCACCACCCCACTTATCTTCACATCCAAACCCTCTTTTATTTGACTAAAATATGAAAAAAAAATAACTATCAAACACTTCAAGATACTTTTTAGATTTTTTTATCTTTTTAAAATACCACTTCTCAAAGACTTAATCCATTTTGTAAAGGAGCTCTTTTAAGAAGCAAGCTAACATTCTCAATTACTCATTTTTATTTCTTTTTTCATTTCTTTCTTCTTCTACCTCCTATTAATATAATATAACCATGTTAAAATATTTACATAAGTATAATATATATACTAAAATTTTATTATTTTTATGGGATAAACACTTTCTACCTTCTACTCAACAATTCAAAAAATGAAAATGTTGCTTGTGTTACATGCAGACTACCACCTCTATAAGCGATGTGATGTCATGAACCATCCCCCGGGGCCCATGTCGTGACTACCCTAAGCCCGAATTCCATAGGTCAAGGTCTGGTGACTAGCACTGGGAAGGCATTTCCTATAAACCTGTACACACATAGATAGGTCATAATGCATAAAGAAAACCACAAAAAAAAGAAAGTAGTATAACCACCACAAAGTACCACCTCTAAGAGTAAAAGGTGTAAACTAAAAGTAAAGGGGGCCAAAATACAAGCCCAAATGAAAGGAAAGTAAAAAAAATAAGTATAAGCTCTGGAGGTTGTCCACCAAGGATCCTACCTGAAGGATAGGTACAACTCACTGTCAGATGTCACTGCAGCACACCACGCCTATCGATCCACCTCTGAGAACCATCTAGCCCTGGATCCCCAAAGTCCCGGTCAAAGATTTCCATCATCTGCATAAGAAAAAACATGCGTGGGTGAATCCTATATAGGGGTAAGTATAAAAATACTCAGTAGGAACCTCGAGACTTGCTCGGGTCTCACAGAAATCTACAAAGGAAGAATACCACAAATTAAGATCTCAAAGTAAAATACAAAGCACAAGACACAGCCCATACCAGGAATAACTTAAGTACAGAAGTAAAGATGATTAGTTATAAAGATATATCATCTTATTCTATTAAAATTATCTATTACTAATCCACAAAGGGTTGCTCTACTGCTGATCCACAAAGGGTCGCACTAATGTTGATCCACAACGGGTTGCTCTCCAGTTGATCCACGATGGGTTGTGCTACTATTGATCCACGAAGGGTCTCTCTCATGTTGGTCCATGAAGGTTCACTCTTATGCTGATCCACGAAGGGCCTCTCTTATGCTGATCCATAAAGGGCCTCTCTTATGATGATCCATGAAGGGTCGTTATTATGCTGATCCACGAAGGGTCTCTCTTAATTCTTCACGTCATAGCCAACCACTGGATTCCTGCACTTAGCATGCTTGATTTCTAGAGGATATGATCCTCAATCCATCAGTCATACCTCAACCACCACTAAGTACCACAAAGAGTAACCCAAAGGATCGTCTCATCGTAAGGGTCCCAACACAATAGACGACATGTCGAACGGACGCCCGGTCTATAAGATATGGGCATTTTTGTAAAAAGGGGATGGTTGGATTCGAGTCCGATCCAACCAGACCATACACCAAACTCTGCCAAAACTCATGTAGAGTATCTCATAAGTACCGCCTCGTCTCAAGGGTTCTCATGCCGTAGACGGAATGTCAATCAGATGTCAGGTCTGCAAGTTATTGACGTTTTTCCAAAAAGGGGTCAGTTGGGACTGGGTTCGGTCCGACACGGTCAGACCAACCCAACCCGGGTTTTCCGTATCGACCTAGACCCAACCCTGCATGCGTTCGACCCATTGGGTCATGGTCCCATTGGGCCGCTGGTCCGGCCCAGTCCGATGGGGCGGGTCCGGCCCGACGAGGCGGGCCCAGCCTGCTGGGGTGGGTCCAGCCTGCTGCGGCGGGTCTGCCCTATGTGCCAGAAGCGAGCCGGCCTTCGGCCTAGCCAGGACATGGCTAGGAGCCACATCCGTATCCTCTACTGCCCCGTGGACATGGGGACACCCTTATGCCGCAATCGAATGATTGCGGCCCAACACGTATCATGCCTCCCGCGGCCTCTGATGCGGTCGAGTGGCCACTTCCTCCCATGTCACCCACAAACCCAGTTTGTGGGTTGACTCTTCATCGTGGTTCCATTGTGGCGTTGCGGGTCTCCAGTGCCACAACCACGGTGGTCGCGACCTCCGTCGCTCACCCTAGTGACCCGTATGCAGGTCGTCACCTCCACGTGGCGCCGGTTGGAACTACGTCTCCACACCTCTGTGATGTGATGATGGGTGCACCCTCTCCCTCTGCCCATAGTCGCTGCTGCTGGCTCCATCACACTGACAATTCCTTCTGCAGACCACCAAAGTTTCTCTGGTGGTCGTTTTTTCAAATCGTTTGCGCCAATGAGACTATAGGGATGCCATCTTCCCTGCGACATCCTTGATCTTACCTTTCCTCCATTTCAAAAAAAATTCCACCAAGAACGCACAAGGTGGAGGGGGGTCGGGACTTGTTCATGTCAGTCCGTGCCCTCTGTGTTAGAATTTTAAAATAAGGGAGTCTCAGGAATGATGTTCGATCAACAATACTTTAATCCTGAAAATAAAATCCTAGAAATATCACCCTCCCACAAGAACAGATGATTTGTGGATCAACCTATTCATGGGTTGATCCGAATTCATTATTTAGAATAAGAATGGGGTAAAAATGAATCCAAACAAGACCCCTACCTCGATTTGATGTTCGCTTCCGAAGCATTCTATTCATGGGGGTTCAAGCTTCGTCAGCAATTGTCGCTTCTCGGCTTCGTTAGCATTAGTCGCCATTCGTCACCTCTCAAATCCATCCCACTTGTGTTTTTTGTTCTTAATTGGTGAGGAATTCCACCATAGATTCTTCGTAGAATCCCCAGCATTTAATTCTCACTCTCCAAAGTGTTAGCTAATTAAAAAGGGAATATGTTGCAGTATTTCTGTTACACTACGACGTTGCATTATTACGCTATTTCGTTTATGAAACAGTGTAGCTGTTACACTTTCACAATGATCCATTAATGATCCTTGTTTAATTCACCTCGTCATCACCTTATCATTGCACCGCAGTGCCACCGTCCACCGCTCAACGGTTGAGAGAAGAAATAAATTTATTTTTTAAATTTATTTTATTATTTTCTGAAAAGTATGAAAAATTATTTCTTCTTCCGACCCTTGCCGATCAAAGTTAATTCCTTTCTAGGTGAATCCTGGCATTCCAAGTTCAACGGTGCCCTTATATTTTCGATCCGATCATTGATTCCAAAGTTAGAAAAACCCGCTCGCACGTTTACTGAACGATCTTAGAAAAAGTTCAAAAATTCTATTCCAGGCTCACCATGCCTCAGAATCACATGACGTCAAAGCACCTGGTCTTGAAATAATTTTATATAATTTAAAAAAAACATGGAAATTTTGGGGCATTACATTCTCCCCACCTTAGGGATTTACATCCTTGAAAGGAAATGAAAAGGCTAATAAAAAAAATGGGGGTACTGAGCACAAATATGAGCCTCCCTCTCCCATGTTCTCTCTTAGAGTTTCTCGTGCTGCTACCAAACATGCACCAGAGGAATCAACCATCCAAAAAGGACCCACTCCCATCAATCCTCTATCTCCACTAGGAACTCCATAAACATCTCCCCATTGTCAATGTCCATCTCTCCCTAGTCGATGATGTGCGATGGATCATACACCTACCTCCTCTGCTGCGAAATGTGAAAAACATCATGCACCCAGTGCATCTATTGGGGAAGATCAAGGTGGTACACCACCTCACCAACTCTAATGAGAATCTAGAAAGGTATGATAAACCTCGAAGGTAGATTTTCGTCCCAGCCAAATCTCTACAATCCCCATTGGGGTGAGACCCGAAGGAAAACATGGTCTCCCTCCTTGAACTCTAAGGGTATCCATCTCCTATCATCATATAAATTATTCCTACTCTGTGTAGTCCTCATCTACTCCTGGATTATATACACCTTCTCATTGGTATCTCGTACCAACTCCAGACCCATGAGTGCTGACTCCCCTAGGTCTTTCCAGCATATAGGTGATCTCCATGGCTACTCGTACAAGGCCTCAAATGGCGTCATGCTAATGGTGGAGTGATAGCTATTTTTGTATGCAAACTCCACCAGTGGTAGGTGGTCCTCCCAACTATGACCAAAATCTAGGACACCGTCATGAATCATGTCCTCCAAGGTCTATATGGTTCACTCCGTATGACCATCCATATGGGGGTGAAAAGTTGTGCTCAAGCGAAGCTGGGTCCCGAACGCCTCCTGCAACCCCTTCCACAACTGGGATGTAAAGAGAGTGTCATGATCTGAGACAATAATTTAAGGCACCCCGTGAAACCACACTATCTCCTAGACGTAGAGGTGTCCCAAGCCCTCTACTGATCCCTACGTCATGATGGGTAGGAAGTAAGCTGATTTGGTGAGTCAATCAACGATCACCCAGATAGAGTCCTGGCCCCTGGACGTGCATGGTAACCCCATCAATAATTCCATAGAGATACCATCCCACTTCCATTCTATTACCTCAAGTGTTTGTGCCAAGACTATGGGGATTTGATGCTTGGTCTTCACTTGCTGACAAGTGAGGCATCGTGAAATGAACTCTTCAACTGCTTTCTTCATCCTTGGCCACCAGTACTAACGTTGTAGGTCCTCAAACATCTTCGCCACACCAGGATATACTAAAAAAGGGTATATATGGAACTCCCTCAACACATCCTCTCGTAACATCACTAGTACTATGGTGCTTCCTCTGAAAAGGATGATGTGCTCCCCACCTATCGAAAATACATCAGGAACCTGTCCTGAGGATATCAAAGCACGTTAGGACTCGTAGTCAACATCCACAAGTTGTGCCTCCGTAAATCGCTAAAGTAGTGGGGGAGTTACATTCATATACAAGAGGTTAGTTGATCCTTCATAATCTATGAAAGATATCTGCATCACAGCTAGCTTCTCTATAGCCTCACTTAGCAGCTGCAAACCGGACTTCCTGCTGAGCGCGTCAGCCACCACATTCCCATTCCCAGGAGTATAGACTATCTCAAATTCATAGTCCTGGAGGAACTTCAACCATCACAACTATCTCAGGTTCAGGTCCTTCTGTGAGAATATATAACTAAAACTCTTGTGGTCAGAGTAGATGGTAAACCATTCACCCATCAAGTAGTGTTGCCACATCTTCAAGGCAAAGACCAATGTTGCTAACTCTAGGTCATGGGTCGCATAGTTCTTCTCATGCTTCATCAACTGTCGTGAGACATAGGCAATCACTACTTGATCCTGCATTAGTACACAACCCATTTTGGTCCCTGATGCATCACAGTATACCACATAGTCGATGCCCTCCTCTGGAAACCTCAAGATAGGAGCACTGGTCAAGCTCTGCCTTAGCTGCTGGAAGATCTACTGGAATTTATCTGTCCACATGAAGGGTTTTCCCATCTTTTTCAAAGATGTTATAGGTTCTTCTACTCTAGATAAGTCAGGAACAAACCTTCGGTAGTATCCGTCCAACTCCAAGAAACTCCACACCTCAGTCACACTTCTGGGTGGCTCCCAAGAAAGCACTACCTCTATCTTTGTAGGATCCACTGCAACTCTGGCCTCCGAGATGATGTGTCCCAGAAAGTGGAAATCCCAAATATAGAACTATCACTTCGAGATCTTACTATAAATATGGTGCTCTTGGAGTGTATACAGGACTATCTGCAAGTGTGTAGTGTGCTCCTCCTCCAACGCCAAGTACACCAATATGTCATCAATGAAGACTACCATGAAATGATTGAGGTAAGTCTAGAAGATCCTGTTCATGAGTCCCATGAACACTGTTTGGGAATTGGTCATGCCGAAAGGCATCACTAAAAACTCATAGTGGTCATACCGACATCTAAAGGTTATCTTCGGTCCGTCCTCATCTCATACCTGAAGCTGATGATAACCTAATATGAGGCTGATCTTTGAGAATCACCTCGCTCCCTTCAGCTGATCAAAGAGGTCATAAATCCTCAGTATTGGATACTTGTTCTTCATAGTCAATTGGTTCAGGAATTGTAAGTCCACGCATAACCTCAAGCTCATGTCTAACTTCTTGGAAAACAACACCGGGGATGCCCATGGTGAAGCTCTAGGTCTTACGAACCCCTTTCTCTTCAAGTCCTCCAACTATACCCTCATCTCCCAGAGCTCTGTGGGAGCTATCCAATATGAAGGTGTAGTTATCGGTTTCTTCCCTGGGTACAAGTCAATGCATAATTCTACCTCTCTACAAGGAGGTAGTCCTGGGACATCTTCTGGAAAGACATCCTCATACTCATCCACCACTACAGGAAATATCGGACTCCTCTCGTCCACTACACCGATGGTGAGGCTAGCCAGCTAGTGAGTGATCGACTGAACCCTCCTCCTAGAAATTCTATCATGTTCTACAAAGGTTCCATTCTTTCCAGTGAAGGAAAACCTGGTCCCATCCTCATGGACACACCACAATTTACACCTAAAATAGTCGATTTGAGCATGGACTATGGATAATCATTCCATACCCAAGATGACATCATAAGGTCTCGATGCTTCTACTAGGATATCCTAGCTAAATATCTAGCCTCCTAGAGTAAGCTCACACTGTCGGAACCAATGTGTAATCATTGAATCCCCTCCTATAAAAGTCTCTAATCATATAGATCGAGTCAACGGCTCCACTGTAATCTCTGAGACTCGAACGAGGTTTGTGGAAAGGAAAGAGTGATTGGAACATGTGTCTATAAGAATTGTATCTAAGGTGGAGTAGAAACATATCATACCTCTAATCATCTCTAGAGAACTATGGTCATAGGTATACATCGTCTGTAGCTGGCCCTGACCCTGTCCACCTGCTCTCGGAGCTCGTGGTGGACCACCTGTGGGTGGTGGTGGTGGTTCCTCGAACCATCATCCACTATCTGTCACTCGGCCTACTCCCCTACTACATATTCCGCCATGCGGACCTCCTCGCTTGAACCT
This sequence comes from Viscum album, assembly GCA_963277665.1. NCBI lineage: Eukaryota > Viridiplantae > Streptophyta > Magnoliopsida > Santalales > Viscaceae > Viscum > Viscum album. The sequence continues at coordinate 1,208,596,973 of OY728120.1, forward strand.
CTATCATTGTGTCAGTGGTCCCTTGACTGCCTGCTGATCATCCATGAAAGGAGTCAGACAGTTGCGATATATGTGCCCTTGTCTGCCGTAGTAGTAACAAACTATGGTCCTCAACTAACCTCCTCTACCTCACGAGCTCCGAACCTCCTACCCTACATCCTAGGGTCATCCTCCAGAATGTATATCCCATTTGGGCCTCTGCATCGTCTGCCTACTTCTTGCTGCATATGACTCAGCCACCTTTTGTTCATTGGTGGCTCTCATCGTTGGTTCCTGCTCGGCTAGGAAGATCTCCACCAGTAGAGCCTTCTCTAGCACTCCATCCTACGTCGGGATGTTGAGAGAAAATATTGATTCCCTGATCTCCTATCGTAGTCCCTACTCAAAGGTTTGGGCTCTAAAGAAAGGGTCTCGTACCATGTAGGTGGAGTAGCGAAGAGGTCGGTAAACCTCACCGAGTACTGGTCCACAATCAGGCTGCCCTGATGTAGGTGCATTAGATCCTGAATATGCACTGAGCATAGTTTTGTTGATAAAAACTCCACCCTAAAGAGGCTCTCAAAGTCCAAATAGGAAAGGGTCACCTCCTCGTGTGTCTGGAGTGTCAAGATACACTATCTCCTTATCGTTACCTGAAAAAGGCTAGCAACTAGGACTACCATTTGGTCTATAGGTGTCTCTACCAGGCAAAAAACCCACGTAACTACCTCCATAGAATCCTTAGATGCCTGAGGATATGTCTCACCTCGAAACCTTGGAGGCCTCTATATCTATAACTCGTGCATCATGCTCATTCGGTGTGCACTATCCACTTGTTGGGTTGGTATCAATTGTTGCTCTACAGGTGGTGGTGTTATTGGTACACCACCTGAAGGTGTTATCGCTGTAAGCGGTCCCTGAACTGACGCCTCATCACTCGGTGGGCCATCATCCTGATCTCTCATAGGAATTATGGATGGTTGTATTTGTGGAGGAATCTTGTATGGAAACAGATGCACCATGGTCAAAATTTATACTTGGTGAGCTGACTTAAAAGAGATCGAGAGAAAAAAATTCCAAAACACATGCAACCAGTGTTTTCATGTACTGAGTTGGAAAACATAATTTAGGGTCCTTGTTTATGGATACGTTGGCCGCCACACCAACACTAGACTCCCCAGACTAAAATCTGAACTCAAGAAACTTAAAACTATTTCCCCCATTGAAAATACAAACTCTTGGTTCTTCTAGTAGAACCGACCACCCTCTGATACCACTTTTTCATGATCCGTCTCTCAGGGCCCGTGTCGTGACTGCCCCAATCCCTCCTTGCATAGGCTAGGGGATGATGACTATCACCAAGAAGGCATATCCCAAAAAGGTAAGGCATTTCCTTTAAACATGTACACACACAGACATGGAATACTACACAAAGCAAACCACAAAGGAAAGAAAGTATTACAACCACCACAAAGTACCACCACTAAGAGTAAAAGGTGTAAATGAAAGTAAAGGGGGCCAGAATACAAGCCTGACTGAAATAAAATTACAAAAAAAGAATTACAAGCTCTGGAGGTTGTCCGCCAAGGATCCTAACTCAAGTATAGGTATATCTCACTGTCGGATTTCACTGCAGCACATCACATCTATTGATCCACGTCCAAACACTATCTATCCCTGGAACCCCAAAGTCCTAGTCAAAGTTGTCCATCATCTACCCAAGACACAACTGATGTGGGAAAAACTTGTGTAGGGGTGAGTATAACAATACTCAGTAGGGACCCCGAGACCATCTCGGGTCTCACATAAATCAACAAATAAATAATACCACAAATAAAGATCTCAAAGTAAATCACAAAGCACAAGACACATCCCACACCAAGTATAACTTAAGTATAAAAGTAAATATGATTAGTTGTAAATCTAGATCATCTTATTCTATTTAGAGGCTCTTCTTTTGATCTATGAAGGGTCAATTTGATGCTGATCCATAAAGGTTTGCTCTACTAATGATGCACGACGGGTCACTCTCCGGCTGATCCACAATGGGTCGTGCTAATACTGATCCACGAAAGGTCGCTCTCATACAGATCCATGAAGGGTATCTCTTATGTTGATTCATGAAGGTTCACTATTATGGTGATCCACAAAGGTTCTCTCTTATGATTATCTATGAAGGGTTGATCTTATGCTGATCTATGAAGGGTTGCTCTCCATTCTTCACGTCACAGCCAACCACTGGATTCCCGCACTTAGCATGCTTGATTTCCATAGGATCTTCTCCTAAATACATCGGTCATACTTCAAACACCATGAATTCCCACATAGATTAAACCAAAGAACTGTCTCATCGTAAGGGTCCTAGCGCAACAGACGGTGCATCGAACAGACGTTTGGTCTGTAAGATATGAGCTTTTTTGTAAAAAGGGCCTAGTTGGATTCAAGTCCGATCCAACCAAGTCATATTCCAACCTTCACTAAAACTTCTGTATGGTATCTAATAATTACCACCTTTTCACAAGGGTCCTCATGTCATAGACATCGCGTCAATCGGATGCCTGTTCTACAAGTTATTGGTGTTTTTCTAAAAAGGGGCTGGTTGAGATCAGGTCCAGTCCGACCCGGTCAAACTGACCCAACTCAGACCCGGACCAGAATGGGTTTGGCCCACTGGGTCATGGGTCCACCCAGTTTTCCAGAGGTCGACTGGCCTTTGACCTGGCTGGTATATTACTGAGAGCCACGTCTGGCTCCTCTTCTGCTCCGCAGAAGTGGGGCCTCCCATTCACTGCGGTCGAGTGACTGTGGCCTGCTGCATGTCATGCCGCATATGGACTCCAATGCAGGAAAGCGGCCTCATCCTCCCACATCACCCACAGACCCAGTTTGCAGGTTTACTCGTAAATGCGGTGCCAGCGTAGCGCCGCGGGTCTCCAATGTCGCGGTCGCGATGTCCGCGGCCTCCGTTGCTCGTCCGAGTGGCATGGATGCAGGTCGTTGCCTCCACGTGACACTAGTTGGACCCATAGTGAGTTAAATGTGGATTTCTTCCTCTACAGTGCACCATCTCCCTCCTTCAGAAACCGCCATCGGCGCCAATGCATCGGCGGTTCCTTCTGCGGGCCACCAGAGTTTCTCTGGTGGTCTGTTTTTTGAACCATTTTTGCCTATGGGATAGTAGGGCTTCCATCTTCCCTATGAAGGCCTTGATATTTCCTTGACACCATTTCAAAAAAAATCCACCAAGAATGCACAAGGTGGAGGGGGTTCAGGCCTTATTTGTGTCATCTCGTGCCCTCCGCATTAGAAGTTTAAAACAGGGGAGGCTCGGGAATGATGTTCGATCAATAATACTTAAATCCTGAAAAGAAAATCCCAGAAATATCACCCTCCCACAAGAAAAAACGATACATGGATCAATCTGTTCATGGGTTGATCCACATTCATCATTTAGAAAAAGAATAGGGAAAAACATGAATCAAAACAAACCCCCTACCTCGATTTGATGTCTGCTACCAAAGTGTTTTTTTGTGGGGGTTCAAGCTTCGTCGGTGATTGTCATTTCCTAGCTTCGTTAGCATTCATCACCATTATTCACCTCTTGAATATGTCCCACTGGAATTTGTTGTTCCTTGTTGGAGAGTAATTCCACCATAGGTTCTTCGTAGAATCCACAGTATTTAATTCCCACTCTCCAATGCATTAGCTAATTAAAAAGGGAACACGTCACAACATTTCTATTACGCTGCGACGTTGTTTCATTACACTGTTTCATTTATGAAACAGCGTAGCTATAATGCTTGCACAAACAAGCCATTAATGGTCCTTGTTTAATGTGCCTTGTCATTTCCTTGTCATCGCACCGCAGCACCTCCATCCGCCACTCAATGGTTGAGAAAAGAAATAAAATAAATTTTTAAAGTTATTTTATTATTTTCTGAAAAGTCCAAAAAATAACTTTTCTGTCTAATACTTGCCAGTCGAATTTAAGTCCTCACGGTGTTCTGGGTTCAATGGTGCCCTCAGATTTTTTATCTGATCCCCGGTTCAAAATTTATAAAAACTTGTTCATACTTTTACTAAACATTCTTAAAAAAAGTTCAAAAATTCTGTTCCGGGATCACCGGGCCTCAGAATAACATTCCGTCAAAGTGCCTGGTCTCAAAATAATTCCATATAATTTTAAAAAAAATGCATGGAAATTCTGGGTCATTACACATGATCTGTTTTTCATAAACACCTTACAAAGATGGTTCAAAGGGGATATTTAATTAATAAATATTATATTTACAACATTATTAGAATTATTATAATATAAACCAATTCCTAACTTTTTTATGTTCTATGAGAAATGATGATGTCACCTATGTGTATATACATACTATAGCCTACACAAAGAAACATATTTCATTTTTCATGTTGAATTTTATTATTTATAAAAATATCTTAAAATATAATTAAACACCTTAAAAAATATAAATAATATCATTATACTTCTATGATAATGCAATTATTCCAAAAGATTCTATTTTATAACTATACTTACCCATCGATTATAGCATGTTCTTGTTTGGGTCTGTTTAACCACATACATGAACAATGATATAAATTTATATCTTGGATGAATATGGAAACTTAAATAATGGTATTGTTAGACATTAATGAGAAAATAATATTGTTTTCAATATTTTCTAAATTTTCTATTAATATTTAACCCGTTATTATCATACAAAATTTTGTTCATAAAAAATTACTAAAACAGGCACACTGCTAATATTTTTAAAATATTAAAAAGGATTTTTCATTCAATTTTATATTTCTATCTTCAAATCCATATTTACTTTGGAAAAAACATTTTTAATTTTTCAATTATACATTATTTGGATTTATTTTATAGCGGTGTTTTAAAAAAATCACACTACCTTCTTGAAAATTATTTTTGAAAAATATTTTTAATTTCATCTCTTTACTATAATCTTGAGGAATGTTTTCTAAAAGATATTTTTTATTGTTTTACTTCCATTTTAATCCTTAAAATATATAAATCCTATGGAGTTATATTTTATAAAGAACCCTATAAATGCTTCTTTTAAATAATTATTTTGGATAATTGAATGTTGTTATCAATCGATCTAATATCTAAATTTGGTTTATGTTATTCCATTTGGAAATGATATGAAACTGATTTTCTTTCCATGTATTATTTATGTTATGATGAATGATTGATTTTAGTTGGCATGCAAATATTTTTTATTAATGATGTGTGGGGTCCTATATCTCTCTAACATTCATTAGTTAGAAGTTTATATCTCATGAGTTCATGTATACACAGGTGTAAATAAGTTTTCCCACCAAGAATGGGTGAGTAGTGTCTTATGATGGTGATGATATCTTGTTCTTATATTTGTGTACAAGTTATTTGTAATTCTATGTTTCTAGGGAATGGTACATTTCTATTCCATATTAATATGATTATTATTCTTATATCATGTTTATTGTTTCATGATTCCACACTCTTTTACTATGGAATATGATGGTTCATTTGAGATTACATGTCATTCTATCATAACTGATGGACAACTCTTATTATTCCAAATTCTTTTTAATGAGATAGTTCTCCCCTTATCAAGATTTCTTGTATTCTTATTATCTAATCCTTGATGACATGATGAAAAGTTTTCTATTAATGAGTGTTTAAGCTCACCCCTCTCTTATATTTTCATTCCCTAGGTTATGAAGATATATAAAACATATAATAAGTATAGAAGGGATTATAATGTGGAGTAATTATAGCGAAATTTTCACAAGTGTTTTAAAATAAGTTTCTTATGTAGTTAGTTCTCAAATACACTAAACTATTGGTTCATGTGATCATGTGTTATTATTTATTATATTTAATGTTTAAATTATTTAAATTATGTAAAATAAAGATATGTCTACCTTCGGTCATCTCACTTGATATTAAATCCTATGTGTAAAGTATGTGTGTTTAACACCGAATCTAGATGTGCAGGTCTGGGGTACCTCTATTGGTATCAGATCAAGGTTTAGTTATTTTATAGGATTTTAGTTATTTTTTGGGATTAAGATAAGATAAATTTAGTGAAAATCATATGGATATGTCTAAGTATAGGATAACATCCTAAATTTTTGGTAAATTTTTAGTATGTGATTTTTTTTAAAATTAAATCTCTATATGGATACTATAAAGTGTATATGAGTGTGGAATATATTCACCAAGGGTTAATCATATTGAAAAAGTATATATGGGAATCATTTTGATCTTCACTTGGTGCATGATTAATGGGATAAAGACTACACACTTGACAAGACACTCTTGTGGGATATGCTTTAGTTAACCATGTTATCTTTATGAACCATTACGATAGATTTATTATTTCAAGGAATTAGGTTAATTATTATGATATAACCCAACCTAAAGAAACTTATATTATACCAATAGTGATTGAGGTTGAATGAAAGGATAATTCCATGGATTTGATTAGTAATACATTTCAAGGTTGAGTTTTTCATGAGATTATTTATGATAACTATCTTATGGTGTTAATTTTTCATCACTCTCGTTAATCCATTTGGGTTTTAGAAATGGATAGAGCTATAAGTAATCAAGTTAATAAAGGATATGGTAGGAAATTCATATATTTTCCCAATGAATAATCAAATGAGATAAGAACTAGAGTAGAGGATCTTGTGTTTATGCCTAAATAAATATCACATTTTATGATTAAAAGCATGATCTATTTTGAAATTTTTAACTCACTAAGGAATATAATGATAGAGATTCATGGAAATTAAAGTTATAATGACCAAGTAGGAAATAAAATTCAATATTACATGTGTTAAAGATTCAATAAGAATCACCAAGGGAAATTTCTTAAAGGAATTTGAAGATGTTTTATGTATGGGAAAGGAGGGTGTAATGTAAATAATTACTGAGGAAAATGAATAGTTCAATTAATTTAGTGAAAGGAAATAGAGTTCATCCCAAGATAACACTAACCATTCAATTACTAAAATATTGGAAACCTGGGAGTTATTGAATTCAATACCCTAATCTAAGGAATAAAAATAATGATATAAATTAGAAATTTACAATCCCAAGGGAACAATGGAAAGCCTATGAAACCATAATTACTAAAGTGGGTTCCAAAAATGATGTGGAGTTAAGAACACTAATAATATACTTAATAATTGTGAGTGTTGTATTTTTATATTTTACAACCTACTCCTTTATACCTTGAATGTTCACTAAGAACATCAAATCACCACTTCGATTACTAGATTTTGAATTATTAATAAAAACTTCTAGCGGTACACTTATTGTATCCCAAGTTTAATTTTATGAGAGAGTTATTTGTGAAAACCATGTTACCTATCATTTATTTAAATTTAATATGATTTAAGAAATGGATTAGTTCTATCTACTTATAGGAATAATTATTTATTGGAATAAGGAAATAAATGTTCATATCAACCTATGATAGTCTATTAATGAAAATATTATTATGAAACCCTTTCGAATAAAATTATATAATGTGGGTCTTGATACCAAATAATGATAGACTATTTTATCAAATGGTTGGAGAAAAAATCAATATTAGGGATAACCTATTCTAATGAAATAAAAATTCCTAGGTTGATATCTCTATAGAAATAATATCTTAGGTCATGTCTATCTTTTAGATTCCCTTAGGTATTTTCATTAGTATGTGATAATTAAAATTGTGATGATGCAATTTATTTAAGGTTGGGGGGATGTAACACCCTAAGAATTCAGAATATATTTTTCTCTAAATTAATAATATATTGAATAACTTATTTCATATGAAACACTAAACTAAAACAAAACTATGATACTTTAAAATAAAATTATTAAAGTTTACTGTTATAATATATTCATTAAAGTAAGAGATATAAATGTTAGTAACTGCACTATTAAAACTATGTATAAAGGATAAGTGATAACACCAAGAAGTATGAGTCTTCATTACAAGGCTCACCTACCCAATCTTGGAAAGGAGGTGTGCCACTAGGTTTTGGTCTAAACCAAGCCCAATCCAAACTCCAAAAATTACATAATGAGTAAAATCGTATGAAAGAGAAATTTAGGCTTGTGAAAATTTCCATGAGATCCATGCTAACTAAACCACCAACCATGAGTTCCACTAGAGAATATCTTATGCTTAGATCTTACACAAAGATCTTGATGGGTTATGTTAGTAGAAATTAAGATGATATGAACATTTAATTATTATTGTAATAAATTATTTATGTGTTACATATATTTTATACATTTAAAATTTTTAATTTAAAATAAAAAAATCATTTTTAATATTTATAAATTGATAAAACTCAATTAATATAGCTAAATAACCAGTAATATCATTTTATGATTAAAAATATATTTTCCTAAAAATTTTGTTTTAGGCGATATGTATTTTTTATTTTAAGAAAATAAATATATTATGGTTTAATAATGATAAAATATATATTTTATATATATATTAACACTAATTTAATTCTTAATTGAGAGGAAATAAGAAAATAAATAGTTAATATCTAAAAATTCATTCACTTTTTAAAAACCGTTTTTCGTTATATCATATATTTTCAACTTAAAAATTAAATTCCTAAAATTAAGAATTTTAATTTTAAAAAAATAAAATAAATTTTATATTTATCATGTTAATATTTTATTTATATTTTTTTTGACCTTTTTTTGAAAGGATTGATTTTTAGGTGAATAGTGAAAAAAATACTATTTTTGTTAACACTGTAGATTTTATGTCTTTATCATAATCTAATTATGACTTGAAAATTTTATAAAATATTTCTCATGATAAAGGATAATTTAAAGGAGTGAAATTATTCATTTAAAAATAAAATTTAGAATTTAGAAAACTCATGTTTATCATTTTGAAACATATGTAATATTTTATTCCAATAAAAAATGTTTTTCATCGTTTTCTTTTAATTATGTTGTCACAAGGTAGAATTATATTTTGGTTTAATTTTAAATCCTTGTAACTATTTTTTAATAATAAAACAATTAATTTCATATAAATCAACAATGTTTGTAATTTTATCTTAATTAAAAGTTTTAATCTTAAAAATATAGTCTTTCTAAAAATTGTTTTTACGCATTATGTGCGCTAATACTAAAATTAATTTTTATAAATGTTAAATATTTTATTTGAAAAAAAAATATTTCATATTTTGAATCATTAGGTTCAAATTATTTCATAAGGTCCATTTTTTAGGCATTAAATGTAAACCACTTAAGTAAAAATTAGTTACCACTGTAAAAACAAAAAATGGAAAAAGTGAAAAGCCTAAAAGTAAAATTCATAAAAAATATTAAAAACATTTGTGAAAATTTATGGTTGATTATTTATTGACCTTACCCTTCCAAAAATACTTATTTTTCATTATTTGATCCACTTTACCTTTGAATAGTGGCTTTATCTTTTATATTATTATAAAAGTTTCACTCCTCTCCCTTATAAATGATCCATAACCACCCCACTTCTCTCCACACCCCATGCCTATTGTATTCAATATAAATCTTCCAAAATAACTCCCAAAAAATCCTAAACACTTTTATAGGTTTTTTTCATCTCAAAATACCACCTCTCAAATCCTTAATCCATTTTTCAAAGGACATCTTCTAAGGAGTTAGGTAATATTTTCAATTACTCCTTTTTTATTTTCTTTTACTTTATTTATTCTTGTATATCCTATGAATATAATCTAAAAATTTTGAAATAATTACATAATTATCATAATTATACTATAATATTATTATTTTTACGGTATAATGACTTTCTACTTTCCTCCCAACCATTCAAAAAATGAAAATAGTTCTTGTGTTACGTGCGGATTACCACGTCCATATGCAATGTGATCCATTTTTCATAATCACATTACATGTATGGTTAAAATAGTTTATATAATGAATAAATATTATATTTATAATATTAATAATAATATTAAAATATAAACCAATTCTTACATTATTTATGTTTTATAGGAATTGAGAATGCCGCTCATGTGTATGTGCGGACTACAGCCACTATAAAGAAACATATTTTATTTTTAATCTAGATTTTTATTCTTTATAAAAATATCTCAAAATATTATTAAATAAAATAAAACCATATAAATAATATAATTATACTTCTATAATAATTATATTATTCCAAAATAATCACTTTCATTGCCATACACACCCATCGATTATAGCATGTTCTTGTTTAGGTCTGTTTAACGACCTATGTGAAAAATGGTATAAATTTTTATCATGGATGACTATAGAAAATTAAATAGTATTATTAATATAAATAAATTATAAAATTATATATTTTTTAATTTTATGGAATGGTTATGTTAATATTTAACCCATTATTAACATACCAACCATTGTTCATAAAAATTTACTAAAACAACCAAGCCATCGATTTCATCTCTAGAATCATAACTAAAAATATCATAGAATGAGTTTATAACTTTATAAATAATTATAAATCATATATTACAGTACCTTAAATAATTTTATAATTATTAACTTGTTATAAATTAATGGGAATCAACATTGACACTTTAAGGCATGTGTGAAACAATCAAAATCGTTGATATCTAAAAATGAAAATAAACTGCAACTAATTAATATATGTATAATAAGTTATTATAATTAAATAGTATAAAGGTTAATAATTATTAATAATTTTATTAAATAAATTATATATTTATTTTTTTGATACATAAAGTTATAATTTTTTCATCTAAGCTGGACTAAAAGGTAAGGGTTTCGTCTCATATTTTACTTCTTTGAGAAATATTTTGTATTTTACTCCTATTTTTGTTTTTATGGTGTATATGATGACTCTTTAAAATTTTATATAACAAATATATATTTTTTCATGGTATTTAATATTTCATTTCAATTTATCTCTTTCAATATATTTTAAATAAAATTTTATAAAAATTTTAATGATTTTTCATAACTAAATTTTCTTTCTTTGAGTTATAATTATTATCCTTGAACCCCATTCATTTAAGTTGATTTATTTTATACTATGAATTTATGAAATTTTATTTCCACTATTTTATGTTTATTTATAATTCTTTATCATTAAATCCATCTCAAAGTTTTTTTACTTCAATTATTATGATATTTGTAAGGGTGTTTCTTAACTCAATATCATTTCATTGAATTATAATGCTTATTATCTGAAATAATTATTATATGGTGGGTATATTATTACCTATGATTTTATTTTTGTGTATTTAATCTTTTTTTTCTAGTTATTTATATTTACATATTATAAACTCCTTTAAAATGACTCTTAATTGAAAAATGTGATGTTTGTAAGGGTTTTTTCTTAACTCAGTTTATTTTCCTAAGTCATAATGATTCTTCTTTGATTATAGTTTTACAAGATAGTTTTCCTATAATGATATTTTAATTAATTTCATCCTTTTTTATAGGCAATTACATTTATGAACTTATTTCTTCATAAAATTTGATGATGTTAAGAATAATTCTCATTATTTACAAATGAGTTATTTTTCTTTTATATCTATATTCAATCTTATCTCTAACGTTATCCTTTATTATTTTTAAATCCTAATATTTTTTATTTCTAGTAATATTAAAATTTCAATTTAACTCATTTAAAATGAATGATTTATTACTCTATTTATGACGTGATTTTCCATAAAGTTATTTTCCAAATAATAAATTAGATTTCCCTTTCATGTTCATATTTTTAACTTCCACTCCACATTTACTTTGGAAAAAACTTTATTTATTTTTAAAGGGTCCGTTATTTTTATTTCTTTTAAAGTTTTGATTTTAAAAAGTTTTCATGTTATCTTCTTTAAAATTATTTTTGAATTTGAATATTAATTTTGTCTCCTTACAAAAATGTCAATGAATGTTTTCTAAAAGCTATTATTCATGGTATCACTTCCATTTTCTTATTTAAAAGTTATAACTCATTTGGAGTAATATTTTATGAATTACCATATAAATTCCTTTTTGAAATACTCTTTTTTGGTGATTTAATATTGATATTAAATTATATAATCTCTAAATTCATTTTATGTGATACCATTTATAAATGATTTGAAACCCATTTTCTTTCCATGGGTTCTTTATGTTATGATGAATGATCGATTTCATGTGGAGAGAATTTATATAGATGATTGATGGGTGAGGTCCAATATCACCCTCCAATTCATTATTTAGATTTCTATATATCATGTGATATTTATACGTGGGTGAAATTAAGTTTTCCCACCAAGCGTTGGTGTGAGGAGTGACTCGTGAAGGTAATGATACCCAATTGTAATTTTTATACAAAAGTTATTTCTTACAATATATTTCAAGTTCATGTTACATTTCCATAACATATGCCTATGATTATGATCAATGGATAATGTTTATTATCTTAGGATTCTGTACTCTTTCTATGGTATATGTTGTTTTATTTGATATTATATGTCTCATTCTCATGAATTATGGACAACTCTTATTGCTCCATGTTATTTTTAATAATATCACTAATGGAAAAATTGCCTATACCAACAGTTTTGAACCGTTGGTATAGGTCCCCAAACCATTGGTATAGCCTATACCAACAGCTTGGGAAGCCGTTGGGTGATTTGGTGTGGGGAAAGACCTATCCCAACGATTTTCAAATCATTAGTATAGGTTTTTTCCAATGATTTTCCAAACTGTTCCCAACGGTTTGGGGAAACCATTGGGATAGGTATATATATATATATATATATAAGTTCTAACGGAGGTTTGAACCCACAACCTCCACATTATATATCAATGAATTTACCACTATCCTAGAGTTTCCTTTGTGAATATATTTGGATAAATATATATATTTATATTTATATGTAATTTATATATTGATTGATTTGATGATATTCGATAAATGTACTCATAAAAAATAAGGGTACATATCCCAATGGTTCCCAAAACCATTTGGATAGGCCTTTCCCAATGATTTTGAGAATAGTTGGGATAGGTATCCACTCTTTCCCAACAGTTTGGATAAACCATTGGGAAAATTGGCCTCAAAGTGGGATTTTCCCAACAGTTTGGCCAAACCGTTGGGAAATACACACCCTTTCCTAACGGTTTTGGAAAACCATTGGGAAAAGTGGCCTCAAAGTGGTCTTTTACCAATGTTTTGGCCAAACCGTTGGGAAAAGTGGCCTCAAAGTGGGCTTTTCCCAATGGTTTGGCCAAACTGTTGGGAAATCCATACCCTTTCCCAACAGTTTTGGAAAACCATTGGGAAAAGTAGCCTCAAAGTTGGATTTTTCCAATGGTTTGGCCAAAATGTTGGGAAAGGGGACCTATACCAATGGTTTTTACAAACCGTTGGTATAGATGCGTTGGTATGGGTTATATTTCCAGTAGTGAATATCAATCCCCTATACATTTTTACTCATATGTTTATGATATAACCCATGAGGGCATGTTGATAAGTTTTCCCTTACTAAGCATTCTAGCTCACCCCTTTCTTATATTTATATTCCCTAGGTTATGAAGATGATTATAACTTATAAGAAATCTATAAGGGTGTCTTGTGTGGCTCAATTATGGAGAAATGTTTATAAGTGTTGTAAAATAAGTTGATTATGTAGCTAGTTCCAAAAGACACTAAACCTTTAGTTCATGGGATCATGTGTTTATTTGTGATATGTAATGTTTAACTTATGTAAATGATATAAAATAAAGATATGTTTAGCTTGATTCATTTCTATTTGTATTAAATACTATGTGTAAAGTATTTATTTTTAGAACCAGATCTATAAGTGAGGGTCTAGGGTGCCTCATGGATCCCCTTCACCTAAAAAAAATGGTGTGAATTATTCTAAAATGATTTTATCTCTGACAAATCATTTCATAGCCTCGAAGATTTTGGCTAAGAATCTCAATTTTTATATACATTTCTAAACATGATCACACCATAAAACTTGGTCTATTAAAACACAAAACTTAAGTTAAACTCTATCTTATATCTTCAATATTCCTTATAGTGTAATTTAAGGGATCATTCCATAACATTCTCAGTCACATAATAATGAATTACCTTGAATAATATTATATATCCTATTATTCTCTAGCCAAACTGATCACACTACAACACATGGTACTATAGCACAATGAGTTTTTTCTCTCTAATTATCATTCATTTATACCACTTTTGAGTCCCACTTAGAATGTTTCACTCCTTATAATCCTAGGAACATGGTCTTAGATATCAAAGTGTAGTACTATGTTTGATTACTTATTGTGGTGTTTCCTTCCATATGGTGCCCAACAACCTGCTCATGTTGTGTCTCTTTGATGTCGAACAACACTTAACCTCTATATGATTGGCCTACTTTAGTGGTTTTTAAGGTTTATTAGTACATGGTATTTCTCCTTTATTTATTTTTCCTTAATTTTTTCATGGAACAACACCTTAGGTTACACCATAATGTGTTATATCCCTTCGTAATCATGGTGTAATGAAATCCTAAAGTGGAATACTTTTCATCTTAATCATTAAAAATATTTTAAACTCAATTAATCTCAATTTAGTTATCATTTTATACCTCTAAATATTGAAAACCCTTAAAAATTAGGCATGATAAACTCTTTTATGGACATAATTATCCATAAAAAAAAGAATGAATATTTTTTAGTTATTAAATTCCCCCATACATAAACTATTTATTCTCGTTAAGCATAGATCTCCACATAATCACAAATAAAATACATAATATCAAATATTAAACACTGTATTTAATAGATCTAAAAATTTATCAATGAGAAATAAACTTTTAATAATCCAATAAAAACATCATTTCAACTCCACACTTTTCATGAAAACCAATCAACCATGAATTGCCTCTTAAATTGATGACTCTTATACTACCTTCCATTCACATATTTCAAATTATTATTAGTATTCATGAACAATTTTGATCTAACTTACCAGAAAATAATTTCTCTTCTCTCTCAAGATCATTTGATTAGATTTATTCTTAACATCAATTATATTCACTATATATATAATAATGAAAATTTTCTAAATCTATACTTTGAAATCAAACCACTCTAATCAAGAGGATCATCATTAAGGTTATAATGTATTTGAGGTTAAGGGGTGGTAGGTAATTGATGTAGAAATTTAAATTTAATGGCTCAAAAAGGAGTCTTAATTTCATGAACCAACCCGGGTCGACCCTGAACCGGTCACCTGAGCTGATCTACGGTAAGGCCTGAGAGGCGTTCTGGATCCTCCTGGGCTAGCAAAAAGTGTCAGGGCATCAAGAGAGTACATATGGGAACGATTTTTCCCAATGAAAGAAAACTAAGCAGTAGAAATAAAATTGAACAAATCAAGACAAATAAATGATAGGAAAGGAAGGAATGAACAAAACATGATAACATGTCCAAGACTAAGACTCTACGTAACCCTGTGGGTTACTCTCTAATACCAAAACCAAACATTTCCAAAGGCGATCTGAACCAGAACTGTAACCTACAATAGAAACTAAAAAAACAAGAAAACACTATAGGCGTGAGTATTAAAACTCAGTAGGCGTTCCCAACAAACTATTCTCAAAGCACTAACTTTAAATAAAGAATTTACTAATTCCAGGTTTGAGCTACATTATATAAAATATGGGTTTTTAAACACACTTTTTATTTCTAAAACAAGTAACAACCCATTTCCCTTTTTAATTTAAAATGAAGTTTAAGGTTTGAAGGAAAAAGGTGAATTTCATTTTAAAAACATTTTCGTGAACAATTTAAAATCCAAATTTAGTAGTTAAACAATAGGAAAGAATACAAAACACACAACACACAATAAGGGAAATGAAAAAGTGGTGTGTGGTTACAACAACAAAAATAAGCACCTCAATCATCTGCCACATACAAATAAGCACTAAAGAAAACATGGGTCGAACCTTGAAGCCCATGAATAATCCGTAACTTACTATACATGTGACTCATCCTAAAGGCATGCCCTACTCAATGACATCATAATGCCCTAATGCCTGATCGTCGCCCTACCTAGCCTGGTTGAGGGGACCAATCCCATAACAATAATAATAACAGTGTCCCCTGCTATGGGCTATTATCCAGTGCATAATCTAAACTAGTGCAGCAATCGTTCATAGAAAATTCACTTACTATATTAGGTTTCCATGGTGAGTACTAAGTGGAAAGAGGGGTGAGTCAACAATGTCAATCAAGTAACCAATAACAATTCATGAACATCATACACAACAACTCACACAACCAATATACACAGCAAGATCGCCCCTAAGTCACCCCAAAGAGAGTTTTCAAAATAATTTATTTTATTAAAGTGCCAAACGGGCCTCAAATAACTTTTAAAAGAAACACTATTACCCAAGAGAAAACAAAACATTTGTTTACACGTAAAAAGAAAACTTTTCACATAAAGCCATAACCACACTTAAAAATTCATGAATTAAGTTCAAAGGCCAAATGGGAATTTTCCCCCAGTGGGAAACAATCCATCCAGAAAATATTTCCAGTGCAGTGCAAAGAAATAAATATTTTCATTTTTAGTAAATCAAAATTCTAAAAATAATTATTTAATATTATTTCACATTTAACAAAAATAAATGAAATTTAAAGAAATAAATAAATTCTAAATTCAAAGACAAGTGCAGTGGGCGACCTACCTCAAAGGAGAACCAAGCTGAACATTCCACCTCTTGACGCTTTCTAACCAGAAGATGCTATTACCCGCTCACATACACATACTTTAATATATATATATCCTTAATCCAATGTAAGTATTCCTCGTACCATGAGTAAATACATACATGGAGGACATATAATATATATATATACACGTACCTAATCATATGCATACGCGCCCTAGAAGAGGTTCAAAACTCACTGCAATAAAAATCAAAGACTCATAAATGTCGTGGCAAGGTTAACACACTTATAATAAAATACCACGAACTAAAAATTAATTACCAGAGACTCACAAATTACAAATACCCAATTATAAATTGAGTAAAGATTAACAACAAAGGAAAACTACCCGAAGCGGCACAATAAGGGTCCAACGCACTATAAATCAAATATTAAAGCATCAAAACAAACAAAGGCCCTAAATAAAGGGTGTGAAACAATATAGAGATATAAAACCTCACCTCAAATCAACAATGGTGGACCAAAACTGGAGCGAAATCTCTAACGCACCTCAAAATATTTCCAAAACATAATCTGCACTACATATAATATTTAATAAACTAGTTAAAAGTTTCTAAAACAAAATTTAAATAACACTACAAGGATTTTACGTCAAAACACACCCAAAACCCCTCTCTTTAATTCCAACCACATACCAATAATATTTCAACTTGTGATTCACAACAGTTTCATAATTTAATAAATTACTCAAACTTATAGACTACTTGCAGAAAATATAAATAAAAACTTTGCACACACACAATATACCAAACTTTGACATGGAAAACCCATTTCCAACCAATTGTACATAAAATAAATTATTTGACACATTGAAAGTCACCAATTAATTATCACAAACAATGAGAAATATATGAAACAGGTAAATATTAAATCAAGAAGATTTGTGTAAGGGAAAACCCACCTCAACTGATGAAAAACACCCAGAAATTGGTGTGAAACACCATTTGCACTTCAAACGCACCAGCGAGAAACCAAATACACCCTAAAAATCAACATCAGACTATCAATTTTTGAAATTAAACTATAAAAGAGAGAAATCAGGTAAGCCAAAAATCATCACACACCAACCGGGTAAGATACGGCTTGCCGGAGGGGGGATTACAGGTCGGATGGATGAAGGAGAGGGAGGTCGGCGGCTGGGTGGCATGGGTGGTGGTCGAACGGTGGGTTGAACGGTGAGTGTGGGGTGGCCGGAGGGTGAAGGGTGGCCTAAGGTTTTTGTATGAGGCAGAGGTGGCCAGAGTTTGGAGGTAGGAGGTCGATGTTGAGGGAGGTGTTGTCACGGCTGAGGGAGGAGTTCAAGGGAGGCACGGGTGGCGCTGGGGCACACAGACAGTGGATGCAAGGCGGAGGTGATTGGAGCAACAAAGGGGAAGGGTCAGGGGCCTGCTCACACTGAGGGAAGAGAGGGGAGAGGGTAACAAGGGGTCCGCAGGTAGGTTTAGGAAAGAAAGATAAAAATTAAAATTTAAATAAATGAAAACCCAATAATAATAATAATAATCAAAATAGTTATAATGATAATAAATAATTTTCTTAACAATAATAATAACACACATAATAATGATAAAAAACAACTTTAACAATAATATAATTTGATGATAAAAATAATAATCTTAATAATAACAATTTTTTAATAATAATGATATAATTATTGAAATTATTTATTAAGATTTACTTCATTCCTAATAATAATATTATTATTAACACTTTTAATAATTATGCTAATATTAATGAAACTTTTTAAAAATAATAATCATAATCATAATTATAGAAATAAAAAAATTATAAGAATATTCATTTCATTTTAATTATAATAATAAAATTATTAACAATAAAAATTTTAAACAACACAATAAATTACAAAATTCACTCATTTTAAATTTTCTGAAGATAGGTGGATCGTGTTGTTGTCTGGGCAAAGTCGTGTGGGGTTTCCAAAATGCCCACTGCCCGTGTTCCCAACGACTTCAACTCAAAAACACACACTTTTTGACAAAACTCAAAAATATCATTTGGGATACAACTCAAACCTCGAAAAAAAATTTAAAATCCAAGGAAATAATAAAATAAAATAATTAGATAGGCCAGGGTGTGACAATTCTCCCCACCATAATGCTTTCCACCCCCAAAAAGCCACAATAAGATCTAGACCCAAATATAAAACTTCTTAAGTGTCACCCACCTCCAAATGTTTAAGCGCCTCCAGTTGATCGATCCAAACGGACACTGAAATCCCATGACACACAACTCATCCTTAAAACCTGATCACCTTAACCACTACCAAACAGAACCCAAGCCATCCATTTCAACCAAGGAACAAACCTAAACCACATCAAACATTTATTTATATAATATTAGTCCAATAGAATAGTTGGGTGTACTCTAATCCCTATGTTTACTCAAGAGGAAGAACATAAAAATTGGGTGGTTCCGCACGAGACCACCCACCACCCAAAACAACACCTGAAACAAAACTTTGTTATTGACATGGGGAGGTCTGAATGGACTCCCCACCATAACGATTGGGATAACACTAAATTATTTTAGGTGTAACTCTTTGAGACCCATTGTGGGTCTCCCCACCATAAGAACTGACGAGATTAATTGAACTTGAAAACTTCTCACACAGAACGAGAACCCCCACCACGAGGGGGGGCCAAATGATAGAGCATCAAAACTACTGATATCACTATATCAACAATATCACACCCTTGGAATAACACAAACCATTACACACTAAGGACAAAGATTAAACTAAGGCCCTTTTTCACCGCTAGGGTACTCCTAACTATGCACCAGCTTCACTCTGGGACCTATGGATGGAGCTCTGATGATTAAAGCATCTCCTGTCTCACAGTCTAGCTTTAGAAATTCCCAAACATAACACGTGAACCAAAAATTTTACCAAACACACTTCCATTAAAATAAAGGTTTCAAAGAGGTTCTACAATAACCATTCTTACAACTGAAGGAAAAGAAACACCACATAATGATACAAGAGATGACCACTACATACAGGGAACACAACAAAGAGAAAACCCCAAACTGATCCCAAACATTTTCCTACTCCTCTTGGCGGGCTATGGTGACCTTTGACAAGCCAAGTCTGGCTTCATCACGCTTCTTGGAAACACCTCATCTGAATCGCTGCAAGTGACCCAAGCGTCCATAGTTGTGGCAGGTTTTTAGAGCACTTGGGCACACCGTCATTTTGTGACCCTACTTCCCAAAATGATGAAAGATAAGGGCGTTGTGCTCTGAAGAAGTTGACTTGAGGTCCAAAGGCCTCTTAATTCCCCAACAAGTAACACCAGCATCAGGCCGCTTAAAATTCTTTCTATCGTCATCCTCTGCACTGCTTCCCAAGTTCGGGGGAGGATTCTCCACCTCATGTCCTCTTTCTAACTCAACTTCAGCAAGAAATGTATTCCCCACAACATCTGAAAAGGTGGTTAGGTTGAGCTCTACTACTTTCAACTGCAGTTCAGGATGAAGCCAGATCTTGAAATGTCGATCTTTCATGGGATCATTTTCAACATACCCCGGTTTATACAGTGCTAGGTCTAAGAAACGATGAAAGAATTCCAACACTAATCCAACACCTTACTAAAGACCGTACAACTCCATCATCTTCCTCACATTCCTTAACTCGAAGAAATACTGTTAGATGAGTGACAACTTGAAGAACTCCCAATTGAGATATTTTCGAGGCTTTCTTAGAGACACGGACTTCCACCATTTCTAGGTTAGACCTTATAGCATAAAGTTAGCCAACTTCACCTTCAATGACTCAGAAAGTGAAATAAAATAGAAGTTCCTATCAATCTTCCACAACCACTCCTCCGCCTTGAGAGGATCTTCTTGACCATAAAATATGGGAGGTTTCAATTTCTGAAACTCGAGGATATAGTCTATGGGATGATCAACTAGGGGATTTTATAAAGGCGCACCACCCAAAGCTACACCTTGGGAATTCATCAAACCTTCGTGGGGGAAAACACTAGGGAACATGGAAACAAAGAACTTAATCAAAACATGGTCATTGCCATTTCAAATTCAACTTCACAATTCTCCAAAATAAAATTTACAAAACAATCATTATAATTAAGAATACCCAAATGATCCACAAGGGGAAACTAGTGTCAATGGGTGAATCGGACATATGGTTGGCAGCCATACGCCAATCACGCCATCATCACAGAGATCAGTCTAGGGAAATGCCCCCAACTCCACATGTCTTTCCAGGCCATGTGAGCTCACAGGGCTACTTTCCCAACTCCCTTTTCATTTCCCAACATAAAATAATTCAAAAGAACCAAAAATACACCAACAACCAAGACATCCCCTGGTAACCCGAGGTTCGGAACGAGCAAGGGTTCACGACATCTTTCCCATTCTTACACCTCGAGTCCCAACAATTCTACTACTTTTAACATGACAACCCCAAATAATGATGGGCACTCTAAAAAACAAGGTCTGATCAAGAGACGACCTCCTCTGATACCATTTTGTCACAAACCAACCTGGGTCGACCCTAAACCAGTCGCCCAAGATGATCTGCGGAAAGGCCTGAGAGGCATTCCCGATCCTCCCGGGCTAGCGACAAGCACCAGGGCATCAACATAGTACAAATGGGAAAGATTTTTTACAATGAAAAAAAACAACCAATAGAAATAAAATAGAACAAATCAAATCAAATAAATGACCGGAAATGGAGGAACAACCAAAACATTACTAACATGTCCAAGACTAAGACTCCACGTAACCCCGTGGGTTACTCTCTAACACTGAAACCAAACATCTCCCAAGGTGATCTGAACCCAAGTTGGAACCTACAAGAGAACTAAAAAAATAAGAAAACACTATAGGTGTGTGTATTAAAACTCAGTAGGCGTCCCCAAAAAACTATTCACAAAGAACTACCTTTAAATAAATAATTTACTAATTCCAGGTTTGAACTACATTATATAAAATATGGGTTTTCACACACACTTTTCATTTCTAAAACAATTAATATTCCATTTCCCTTTTTAATTTAAAATCAAGTTTAAGGTTTTAAAGAAAAAGATGCATTACAATTTAAAAACATTTCCACGAACAATTTAAAATCCAAATTTAGTTGTTAAACAAGAGGAAACCATACACAACACACAACACACAACAAGAACAATGGAAAAGTGGTGCGCAGGTCCAACAACCAAACTAAGCACCTCAATCATCTACCACATACAAATAAGTGCTAAAGAAAACATGGGTCGAACCTAGGAGCTCATGAAAAATCCAGAACGTACTATACATGTGACTCGTCCTGAAGGCATGCCCTACTCAATGACATCATAACGCCCTAATGCCTGACCGTCACCCTACCTGGACTGGTCGAGGGTCCCAATCCCATAGCAATAATAATAGTAGAGTATCCCCTGCTATGGGCCACTAGCCAGTGCATAATCTAAACTAGTGCATAAATCGTTCATATAAAATTCACTTACTATGTTAGGTTCCCATTGCAAGTACTAAGTGGGAAGAGGGGTGAGTCAATAATGTCAATCAAGTAACCAATCACAATACACGAACATCACACACAACAACTCACACAACCAACATACACAACAAGATCACCCCTGAGTCACCCCAAAGAGAGTTTTCAAAATAATTTATTTTATTAAAGTTCCAAACGGACCTCAAATAACTTTTAAAAGAAACACTATTCTTCAAGAGAAACCAAAACATTTCTTCAAGTGTCAGAAGAAAACTTTTCACATAAAGCCAGAACCACACTTAAAAATTCATGGATTAAGTTCAAAGGCCAAACAGACATTTTCCCCCATTGGGAAACTATCCATCCAGAAAATATTTCCAGTGTAATGCAAAGAAATAAACAGTTTTATTTCCAGCAAATCACTATTCTAAAAATAATTATTTAATATTATTTCACATTTAATTAAAATTAGTGAAATGAAAAGAAATAAATAAATTCTAAATTCAAAGGCAGTGCATTGGGGGCCTACCTAAAAGGAGAACCAAGATGAACATTCCACCTCTTGACTCTTTCTAACCAGAAGATGCTGCTACCCGCTTGCACGCACATACTTTCATATATATATATATCCTTAATCCAATGCATGTATTCCCCACGCCATGAGGGAATACATACATTTAGGACATATATATATATATATATATAATATATATACACACATACGTACCTAAGCATATGTGTACGCGACCTAGAATACATTCAAAACCCACTGCGATAGAAATCAGAGACTCAGAAACGCCGCAGCAAGGTTAACGTACTTACAATGAAATACCAAGAACTCAAAATTAATTACCAGAGACTCACAAACTACAAACCCCCAATTATAAACTGAGAAAAGATTAACAACAAAGGAAAACTACCCTAAGCAGCACAATAAGGGTCCAACGCACTATAAATCAAATACTAAAGAATTAAAACAAACAAAGACCCTAAATAAAGGGTGAAAAACAATATAATGGTATAAAACCTTACCTCAAATCAACGACGGTAGACCAAAACCGGTGAGAAATCTCTAACGCGCCTCAAAATATTTTCAAAAAATAATCTAAACCACATATAATATTTAATAAATCGGTTAAAAGTTTATAAAAAATTAAATTACACTGCAAGGATTTTATGTAAAAACACACCCAAAAACCCTCTCTTTAATTCCAACCACATAACAAGACTATTTTAACATGTGATTCACAACAGTTTTTTTATTTAATAAATTACTCAAACTTATAGACTACTTATAGAAAATACAAATAAAAACTTTGCACACACACAATATACCAAATTATGACATGGAAAACTCATTTCTAACCAATTCCACATAAAATAAATTATTCAAGACATTAAAATTCACCAATTAATTATTACAAACAATGAAAAATATATTAAATAGATAAATCTTAAATCAAGAAGATTTTTGGAAGGGAAAACCCACCTCAACTGATAAAAAACGCCTCAAAATTGGTGCAAAACACCGTTCGCACCTCAATCACGCCAGTTAGAAACCAAATCAACCCTAAACATCAACATCAGATAATTAATTTTTGAAATTAAACCCTAAAATGGAGAAATTGGGTAAGAAAAAAATCATCACACACCAAACGGGGAAGAGACGACTCACTGGAGGGGGGATTGAGGGTCGGTCAGATGAAGGAGAGATAGGTTGGTGGCTGGGTGGCATGGGCGATGGCCGGACGGCGGGATCGACGGCGAGTGCGGGGTGGTCAGAGGGTGCAGGGCGTCCAGAGGGTGCGGTAGGAAGTGGAGGTGGCCAAAGGGTGCAGGTAGGAGGCCAAAGTCGAGGGAGGCACAGTTGCAGCCAAGGGATGTGGCTGAGGGAGGTGTGGACAGTGCTGGGGCGTGCGGAAAGCGGATGCGGGGCGGAGGCGGCTGGAGAAGCAAAGGGGAAGGGCCAGGGGCCTTTTCTCACTGAGGGAAGAGAGGGTATAGGGTAATAGGGGGTTCGCGAGTACGATTAAGAAAGAAAGATAAAAATAAAAATAAAATAAATGAAAACCCTATAATAATAATAAAAATCAAAATAGTTATAATGATAATAAATAATTTTCTTAATAATAATAATAACACATAATAATAATAAAAATAACTTTAACAATAATATAATGGGAAGATAAAAATAATAGTATTAATAATAACAATTTCTTTAATACTAATTATATAATTATTGAAATTATTTATTAATATTTTCTTCATTCCTAATAATAATAATATTAATAACACTTTTAATAATTATGTTAATATTAATGAAACTTTTTAATAATAATAATAATAATGATAAAAATAAAAAAATGATAAGAATATTCATTTCATTTTAATTATAATAATAAAATTATTAACAACAATAAAAATTTTAAATAACATAATAAATTAATAAATTCACTCATTTTAAATTTTCTAAAGATGGGCGGATCATGTTGTTGTTTGGGAAAAGTGCGTGGGGTTTCCAAAACACCCTCCGCCCATGTGCCCAACGACATCAACTCAAAAATGCACACTTTTTGACAAAACTCAAAAATCACGTTCGGGATTCAACCTGAACCTCAACAAAAATTATAAAAGCCAAGGAAATAAAAAAATAAAATAATTAGACAGGTCGGGGCATGATAATTCTCACCACCATAATACTTTCCACCCCCAGAAAGCCACAACAAGATCTAGACCCAAAGATAAAACTTCTTAAGTGTCACCCACCTTCAAAAGTTTAAGCGCCTCCAATTGATCGATCCAAACAGACACCAAAATCCCATGACACACAACTCATCCTTAAAACATGATCACCTTAACCACTACTAAACAGAACCCAAACCATCCATTTCAACCAAGGAACAAACCTAAACCTCTTCAGATATTTATTCCTATAATATTAGTCCAACAGAACCGTTGGGTGTACTCTAATACCAACATTTACTCAAGAGTAAGAACATAAAAATTAGGTGGTTCCGCATGAGACCACCCACCACCCAAAATGTTACCCGAAAAAAAACATTGTTATTGACATGGGGAGGCCTGAATGGACTCCCCAACATAATTATTGGGCTAACAATAAATTATTTCAGGTGAAACTCTATGAGATCCATTGTGGGTCTCCCCACCATAAGAACTGACGAGATTAACCAAACTTGAAAACTTCTCACATGGACCGAAAACCCCCACCATGAGGGGGGAATGGAAGGGCCCAACTGAAAGAGCATCAAAACTACCATTATTGCTATATCAACAACATCACACCCTTAGAAGAACACAAACCATGCCACACTAAGGACAAAGATTAAACCAAGACCCTTTTTCACCGTTGGGGTACTACTGACTACGCGTCAGCTTCACTCCGGGACCTATGGATGGAGATCTGATGATTAAAGCATCTCCTGCCTCGCAGTCAGGCTTTAGAAATTCCCAAACATAACACATGAACCAAAAAATTTACCAAATACACTTCCATTAAAATAAAGGTTTCAAAGAGGTTCGATAATAACCATTCTTACAACTGAAGGAAAAGAAACGCCATAGAACACTACAAGAGGTGACCACTACATCCAGGGAACACTACAAAGAGAAAGCCCCAAACCAATCCCAAAAATTTTCCTACTCTTGCTGACAAGATGAGGTGACCTTCAATGAGATAGGTTTAGCTTCAGTGTGGTTCTTGGAAACACCTCGGCAGAATCACTGCAAGTAAACCAAGCGTCCACAGGTGTGGAAAGGTTTCATAGCACTTGGGCACACCAGATTTTTGTGACCCTTCTTTCCACACTGATGAAAGATCATGGCATTTCACTCTGGAGAAGTTTTCTAGAGGTCTAAAGGCATCTTAATTCCCCAACCAGTAACATCAGCATCAGGCTGCTTCCCATTCTTTCTATCGTCATCCTCTGTGCTACTTCCTAAGGACGGGGGAGGATTCTCCACCTCAAGTCATCCTGTTAACTCAGCTTCAGCCATAATAGCTTGCCCCACAACATCTGAAAAGGTGGTTAGGTTGAGATCTTCCACTTTTAACTGCAGTTCAGGACAAAGCCCAAGCTCGAAATGCTGAGTTTTCATGGGATCATTTCCAACATACCCTGGTTCATATGGAGCTAGGTCTAAGAAACAACAAAATAATTCCAGCACTAATCCAACACCTTGCTGAAGACCACACAACTCCATCCTCTTCCTCACATTCATCACCTAGAAGAAATATTATTGGATGAATAATGACTTGAATAACTCTCAAGTGAGATATTTTCAAGGCTTGCTTCGATACATAGACTTCCACCATTTCCAGGTTAGACCTTCTAGCATAAAGGTATCCAACTTCACCTTCAATGACTCAGGCGGTGCAAGAAAACAGAAGTTCCTCTCAATCTTACACAATCACTCCTCCGCCTCAAGAGGATCTTCTTGGCCATAAAATAGGGGAGTTTCCAATTTTGGAAACTCGAGGATGTGGTCTAGGGGCTGATCAACTGGGGGATTCTATAAGGGCGTACCACCCAAAGCTGCACCTTGGGCGTTCATCAAACCTTTGTGGGGAAGAACACTATGGAACATGGGAACAAAGAACTTAATCAAAACACGGTCATTTCCATTTCAAATTAAACTTTTCACAATCTCCAAAATAAAACATTACAAAACAATTCTTAGAATTAAAGAAGACCCAAATGATCCACAAGGGGAAACTAGTGTCAATGGGTGACTTGGACATATGGTTGGTGGTCATACGCTAGTCACGCCACCATCACAGAGAGTAGTCTAGGGAAATGTCCCCAACTCCACATGGATTTTTAGGCCTTGAGAGCTCACGGGGATACTTTCCCAACTCCCTTTTCATTTTACAACATTAAAAAATTCAAAAGAACCAAAAAGACACCAACAACCCAGACATTCCATAGTAACCTGAGGTTTGGAACAAGCAAGGGTTCATTATGTCCTTCCCATTCTTACACCTTGAGTTCTGAAAATTCTACTCCTTTTACCATGACAACCCCAAATAATGATGGGAACTCTAAAAAAAAGGTCTGCTCAAGAGCCGACCACCTTTGATACCATTTTTTCATGAACCAACTTGGGTCGACCCTGAACTAGTCACCTGAGCTGATCTGCAAAAAGGCCCGAGAGGCGTTCCTGATCCTCCTGGACTAGCGAAAAGCACCAGGGAATCAACAGAGTACAAATGAGAAAGATTTTTCCCAATGAAAGAAAACTAAGTAGTATAAATATAATAGAACAAAGAAATAAAAATAAACGACAGGAAAGGATGGAATGACCAAAACACGGCTAACCTGTCCAAGACTAAGACTCCACGTAACCCCGTGGGTTGCTCTCTGATACTGAAACCAAACATCGCCCAAGGTGATCCGAACCAGAGCTATAACCTGTAATAGAAACTAAAAAAACAAGAAACCACTATAGTTGTGAGTATTAAAACTCATTAGATGTTCCCAATAAACTATTCCCAAAGAACTGCCTTTAAATAAAGAATTTAATAATGCCAGGTTTGAACTACATTATATAAAATATGGGTTTTCACACACACTTTTCATTTCTAAAACAAGTAACAGCTCATTTCCCTTTTTAATTTAAAATCAAGATTAAGGTTTGAAGGAATAGGATGCATTACATTTTAAAAAAATCCGTGAACAATTTAAAATCCAAATTTAGTTTTTAAACAAGAGGAAACCATGAAAAACACACAACACACAACAAGGGCAATGGAAAAGTGGCGCGTGGGTCCAGAAACCAAACTAAGCACCTCGATCATCTGCCACATAAAAATAAACAATAAAGAAAACATGGGTCAAATCTAGGATCTCATGAACAATCCAGAACGTACTATACATGTGACTCATCCTGAAGGCATGCCCTACTCAATGATGTCATAACGCCCTAATGTCCGACCATCGCCCTATCTGGCCTAGTCGAGGGTCCCAATCCCATAGCAATAATAATAGCAAAGTATCCCCTACTATGGGCCACTATCCAGAGTATAATCTAAAATAGTGAAGAAATCATTCATAGAAAATTCACTTGCTATGTTAGGTTCTCATGACGAGTACTAAGTGGGAAGAGGGGTGAGTCAATAATGTCAATTAAGTAACCAATCACAATGCAGGAACATCACACACAACAACTCACACAACCAACGTACACAGCAAGATCTCCCCTAAGTCACCCCAAAGAGAGTTTTCAAAATAATTTATTTTATTAAAGTGCCAAATGGGCCTCAAATAACTTTTAAAAGAAACACTATTCCTTAAGAGAAACCAAAACATTTGTTCACGCATCAAAAGAAAACTTTTCACATCAAGCCAGAACCACACTTAAAAATTCATGAATTAAGTTCAAAGGCCAAATGAGCATTTCCCCCATTAGGAAACAATCCATCCAAAAAATATTTCCAGTGCAATGCAAACAAATAAATAGTTTCATTTCCAGCAAATCACTTTTCTAAAAATAATTATTTAATATTATTTCACATTTAATGAAAATTTGTGAAATGACAAGAAATAAATAAATTCTAAATTCAAAGGCAAGTGTAGTGGGGGACCTACCTCAAAGGAGAACCAAGATGAACATTCCACCTCTTGACTCTTTCTAACCAGAAGATGTTGTTACCCGCTCGCACGCACATACTTTCATATATATATATATATATATATTCTTAATCCAATGCACGTATTCCCCACAGCATGATGGAATTCATACGTGGAGGACATATATAATATATATATATATACACACACACGCGTACCTATGAATATGTGTACGCACCCTAGAATACATTCAAAACTCACTACAATAAAAATCAGAGACTCAGAAATGCTGCGGAAAGGTTAACTTACTTACAATAAAATACTAGGAACTCAAAATTAATTACCAGAGACTCACAAACTACAAACCCCCAATTATAAACTGAGAAAAGATTCACGACAAAGGAAAACTACCTGAAGTGGCACAATAAGGGTCCAACACACTATAAATCAAATACTAAAGCATTAAAACAAACAAAGAACCTAAATAAAGGGTGTGAAATAATATAGCGATATAAAACCTTACCTCAAATCAACGACGGTGGACCGAAACCGGTGCGAAATCTCTAACGCACCTCAAAATATTTCCAAAACATAATCATCACCACATATAATATTTAATAAACCAGTTAAAAGTTTATAAAACAAAATTTAAATAATACTGCAAGGCTTTTACATCAAAACACACCCAAAAACCCTCTCTTTAATTCTAATTGCATACCAATACTATTTTAACATGTGATTCACAGTAGTTTCGTAATTTAATAAATTACTCGAACTTATTAACTACTTATAAAAAATACAAAGAAAAACTTTGCACATACACAATATACCAAATTTTGACATGGAAAACTCATTTTCAAAAAATTTCACATAAAATAAATTATTCGAGACATTGAAAATCACCAATTAAAACACCCAACTGATGAAAAACACCCCAAAATTGGTGTGAAACACCATTCTCACCTCAATCGCACTAGTGATAAACCAAATCAACCCTAAACATCAATATCGGACCATCAATTTTTAAAATTAGACCAAAAAATGGAGGAATTGGGTAATCCAAAAATCATCACAAGCCAACCGAGGAAGAGGAGGCTCACCGGAGCGGGGATTGAGGGTTGTTTGGATGAAGGACAGAGAGGTCGGTGGATGGGTGGTGTGGGCGGCGGCCGGACGGCGGGATGGACAGCGAGTGTAGGGCAGTCGGAGGGTACAGGGAAACTAGAGGGTGCGGTAGGAGGCAGAAGTGGCCGGAGGGTGCGGGTAGGAGGCCGACATCGAGGGAGGCATAGTCGCAGCTGAGGGAAGTGGTTGAGGGAGGTGCGGGCAACACCGGGGCGTACGGACAACGGATGCGGGGCGGAGGCTGCTGGAGCAGCGAAGGGGAAGGGCCAAGGGCCTGCTCGTGCCGAGGGAAGAGGGGGGATAGGGTAACACGGTGTCTGCAGGTAGGGTTAGTAAAGAAAGATAAAAAAAATGAAAACCCTATAATAATAATAATCATCAAAATAGTTATAATGATAATAAATATTTTTCTTAATAATAATAATAACACACATAATAATAATAATAACAACTTTATAAATAATATAATGTGATGATAAAAATAAAAATATTAATAATAACAATTTATTTAATAATAATGATATAATTATTGAAATTATTTATTAATATTTACTTAATTCCTAATAATAATAATATTAATAAGACTTTTAATAATTATGTTAATATTAATAAAATTTTTTGATAATAATAATAATAATTATAACGATAAAAATAAAAAAATGATAGGTATATTAACTTCATTTTAATTATAATAATAAAATTATTAACAATAATAAAAAAATTGAATAACACAATAAATTATGAAATTCACTCGTTTTAAATTTTTTGAAGAAAGGCGAATTTTGTTGTTATCTAGGAAAAGCCGCATGGGGTTTCCAAAACATGCTCCGCTCATGCACTCAGTGACGTCAACTCAAAAACACTCAATTTTTTAAAAAACTCAAAAATCTCATTCGAGATTCAACCCAGAACTCAACAAAAAAATTAAAATCCAATGAAATAATAAAATAAATAATTAGATATGTCGAGGTATGCCACTTAACTCTTAAGTACAATGCATGATATAAAATTAAGTTATATGAAAAAATCATTTAAAATAATAACACCCATCAATTCCTTTATTATATTCTAAAAGATTCAAAAATGACGAAAATAGGTATAAGGAAATATTCACCCATTTTACAATATATATATATATATATATATATATTCTTTTATATATGGTAGTTAATAAATTACAATGAAAGGTAATTTACAATCCTTTATCCCCTTAAACCAATGATAAATCCCCAAATTCTTCCTTTTTCAATACATTTCATCCATATCAAGACCATAAAACAACTCTTTCCCCACACTTATCACCGTATAAATTATGGAAAAAAATACTAAGAGTAGGGTAGGAAGGATAAATAAGAATGTAAAGTTGTTTTTTAATAAGGAAATTCAAGGTCTCTAAGGTATTAACAAAAGGTAAAATATAAGGTAGGTCTCAATGGTATAAGGGGTTAAAATTCATCAATTGATTCCTTGATCATGTTAATATTGTTCAAAATAATCATGCTTCAAAAAAGATGAAAATACAAGATCTGATAGTCATGAATATCCTAAAAATATCTCAAGGAGTGTATTAGAAAGAATGTGTCAAAATGTTTTAGAATACCTCTCAGGAATGGGAATTAAAACATTGAACAATCACTCATGGAATGAATAATAATAATCTTTAAATTAACATAAAATTTAGAAAATAAATGCATAAAAATGTATGAGAAATTTCATTTACATAAATCAATAAATTATCTAAAATCATAATTCATCAAATAAAAATTATCATTAATATCTTTACTTATCCACACATAATCTTACTCATTCAAATTTATCAAAATTGACATTTAAAAGGTAAATTATCATGTTTATTTTATATTGTTGTAACACCCAAACCCCAACCCATTGTATTGGGGAGGACTAAAGAGCCACTGACCTTAGGTGACATCCTCTAGACACCAATGTCAAAAAATAAATACAAAGTGATTTATAAAATCATGATAGCTAATTTTCTCTTACACAAAAACCCTTCAATATATTGACTAAAATAGTTTAAAGTAAAAATGATTCATGATAATAAACCAACCAAAAACAAGATGATAGAATAAAACTAGAATCGAATTCACAGTAATAGAACAGAAATAGAACAGAAAATAGTTAGTCTACAAAACCCCAAAGACATAAGAGACTCCTAGGAATTATTGTGGCACCATTAAAACTCCACTATAAGATAATATCTGAGCTCTAACTCATGTAGGATATGACTACAGCTCTAGGATGCTTTGCTATAAAAGTATGTAAACTTCCCCTTCACTGTATTGTGGTAAAAAAATCATCATATGCACCAAAGTACATATATAGGGGTTTAGAATATAACCTAGTAGGCAATCCCCATGGCTTCCCACACATGCCACTAAGGAAAGAACAAATCAACTCATAACAGTTACACACACACACACACACAGACACAGATATATATATATATATATATATATACTAGAAGGGGATAATGAGGCTTGTGAAGATACAGATACTCTAGTAGTGGAAGATAATCCACACCATAAAGGTATCTCTTATCATGAATGCACACCCATGAAACTCACACACCCAAAGCACATCTTGAATAACTAGTCCCACTAAACATCCCATATTCATTAGCGTACCCATTCCTCCAAACCCAAGCCATCATTTGGTGGTGAAATCCATTGAGCCAAAAATTGGCCATGCAACCAAGTCTAACCTAATGAGGCCCTTTACATATACAATCATGAAAAAATTCAACCCATGAAAATGTCCACATACACATTTAAAATCATTTTTCTTGAAATTATAAATTTATTGTGCATTTTCTAAAAATCACATTTCCTTTTAAAAACAGAGCATGCATTATAAGAGATTCGAGAGGTTGTGTTTGATCAATTACATCAACAATAAAAAGTATATGTTATCAAAAATGAAATCCTTTCAGTTATATGTAAAATTTTATTGATAGAGAACCTTCCTACCTTAAGTCTAATAGCATAATAGAAACCAAGTGGAAGAACTTCTTCATGAAAGGGATCATCTAGAATCACCTCCAAAAGTGTCTACTTTGAGAGCCAAAATCATGAGAGAACAAATTAAGGTTTATTACATAGAGTAATCTAGTTAAAATCGCATTAATAAATCCCCCAAAATAATCACACGTGGTTCCCCATCATGGCGCATGACTTCCCCAAGATTTGGTATCCAAATAGGTTATTTTAAAAACCATGACGACCAACACCATGCCTTGGACCACGACATGGTACATTCTCCCAAGCTAGTTTGAACGAACCATGAAAACTAGTTTCAGCTAGTTAAATAAATAAATTTAATTATGACACAATGATAATGAAGTGATTGATTCATTAATAAAGGATTCAAATAAATGATATTATAAATATTAAAAAAATCTAATTTGATTATTTTGATGCAATCCAAAAAAAATTGGATGATATTTACATATTATATTTAATTTAATTTATTTATTTCAAAGGAATGAGGTTTTTATGAATTTTAAAAAAATTCATGTATGAATAGTGTCCAAAATTGACATAATTCATAACTTAAAATATAAAATAGTTTATTAAATGATATTAAATTCCAAAAAAAATCTAATATTCGGCCAAATTGTTAAGATAAGTCCAAATATGTCATAAATGACTTTTTGTGGGTCGTTTGAAATGATATGATAATTACATTAACTTGCAATTTGTAAATAATAAGTCATCATTGTAAGATTAAACAGGGTAAAATAAGGGTTAAACAAAAAAGATAAGGATAAAAAAATATTCAAAACTTGTCTAAAAATTATTGTATGATGGGTATTAGAACCAAAATCATCTTATCTTCAAATTAAATTTGTTTTGGACCATTTTTAATCAAAATTGAATCTATAATAAATTAATATTTCTAAATTTTCCTAAATTACCCCTCCTCCCTCTTATAAAAGGCCACCACCTCTACCCACATAACTCACATATCTCAAGCCCCTTGGTGAAAGGTTCTAGGGCCCATAGTGGAAGTCGGTGGGCTTTTGTTTTTAAAATTTTCATCAGTGGGATGACAAAACTTGTCGTCACCGACGATCCGAGCCCCAAATAGGTCTGAGGATCTCGCGTAAATTGTAAAGAGCACAAAATTAAAATGAAATCGTACCCATTTCAAATCTGAAGCTGCAGTTGACTGCAACTAGTCGATGGAGATCATCACTTGAAGGATCCATAGCAGGATCCCTCTAGATCATCCATACGCGCTTCAAAAACCCGCATGAGCATCGATCATTGAATTCTGGGTGCTAGCATGGAGATTCAACGATGCTTTCGACGTCCCGATGATCACCGCATCGAGATGCCTTCGATGCTTGAGATATTTCTTAATTTGAGCTTTTTGGATCGAGAGATTCTCTCTCTATAGAATGGTAGGAGAGAGAGGCTATCATTTTCATTCCATGAAAATGTGTGAATAGTATTAATGACCACACATGAGAGAGAGCCTCCTCTTAGTAAATACCCGGTTGGGTTCCATGGCCCCCATTTATTTCAACGTCCACTAAATAAATAATTTCAATAAACTAAACTGTGCTAATATTATTTATTATTTTATCACATACTTATAATATATATAAAATATATTATGTGATAAAATCTGAGCCATTTAAATCCACTCGATGTCCTGCTTAATATTAAACGAACCTTGAATATTAAATTAATATTCGTTCAATTAATATTTTCTCATATTTACTAAAATTGTAAATACATTAAATAAATTCAATCCCAAATATTCATAACTTAAATATTAATGAATTTATTTAATTCTTTTGGTGATCAAAAACTTTGGACAACACTCGGACCCCATGGTGGGTCCCACCATGTCCATATACATATTCATCTGAATAGGGTGGATTCTTGAATATGCTATTGTGTGTGACACTCTAGGACCTTATCTCGATAGTAGTGAATAAAATCCATAGACCAAGAGCGAAGTCTATCAACCCATCATGACCCCTAAAGAGATAAGGATAGTCATAACAATGACAACCAACCTACAAACACTGATTGTGTACTATAATCTCTTTGAAATTAAATATCTCATAAAGCAGGATGCACACTAGTGTCATCACCCTTTTCTTGCTTTATTTATTTGTTGATCTATCCGGATGGATTTGCCTTTCAACTACTTTGTCCAAAGACTTATAAAGGTAGAACCATCCTGATCAACTAGGCCTAAGATATGCAACTTCCTAAATTTGGAAGCAATAAATCATTTCTTTACCATTCAACCAATTTCATACCACCAATAATGCACCCAACACAATATACCTCGCCACGATTTCAATACCATGGTTTTTTTCTTGCATCAAAGTATGAAATCAAATTTTACACACTGGTAATGATCTCAAGTCAGGAGACCATTACACATGCCCATTGATAGGAATGACCAATGACACCTAAAACATGTGGTGTTTCTATTAGCGGGTCTGTCCTCATGATCTCACTACTAGAGATCACCAAGTGTGAACTTTATGAGAAGAAGTCTCAATGCTTATGAGCCCCCGTCACCTAATAGTCAAA
Source organism: Viscum album (assembly GCA_963277665.1). Taxonomy (NCBI): domain Eukaryota; kingdom Viridiplantae; phylum Streptophyta; class Magnoliopsida; order Santalales; family Viscaceae; genus Viscum; species Viscum album. The sequence goes on from OY728120.1 coordinate 1,208,632,520, forward strand.
CCTCTACTATGTCCAGTCAGTAATATGTATCTAGAATATAGAACATATCTTTAAGATTAATGTCATAGTATCTCGAGTTTCTCATTATAGCTTGGGATCTGCTATAACCTCTCGATGCAATAATTAATCTTTGGATGTTACTATTATAATAGTGGATGTAGAAAAGTCTACACTATAATGTTAAGATAACATCATGTATAACTAATTGTATACATGATATGGAAATCAAAAAGTATTGCATAGTTGGGTCTAGGGAACCCACTATTTCAACACTCCCACTTGCACTAGAGCCAAACTTACTAACCAAACTTGTTAGCTACTCACATGATGAAAATCATGTTTCTGATGAGTAATGTCTTTAACTGCTGGGCTTTCCTTGTTTTCGCTGCGTGGAATATCTACTTTATGCAACCTCATCTCCTTGAGTAAAACTTCTCAAGATAAGGTATCCCCGAGTATATCACTTTTGTCCATTGCCATAACTTGATAACTTGGATAGATAGAATATCATAATTTACATTATGATAATACTTTTCTCACTAGTTGAGAATCCAAGAACTGGAACAAATCGTTGGGATTGATAACTGCTTCTTAGCTACCTTAGAATCTGTAACATACTCAGTATTTGCAGGTATGGCTACCACTGGCTTTTATGAGCTTGACTTGCTCATCGCCTTAGCCTAACTCCGATACTAGATCAAATTGATCTAAGGATTACTAGTTTGTGTCCCACAGTTAGTATACCTTATTATCCATATACCAGGTATATATCACTTGTACTCACTGAAGTACAAGATGATAGTTCTGACTGCTTCACTTGTAGTGCTCCTAGATATAATTGATATTTGCCTACAATAAATTATATCCTGGAAGTATCAATTATAGTATATGACATGGCATATGTGATTGATCCATCCCTGAAGCATATGGAACTCAAATAACAAATTTAATATCTTCCATGTTCCAAAAAGGTCAACCTGGAGAGATTAAGCCATGTGACATTGGAAACAATTCTGAACTTGAATTGTTCCATCTTGTATTTTTCAATACAATGTCACTTTATATACAATTGACTAGGACCAAGCAACCTATGGATCTACCTTAGTAGATCCGGTTCCCTAGAACTTAGGTTTCTACTTTAAGTCAATCATTGGAGAATTACTTTTATCCTGATCTTATCTAATAGTAAGACCAATATATGTTTTCCATATGTTGTTGAACATATTTTTCCTTGGAAAACATTGGTGCTCCCACTAACCTTTGGTATACACAAGGAAAAGATTCATTCGAAATGAATGCTCTAAGATCTTGTTGCTTAATTTAATCCAGAACTGGATTCAAGTAACTTGCAACCCTTATGGGCATCATATGATTTCATCATCCCTTTCTGGTTGCATCATATAGATACCTTCCATGAAAGTTTATTTTTGACATCCAATAACCAATATCATGATCTTAGAAGTTAGCTATGACAAGTAAAAATTTTAATAGATTTAGGCATACCGACTTTATATAACCAATCGATCCTTATTGGTACCAAGCTTGTACCATCCATGTATCATCTCATTTGAATACCCACAACATTATTCAATTTATAATCCCCTTTGCAATTTGATACATGGAATCCATTATTGAATTTTAAATTTTCTTGTCAATCTTAGCTTATTGCCATATACTGATTACTTGTAGGATTTATTATTCTTAATGAATAATTTATCAATGACCAAGGTGAATATAAAACCTTCACCATGGTTTCATCCTTCCTACATAGTATGTGTCACTAGAACATTTCTATTCCACATGAACTTGTGAAACTTGTCCTATGACAACCATTTGTGCATCTCGAGCATTGACTAAGTCCAAGTAAATTTACCTCCCACTATCTCTAATAGAGATGTGCACCCTTATATGGAATTTTAGTCTAATACTTGACTACATATTTTCTATCTTAGGGATTTATGTAATATCCTAAGCAACTATTAGGATAATTACTTAGATGCACCATGTATTAAGTTTGATGCATGTTTGTTTATATCTTAATAAACGCTTTGCATCCTAAAACGTAATCTATGAAATAATAGATTTTCATCATACTATGACTCGTATGATACTCGTTTGTAATTTTAGTTGGCATATTGGTTATGGTTTTACGCCGTTATTTTCAAATCACATCTTGAAATATAATGGAAGTTTTTGCAAGTTGCAACATTGATACCCCATACATCGTAACTCTTATGTATACAATGTGTGCTTAGGAATTGCTTCACGCTACATTTTTTTGATCAATGTTAATATGTAAGAATCATCATCGATCCTCCTTATTAACATCAATGTCATGATTTAGATAAGGTAACATGCATTTAGGAATTACTCCATGCTATATTATCATGGTCAATGGTTGCATAGTCGAGATATTCTTTAGCATGTCGATCCGAAGCAACTCATATCTTATGACCATGCATATACTTCACTATTATATTCCTTAATGACTTAAAGGAATATTATGAAGTATCATTACCTCTATATTTCCTTTAGAATAGTTCACACTCTCTTGTTGAACTAACCCTAGAAGCTTTGCGCCATACCTTTATTTCTAAAGGTTTCTTTGTCTAAACTGAATATGTCAATAATACCAAAGGTTTTTAGCTGTGCCAAGCCTAAATACCATACTTGGTATATTCTTGACATCCAATTTTAGTTTTACTTGACAAAGAATCATATTTCCACAACTAGGTAGGTTTTACATTTTATATTCATCATGTATTGCCTTTGATTCAAGTATGTCTAAACTATTTGTTGAGTATGTTACACCACAAACAACACTAATTCCAAAACTTGTAGTAATGTATCATTATGTCTAATATGTAATGTGAGATAATGTTTCGGTTATACTCAAAAACTTGTTCAATTTGAATTAATCACTTGAAAATTTGAAGTTATGTGTTTCTCACCACTGACCTAGGAATCAACCTTTCTCAGTTGCTTGGAGAAGACAGTTTACTTCTTATAATGTTCCTATACTTACATGGTTACTTTATTTAAATACACATATTTTATTGGCATATCATATTCAATACCCAAGAAGTATGAGAGAAAACAATGATTTTATTTGATGAATACACCTGAACAAGAAGCGGGTACTTACTTCTTGTATTGCATTTTTAAACTTCAATAAATTCATTTCAATATGTGATGCAAATAACCTCCTATTAAATAACCAACCACTTTTCTTTGAAGGACATAACAAAGGTGACTTTGGTGTTTCACTTTCCATTGGCCTTTTTGCTTTGTCCTTCATTTTATTCTCCATAAGAACAAAAGATAATGTTATCTTTAATATTCTTATTACTTGGCGAATATTACCTTAAAGGTAATGAAGCGCTTACTCTATATCATTCATTTTTATCCTAAAACAAAACTAGAGTAATTGGGTGTATAAGGTATATGAATGTGATGGCATGAAAGATTGTGAAATGTCTTTCACTTTACACAAACCGAGTGCAACCATCACATTCAAATCTTGCTTCACTTTCTCCTTGGAAACTTCTTGGAGATGAGACTTCATGTAACATCATCCATGTCACGATGTAGAGACCACAACTAACATTAGACATTGATGATAACATTATGACACAACCATCATATGCTTAATTCATGAGTCTCTGGTAAGCAATTTGACACCTTAGCTTCCCGAGGTGGCTTAATAGGTTGGGACACAAGCACCTTGAATTCCCATTATAGTATTAATGTGCGTAAGTGCCTATACTACACTTGGAATTTCGTGCTTGTTTGGATATTAACTTTGTCCAATATTTATCTCAGTTTTACTTATGGTATTTCTTTCCATTCTCTACAAAATAAAGTTTAGCAGATTGTACTTTTATGCTGATTTCTGAATGTGACATCACCGATTAGATTAATCATTAAATGTCACCCACAAATTTTTCTAATTCTAGGAACCCTCTATACTAGAATTGGAATACTCTTGAGTATTCTAGTGGCAAGGATCCCTGAACCTCCCTCATAGTCTATAAGCTATGGCCACGCCAATACTTGGAGGGTACAAGGTAGGATTTTGGCTAGCCAACCGCATTAACTCGTGGTTTCCTGATCTGTTGAGTGAAGTCCCAGATTCAAAAATCATTTCTTGATTTACTCAACGCTTGCCTCTAAAATTAAAACAAGCCAGCTATGGCTATTTTTTGCTGCAATTTTAGTTAAGTCAACCCACCACTCTAATAATAACTCCCTGGTATTAAGAGGAACTGATGTTATTAATATTTTCATGACTTATTATATTCCCTCTTTACTGATTTTATATGAAATGTGCATAATTTGTGTGAAATATTAATGTTTTAATATTAAGTATAATTTTTGAGCATTTTTAGAAGTAGTCCAATTGAGTCAGTTTAATGTTTTAATAATAACTGTCACTATACTGATCCAAATTGTGTGGTTCTTGTTTTGTAGGATTCTAATTTAAATATACAACATTTCATTAGAAGGTACCATGAGCCAATTCTGCCATTTGAATGGTCATATGGTCCTCACAAACAAGACCAAAGAATCTGTGAACAAACTGGACCATCCTTGAAGATTGATTTACTGGGATCAATACAGAAGTCCAAAAACATTAAATCTCCACCATAATTCGGGGGACACTACATGTCATCTTGGATAAAAATTTCAAGTCCCAAATCCAAGTACAAGGGGCCCAAATAAAGCTTTTAAGTTCATCCCACCATTCTGGACGATAATTAAAATCAGTATAGTATTCATGACATATCTCATAATGTAAGAATCAAATCAAGCTGAGATTTTGCAGTGTGAAATAGGAGATATAGGCGGCAGACTTTGTTGAATAAACCATTCGTATTTTAATGCATCTTCATATTCAAAAACCCTTTCACATTATGGACTTTAAAAAGACTGGATTGAAATGGACAGTTTAACTTTGTTTAATGAACCGGCCATAACGTTTTATCCGTAAGTTCAAATGACTCCAAATGTTGAGATTAGTCGGAAAACATTATTTTCTACAACTTCTAAGAAGGGGATATTTGAAGATTAGGCTGTCTGAATAGCCAAATTGGAGATTCAATTGGAGGGACAGATTGGGAATGCAAACAGTCCACTCCTTGGGCTATAAATACTCTCCCCTTCTCTCCTTGAGAGGGGTTGGCATTTCAGAAGAGAGGAGAACATATTGGCAGGACCAAGGCCTTGCCAAAGGCTTGGGAGGATCTTCCATACTCAAGTTTTCACTTGAGAGACCTTTCCTCCTCTCTTTGTTTTCACTTAATTTCGTGTTCTTCATTTTTTGTAATTTTGTAAGTCTCTTTCTTTGTAATTCTGTTTTAATGCAAGTTACTTCTTCAATATCTCTTATTCTCATCCACCTTATGTAGTTTAATATTTATGTTCTTAAAATAGTTTAAATTCAGTTGAATCCCCTTCCCTTCTTTTGTTTCCTCATTCAATCGAAAATCCATTTTTAATTATCATCATCGTTCGTGTGTGTGTGTGTCGACGTACCACTCTTTTCTAATCCCTTTCTTTTTCTTCTATTCTTAATTTATCATCATAATTATTATAACCAGAATATTAAACACCCAAATGGATGAGTAAATATCTCATTGGGGTGAGTTATAATTTAGGTATGTTAAGTGATTGAGAGTATTTGCTCGATGAGTATTCGTTAATTTAACATTGTGTATGTTGGACTTAATTTGTCATGGATTAATGACATATTTTGTTTAGCATGTGGTTTCCATGGATTATTGGAACTAAAAATACACTACCATAAACATGTACTGATTGAGATTAAAATCCTAATTAAGTTAAGGCTTGGATTAAAGCTTTAACACTTAGGAATTCTAATCGATGTCAACTTGTGAAGTGGGTGTTAATTTAAATGTAATATAAAGAAAAGCTCAAGGATATCACAAGCTTAACTCCCTAATAATGAACTCACCCCAATATTTATCAATTTTTTGAATCAAAAATCATCGATAAATTATTTCATAAGCTCTGCAAACAAACCCCCCAATCAGAATATAATTAACTAAAAACAAACGACTATTTCAAAGTATCATCGCCGAGGATTCGACCCGAGTGCTGCTATACACATTAGCAGAGCACCGGAACTTTGATCGGTCGATAGGTGACAATCAGCCGTGCATTTCAAATGGCGTCGTTGCCGGGGATGGTGCTTTAAGTAGTCATTAGTTTCTGGTTATTGTCAAGAAAACACAAAAAAACAAATTTAAAAAAAATGAAAAAAAAAACACAAAGAAAAACCCGCCTTCCTCTTAAAAATCATAAACTGAAAAAAAAACACAAAGGAAAACTCGTCTTCCTCATCCTTTCTAAATCTATATGAATTCCACGTAGCCTCCCAAACAATCCCTCAGATTTGTTTGACCCTGAAATTGATAGAACTCTTCGTCGACTTAGGAGGACCATTAGGGATAACCAAATCACCCAAGAACCAATCATTTCCCTACCAATTGAATTCGATATAGCCAATCCTAGGGAACAAACATTGAAAGAACTTGTTGCCCCTGATATGAATTACCAACCCCTTGGTATTCAATATCCAAACATAGAGGCTGACTTCGAACTCAAATCGGGTTTGATTCATCTTCTACCTCATTTCCATGGGCTAGCCGGTGAGGATCCGCATCTACATCTCAAAGAGTTCCATGTGGTGTTCTCTACCATGAAGCCTCAAGGGGTTTCTGAAGAAAAAATCAAACTCTGAGAATTCCCTTTCTCCCTAGATGACTCTGCCAAGTCATGGCTCTACTACCTCCCTCCTGGTTCCATAACTACATGGAATGACATGAAGCGTCTCTTTCTAGAAAAATTCTTTCCTACTTCTCGTACCGCTTACATCCGAAAGGAAATAAGTGGTATCCGTCAATTCCCAAATGAATCACTCCATGAGTACTGGGAGAGGTTCAAAAAGCTTGTGGCAACCTTCCCACACCATCAAATCCCTGACCAACTCTTTATCCAATACTTCTATGAGGGGTTATTGGCTATGGAGAGAACTCTCATTGATGCTGCAAGTGGCGGTGCTCTTGTTGATAAAACTCCTGCAGCAACAAGAGATCTCATAAGTAACATGGCTGCAAACACACAACAATTCCATACTCGAGCACATGCTCAAGTAAAATAAGGCCAATATAATCAATCAATTGAGCCGAACAAAATGACCGAGTGGATGAGTGAACTTACAGGTCTTGTGCAACAACTAGTTATGGATACCAAATCCCCAACCTCGTCTTCTCCGCAATCAATGTTTCCTGGACCAATAAAAAACTGTGGAATCTACAACTCTCCATCTCATCCAACTGACACTTGTCCACAACTTCAAGAGGATCAATTCGATTCATCTGGACCAATGGAGATCAATGTAGCATATGCTCAGCGGAACCCCAACCCTCAGCAATCAGGTCAGTTTGTTAGAAACTTCAACCAACCTCACTCTGAGCCTTTCTCTTCTACCTTTAACCCAGGCTTGAGGTATGGTAATACCATCTCTCATCCCCCTCAATTCCCTCCTCAAAATCCCAACCAATTTCAATATAGTCAAGGTGGTGGTAACTTCCATCAACCTTATCCTTTTGTTCCTCAACCTCAAAGGAACAATCCTACTCCTGGATTCTATTATCCTAGTGAGCCTTCCCAATTCCAAAACCAATACAATCACTTTCCCAAGAACCAAAATCAAGGTAATCCCAATCCGGGACAAGCCTCTTCTTCCAAGAAACCATGGGAAAGTGCAGTGGAAGATCTTTCCTCCTTCACCCGTTCTAGCCTTAAAAACATTGAAACTCAAATAGGTCAACTTGCATCCCACCTGAGCCAGCAACAACAATCAAATTCTTCCCAACTCCCAGCTCAACCATTACCCAACCCCAAGGGTAATGTAAGTGCAATTGCACTTAGATCGGGAAATCACATTGTTATGCCTCAAGATAAGTCCTCTATCCCTCCTTTGAATGTTGACCTAGAAAATGAAAAGAAAAAGAAAATTGAAAAGGAATCTGAATCCATTCCCTCACCTCCTTCCATTCCACGTAGGAATCCAATTCCTTTTCCTCAAGCCATTTCTAAACCAAGGAAGTCCTTTGAACCTGATCCTGAAATGCTCGACATGTTTAGACGTGTTGAAGTCAACATTCCCCTCTTAGATGCCATAAAAAAAATCCTAAGTATGCCAAGTTTCTTAAGGAATTGTGCACCCACAAGAGGCAACTTAGGACCTTTGAAAATGTTTCCACCCAGCATTCCATACCCATTAAGTGCAAAGATCCAGGGACCTTTACAGTCCCATGCCAAATTAGAAGTTCCAACATTGATGATGCACTCATAGTCCTAGGAGCCTCAATTAATTTCATGCCCAAATCCATCTTCTCTAACCTTGGTCTAGGTCCCTTGCACCCAACGGGTGTTGTCATTCAGTTAGCCAATCGAAGCACAGCCAGTCCTGAGGGAATAATTGAGGATATCCTTGTCCGAGTCAATGATCTTATCTTCCCTGCTGATTTCTATGTCCTTGACATGGAAGGTGAGACGAACTCTTCTCGATCTCCCCTAATTCTAGGAAGACCATTCCTCATGATTGCGAGAACCAAGATTGATGTCCATTTAGGCATCCTATCCATGGAATTCGGTGACCAACTGGTCAAGTTCAACATTTTCCAAGCCATGCGATACCCATCTGAGGATCACTCTGCATTCTCAATCAATGCTTTTGAGGACACTTATAAGAGTCAATTGAACCCCATTCCATCATGTTCATCCTGTTCTGAAGAGATAGGATCTTGTGAAATCTGCACTAGGATTAACCAAGTCATAAATGGTGAAGTTGATGTGGACCTTTCATTCATAGACTCCATAAATTTAGAGGATCTTGAAAACTCTCTTGAATCCCATCTCAACTCTGATCAAAACTGCTCCACCTTGGACTGTATTGGGAAAAATGAATCTGAAGCAACTGAAGTCCCATCCTCCATTTCTGAGTTTCCTAACCCAAAAATTAATGATGAGACTGATCTGAAACCTCTTCCTGCACACCTGAAATATGCATTCCTCTTCCATGATCACTCATATCCTGTCATTATCTCTACCACCCTTACTGAAACCGAGGAGTCCAAACTTGTTCAGGTGTTAGAGGAAAACAAAAATACCTTAGGGTGGACCCTAGATGACATACCAGGAATCAACCCTGCCATTTTCATGCATCACATCCATTTTGAGGAATCATCCAAACCAATTAGACAACCACAAAGAAGACTCAATCCACTCATCCTTAAGGTAGTTAGGGAAGAGATCACCAAGCTTCTTCAAGATGGTATTATCTACCCAATTTCTGATAGTGAATGGGTTAGTCCAATTCAAGTTGTACCTAAGAAGGGTGGGATAACTGTTGTCACAAATGAAAATGGGGAGGTAGTCACAACTCGAGTGAAGAACAAATGGCGTGTATGCATAGATTATTGAAAATTTAATGCTGAAACATGAAAAGATCACTACCCTCTTCCATTCCTTGATCAAATGCTAGAAAGATTAGTCGGAAAGTCACACTACTGCTTCCTTGATGGATACACCGGCTATTTTCAAATCCCAATCTCACCTCAGGACCAAGAAAAGACTACTTTCACATGTCCCTTTAGAACATATGCATATAGAAGAATGCCTTTTGGACTTTGCAATGCTCCTGCAACATTCCAGAGGTGTATGATGAGTATCTTCTCCGAATTCATTGAACACTGCATGGAAGTCTTCATGGATGACTTCACCATTTATGGTGAGTCATTTGAATCTTGTTTAAATTCACTCTCTCTTGTCCTCCAAAAGTGTGTCAAGTGCAACCTTGTGTTAAATTTTGAAAAATGTCACTTCATGGTTTCAAATGGGATTATTCTAGGGCACATAGTTTCAAAAGATGTTATTGAAGTCGATCCTGCCAAAATTGAAGTGATCCAATCACTTCCTCCACCCACTTCTGTTTGAGACATCCATTCATTCCTCGTTCATGACGGTTTATATCGGAGATTCATCCATAACTTCAGTAGGATTTCCCTCCCACTCACTTGGTTACTCCAAAATGATGTCACCTTCCATTTTGATGAGGTTTGCAAGAGAGCCTTCATTGAACTCAAAACTGCTCTTACATCTGCTCCGATAATCCAACCCCCAGATTGGTCCTTACCCTTTGAATTGATGTGTGATGCTTCTGATAGAGCTGTTGGGGCTGTTCTTGGTCAAAGAAGAGAAAAAATTCCTCATGTCATCTATTATGCCTCAAAAACATTGGATGAAACTCAATCTCACTACATTGTGACTGAAAATGAACTTTTAGCTGTGGTTTATGAATTAGATAAATTTCGGCCCTATCTCTTAGGTGCCAAAATCATCATCTTAACATACCATTCTGCTATTAAGTTCTTACTCAAGAAAAGTGATTCCAAACCAAGGCTAATAAGATGGATTCTAATGCTCCAAGAGTTTGACCTTGAAATCAAAGATAGACCTGGAAAAGAAAACCTTGTGGCTGATAACTTGAGTAGAATTCCTAATTCTCCTCATTCTGAAATCATTGATCCTGAATTTCCAATTGATCACCTTTCATCTCTCACTCCAAAACTACCATGGTATGCCCCAATTGTAAATTACTTGGTTTCTGGTGTTTTTCCTGAAAATTTTTCAAAAGAACAAAAAATGAAGTTGAAAAGTGATTCAAAATACTATTTTTGGGAAGAAAATAAACTTTGGAAAACTAGGGCAGACATGGTAATTAGGAGATGTGTTGATGAAGATGAATATTCTTCCATCTTAGAATTCTGTCACTCACTTCCCGGAGGTGGCCACTTTGGACCACAAAGGACCTCCCGAAAGGTCCTAGACTCTGGATTCTTCTGGCCTTCACTCTTCAAGGACTCACATGATTTTTGTCAATCATGTCCCACTTGCCAAAAGTTTGGTACAATTTCAAAGATAAATGAAATGCCCCAAAAGCCTTTAATTTTTTGTGAAATCTTCGATGTTTGGGGCATCGATTTCATGGGACCATTTCCCCCTTCCAATGGATTCTCATACATTCTTCTTGCGGTCGATTATATTTCAAGGTGGGTTGAGGCCAAACCCACTAGGAATGATGATGCTCATACTGTTAGTGAGTTCCTAAAGACCCACATCTTCCAATGATTTGGCACACCACGTTCCTTGATCAGTGACTTAGGAACCCATTTTTGTAATAGAACCATGGAAGCTCTTCTGAAAAAGAATGGGGTTGTTCATAAAACTTCAACTGCATATCACCCCCAAAAAAATGGTATGGTTGAACTCTCTAATAGATAAGTGAAAAGGGTACTTGAGAGAATTGTTAAGCCCCCTAGAAAAGACTGGCTTGAGAGACTTGGTGAATCCCTTTGGGCTTATCGAACTGCCTATAAAACACCCCTTGGGATGTTTCCTTTTAGGCTAGTTTTTGGTAAAGCGTGTCACTTACCAGTTGAAATCCAACATAAGTCTTTTTGGGCTGTGAAAACCTGTAATTTTGATTGTGAAAAATCTGGTGAAGAAATATTGTTGCAATTGGCTGAACTGGAGGAGCTTCGACTTGAATCCTATGAGAATTCCAATCTGTACAAAGAGAAGGCTAAGGTACTCCATGACAGACTCATCCTGAGAAAGGTATTTCATGAAGTTGAAAAGGTAATGCTCTTCAATTCTCGATTTCGTCTTCATCCAGGTAAGCTTAATTCTCATTGGGAAGGTCCTTTTGTTATTACTAACGTTTACCCATTTGGTGCAGTGCAAGTCCAAGACCCCTCTTCCAAAAGGACATTCACGGTTAATGGACGTCGGTTAAAGCATCACCATGAGAGGACATTCAATCCTGTAACAACATCAACTTCCACTGGATCCCCAACTTCTCTAGCCGACCTAACACTCGATGGAGAAGTCGATCCACCAAATCTAAACCAGGGGGCACCTCTTTCCCTTTAACTCTCTCTCTATCTCTTCCTCTCTCAACCTCTTTCTTCTTCTTCCTCTCTCTTTCATTTTTTTTACCACTATATTCATCAAACCCTTTCTTTTTCTCTTTATTGTGTGGGTGTGTATTTTATAAAAACCTTAAAAACTAAAAAAACCAAAAAAAACACTATCACTTAAAAAATTAAAAAAAAAAAGAGTCATGCTTACTCACCATCGAGTTTTGAAATTTTGTCCAACCATTTTGGGGAGTTAACAGACGTGTTTTCATCTCAAAAATTTTTCATTTTCATCATGACTTTGGATAAAGAATTTTGTGTCAAAATTAACAAATTTTGAATGCTCAATTTTTGATTTGGAAAATGCTTTTCCTGAACTGTGAGGAACAACATTTGATTTCATGCCAAGGCCACCTATGGAAATATTTTCAAAATGAGTGTTTTCACCCCCATTTGTGGGTCTTGAGTTTGTGGACCTTCGAGCTGAATTTCCTACCTTAGTGTGTATTAATATGATAGAGGCATTTTCTGAACCACATGAAAATCACAATAGCCAAATAGCCTCCCATTTCCCTTACATTAATCCTCCTTTTGAAATCCCCTTCGAGCCTATGAAAACCTTTTCTTTGATAGCCACATTACAAGCCCAATACCTTATCCCACCCAATATCAACATGGATTTTCAATGCATAAGTTTTTGAAATTTAAGTGTGGGGGGGGAATGGATTTCATTTTTGGGTATCATTTCCTTACTTTCTGGTGTGTTATCATATGCTTGAGGGAAAGCATCCATTTTAGTGTGGGGGGGAGGTTATCATTCAGTGGGATTTGGGAATGTATTGTACAAATGATATTGAAAAGTGTTCAAAAAAAATCAAAAAAAAATCAAAATTCAAAAAAAAATCAAAAAAAAATCAAAAAATGGGTTGTGTCTTGGGTAGGTCAAAAATAACTCTTCTTCAACCTTTGATCTTATTATAACTATTACAATTAGTGTCGTGAGGAGATCAAACATGGGTTGGGATATGAGTGTGAGATCTGTTTCAAGGTCAACTTTTGAAAAAACAAAGAAAAAAAAGGAAAAAAAAGAACACTTGCATTATATTCTTATATCATTGGGAGAAGTTTTGTGTCTTGTAAATATTCCATCATCTCATTACCTTCATATTTTATTCCTCTATTGTGTCTTTCTTCACAAAATCATTCCCTTGTAAATATGTGTTTTCATTTCCTTCCATGTTTTATTTCAAAAAAATGTGCATTGCTTTTTCTATGTTGGTATTTTAACCCTCTTCTTCGCTCTCTTGGACATTATATTCCTACCGTCCCATAGCCACAAAAAACCCCCTTAAAAAGACCTCTTGATTCTTGTTCACTTTGGATAGGGATTGTAAGCTGAGAGCTCTTTTCAAACTCTAAGATTTTCACTTTTGGTTGGTGAAAGAGTGAACCTCCACAAATGAATTTTATCATCTTGAGAGGTGTGAGTTTTGAGTGTCCACATTTTCCATTTCTAAATTTGAGCATGAAAAAATGAATTAGTTTTGGAACATTGTTTCTGTAACAACTTGTGGTGGAATTCAAAATGGATGAGTGAAATAGTCTAAACCTCCCCTGATTGGAGAAAACAAAATTTTAATATCTGTTGGTGAGTAAAAATGATTTTGTCATGTTTTTATATTTGTTGCACATGAGTACATGCACAAAACTAAGTGTGGTGGAGTTGATGTTATTAATATTTTCATGACTTATTATATTCCCCTTTTACTGATTTTATATGAAATGTGCATAATTTGTGTGAAATATTAATGTTTTAATATTAAGTATAATTTTTGAGCATTTTTAGAAGTAGTGCAATTGAGTCAGTTTAATGTTTTAATAATAATTGTCACTATACTGATCCAAATTGTGTGGTTTTTGTTTTTTAGGATTCTCCTTTTAATATACAACATTTCATTATAATGTACCATGAGCCAATTCTGCCATTTGAAGGGTCATATGGTCCTCACAAACAAGACCAAAGAATCTGTGAACAAACTGGACCAGCCTTGAAGATTGATTTACTGGGCTCAATACAGAAGTCCAAAAACATTAAATCTCCACCATAATTCGGGGGACACTATATGTCATCTTGGATAAAAATTTCAAGGCCCAAATCCAAGTACAAGGGTCCCAAATAAATCTTTGAAGTCCAGCCCACCATTCTGGAAGATAATTAAAATCAGTATAGTATGCATGACATATCTCATGATGTAAGAATCAAATCGAGCTGAGATTTTTCAGTATGAAATAGGAGATATAGACGGCCGTATTTGTTGAAGAAACCATTCGGATTTGAAGGCATATTCATATTCAAAAACCCTTTCACATTATGGACTTCAAAAAGACTGGATTGAAATGGACAGTTTAACTTTGTTTAATCAACCGGCCATAACTTTTGATACGTAAGTCCAAATGACTCCAAATTTTGAGAGTAGTCGGACAACATTATTGTATACAACTTTGAAGAATGAGATATTTGAAGATTCGGCTGTCTGAATAGCCAAATTGGAGATTCAAGTGGAGGGACAGGTTGGGAATGCAAACAGTCCACTCCTTGGGCTATAAATACTCTCCCCTTCTCTCCTTGAGAGGGGTTGGCATTTCAGAAGAGAGGAGAACATATTGGCAGGACCAAGGCCTTGCCAAAGGCTTGAGAGGATCTTCCATACTCAAGTTTTCACTTGAGAGACCTTTCCTCCTCTCTTTGTTTTCACTTAATTTCGTGTTCTTCATTTTTTGTAATTTTGTAAGTCTCTTTCTTTGTAATTCTGTTTTAATGCAAGTTACTTCTTCAATATCTCTTATTCTCATCCACCTTCTGTAGTTTAATATTTATGTTCTTAAAATAGTTTAAATTCAGTTGAATCATCTTCCCTTCTTTTGCTTCCTCATTCAATCGAAAATCCGTTTTTAATTATCATCATCGTTCGTGTGTGTGTGTCGACGTACCACTCTTTTCTAATCCCTTTCTTTTTCTTCTATTCTTAATTTATCATCATAATTATTATAACCAGAATATTAAACACCCAAATGGCTGAGTAAATATCTCATTGGGGTGAGTTATAATTTAGGGATGTTAAGTGATTGAGAGTATTTGTTCGATGAGTATTCGTTAATTTAACATTGTGTCTGTTGGACTTAATTTGTCATGGATTAATGACATATTTTGTTTAGCATGTGGTTTCCATGGATTATTGGAACTACAAATACACTACCATAAACATGTACTGATTGAGATTAAAATCCTAATTAAGTTAAGGCTTGGATTAAAGCTTTAACACTTAGGAATTCTAATCGATGTCAACTTGTGAAGTGGGTGTTAATTTAAATGCAATATAAAGCAAAGCTCAAGAATATCACAAGCTTAACTCCCTAATAATGAACTCACCCCAATCTTTATCAATTTGTTGAATCAAACATCATCTATAAATTATTTCATAAGCTCTGCAAACCATCCCCCCAATCAGAATACAATTAACTAAAAACAAACGACTATTTCAAAGTATCATCGTCGAGGATTCGACTCGAGTGCTGCTATACACATTAGCAGAGCACCGGAACTTTGACCGGTCAATAGGCGACAATCGGCCGTGCGTTTCAGGAACCCACAACTATGACATGACCAGCACCCCAAACACCTAGTTTTGTTCAAAATTGAATGACGGAAGGTCGTAATGACTTAATATTACTTTGAGGGTTTTGTGTTTTTATCTCTCGACGAATGTGATCTATCTATATTAAACTTCTTCATCTATGTTGTCGCGCTCACAACTGAACTTTTAATAGAAAAACATACGCCACTTCTTTATGCATTTTGTTATCTATTATTTTATGTATTTCTCACGCTGTTTATAAATGTATAAAATAATAAATAAATGCATAAAGGTAAACTATTACCCGACTGGTCTTAAGCATCTAAACGATCTATGGGGCATCATACCTAAGTTGAACCTTGACTCTTGATGCAGCTTGCCCTCGTCTTGTATGTTCGCTTCGCATTCAAAATATCGCTTGTCTTGGTGGGGTTCACGTCACGTTTTGGAGTGTTGCCTCATCTAGGTGGGATCCACGTGTCGTCTTGCATCATCTTGCATTGTCTTGATCAATGTGCACTGCCTCGTCTTGGTGGGGTCTGCTTCGTTCATCGTCTTCATCCGAAATACAAATATACTTGCGTGCAGGCGAGGGGAACTAGGGGTATAAATGTACATCAGGTAAATTGGGCGCGCAGACCCTTATACATTTTAACAGAAAAAGATGATACACGTACCGTCATTTAATTAATTACAAACATCGCACACAATTAAAATAATTAATTAAATAAAATCCACATACACGAGTCGGTGCTCAAGACCAGAATGCGGGTAAAATAAAGCGCGATAAAATTAAAATGCATTAAATAAGTACGAGGATTATTTAATTAAATTAAATGAATTAAATAATTCAAATAATTTAATTAATTATCAGCCCATTAATTAATTTAATTTTAATATCAAAATTAAAGTAATTTAACTTAATACAATTTAATAATCAAATTGAATTAATTTTCATTCAGGTATTAAAATTATTAAACAAAATTAATTTTAATTAATTTAATTTAAAAAACTAAAATTAAATTAATTAATTTTGATTAATTTAAATTGTTCGGTCCCCAAAACATCATTACATGGTCTGTGCGGGTCGGGTCAAACCCACGCAGGGTCCTTACGAGGTCATAGAGGGCCAAACTAGGTTGGGCTGATCGGCCCAAACGTGTTCGAAGTAAGGCAGGTCCGGCTGGACCGTTTCGGTAGATAAAAATAACTTACAAGATACCTCCTCGCTTAGACTAAATCCTGCGGGGCCGTGGTTCTGATCAGGTCTGGCCAGCGTGGCCCGAGCGGCGGCGCGGAGATCTGCGCGTAGCCGGCAAGGCGTGGGGCGCTGTGGCCGTTCCAGGCAGGAGGTGGAGACCGGCTTCGACGGGAGCTGGGTTGCAGGCGAGGGTGACGGCTAGCGGTCCAGCGGTGGTGCTGTGGCGCGGTGGAGGCCTGGTGGACGGATTCGGAGGGAGCAGGCCAGCGGCTACGGGGAAGGCGGTCGCTCGGGGTCTTGGCGGGGCGGCGACGTGCCTGACGGGCCATGGCCATGGGGAGCTTGGGTGAGGCGGCCTGTGCTGCATGCTACGTGGGAGCTTGAAGACATCCGTTGGGTAGAGGTCGGCTCTCCCTTTTCCAGCAACGGAGAAGACTGGTGCGGCAAAACAGCGGCAAGTCGCGAGGTACAAGGAGTGTGGCGCGGCGCTCCGGCGGTCGGGCCTCCTGCGGGTTGCGTGTGCGCTGGGCGGAACCCAGCCAGCCGGGAGGTGAGACTGGGCAGCGACCGGGAGGGCCAACCCTACGACATGCCGAGCCAGGCGGGAGGTGAAGGCCCCTGTTGCGTGGGTGCGTCGGCGAGGAGTGGGATGCGGGTGGCCGAGGCCGGTGCTGCCTGAGCGGGCTGGCAGAAACGGGATGAAGGAGGGTGACGTGCTCGGTGGCGGAGGACACGGGTCGCCATAGGGGAGGGCGTCGGGGTCTAGCGGGAGGCGGTGTTGTGTGGCAGGCTCTGCAGGGGGCGGTCGGCTGCAATGCAGAGGGAGGCCCGGCGGGGTCTGCATGTGAGGCGCTCTCTGGAGGCTTGTCCAGTAGACACAACAGGGGGTCCACCGGACTCCCTTTATTTTCCTTTTTTTTTTGTTAGTGCATGCACTGCCACAGTGCCACTTGTTATTAATTTTTTACTTTTTAAGAATTCTTTTAAAGTTTTTCTCCCCCCACCTCTTTTTTTATTTTTTTTATTTTGAGTCAAGTCATTCCAAAATTTTATTTGTGGTCTTACTCCAAAAAATTCAAAGTCTCCTAATTTTTATTTCTAAAGGCTAAATAGCCTTTTAATTTAATAATAATAAAATTATTATAATAAAATAATAATTTATTATTATATTATTATTATGATAATAATATAAATATTATTATAATAATAAAATTATTGTGCAAATTACGAAATTATAAAATTTATAATTTTGCATATAATTTCAATCATATCCAAAGGATGATCTAAACTTGATCGGCAATTTAGAATGAATTAAATTTAATACCCGCGATCAAACCACAAATTCGATCCAATCTGAAAATTTAAAATGACCGTAACTTGGCCGTTCGAGATCAAATTGGCGCGCGGATTGAATCGCTGGGACCGTTTTTGAATGCTCTACTTAATTTTATGCAAATTAATTTTATTTGACTTATAAAATCTATGTGATCCCTCTGATATCACTGAAAGGTTTCGGGGCCCACATCGGAAGTTGGTGGGCCGGGGTTTTTAAAATTTTCATCGGCGGGACGACGAAACTTTTCGTCGCTGACGATCCGTGCCCCTGATAGGTTTGAGGATCTCGCATAAATTGTAAAGAGCGCAAAATTAAAATGAAAACGTAGCCGTTTCAAATCCGAAGTTGTGGTCAACTACAACTAGTTGATGGAGATCGTCACTTGAAGGATACATAGCAGGATCCCTTTAGATCGTCCACACACGCTTCAAAAACCTGAGGGAGAATCGATCGTCAAATTTTGGGTGCTAGCACAAAGATCTGACGATGCTTTCAACGTCTCGATGATCACCTCATCGAGATGCCTTCGATGCTTGAGAGATTTCTTAATCCGAGCTTTTTGGATCGAGAGCTTCTCTCTCTAGAGAATGGGAGGAGAGAGAGTCTCTCATTTTCATTCCATGAAAATGAGTGAATAGTATGAATGACCACACATGAGAGAGAGCCTCCTCTTTATATATAGTGGAGTTGGTAAATACCCAGTTGGGTTCCCCGACCCCCGTTTATTTCAACGTTCACTAAATAAATAATTTCAACGAAATAAACTGCGTCAATATTATTTATTATTTTTATCACATACTTGTAATATATATATATAATATATTACGTGATAAAATATGAGTCATTTAACTCGACTCACTGTCCCTCTTAATATTAAACAAACCTTGAATATTAAAATAATATTCGTTCGATTAATATTTTCTCGTATTTACTAAAATTCTAAATACATTAAATAAATTCAATCCCAAATATTCATAACTTGAATATTAATGAATTTATTTAATTCTTTTGGTGATCGAAAACTTTGGACAACACTCGAACCCCATGACGGGGCCCACCATGTCCATATACCTATTCATCTGAATAGGGTGGATTCTTGAATACACTATTGTGTGTGACCCTCTAGGCCCTTATCTTGATAGCAGTGATAAAATTCACAGACTAAGAGCGCAGTCTAGCAACCCATCATGACCCCTAAAGAGATAAGGATAGTCATAGTAATGACAACCAACCTACAAACACTAACTGTGTAATATAATCTCTTTGCAATTAAATATCTCATAAAGTAGGATGCACACTAGTGTCATCACCCTTTTCTTGCTTTATTTATTTATTGATCTATCTGGATGGATTTGCCTTCCGACTGCTTTGGCCAAAGACTTATGAAGGTAGCACCATCCTGATCAACCAGGCCTGGGATATGCAACTTCCTAACTTGGAAGCGACAAATCATTTCTTGACTTTTCAACCAATGTCATACCACCAACGACACACCCAACACAATCTACCTCGCCAAGATTTCAATACCATGGTTTTTTCCTTGCATCAAAGTACACAATCAAATGGTATACACTGATAATGATCTCAATTCAGGAGACTAATACACATGTTTGTAGATTGGAACAACCAATGACACCCAAAACATGTGGTGTTCCTATTAGCGGGTCTTTCCTCATGATCTCACTACTGGAGATCACCAAGTGCAAACTTCATGAGAAGAAGTCTTGATACTTATGAGCCCCCTGCACCTGATAGTCAAACATCTACTATGTCTAGTCAGTAAGATGTATCTAGACTATAGAACATATATTTAAGATTAATGTTATAGTATCTTGAGGTTCTCATTATAGCCTGGGATCTGTTATAACCTCTCGATATGATAATTAATCTTTGGAAATTACCATTATAAGAGTGGATGCAGAAAAGTATACACTATAATGGTAAGATAACATCATGTATAACTAACTGTATACATGATATGGTAATAAAAAAGTACCGCATAGTTGGGTATAGGGAACCCACTATTTCAACACTTGGATCATCCAAATTCTGCCCAAATAAGCTCCCAACATCCCTCCCTTCCTCCTAGAAGTCTTACCTTGGGCAGAAGACAATTCAAGAAAGCCTTTTGGCTCAAATCAAATGAAGTTACTTGATTTAGAGGTAACGTCTTCTCTCAAGTTCTATTCTTTTATTTTCCTTCTCCACTCCCTATACTCTTCTTATTCTTTGATTACAAAACAACACCATTATCCTCAATATACTAGGATATTTTTATGATAAGGATTTGAACTACACTTACACACAACTCGATCTAATGGATACAAACATATTGTTTCTGTGTACGGTGAACAACTGCCTCACGAAACGATGATTGTTCGATTTTCCCCTACCAGCTCTCATGGTGGCCATTATGATAGAACTATATATATATATATATATTATTTATATTGTCTCTATGATTCTGTAATTTTTATTTACAACATACCTTTATGCTTTCCATGATGTGTAAATATGATAATTTCATTTGAGGAAGTGTGGACTACCGCCCCCTCAAAGTGATATGACTCGTTCATGCTATACATGGGACGTATAAAGGATGGTTTTATTAAACCTATGAGACATACATGACATAAATATAATACTGGTATTATAATATACATTTATATCATTTGAATATTATTCTTTTAATATGACAAAGAAATGAAAGTAGCGTTCATGCGTACGTACGACCTACTGTCTCCATAAACGGTCCATTTCATTTCTTATCTCCAAATATTATAGACTATTATAAATGCATATATACTGGATATATATGATATTTAAATCATGAATATCATTCTGGAGATGATGTACTTTTGACTACATGTACAATTTATATCAAAACAAGTTCATTTTCGACTGAAGTACCGAATATCGACAAAACAACTGATATTAACTTAAATAATTATGTAATTTTTATAATGTGGTAATAAGTGGTATTAAAGGAATAATAAACTTGAAAAGGTTCTGAAGCAAGTAGAAATTAGCTTAAGTTTATTATTCAGAAAGAACAAATAACATACGTGACGAGTTAGACTCATGGTAGGAGACTTCGTCTCAATCTCCTTTCATTGAGGCATATTTTGATAATATACACCTCCTTATTTTATACGGTGTATAGTAAACCCCTTTGAATTTTAATTTCATTCAAAGTGAATCTTTTTTTCTACGAAGTGTTTTTCTAATCGACAAAAGGAATTTTTTTTAACGTATGTGGCGACAACGACTTCTCTACCACCATAACCCTTATTTGATATTTGGTTTCCTTTATAAGCCTTAATGTTTTCAAAAGGAAAAGAAATACCTTATTCCATTTTTGGGTGTTTTGGTATTGAAAATGGTTTTTGAAATGGATTGAGTATTTCAATATCTTGAAATGATTTCTTGTGATTTTAAATGAAATGTTATTAGTGAAATGTTGATATTTGTAATATTCTATGTGTTATGATTATATAATGGTACTTGGACATTTGATGGATGGTTACGTGATAAACCAATGATGGGTGGTTACGTGATAAACCAAATGACGGGTGGTTCCGTGATAAACCAAGTAAGTGTGGTTGCGTTATAACCTCCAACGCATTGAGTATGGAAGTCAACTGTATGACTATTCTATTTAGTGATATGTGTGGAAGTCGAATGTATGGTTATTCCATTTAAGTTTGTTTATGCCCCAAGTTACCTTTATATGTTACTAGTACCCCGCCCGTGTATTCACACGGTGCTATAAAACAATTCTTATTTTCATTAATAGAATACCATTTTTAGAACTTAATAATTCATATTCATATTAAATATATTTAAAACACAAATGTGTGGTACATGATTGTTAAATAAAAGGTTAATAAATTGTTGAGAAATCATAAACATAGTAGTAAATATTTAGTTTGATTAATAAGAAATATAAATTTATATTAGACATTTATTATGGTGAAATCAATTACATCAATAAAAAATTATTGAAATGGAGTAAATAAATTTTGATCATTATAATTTAAAGTTGGAATGATTTTCATGTAAATAAAAATAGAGAAATAAAATGGTTGGATAAGTAGGCTGGGTGAGGCTGAATTAAATAGAGGTGAAGGGCCTGACATCACCATGACCATCATCTGAGAACCATGTATCCAATGTCTTGATCCCACCCAAAAGGCTAGGACACAAGAAATGTGAAACCTAAGGGGTAAAATTTTATGAGAGGGGATGCCATCGAACTTTATTACATTAAATCTCCCCTAAGCCCCGGTTGCTCCCTGTGACATTGTATCTCTTTTTGTCGAATAAAAATCGTATTTTGGAGTGGAGTGGTATGTTACATGAATTTGTGGAAAGATCCATTAAACATGTCACCTTGTAATTAATCTTCATTTTCCAAAACATCCACCATGTTTTCTTGCATACAAAATAATGTTTAAAAATAATAAAAAATTAATGAATTTTGAATTATGTTTGAAATTATGAATGTTAACATAAAATTGATTCTTCAAAACCAAGAAAAGATAAAAATATGTTTGTTAACATAAAAATGCATTTCACATAAGGTTGTTATTGTTAATTAATGTGGAATTGGAATAATATTGAATGTAACTCAACTGAATTTGAAAAAAACCCATATAGTGAATTGAGAATATGCATATTATGAATAACAAAGGACTTAATTTATAATAAGTAATATGCATATAATATGTATGCGGTATGCGGTATGCATATAATGAATATGTAATCTGCATATAGTAACTATGTAAAAGTAATTAAATATATTACTAAATGTAGTTTAACCATGTTCTGTTTTCAATTATAATTTCTATAATATGTAATATACGTATTTCTCATATTAAAAATTCAATATTACAATACTAATACTTTGTATATGGTCTTTCAACATATAGGAAGTACCTGAAATACCAATTGCAGTTAGATGAAAAATAATATACCTTGTTTGCAATTTTATATTAGTATGCATATAAGTTAAGGCTGATTTCTTATTCAGCATATGAAACACCTCCTAGAGATTTCTGAAAACAACATCCATAATCATCATTTCAGATATTAAGCACAAGATCTAGAAACAATTTTATAGAAACACTTATTAGTTATTATAAGCAGCTTCCAAAAAATATTAATATTTCTGTATAATTATGTTGATTCTAATGGAGTGTACCATAGGTATTCAGGTTGAGAAGCTGCATGGATGAAATTCTATTTATGAAAATCCATGATTTATGAGGCATTTTCAAATATGTCTAGAACTTTAAAACTATATTCAAATAGATGGTGATGATTCTGGATGTTGTTTTCATAAATCACCAAGGAAACTAACAATGTTTAGGGTTTAAACAGATGAAGCTTCCACCTGAATCATAAACTCATCATTATTCAATATATACACCTATGTAGCAATCATTTTTTTATGTATTCAGTATGCATATATTGAATATGTAATCTGAATATAGTAAATATGTAAAATGCATTAAATATAATAATAAATATATAATAACCATGTTCTATTTTCAGTTCTCTTTTCCATAATATGTAATATACAAATTACTCATATTACAAATTCAATATTAAAATATCTATATGGTCTTTCTAGTTTAAAATACTATATTGACACCATATTAACTTATAGTCACTACATGAAACCCACTTGCACAGAAATGAGAATAATATACCTTGTTTGCAATTTGATATTATTATGCATATGATAAATATTAGATATTCAAAATTAGTAATACAATATTAGTGGGCATGTGATGAATATGAAATCCGCATATATTGAATAAGTAAAATTCAATCAATATACTATTTAAAAATCTAATATGGGAAATATCTATATTATATATTACGGAAAATAAAATTAGAAACACAATATTTGATTGAACTCAAGAAATCCTACCATAGCTCTTAAATCAGATGGCGAATGAGGCAGACCAGGCAGAGGCGCTGGAGGCAGAGCAGGCTTAGGGAGACTGAGGTGGACCAGGTGGAGGTGGTGAAATATGAAAGAGAGAACATGTGAAGGGCAAACCAAACCTGAAAATTAAAAAGGAAATGAGGGAAGAGGGGATATATGAAGGAAATATGAACTTGAAGTACAAAAGGAGAAAGTGGGAAGAGGGAAATCATCCTTAAATCTCAAGAAATAGAGAAATAAATCTTTTAAGACTATGGGAGATCACCAGTACATAGAATCTTCAATGAACCATGTATTTTTCTGTCTATCGAAAACAATTGAGGGAAACAATATATTACCACAAAATATGTTAACATAAAACTATCATAAATCACCAACACCCAAATCTTCTAGGGTATGTAGGTGCCCACTAATAGTCTTCCAATGATAGACATGCAGAATACCACCATAAAATTGCATACATATGAAGAAAAAAAATCATACAATTTATCCTAAATTCATATGAGAAAAACTAACCACATTTTCAGTAATGCCTAAACTACATATTGTATATAGACTGGACTAATGTCTGAACTACAAATGGATTGGTTAGTCCATTGAATATACTATTTGAACTTCAAATGGATTTGTTAGTCCCTTGAATAGACAAAATGCATGTTCATTTTAATCAATTCATATTTAATGTATTGAAATTTTCCGAACTAACAAAATTACAGTTCATTTGCTTATTCAGTACTGCATATATACGTTTTTTGGTAAGACACATGTTGTATATGTAACATCCAATATTTCCAATTAGACCAACTTAAACCCATCTTTTGATATCATTTAATTAAATACAGTACTTGAAAACCTAAAATAAGAAATATCATGTTTTGATACCAACCTATATTAGATGAAGTTCTACAACATATAGTGTATCTTAATGTCCTGCACTAATTTTATCTGCAAGAAAAAATAGATAATGTGACAAATAGATAAGTCATGATTAAATAGAAAAAATTATTTATATATGAATATCACGTGAAACTAATTATGTGTCTACCTTAATCTACTATTAGTTTTGAAAAGAATGGAGTCAGGTTCCATATGGGTGATAACAACAACTCCATTACTATAAATGGATTATAAAATTAATTTTTAGTACTGTATGAACTGCATATTGTATACAGACCAAACTACTGTTTGAACTACAAATGGATTGGTTAGTACATTGAGAAGATTTTTTGAACTGCAAATGGATTGGTTAGTCTGTTGAATAGAATAAATGCATGTTCATTTTCCATAATGCATAATTAAAGTAATGAAAATTTCTGAACAAACAAAATGAAAGTTCATTTTATTATTCAGTACATCATATTTAAAGTAACAAACTACTGTGTGAACTAAATAATTTGGTGAAATTATAATGAACATTCATTTTATATGAACCATACCAATGGACTAACCAATCAATTTAAGGAATATTGACATTGTTAAATGAATGTAATGAAAATAGACATGCATTTTTTTTGTTCACTCACAGTGCATATCCTCTATTGTTTGGCCCCAAAACTTTTTTTGGTCACACACAGACTATATTTTCATTTAGTTGTCACACACAGCCTGTACTGAAGATGAAAATTATACTTCCAATCCTACCAATTATACCAACATAAACCTATATTTTTCCTTCATTTCACTAAATACAGTACTTTAAACAATGTGAGTGTATGATAGCCACCGAAACAGAGATTCTGTTATGTAAAAAGAGACTTTTTTTATCTAGAAATGAAACAATAACCTGTTTTATTGGTAAATTGGGATTAGAAACAGACAGAGTTAGATCTTCAATCCATTCAAGATTAATGTTCTTATTGATAACCCGAGTCTACAATTTCTGCATTGAATAATTACATATTTATACAAGATAAGAAAACTGAAAAGGATGCCAATGGATAAAAGAACTGGTCACTATTTGATTTGGTACGAGGCTTGTGACTCCATTAGAAGCATCTAAGAAATTAAATCGGATGAGGAAGAAGACAAACCTACTTTCCCATCTTGATGACAATGTATGGATGGTTGAGGATAACATCTCGAATGGCAAGATTGATGCCCTTCTTGACCCAACCCCGAAGGAGACCCATGAGGCTCTCCATCACGAATGTCGGGCGGACGGTGGGGGAGGTTTTCATCTCATTCCCTACCATCCCATCAAATCAGTTAGCAGGATAAATTATTTTCTAAACAGAATGACAACGAAACATCAACTTTACGACAAATCTGCAGAACATAAATTTTTTTCTTTAGATCACATTCCAAAGTAGAACCTGCAAGAACAGAAACATCCGCATATAAGATTCTCATTTTTTTGGACCCAAAAAACTGGATCATTAGATAAAACATAACTAAATTATTGATTTTATTATAGAACAAATATTCTTTATCATGTACAGTTTCATGATAACAATAATGGACTCTGTTTTGTTGATAATTTCCTTTGCATAATGGATGTGATGAAATTAATCACCTGGAAGTAGTAGTATTCCACATGACATCCTTGTTTCAATATAGGTCAGTGGCTTTTTCTCTATTCAAAATAGCAGCATCACCAGTTTCCCTGCTAAACAGAAGATATATATTCATTAATATACTAATTGTTATGTATACTAATCGTTAACTAAAACTTGTATGTCCATATATATGTGTGAAAGGGGCATCATTTCGAAGAATTTTTCTTGTAGTAGTATAAAGTTATTTCCATAAAAAATCAAAAATGTCATTCCCCATAATGAAATTCCTTACCATTCCATAACTGATATACTGCTTGCCTGCGATGTGAGATTAAGTTCTCTTAGTAGCAGCTTTTCCCACAAGAAAAGATCAACTGATCTCACAAAGAGACTTCATTTTCTCTAGAGTAGGAATCAACATTTTTTCAGTCTATGGTTACTGAATCAACAGTGTATTCCCAGCATTAAGTACCTAAACCTTTCTCATGAGTGGCTATGCTACATCCACTTTTCCTCCTCATCAAAGTTCCACTACTTGTTCAAGGAGGTTCTTTATTTTTTATTCTAGAACAGGTAGTTTCCCTTCCTTTTCAACTGAGAGTGGAGGAGGGGGTGTGACTTCAAATTCTTGAGCAAGGCATTTTCACCCATGCCTAACTCTTCTATCAAGAATCCGATTAGCAAAATATTAAATAACCTGTTACATAAAGTATAAATAGAGAACATTTTCAGTGTACTGCAGATTTATACTAATAACAACTGTAGGAAGATAAGGTTTGAAACTGAACCATTATCATTAATATCAATGGATGGTGGGAAGTGAAGCAAGGGTGACTTACCACTACTGAAATCATTCACTAATTCCATAGACAA
This sequence comes from Viscum album, assembly GCA_963277665.1. NCBI lineage: Eukaryota > Viridiplantae > Streptophyta > Magnoliopsida > Santalales > Viscaceae > Viscum > Viscum album. The sequence goes on from OY728120.1 coordinate 1,208,660,027, forward strand.
GGCATGAGGAAAATAGCTTAAACTACCAAAAAACCTGTGTTGAAGACAACAAAAGCACCCCCAAGGATGCTTCTTAAAGAGGGCGGTGTAAATCATCAAAAACATTGAAAAGAAAGTAGAAACACAAACCTAGACATTTGTTTATGCTTCCAACAATAGTATGATTCGATCATTAACAGGCATGTGAGGTGTTGCCCAACTTTTTTCCTACCTAGAAAACACAAAAAAAATATGTTATTAAATAGTAAAATAACTAAAGGAACTAAAATAAAAGATAAGGGATAATATTTTTAGGGTTTAAAACCCTGAACAGGTGCTGTAGTTAACCTGTCAAAAGCTGGAGAGTTCCTGCTGGTCAACCCCAGTCCAATAACGAGTGTGGTCTTATGAGTAAGGGACAATATTTTTAGGGTTTCTCCAAATGTTTCATGGTTATAAATTTAAATAGAATAAAAATTATAATCAATCAATTTCCTAGGGGAAACTGATTGATTTTGGAAGGATAGATAAACTATAAGGTATTAACAGTGAGAGATCAATGATTCATTAACCATGTTGCATAATTCATAATTCTTAATGATCATAATGAAAAAATAGATGCATAATGTACAATGAAAAACATTATGGATATTAAATAATGTTGAGGCCAAATTTTGATCATATTTCAATAATGAAAAAATAGAATGCGTAGTATGGAAAACTTGATATGTAACTGAATGGAAATGATTTTTCATAAATGTTAATATAGATGAAAAAATAGGCTGCATGTTTAAAAAACAGAATACATTATGAATTATTCTAAATAGGACAATTGTGTAAGCCGACTCATACGCAAATGAATTACCTAAAATGAAGAAAATAAGTTAAAAAGCATAAGTAACAACATTATTATCATGATTAGTTATAATTTTTAAACTCGAAAAACCTAAAAAAACAAAAATGAAACATAATTTAATTTAATGAAATTGATTTAAAAAAGGCAACAACAAAGAAAAAACAATTTTAAAATATTTACCAGAAATAAAGAGTCACAGTGACAGAAAATAGTGGACAAGAGCCGATAATTGAGCAGTAAGCAATTAAAACACTGGAATCAGAATAATAGTTGAATCATTGGGTGAGGAGTGGGGCGTTCATAGAGGACTATAACATCTATTTTTTGGGTTTATTGGAATAAATCCTATTCTTTTTAATTTATGGTGTCATGACACTATTAGGAGGGGGATGGGGGAATTTATCTTCCATCTCATACCTCGTACCAGAGAATATGGGAAATTCTCATCTCTAGTCATGGCCATAACTTCCATGGAATTATACAAATCAATTAGTTCCTACAAGGGAGAGGGATGAGGGTCATGAACCGGAGGCTCTAAAATATTATAATTCACTTTAGGGACCACTTCACATGATGTGGAAGAAGAGGACTACATTGCTGGATGAATCAGAGACACCAGGTGAGTGAAAACTTTCACTTCTTGAACCTCAATAGGGGAAGAAATAAGAATATTTAGTAGACATAATGATGGAATCACCCCAAGATATTGGTTTGTGGTGAGGGGGAAGATCCTGAATCATTTACAGGGAGAGTGGGGAGAGGAAATTCCATGAATTCATCCAGATAACTAGACATCCAATCCTCATAAGATTATTTAATTGAAAGAATGCTCTTATGCGGGAGATGATAGAAGAAGATAGAGCGTGGAAATATAAATTCTTCAAATTTTTCATGGTTATAAATGTTAGGAGAATAAAAATTATAATCAATCAGTTTCCCAGGGGAAACTGATTGATTTTGGAAGGATAGATAAACTATAAGGTATTAAAAGTGAAAGATCAATGATTCATTATCAATGTTTCATAATTCATAATTATTAATTCTCATAATGCAAAAATAGATGGATAATGTACAATGGAAAACGTAATGGATATTAAATAATGTCGATGCCAAATTATGATCATATTTCAGTAATGAAAAAACAGAATGCGTAGTATGGAAAACTTGATAAGTAACTGATTGTAAATTATTTTTCATAAATGATAATAAAAATTAAAAAAATAGGATACATGTTTAAAAAAATAGAATACATTATGGATTATTCTATGTAGGACAATTGTGTAAGTCGACTCATACACAAATGAATTACCTGCAATTAAGAAAAGAAGTTAAAAAGCATAAGTAACAACATTAATATCATGGTTAGTTATAATTTTTAAACCCAAAGAACCTAAAAAACATAAATAAAACATAATTTAATTTAATGAAATTTATTTTAAAAAGGTAACAACAATAAAAAAACAATTTTTAAATATTTACCAGAAATAAGGAGTTACAGTGACAGAAAATAGAGGATAGGAGCAGATAATTGAGAAGTAAGCAATGAAAACACTGGAATCAGAATAACAGTTGAATCATCAGGTGAGGATTTTTTAGATATCAAATTAGAGAATAAAATATTATAAAATGAAAAAAAACCTCATATAATAAGGTCATAAGTATGATGCACTGGAAAAAAAGATTCTATAAGAGAATTTAAGGTTTTTGAATTCGAGGGATGTAGGAATAAGATATTGAGTTGGAAACAATAAGCGTAAAAATGTATAGGCATATATGTGATCAATATTTGAGTTTTTAGTTTCATATCTTTAAAAAAATCATACATATGGTTTTCAAATCAATTGATCTAAATCAGTGGATGTAAAAAATCAATAAAAAATTAATTGCTGCTTATGGAGTTTATGGTATCATAATGAAATGAAGAAGATTCATACCTTCATATTCCAATAACTCAAGGATGTGACCATTTTATATTATATGTTTTCATGATGTTAAATGTATAGTTGAAATACAAACATGTGACAGTGAAAAAGAACCGTATTTTTTTATAGATAGAATGGAAATGAGCACAAAAATGTATATTTCTCAATTATAATATTTGAATACAGATAACAGTAAATCAAGAGTATAACCATATAACTGACTGGATGATTATTTAGAATTCCCATCTTTAGTGAGTCCACTATGATTGTAATCGAATACATTTATAAAAAACAATGAAAAAGACAGGAAATCTGCATGATTGAAACTGCAAAAAATGGGTATTGAATCAAATAAGTTACACATACCTAAAATGGATCACACATTGATGCATTGGAAAAAATAAATATAAACCATGGAATAAACTTTAAATGAAGAAATATTGACCAATAAAAATAAGTACAACCAGTAATTGGTGAATATACATTGTGAAAGAAAAACACTAATTTGGATAAAGATGAAAATTTAGAGGTTTACCGAGTGCAATAGGTCTATACCTGTAGGGGAGCCTAATGTAGAGTATGGAGGGAAATCCCAAGTGGTAGAGGCTGTGAATGAAATGGATAGACGAAGAGGATGTATAGTTAATCCCAAGCAACAACCTCGACACTACCGAGGGAAGCCCTGGAGGAGTGGAGGGGAACCGAAAGATGGAGGGAGATGCCGATCAGGGAATGTGGGAACCCTAGCTCGACTGAAGGTAAAGCTCGAGTGGTTGGAGAAACATAGTGAATTAAATATGTAGCATCGATGTGCAAGAAATCCTGACCCAAAAAAGGAGCTAAACGACACCGATAATGGATAGAATTATCAGGGGTTTGATTTGAAGGATGTTGTCAGAGTTCGTGCACGGCAATATTGAGCGGGAATCCATAGAGGGGTGAAGGGTAACTAGGATTTGGTTGAACACGAATAATGGGGTGTGCAGGAAGCGTAGGTCAACATGGGATGCAGTGCAAGCGAAAGGAGAAACTGAGGAAACTGCGTCTTGAAAAGGGAAGGAGGGGAAGAAAGGGTTTCAAGCAATGGAAGATGGAAACTGCAGTGTGATAAAACCCCAGATCGAGAGGAGACGATGCGCAAGTTGGAGGTGAACCCGTTGGAAATTGCGAGCAGATTACGAGGAAGGAAGAATGCAGGAGCAGTATAAAATCGAAACGGGGAGAGGGAAATCGCGATGGGGAGGCCGAGCCGGGGCGGGAGTGTGAGGGAGATAATGGTAGAGAAAGGGAGTGGAGTAGGGACGTGGAGGCATGAAAGCATGACACGTAATCAAAATAAGATGTGGAGGATTATTGGAATGACACATGGTAGTGGAGAATACCTAAGATTAGTATATATAAAGATATGTTTCTTTCTATGGGCTTTATGATAATATTTTGGTTACAAAAATGGTAAGCAATGAGCTTATATTCAGTGAAGTGTTTTTCTACTTCTCAAAGGTGAAAAGTATTACTTTATGATAAAGTTTTCATGGTTTACATGTTTTCGCAAGACTAACAGTTTTTATTCATTATGTATCCTTTACTGAGATTTTTATGCTCATCTCAAGTTTTGAAATGTTTTTTACAGGATATAAAGAAGAATAGAGTCAAGGATTAGATCAAGGAAAATTCATGATGTTTAAAACATGAAATGAATTTTTTTTCTTTTTAAAGAGTTTTTTTTATAAAAAAATGCAGTGAGTAGAAGTGTCTACTTGTAACATTCAAGTTTTTATGCATAAGTTATGACCTAATTCTCTAAATCTCTAAACTTGAAAAGATCCTTGATGTGAATTTAAAGTCAAATTATTGATTTATCTCAAGATTAAGTAATGTTTAAGGTTGGGGTCTTATATAAATCCTCCCAACCATCACACCCACAAAAATGGTAGGATCTAGGGAATGGTGATATCCATGTGGCCTAATTTCCTACCACTCTCAAAGCACTAAAAGGCTCAAGACAACGACCACTCCCATGGTGTGGTAAATCCCATAAATCCAAAACCCCACACCTGTCACGACCCGTCCTCGGGGCCCGTGCTGTGACTACCCCAAGCCCACCTTCCATAGGCTAGGGGCTGGCGACTAGCACCAAAGGCATAAATCCCTAAGCTAGGAAGGAATTGCCTTTATAAAAGTAAACAAACACAACAGAGTACGCAACAGGTAGTAAACACTAAGTAAACTGAATACAAAAGAGTGTGTTGGAAAGTAAATGGGCCAGTATACAAACCCAACTGAACAACGAGTACAAGTAAAAAGGGACAAGCAGTTGGAAGTAAAGAGCATCTCCTGGATCGTCCTCTGGGGTCCCTACCTGAAGGGTAGGTATAGATGACCACCTCACCTCTCACGTCTGTCAGTCTCCTCTGTGTGCCGTCTCGTCACAAGGTCCACCTCTGGGTACCGTCCAGTCGTGGCGCTCTCGGCCTCTGTCAACGCTGTCGGTCGTCTGCATCCAACACAATGAGGTGAGGGCATAGCCCGTGCAAGGGTGAGTATAACGATACTCAGTAGGGACCCCGATACCCACAAGGTCTCACAATATCCACTAAGGATAAACAAAAGAAGAAAGATACAAATACAAAGTATCAACCAACCCTACTTAGTTATATGCCCATACATATACCTAAGTTACCAATCACAGTCCGACTCCAACTCACGAGCCCAAGCACAACCTAGTCCACACAGGAAGTAAAGTCAATCACCACGATGATAATGGTTGAAATACATGACTCATCTCACACAGGTATGCCATAATTGTAGAGAGATATAGATGATCAGATGTAACCACTGGACCATCTAAGTTGTCAGATCCACACATGATACAGTCCAGCTAAGCTATCGGACCCACACAGGATACAGTCCAACTATCTCATCTAAGCTATTGGACCCACACAGGATACAGTTCAGCTATCTCATCTAAGCTGTCAGACCCACATAGGATACATGCCAGCTATTCTAGAGTAATAGAGATGATCAGATGTAGTTACTGATTCATCTAAGCTGTCGGACCCACACAGAATACAGGACCAACTACTCTGTCAGAATTGTCAAACCCACACAGGATTCCAGTACAGTTGTCATCATCATCAAACCCACGGAGGATTCCAGTATGATAGTCATCGCCGCAGTCGCAGCCAGCTCTAGGGTTCCCGCACACAGCACGCTCGATTCCGAGAGGGTCTTCTCCATGAGCAAAAAGGGAGTAGATATATCAACTATCACGAAGTCCTGAGTTGATGTATCCTGAAGTTCTGACTCATCAAAATAAACCCAACGAGACAGACGACGCGTCAATCGGACGCCTGGTCTGAGAGTTATAAGCATTTCTGCTCTGAGGGCCCAGTTGGTTTCGGGATCAAACCAACCCGGTCATACCCAAACTTCACCAAAAACTTGAGTGTGATATATTGAAACGACCATCTCGATACAAGGAATCCTACACAACTGACGGTGTATCGATCGGATGTCCGTATCTCAAGTTATGAGCGAAAAACCAAAAGTGGTATGAAGAGGGGGTCTGGGTTCGGTTCGACCCAGCCCAACCCACCCTGGGTCGGCCCGACCCGACAACTGTGGCCCGGCCCACGCACGGTGGCCCAGCTCATGCGGCAGGCAGCCCAGCCCACGCGGAAGGCGGCCCGGCCCGCGCGGCAGGCGGCCCGGCCCGGTGGCCGGCCTCGGCTCGGCCAGCTGGCCGAGCATGGAGCGGGGGGGCGTAGCCCCTCGGTTTTTGTAATGGTGGCGCCAGCTGGCACCGCCCGTGCCTCCTAGAACCCGCGGATGCGGGTTCCACTCCGCCGTTGCGGTCGGTGCCACGACGGTCTTCCACCGGCGGCGCATGAGGGGCACCACTGCCCCCAGGCGGCCAGCCGGTGCCAGTCGCCGGTGCCACCGCGCTTCTCCGCGGGCCACTGGAGTCTTTCCGGTGGTCCGTTTTGCCTTCCGCCTATGACTACAGCCTCCTTGGGTCCTGCCCTTTACTGCGACGACCTCAAATCATCGTTGTCCTTCCGTTCACCCGTTGCCCAACAAACCACGCATCAAGAACGAAATGGCGGAGGGTCCGGACTTGTTCGTTAGCCCATGCCCTCCGCATTAGAGGCTCAAACAAATGGCAAAATAATGAACCATAACATTCAACAAGAACGAGGGTATAATTTTATTCAATTGAAAATTATACAAAACTCCCTACCTCAATTCAAGGTATGTTGTCGTAGTCGCGGAAAACGGCGTCACGGAAGACGGTGTCGTTCCGTCAACGTCGGAGGGAGAGTCATTGTCATTGGTGATGTTCTTTGCGGGTGGTGTCTTCTCCCTTGACACAGAGGAAGAAGAAAGAAGAAGACGTTTGAGGGCCCTGTGTTCTTCGTTGAGAGAGTACGTCGTTCTTTGTGGGAAGAATGTTCTCCCTATTCTCCAAAGCTCCACCAAAACAAAAAGTGCCAACCCAAAAATAATAGCTTGGCTATTATTTTTATTCTTGACATGAATTTCAAAATAATTCAAATTTGGTGAGCCAATTAATTAATTGCTAATTAATTAAGTGAGTGTTGGCATCTTTAATGGAATTAGGTGAAAGGTTTAAGAGTTAAAGGGGGTTCATGGGAGTTTAAAGGGAAGGTGAAGAGTTTGAGTTCGTGTGGGACCCACCACACTTTATCATCTCATGAGAGGTTATGTGGGGGTAGGCCCCATCACCAATCTACCTTTGGAGATAATAACCACCAACTAAATAAAAATGTGTACTCACACATTTTTATTTAATTTTTAATTTTAAGTAGTAACCCCAAATTATAACTTCCATCCTGTATAAAACGCAACTGCGGTAAAGGTCCCCTTCAGCGAATACCGGCGATGTGAGTTCATCGGTGTCCTCAGATTTCAATTCCGAGAACCGGTTCAAAAGATAGAAAAACCCGCACGTACATTTACTGAACGTACCTGAACAAAACTTTAGAAATTGATTCCAGGTACACCGGGCCTCGAAATCAGGCGCCGTCAGAAACTGCGGACTCGTAAAATTCCAAAGAATTTAATTAAAAAATTTCCTTGAAATTTTCGGGTCTTTACATTACCCCCAGCTCAGGGCTTTACGTCCCCATAAAGCTACAACAAACACTAGAGAAACAAATGAGGATACTGAGCACGCATCTGAGTCTCCCGCTCCCATGTGATCTCTTGGAGGTTCCCATGTTTCCAGCAAATGCGCACAAGAGGAATCAACCATCCACGTAGGACCCGCTCCTGTCGATCCTCGATCTCTACTGGGACCTCCATGAAAGTCACCCTATCATTGATGTCCTGCTCCCCATGGTCGATGATGTGGGACGAGTCGTGCACATATCTCCTCAGCTGATATACGTGGAAGACATCGTGCACCCGGTGTAACTGAGGTGGAAGGGCCAGGTGGTAAGCCACCTCGCCTACCCTATTGAGGACCTGAAAAGGTTCGATGAATCGCGGAGACAACTTGTCGCCTCGGCCAAATCTCCACAGACCTCGTTGAGGTGAGACCCGTAGGAAGACGTGGTCACCATCCTCGAACTCCAGTGGTCTCCATCTCCTATCAGCATAGGAATTCTGTCTGCTCTGTGCAGTCTTCATCCACTCCTGGATGATCTGCACCTTCTCCGTCATAGCCTGAACCATATCTGGTTCTACAAGTGCTGACTCCCCTAGTTCAGCCAGCACAGAGGTGACCTGCAAGGTCGGCCGTACAGTGCCTCCTAAGGTGCCATCCCGATGGTGGAGTGGTAGCTGTTGTTGTACGCAAAATACACCAAGGGTAAGTGATCCTCCCATCTACGACCAAAGTCAAGGAAACATTCATGGAGCATATCCTCGAGGGTCTGAATGGTCCTCTCAGTCTGACCATCCATCTGAGGAAGGAAGGAGGTTCTCAAGCGAAGTTGCATCCCAAAAGCTTCATCTAACTCCTTCCATAGACGAGAAGTGAAATTAGCATCTCGATCGGAGATGATAGTCGATGGAACACAATGAAGTCGTACGATCTCTTGAACGTAGAGGTGTCCCAAGCTCTCTACTGAGTCTTGCTCTCTGATCGGTAAGAAGTGGGCCAACTTGGTGAGTCATTCTATGATCACCCAGATAGAGTCGTGTCCTCTGGATGTACGTGGAATTCCCATCATGAAATCCATGGATATTCCGTCCCACTTCCACTCTGGAACCTCTAAGGGATGAACCAAGCCTGTTGGAACCTGGTGCTCCGCCTTCACTTGCTGAAAAGTGAGGAATCGAGAGACAAACTCTACTACTGCTTTCTTCATACCTGACCACCAGTGTTGTCGTCTGAGGTCCTGATACATCTTCGCTACTCATGGATATACCGCTAGAGGGGAAGTGTGAAACTCCCTCAACACCTCCTCCTGTAGTGAAACTGGTACCATGGTACATCCTCTGAAGAGGATAACATGCACCCCACCTTCAGAAAACCCATCAGGTGCCTGCCCTGAGGATATCTGAGCACATCACACCTCACAGTCAACGTCCCCACGTTGTGCCTCTCTGAATCACTGAAGAAGTGGAGGAGTGACTACAGAAAGGATGCTTCATCTCTATCCACAAAGGATATCTACAATACGACTAGCTACTCTGTCACCTCTCCTAGTAGCTGAATGCCTGATCTTCTGTTGAGAGAATCTGCTACAACGTTCCCCTTCCTATGAGTATAGACTATCTCGAAGTCATAGTCCTGGAGGAACTCAAGCCATCACCTCTGTCTCAGGTTCAGGTCCTTCTGCGAGAAGATGTACTTGAGACTCTGGTGGTCAGAATAGACTGTAAAATGCTCGCCCCTCAGATAGTGCCGCCACATCTTCAAGGAGAAGACCACTACTGCTAACTCCAGGTCATGGGTAGCATAGTTCTGCTCATTCTGTCTCAACTGTCGTGAACCATATGTGATCACTGTTCTCTCCTGCATCAGGACACACCCGAGTCTGGTCCCTGATGCGTCGCAGTAAACTACGTACCCTGCGCCCTCCTCCGGTCGCCTCAATATGGGTGCACTGGTCAACCACTGCCTCAACTCCTAAAAGCTCTGCTGGTATCTCTCTAACCACACGAAGGGTTTCCCCTTCTTCATCAAAGCTGAAAGCGGTGCTGCAACTCTGGAGAAGTCTGACACAAATCTCCAATAGTACCCAGCCGGACCCAGGAAACTCTGCACCTCCATCACACTCCTGGGTGGATCCCAAGCAAGTACTGCCTCGATCTTTGCTGGGTCCATTGCAACTCCAGGCTCTGAGATGACGTGTCCCAAGAAGTGAACCTCTCGAATCCAGAACTGGAACTTCGAGAGATTACCATAAAGTTGGTGCTCTCAGAGTGTGTCTAGTACTACCCAAAAATGGTAGGCATGCTCCTCCTCAGTAGTCGAGTAAATCAGTATGTTGTCGATGAAGACTATGACAAATCGATCGAGGTAAGGCTGGAAGATTTGGTTCATGAGACTCATGAAAATTGTTGGAGCGTTGGTTACACCGAAGGACATAAACAAGAACTTATAGTGGCCATACCGACACCTGAAGGCCGTCTTCTGCACATCCTCGTCTCGAACTCTGAGCTGGTGATAGTCTGACCTGAGGTCTATCTTCGAGAACCATCGTTCTCCCTTGAGATAATCAAAGAGGCCGTCAATCCTTGGGAGTGGGTACTTGTTCTTCACGGTCACCTGATTCAGGCGACGATAGTCGACACACAGCCGTAAGCTCCCATCCGCCTTCTTAGCGAACAAAATCAGTGATTCCCAGGGTGAAACACTGGATTGGATAAATCCCTTTCCCTGTAAGTCCTCCAGCTGTACCCGCAGCTCATGAAGATCGGCGGGAGACATCCGATATACTGGAGTAGATATCGGTGTTGTCCCAGGGTACAAGTCAAATGTATAAGTCTACCTCTTTGCGAGGAGGTAGTCCTGGAATGTCGTCAGGGAAAACATCTATGTACTGATCCACCACAACAGGAAAACTCGGACTTCGCACATCAACTGCTCCGAGAATGAGATTAGCCAACTGATGTGTGATCGGCTGCCCCCTCCTCTGCGTGAGTCCATCCTACACTGCAAAGGCTCCCTTCTCACCAGTGAAGGTGAACCTGTCCCCATCCATGCAGATACACCGCACTTTTCACCTAATACAGTTGATTTGATAATGGACTGTAGATAACCAGTCCATACCCAAGATGACGTCGTAAGGCCTCGACGCCGCAACAAGAAGATCCCAGCCGAAGCTCTCGCCTCCTAGAGTAATCTCACACTGCCGACACCAGGGCGTAATTGTCGAGTCTGCTCCCATAGGAGTCTCTAGCCATAAGGATCGAGCCAACGGCTCTGTCGGAATCTCCAAGATCTGAACAAGGGCAGCGACAATAAAAGAATTACTCTCACCTATGTCTATAAGTACTACAACAAGGGTAGAGTAGACACAGATAGTACCTAAAATCATCTCAGGTGTGCCGTGGTCGTAGGCCTCGACTGCCTGGATCTGAGCCCGCCTCTGTCCGCCAGATCCCTGTCGTCAGGGTGGACCTCCTGGTGGTGGTGGTGGTAGAGCCTCGAAACGTCGTCCACCACCCGCTGCTTGGCCAGCTCCTCTGCCACGTTCGCCTGATCCCAGCGGACCACCACGGTCGAACCTATATCTCTACCTAGGAGGTCCCTCTACTGTCTGCTACTCATCTGCATGGTGGGTTGGGCAGTCACGAGCCATGTGGCCCTGCCCACCACATGCATAGCACTTCCTGCTCCTCATATAGATGACTCTGTCTCGTGTGCCTCGTACAACCGAACTCAAATCCTGGGGTCGCCCACCTGATGGCCTGGTCCTCTTGGACCTCTACGACATATGTCTACTACCGGCTGCAGAAGACTCCACTACGTGTCTCCCTGTGGTGGGTCTCGCTACTAATGACTACTCAGCGAGAAAGCTCTCCACTAGAAGGGTGCGCTCCAGCACCCCCGCCTACATCGGGATGCTGAGGGGAATCATTGAAGCCCTGATCTCATTCCTGAGTCCCTGCTCGAAGGTCTGGGCCCTGAAGAATGGGTCCCATACCATATCTGTGGAGTAGCATGAGAGGTCAATGAGCCTCACTGAGTACTGAGCTACTATCATGATGCCCTGCTGTAGATGAAGTAACTCCTGAATCCACACCGCACGAAGGGTGGTTGGAACAAACTCTGAGTGGAAGAGACTCTCGAAGTCTGTCCAGAGTAAAGATGCTTCTTCATGCACCTGGAGCATCAGGCTCCACCATCTACCTGTTGCGGCGTGCAGGAGACTCGCGATAAGGATCACCATAAGGTTGGATAGTGTCCCTACCAATCTGAAAACTCTCACGATAGCCTACAGTCAATCCTCAGCTGCCTGAGGGTCCATCTCTCCCTGGAACCTGGGTGGCCTCTGTCGCTAGAACTCGTACAACGCACTCAGGCAGCCTGTACTCTTTGCTGCTGGGGATGGTGGTATCGATGGCCCAGCGGGTAGTGGTACTGCTGGTGCCTCCGCTGTGATGGGGCCTTGCACCGAGACCTCGTTGCTCAGTGGGCTACCATCTCGTACGTAACTCGGAACCCTAGCTGGATGCCTTCGTGGGGCCATCCTGAAAAGAAACAAGTGCACCATGGTTAAACAGAATACCTGGTGAGCTGACAAAAAGTAATCACAAAGAAAAAATTTCAAAGTAAACACACACACAATCAGTGTTTTCGTGCACTGAGTAGGAAATCAGAGATCAGGGTCCTGGTGTATGGATATGTCGGCCGCCGCACCAACACTAGACACCCTGGACTGAAAACCACACTCAATACTCTTAACATTATTGCTTCATAGAAAATAATGACCAGAGTCATGAGTTTTTTGGTAGAACCGACTCCTTTGATACCAATTTGTCAAGACCCGTCCTTGGGGCCCGTGCCGTGACTACCCCAAGCCCGCCTTTCATAGGCCAGGGGCTGATGACTAGCACCAAAGGCGTAAATCCCTAAGATGGGAAGGCATTGCCTTTATAAAAGTAAAAAACACAACATAGTACTCAACAAGTAGTAAACACTAAGTAAACTGAATACAAAAGAGTGTGCTGGAAAGTAAATGGGCCAGTATACAAACCCAACTAAACAATGAGTACAAGTAAAAAGGGACAAGCAGCTGGAAGTAAAGAGAAACTCTTGGATTGTCCTCCGGGGTCCCTACCTGAAGGGTAGGTACATATGGCCACCTCAGCTCTCACGTTCGTCAGTCTCCTCTATGTGTCGTCTCACCGCAAGGTCCACCTCCGGGTACCGTCTAGTTGTGGCGCTCTCGACCTCCATCAACGATGTCTGTCGTCTGCACCCAATACAACGAGGTACATGCAAAGCCCGTGCAGGGGTGAGTATAACGATACTCAGTAGGGACCCCGAGACCCGCAAGGTCTCATAATATCCACTAAGGATAAACAAAAGAAGAAAGATACAAACACAAAGTATCAACCAACCCTACTTAGGTATATGCCCATACATATACCTAAGTTACCAATCACAGTATGGCTCCAACTCATGAGCCTAAGCACAACCTAGTCCACACAGGAAGTAAAGTCAATCACCACGATGATAATGGTTGAAATACATGACTCATCTCACACAGGTATGCCACAATTATAGAGAGATATAGATGATCAGATGTAGCCACTGAATAATCTAAGCTGTCAGACCCACACAGGATATAGTCCAGCTAAGCTGTCAGACCCACACATGATACAGTCCAGCTATCTCGTCTAAGCTGTCGGACCCACATAGGATACAGTCCAGCTATCTCATCTAAGATTTCAGACCCACACAGAATACAGGCCAGCTATTCCAGACTAATAGAGATGATCAAATGTAGTTACTGAATCATCTAAGCTGTCGAATACACATAGGATACAGGACCATCTACTCTGTCAGAACTGTCGAACCCACACAGGATTCTGGTACAGTTTTCTTCATCGTTGAAGCCATGGAGGATTCCAATATGCTGGTCATCATCGCAGTCGCAGTCAGCTCTAGGGTTCCCGCACACAACACGCTCGATTCCAGGAGGGTCCGCTCCACAAGCAAAAAGGGGGTAGATACATCAAATACCACAAAGTCCTGATTTGATGTATCCCAAAGTTCAGTCTCGTCAAAATAAACCCAATGTGACAGAAGACGCATCAATCGGACGCCCGGTCTGAGAGTTATAAGCGTTTCCGCTCCGAGGGCCTGGTTGGTTTCGGGATCGAACCAACCCGACCGTACCCAAAATTTTCCAAAACCTTGAGTGTGATATACTGAAATGATCGTCTCGATCCAAGGAATCATATGAAACATATGGTGTGTCTCTCGGAGGTCCGTATCTCAAGTTATGGGCGAAAAACCAAAAGTGGTCCGAAGAGGGGGTCTGGGTCCGGTTCGACCTGGCCCAACCTGCCCTAGGTCGGCCCAAACTAGGTCTGGACCGGTAGAGAATAGCCCGAACCGCGCGGCAGGTGGCCCAGACCACGCGGAAGGTGGCCCGACCCGTGCGGCAGGTGGCCCGGCCCGCGCGGCAGGCGGCCCGGCCCGCGCGGCAGGCGGCCCGGCCCGCGCGGCAGGCGGCCCGGCCCGCGCGGCAGGCGGCCCGGCCTGCACGGCTGGAGGCCCCACCCACACGGCGGGTGTCCCGGCCGCAGCTCGGCTAGCTGGCCGAGCGCGAAGCGTGGGGGGGGGGGGGATTGTAACGGCGACACTAGCTAGCGCAACTTGTGCCTCCTGGAACCCGCGGATGTGGGTTCCGCTCCGCCGCCACGGCCGGTGCCCCGATGGTCTTCCACCGACGGCACGTGAGGGGCGCTGCTACCCCCAGGCGGTCGGCCAGTGCCGGCCGCCGCCTCCGGTCGCCGGTGCCGCCGCGCTTCTCTGTGGGCCACCAGAGTCGTTCCGGTTGTCTGTTTTTCCTTTCACCTGCGCCTACAGCCTCCTCGGGTCCTGCCCTTCACTGCGATGACCTCAAATCATCGTTGTCCTTCCGTTCACCCATCACCCAACAAACCTCACATCAAGAACGAAATGGCGGAGGGTCTGGACTTGTTCGTTAGCCCGTTCCCTCCACGTTAGAGGCTCAAACAAATGGCCAAAGAATTAACCATAACATTCAACAATAATGAGGGTATACTTTTATTCAATTGAAAATTATACAAAACTCCCTACCTCGATTCAAGGTATGTTGTCGTAGTCGTGGAAAATGGCGTCGTGGAAGACAGTGTCGTTCCGTCAACGTCGTAGGGAGAGTCGTTGTCATTGGTGACGTTCTTCGTGGGTGGTGTCTTCTCACTTGATGCGGAGGAAGAAGAAAGAAGAAGACGTTCGAGGGCCTTGTGTTCTTCGTCGAGAGAGTACGTCGTTCTTCATGGGAAGAATGTTCTCCCTATTCTCCAAAGCTCCACCAAAACAAAAAGTGCCAACCCCAAAATAATAGCTTAGATATTATTTTTATTCTTGACATGAATTTCAAAATAATTCAAATTTGGTGAGCCAATTAATTAATTTCTAATTAATTAAGTGAGTGTTGGCATCTTTAATGGAAGGAAGTGAAAGGTTTAAGAGTTAAAGGGGGTTCATGGGAGTTTAAAGGGAAGGTGAAGAGTTTGAGTTAGTGTGGGCCCCACCACATTTTATCCTCTCATGAGTGGTTATGTGGGGGTAGGCCCCACCACCAACCTCCCTTTGGAGATAATAACCACTAAATAAATAAAAATGTGTACTCACACATTTTTATTTAATTTTTAATTTTAAGTAGTAACCCCAAATTATAACTTCCGTCTTGTACAAAACGCAACTACGGTAAAGGTCCCCTTAAGCAAATACCGGCACTGCGAGTTAATCGGTTTCCTCATATTTCAATTCCAAGCACCGGTTCAAAAGATAGAAAACCCCACACGTATGTTTACTGAACGTACCCGAACAAAAATTTAGAAATTGATTCTGGGCACACCGGGCCTCAAAATCAGGTGCTGTCAAAAACTGCGGACTCATAAAATTCCAAAGAATTTAAGAAAAAAATTTCCTTGAAATTTCCAGGTCTTTACAACACCATTCAACCCACTACTCATCTAACGCTTACCAAACCCAAAATGAACCATCCTATGATTTAAAAATATAATAATTTCCACATAACATAAACAAGGGGTGTTACATTCTCCCCAAAATTGAGCTTTCTATCCTCTAAAAGTTGGAAGTTGTCAATGTTTTGGAAAAGCTCTGTCCAATGGTCTTGTATATATTTATATGGTTCCCCAGTCTCTTCCTGAATTTGACCATGTTTTCATTATACCCACAACATAGATATATTCCTGCCATGTATGATCTTGTCTTTCCTATCTAGAATATGAATCAAGGTGTGCACAAATGTTATATCAGGCTCCATAGTAGCATAGTCCCAACTAATTACATGGTTATAGTCAAGCTGATACTTCAACAATTATGAGATATACAAAACATTATAAACCAAAATAAATATTGGAGGTAGGGATAATTGAAAAGCTACCTCACAAATACATTCAAGAATTTCAAAAGGTCCAATATACCGAGGATAAAACTTCACCTACTTACCCAAATGACAATGCTTGAACCTCAGAGAAACTCATAATTTACATGATCATCCACTTCAAAAGAATAAGGTTTTTGAAAATGATCTTCATATGATTTCTGATAGATTTAGGCAGTTTCCATTCTCTTCTTGATATTTTGTATCTTCTCATTTATCTAGGACACATGGCTTGATTTAATCATTGAGTCTTCTCCAACCTCTACCCAATAATGTGGAGAGTTACATGGAAAAACATAAAATGCCTCATACGGAGCCATGTGTATCATGGCTTGATATCTTTTGTTATAGGATTTTTTTGCAAAATTAAAATGGTATTCCCATAAACCACCAAAGTCCATTAAATAAGCTCTGAGCATATCCTCCAATGTTTGAATCATATGTTCTGACTGAACATATATTTGGGGATGATATGTTGTGATTATGATCAACATCATTCCTAGGTATTATTTAAAGGAATAACAAAACCATGAGGTGAATCTAGGGTCTCGATTGAAGACAATAGAAACTGGTACTCTATGTGATTTTACCACTTCCTAGAGATAGATCTTTTCTAACTCGCCTATCATGTTCATCTTCTAGATTGGAATAAAGCATGGTGAATTCATGACTCCGTCCACAATCTCCCAAGTGGATTCATGATTATGAAGTGTTCTCGATAGACTAGTGAAAAATTTTATAATGATTTTCTCCCACTTCTATACATGTGTGGATAGAGATGGCAACGTGCGAATTGGTCGTTGATGTTCGGCCTTTACCTGTTGATGATAAAAAAATCTCATAACATATTTGACGACCTTCCTCTTCATACTTGGCCACTAGAAACGGTCCTTTATTTTCCTATACATTTTTTGAGTAACTGGGTGGATAGCCAGCATAGAATGGTGATAAGAAGAAAATAGTTGGGCTTGGAAATATAGAGGGACTACAATTCAATATCGAAAACACAACACTAAATTGACATCATTTTTTCCATCCATCAATGGTCTCCCCACCATTGAGGTTTGACCTAACTATAAGACAACCAAGATCTGGCTATTAGGCCTCCTTTACTTCTTTAACCAAGTCAGGAATCAGAGTAATTAGAGATAAAATTGCAATATCATCCTACTCAAAATATTCCAAGTGTTTATCAACAATCAACAACATTAGTTTCCATTGGTCTCAGGATTCTCTAACCACTTGGTCATTCAACTTCTGAATTAATGCATCATCCATTGAATTTCCTTTCTCAAGTGTATAAACTAAGTCAAATTAAAAAATTTGGAGATATTTCATCCATCGTCTTTACCTCAGGTTCAATTCATGTTGTGAAAAATGTGTTTCACGATTTTGTGATCTGTGAACATAATGAACTTTTCACAAAAGAGATAGTGACGCCATGTTTTAAGGCATGAATCACTATTTCCAGTTCCAAATCATGGGTTGAATAGTTGTTTTCACATATCATCGATTTTCTTGAGTCAT
This sequence comes from Viscum album, assembly GCA_963277665.1. Classification (NCBI taxonomy): domain Eukaryota; kingdom Viridiplantae; phylum Streptophyta; class Magnoliopsida; order Santalales; family Viscaceae; genus Viscum; species Viscum album. The sequence continues at coordinate 1,208,677,900 of OY728120.1, forward strand.
AAGCTATGACATGATCTTCCTACAAGAAAGAGAAAAGCCCAAACCAAATCCAGAAGCATCACAAAAGACAACGTAGTCGTCACATGGTTCTAGTAAGATAAGGATATGTGATCAAGTGAGTTGAGCTTTGAGTTCCATTAAAGATTTATAGTAATCACCACTCCAAAGGAATGAAATGTCATTTCTCATCAACGTTTTCATAGGAGAAGTGTGACATGAGAAGTGATAGACAAAGTGATGATAATATCCTATTAATCCTAGAAAACTCCATATCTCAAAGAAATCCTTAGGTGGTTGCTAAGATATGATGACCTCAATTTTATGAGGATCGACCAATATGCCTTTTTCAGAAATGAAATTTCCAAGGAAGCAAGCTTTTTGTATTAAAAATGCACACTTTTAGAATTTTTCATAAAGACAGTGGTCTCATTATGTACTTCATACAATCTCCCAGTGCCTTTCATGGTCATCTTTCATGCGAGAATACACTAAGATGTCACTCATAAAGACCACAATGAAGGAATCCAAGTATTTGTGAAATATACAATTCATAAATATCATGCATATCATCGGTGCATTAGTGAGACCAAAGGGAATGACCAAGCATTAATGAAGTCCATAATGACTTATAAAATTTGTTTTAGGAATATCCTCTTTCTTGTCTCAAAGTTGGTGGTACCCCGATTAGAGATTAATTTTGGAAAACACTAGGCTCATTTCAATTGATCAAAAAGATTGTTAGTTCGAGGAGGTAGATATCAATTTTTAATCGTAACTGATGTGACCTTATTTTGATATATTTTTCCATATTTGGACTATGAATTTGATGAGTTTTTAATGTCAAAATGAGCTTTAATGGGAGAATTGTTAAATTTGGATCAATTTGATGTTGAATATGTTATTCATTGAATATTTTGATAAAAATCAGTGTTTTGATTTGTATTTTTCTAATGTTCTTGATTTGATTTTTCATATATATTTTAAGAACAATAATTTTAATGATTTTTCATTGAAAATGTGTTTTTCATTTAATTTTGATGATTTTGGAATTCTTAAATTAATTTTTTCATAATTCGATATTTGTATTTTTAATGTTATTTTTGGAATTTATTTTTTTTATACTGATTTGGGAATTTTGTGGTTCAATTTTGTCTCGAAATTGTTAAATTAGAATTTGGACTTAAGGATCCTGATCCAAATGAAGCTTGTTGAATACACCATTCTAAGATAACGATCTGAGTGAGGACGATTGCTCGAAATTCCGATGAACAGATAAACGACCGGCTTATAGAAGTCCGACCGAGGCTCTGTGAGTTGATAAACTCACTTCGCAATAGGGAAGGCAGACCAAGCTACACGAATATGACTTTGAGAAATCGAGATCAAATGAAAATCCATGGTAGACGGGCTGGATTTTATCGATTGAAGAAGACGAAGCGCCTGAAATTAAAAAAAAAATGCATGGAAGCATGATGAAAAATCAGAAGATGCGACATCATATCCATTCATAGGATCAGTTTACTACTCTTTCTACCTTGATGTTTACCCTCTTCAAATCTTGAATTACTTGACATCAATGTCTAGATCTGCTAAACATATGTAACAACTTCGGTTTTTTGGATTTAGTCTTGAATATTTCTAAACATACCTATGAATTTTTCCTCTGAGTTGGCATGGTTTTTGGGTCTCTTGAGATCTAAAAATTAATATATTAAAAATAATTAAATATATTAAAGCACACGAGCACATAATTTTGATATAAATGGTTTTCCTATTGTTTAAGAACCTGGATTAGAAATTCAAGACCACGGTTGAATTCAAAATATGAGGTTTACCTTAGGCACAACTAAAAATTGATCGGCATCGAACGTTCAGTTGAGGCAGCCATTGACAAGTGCGTTAAGGGAATTAATTAATTAATTTAGTAGCCTTAAACCTAAAATCCTATATAAATACATTGTTATGATGGTTTTCTAGGGTTAGTTGCATAACACAAGGAGAATTAGAGGAGGTGAGAGAGTGTTCCTTGTTGTCGTTGACGGATCGAGGATCGACAACAACATGGATCAAGGTGAACCATAGCTAGATGACGAATGCGACAGATCTTACTTTTCATCGCTAGCAGACGCATTCTTCATCAAAAATAGATCCATAATTGAGGTAGGGCTCATAATTTGTAGTTTTCACCCTTTTATTAAAGGCTAACGATGAATTTTTTATCTTCTTTCATTATGTCGACGATTTTCATTCTTCACTTGAGCCCATAATTGAAAAATAATATTAATTCAGTTTATTTGTAATTGTTGCGTCTAATTTCACCCATTAGTGTAAGCTTTATTTAATCGTTGGTCGAGATCACATCGGCCAACAGTGGATTCACTTCATTTATGTGCAATTTTCCCCACCGTTCTTCGTGTTCTTTGTCGTTGACCCATGAGGTCGTAGTTTGACATTGTCGGGGCAGGTTTGAGTGTGATCAAACCCCCGAATATATAGCGGTTGTGCAAACGATGCATGGATTGACAGTTTTGGGGATGGATCGTTGTGCGATGCGGATTGATGGCAACGATGACACAGATCAGGTGCTGGTTCTCAGTTTCTCATCCACAGGAGAGGCGCAGTGTGAAAAGATCAAGCCACACGAGGTCGGGTGGTCGAAATCCAGCCACTGGAGACAGATTGGGCGCGGTCATCCCTAGATCCAAAACCCCCAATGTGATTTCAAGTAGAAATGGCGGTGACGATGGTGTGGTCGAGTCGCATGAAGCTTTATTCACTTTCTGGAAATTCCCGACATACACAACATGTAGTCTAGAAACACATGCCTTGTAGTCCCCCAGATGCAGCGAATAGGGTTTTAGGTGGAGATAAATATCACATGCCATGTATGACCACATATACATCTTGTTACCTGGTGCTGGCAGCTCGGCGTGCACTCTAGGAGTACACTGGCGCAAACATGGCCAGACACACGGTTAGGACCAGAGTACACCAGAAAGGCCGTGTATTCAAATGCGACGGTGTACTCAGACATGACCAAGGTACCCAGACATAGCCAGTGTGTATGGGCAAGGGTCGGGGTACACGAGCATAGACTGGGAGGACACAAACAAGCCTCGGGCAACCAAGACACACCATGTACCACCTGCGCACACTGTGTAGTTCCACATGGACAACTAAGCCATGTGAATCCGAAGACACGACCATGTGTCAAAGTGAGGTCACATGTCATGTGACCCTAGGTACACATTGTGTACCTTCTTTAGGAACATCCACCCTATGTATATCCCTTTTCTAGAATCGAATTTTGGTCCGCGGGTAGCCTATCCTGAGTAGTTTTCCACATAGAACATGATGGAGACCTTCATTTTGGCATCAGAGATATGACACGATGTGTTACGAGCATGATGTTAGAGTTGGTGTCCTGAGAACCAACTGTTTATACTTTAATTACATGAATGTACTCTTATTATATATTGTTCATTGTTCTGCATGACTATAATATAATAATGTCCTGGAATATTTGTTGCATTAATAAGGTCATGACAGATCCCTGCTATGATGAGAACCTTGAAATACTATAACAATATTCATAAATAAAGTTCTACAGTTGGATGACATACTATAATAGGACACATATTATACAGACCGTCATGTGCAAGTACTCGTAAGAAGATGAGACTCTCTCTCATGGAGTTCGCACTTGGTAAACTCCAAGATGGGAGATTATGAGAACAAACCTGCCCATAGTAATTCCGCATGTCTTGGTGTCATTGGACATTGCTATCTACGAGCGTGTGTAATGGTCATTAGACTATAAGATTATCATTAACTCATGTCATGACTCGCACACTTAGATTTGCTGACGAAAACTGCAATGAAGACAGTTGGCAGGAAGTAGGGTACGTTGGGTACGTCACGAATGAAATGTTGTGAATGGATAAGTCGAGGAAGGATTTGTCCCTTCCATATTTATAGAAGTAGATATCTTGGGCCCTTTGATTGAAATAGAACTGTCGCCCAAATTCCATGGCCATGGTGTCACGACAAGTTTATTTCTGGAAGTCAAAGAATGAAGGATCAAGCATATAGGTTTATGACACTGCCAGGAAACCTGCTTGATGAGATATTGAGACAAATGGATTAAATTACACGATAATAATTCGTATGAGGTGACACGTCAATGCGGCATTAACCTTTTTCTCTTGGGTGCCTTGACCCGTTGCTAGACAGTAATCTTGGATTTTAGGCAAGCCCACCTAATGCCGATGAGAAAGAGGCCTAGAGGGTCACACACTAAGTGTATCCAAGTATCTCAAGTAGAATAAAGATTATTCCCGTATGTGGTTTAATAATTATTCAAGGAATCCTAAATCGTTTTAATGTTGGAGGAAGAATAAAATGAAAATAAGATATACACATCGTGTACATTGAGTGTACACGCCATGTAGTTTTCATTTTGGAAAGGAAATGAAAAACGAGTACACGTCGTGTATTAATGATTACACGCTGTGTAGTTTTTCCAGTCGGGATTTTGAGAAAATAATATCATTTTATTAAATGATATTTATTATAATCAGCATGGGCGCATGTCAAGGAATTAATGATTCGACATGGGGGGTTTTCAATAAGAGTTAATGAAATAAATAAAATGTGTAACACGTTTATTTATTGTCATAACTCTGTAACCTCAAACCCAATTATAAATATCCTCACAACCCCAACACTTTTACCTAATCTTTGTGCACAAAAATTATAGAGAATTATTTCAAGACCGAAAGAACTCATTTCTCCAAGAACGCTCTCAAGACCGAGAGAGATCCTCCTCTATCGGATCAAGGCGATCTAAGGTGGACAATGCAAGAAAAGACTTCTCCACGCTAGCACCCAGAGATTCCTTTGGCGGCATCCAGAGATATGTGGTGCACGTGTGGATCACCACTAGAGGAAGTCTACACTTGGATTCTGCGACGCAATGACGAATCACATCGGAATGTGATCATAAATATCGACAAAGAAAGAACGCCATAAAAGGTACTTCTTGTCAATTAATTAAATTAATTATAATCAACCTGTGGTGATCCTCCTTTGTGGTTCTGGGACTATTTTTCTTCTTTGTCTATTTATGTGATTCGATCTGTGGAGTCTGGCGTTTATCATCGTATTGATCCTAGATTGATCATTGCTAATGAAAAAAAGTCAAGTGGGCACATCCACCCATGAGCTTTCGATACGCTCGAGACCTTCAAGTGGTATCAGAGCGGTCACAAAGTTGATTATAGTTATTTAATTTTTGTTGATAATTTACGCATTTATATTTGATTCAATTCAAGATAAATCGTTCTATAAAACTGAATAAACGAGATCTGTTCTTCCTCCTTCATTTCTCGATTCACATGACAGAAATGACCTTTTAATTTTTATTTTGATTAAAATAAAAATTAGGAACTCATCCAGAGGATCCAATCATTCTGTCTGTACAAAATAGGAATACACGGTGTGTAGTGAAATCTACATGCTGTACTTAGTTTCAACGAACCAGTACTGGTCCGCCAAACCACGCTGTGTGAATTGAGCATACCTAAGTTTTTTAATACACCATGTTGACCAGAACTAAACGACGTGTGGAAAACAGAATACACGGTGTGTATGTTGAATCAATACGTCGTGTAGTCTGATCCGGCCCAGGTGAAACCTTGTACAAGGAGAAACCATGTAACCGTATACACAAGATTTCCAGGCCGGTAACCGCGTAACAAGGAAGTACATGTCGTGTACTCCAAAATTTCCAAAGTACATAAAACACGCCAAAGCCCCCGACGTGTACTTTGGATAAAGGGTGAAAAAAATACACGCCATGTAATATAGCCTACACGCTATATACTTTCCAGAAATGGAATTTCACCAGGTTTCCTCCAAAGTACAAAGACCCGTACAAGGAATATGGATGAGAAGAATCTCAAGGAAATTTAGAAAGAAATTTAAGATAAAGAATTGATTAATTATAAGATCATAATTAATTGAATTCAAGCACAACTTATCTTGAATAAAAGAACGATTAAAAGAATTTGAATACTAAATATGCGTAAATGTAGTTGCATGCTATGGATGATCATGAGCTAGAACAAAGACCCTTTGTGTGTGTATGGCTTCATTTAAATTTATTTAATTTAAATTCGTTGGCCCGTGAGCCTTCTTCCAATAAAATGTAGGGCATGCGTGCCCATGGTTTCTTTAATGTAAATCCCATGTAATGGAGGATCTCCCAAGCTATAGGAGATGGTTCAAAATCTGAAGCTGAGGCGAAACCAACCCAAGAAGATACAAAGGTGGATAGGTGGGAGCTGCAAAACATGAACCATCAGGTTCAAGGTGTTTTTCCCTAGGTCATGGTTAGCTTATCAAAACCTCTAGATAAGATAACCAATAGAAGCTCATGATAATGACATCTTATTTTATTTCTGTCTGATTGCATGGTTTATTTATTATGTATGTGTTGTCGCGATCACATAGTTAATGAAATAAACAAGCATGCAAATATGGAATAAAATAAAAACCGGACTACGTGTAAACATTATCAGAACATGGTTAATCACTCAAGAAATAATATCTTAATATTAACAAGCATGTGATAATGCGAAACTACGCATAAAGGATTTAAATCCCTCAAATACCATATTAAGTCAGACCAAGCCTTCCGTTACTTGATTAAGGGAAAGAATCAATAAAACTATGTGTTTGACCAACCCTTTTTGGGACACTTACTTTTATAAAGGAAGCTCTTATGAAAGTTTCGAATTGACTTAAACATTTTAAATCAAGAGGAGTAGCCCTTGGTAGACTTTTTGTAAAATGGAGGCAAGTGTTAAGGAAATTCAAGTCAGGATTTCAGGATTGGGGAGTCCACTCAACAGATCAAGGAACTGTAAGCTCACAGTTGTCAAAGACCTGCCTACCTAAATACCTTTAAATAGCTTGACCAACCCTTGTTGGGGTTATGCAAAGGGGAATATGGATCCTTGCCACTAGAATGTCATAGAAACTAGGCATTCCAAGTTCAATGGCGGGGTCTATTGGGACATGATAAAATAGTGGGATAATTAATAAATTCATTTATTATTTTTCATAAAATGTAATAAAAAGGCACTGATAAATCTGCTCTTTTTAATTTGGAGAATCAATATGAAAAACTCATAAACCACATTTTCTTTGTAATCAATTCTGGATAAAGAAAATATCCTCACCGACAGTAACTTTCAGGAATGGTTTAGGCGTATTCGGGTTATCCTACGCCATGAATGAAAGTTTTACGTACTGGAGTCCTCACTTCCTGATTCGCCTACCCAGGGGGCGAGTGATGAAGATTTCCTGGCCTATGATCAACATTTGAACGATGCACTCGACATTCAATGTTTGATGCTATCATCAATGTCTAGTGAGCTCATGAAGTCTCATGAAGACATGGATGCCTATATCATGCTTGAGCACCTCCATGGTCTATACCAGGAGAGAGAAAGACAAGAAAGGTTTGAGATCTCTAAGGCTCTATTTCAGAGCAAGCTTGGAGAGGGTTCCCCAGATGAGCCTCATGTAGTCAAGATCATTGGCTACATTGATATCTTGGAGGTTCTAGGGTTTAAACTCCCCGAAGAACTGGGTACCGATCTCATTCTTGTATCACTCCCCTAGAGCTTCTCTAACTTTGTTGTAAATTTCATCATGAACAACATTGAGAAGTCTCTATCTGATCTTCTTATCCTCATTTTCCAAGTGGAAAATTATATGAAGCGTGAAAATCCTTCTATCCTTATGGTGAATAAAAGGAAAGGGAAGGCGAAGAGCTTTAAGCCCAAATATTCTTCAAGGCCTTCCAAGAAAAGGAATATCAAAGGGGAGGTAAGAGAATAGAAGGCTATTTGTTTCGCATGTGGCAAGAAGGGCCACTGGAATAAAAACTACACCCAGCCAAGGAAGCAAGGGAAAGATTCAGGTGCGTTTGTTATCGAATGAAATCTATCTATTTATACCAATTGAGTATTAGATACTGCTTGTGGTGCTCACATCTGTATCCAAATATAGGAACCAAGTAGATTCAGAAAGATTGATCGAGGTGAGGTGGATCTGCGATCAGCCAATGGAGCCATACTTGTTGTTGTAGCTGTTAGAGACTACCACCTCACATTGAATACTGGGATGGTCTTGGTATTAAAAGGATGTTATTATGTACCATCTATAACCAAAAACATTATTTCAGTATCCAGATTAGATACTGATGGATTCATCTTCATGTTTGGAAATGAATGTTTCTACTTTTATAAAGATAGCATTTGTTTTGGTAGGGAACATTTATATAACGACCTTTATGTGTTAGACTACACAAACCAAGTAATGGAAATTGATGACAAAGTTAATTCACATGACTCATACAACACCCAACTTTGTCATCACTAGATAGGTCATGTCAATGAGAAACGTTTGACAAAATTACATCAAGATGGATATTTAGATTCTTTCGAACTAAAACCACTTGGTGTATGTCATGCATGTCTACAAGGAAAAATAACCAATGCCCCATTTATTGGTAAAGGTGAAAGGGCTAAATAGATTCTATAATTAGTTCACACAGATGTGTGTGGACCATTTCCAATTGAAGCAAGGGGTGGGTTCTTGTACTTCATAACTTTTACTGATGATTTTAGTAGATATGGATATATTTACTTAATGAGGTATAAGTCAGATTCTTTTGATCAGTTCAAAGAATAAAAGAATGAAGTTGAGAACCATCTTGGTAATAAGATTAAGAAACTCCGCTCAGATAGAGGAGGAGAATATCTTAATTAGGACTTCATTGATTTCTTACGAGAGTTTGGGATTCTATCTCAACTCACTCCTCCTTACACACCTCAGCGGAATGGTGTAAGTTAAAGGAGGAACCACACCCTGTTGGACATGGTGAGATCAATGATGAGTCATGCGAGTCTTCCATTATCCTTTTGGGGATATGAATTACAAACAACAACAAACATACTAAACCAAGTACCAACTAAATCGATAAATGGTATTCCATACAAGTTATGGAGTGGACATAAATCCATGTTATCAAATTTACATTGTGGGGTAGCGAAACATTTATTAAGGCCTATTTAGGTAACAAAATTTCACCCCGAGGCACAAAGTGTACCTTTATAGGATATCCCAAAGAAACAAGAGGATATTACCTATACAACCCCTCATATAAAAAGGTTACAGTGGAAAGACATACCATATTCATTGAGAGGGAGCACATATCCAAAAGAGATAGTGGGAGCGAGATAGACTTTGATGAATTCGAGGCTCAAGATACACAGGAGTTGGTATAAGAACAGATTCCATAAAGCCTCATGGAAGAACAATCTGTTCCAGAGACACAAGAACTGCGTAGGATCACGAGAGAGGTGAGAGAACCAGAACGATATAGTTTTCTTGTCACTGAGGATGGTGACTCATTATTGGTTAAAAATGATGATCCTCTTACCTACAAGGAAGCAGTTGAAGGCACAAATGTTGCCAAGTGTCAAGAAGCCATGAATTCTGAAATGGATTTCATGTACCAAAACCAAGTCTGGATTTTGGTAGATCCTCCAGTTGATGTAAAGCCTATTGGTAATAAATGAGTATTCAAGAAGAAATTGGACATCGAGGGACAAGTTAGCACCTATAATTCACGACTGGTTGCAAAAGGTTTTAGACAGCGTCAAGGAATTGACTATGCACATGAGCCTTAGCCCAGTTGGTGAGGTATCCTTAAGTGCATCCACAAGACCCAGGTTCCAAACCAGGTAGAGGCATATTTCCAGGTACTGTAGCAGGTACTATAGTAGACACTATAGCAGAACTGTACACTGTGTGGGTACTGTAGCATAATATACACTGTACAGGTACTGTAACAGAACTGCACACTATGCGGGTAATGTAGCAGTTACTGTAGTAGGTACTGTTCGATACTGTAGCAGCTGGAACTATTCACCTTGGGCCACCAGTTTGGGCTTGGAGTCCTTAAGGCTTTTGGGCCACCCAAGCCTTAGAGTCAGTAGGGATTTTGGGCCACCTTTAAGGCCTTCGGGCCACCTCAAGGCCTTCGGGCCACATGCAGTTTCCCCAGACACACTACAAAAAAGAAGCAACCCCAAAAGAGGATTCAGAGCAGGTGCACTCACCAGAGCAGAGCCAAATGGATTTGTTAGAATGATAGGGTATTGTTATGCCATCAGGACTAGCCTGTGCTTGCACGAGAAGCCTATCCAGATGGCCATGTGAAGGTGGAGAGCTACTATCATGATGTAGATGCTGGGGAGGGGCAGTTCCTTGTAGATAGTCTGGTTTATTTCTCTAAGACTTTCGGGTCATGTAATATCTTAATCCTATGGGCCATGTAATCTCTAAGACTACATGCCTTGTAAGGGTTCCCCCTCATCCCTTGAAAGGGGGGTTATCAAAATCAATAAAAATGAAGGCCTTCGGGCCATTCGGGTCAAGGAATTGACTATGATGAAACCTTTTCACCGGTTGCGATGCTGAAATCCATCAGAATCCTATTGACCATTTTTACTTACCATGAATATGAAATTTGGAAAATGGATGTCAAAACAACATTCCTTAATGGAAACCTCTAAGAAGATGTCTACATGACACAACCTGAAGGTTTTGTGACTCTAAAGGATGCCAACAAGGTATGCAAGTTGCAGAAATCCATTTATGGATTAAAGAAAGAATCAAGGTCATGGAACATTAATTTTGATGAAGACATAATAGAATTTGGCTTTTTTAAGAATGAATGTGAGCCTTGTGTCTAAAAAAGGTTTAGAGGAAGTGAAATCATTTTCCTAATAGTATATGTTGATGGCATATTATTAATTGGAAACGAAGTACCTATCTTACAGTCAGTTAAGGAATGGTTGGATAAATGCTTCTCTATGAAAGACTTGGGAGAGGCAACATATATTCTTGGGATCAAGATACATCATGATAGATCCAAGAGAATTCTGGGCCTGAGTCAAAGTACATACATTTACAAGATACTGAAGAGATTCACTTTGAAACAGTCCAAGAGGGTATTGTTGCCAGTGTCACATGGTATTCATCTTTCCAAGAAAATGTGTCCTCAAACACATGAGGAATGAAAGAAAATGGCAAGGATACCTTACGCATCTGCGATTGGGTCAGTCATGTATGCTATGCTATGTACAAGGCTAGATGTTTCTTATGTATTCAATGCGGTAGGCAGATATCAAGCTGATCCAGGAGACCGCCATTGAATGGCAGTCAAGACTATCCTTAAGTATATGAGGCATACTAAGGATATGTTCCTGGTTTATAGAGGATATGAGAAACTAGTCATTAGAGGACATGTAGATGCTAGTTTTCAGACTGATCAAGATGACATGAAGTCGCATAATGGATACATATTCAGTTTGAATGGAGGTGCAGTGAGCTGGAAGAGCTCAAAGCAAGGTGTGGTCGTAGATTCTACAGTAGAGTCTGAGTATATCACAACTTCTGAGGTAGATAAAGAAGCAGTATGGATGTGAAACTTCATCCAAGAGCTGGATGTAATACCTAGCAGTAAAGATCCTATCACAATCTATTGTGATAATACTGCAACGGTGACACTTACTAAAGATCCAAGGTCACATCAGCGGACAAAACAAATATTTCAGAAGTATCATCTCTCGAGGGATTTTTCTCAGAGAGGTGAATTTGCAGTGAGTAGTATTCCCATGGAAGACAATGTGGTGGACCCCTTGACTAAATCTTTGACTTAGCAGAAACATGATCATCATGTGAGGTCTAGTGGACTAAAAGTCATAGGAAGTTGGCTCTAATCCAAGTGAGAGTTTGTTAGAGTTGGTGTCTTGAGAACCAACTATTTATACTTTGATTACATGAATGTACACTTATTATATATTGTTCATTGTTCTGCATGAATGTTTAACAATATTCTTAAATAAAGTTCTATGGTTGGATGAGATACTTGATAGGACATATAGTATATAGACCGTCATGTGTGAGTACTCGTAAGAAGATGAGACTCTCTCTCATGGAGTTCGAACTTGGTAATATCCAAGATGGGAGATTATGAGGACAGACCCACCAGTAGTAATTCCACATGTCTTGGTGTCATCAGAAATTACTATCTATGAGCGTGTGTAATGGTCCTTAGACTGGAAGATTATCATTAACTCATGTCATGACTCACGCACTTAGATTTGCTGACGAAAACCGTCATGAATATAGTTGGTGGGAATTAGGGTACGTTGGGTGCGTCACGAATGACATGTTGTTAATGGATAAGTTGAGGAAGGATTTGTAACTTCTATATTTATGGAAGTAGATATCTCAGGCCCTTTGATTGAAATAGAACTGTCACCCAAATTCCATGGCCATGGTGTCACAACGAGTTTATTTCTGGAAGTCAAAGAATGACATATCAAGCATATAGGTTTATGAAACTGCCATGAAACCTACTTGATGAGATATTGAGACAAAGGGATTAAATTACATGGTAATAATTCATATGAGGTGAAAAGTCAACGTGGAGTCAACTTCTTTCTCTTGGGTGCCTTGACCCATTTCTAGATAGTAATCTTGGACTTTAGGCATGCCCCGCCTAATGCCCACAATAAAGAGGCCTAGAGGGTCACACACTAAGTGTATCCACGTATCTTAAGTAGAATAAAGATTATTCTCGTATGTGGTTTAATAATTATTCAAGGAAGCCTAAATCATTTTAATGTTGGAGGAAGAATAAAATGAAAACAAGATATACACACCGTGTACATTGAATGTACACGCCGTGTAGTTTTCATTTTGGGACGGAAATGAAAAACGAGTACACGCCGTGTATTAATGATTACACGTCATGTAGTTTTTCCAATCAGGATTTTGAGGAAATAATATTGTTTTATTAAATGATATATATTATAATCAGTATGGGAGCATGTCAAGGAATTAATTATTCGACATGAGGGTTTTCAATAAGAGTTAATGAAATAAATAAAATACATAACGTGTTTATTTATTATCATAACTCTATAACCTCAAACCCGATTATAAATATCCTCACAACCCCAACACTTTTCCCTAATCATTGTGCACAAAAATTATAGAGAATTCTATCAAGACTGAAAGAACTCATTTCTCCAAGAACGCTCTCAAGACCGAGAGAGATCCTCCTCCATCGGATCAAGGAGATCTAAGGTGGACAACACAAGAAAAGTCTTCTCCATGCTAGAACCTAGAGATTCTTTTGGCGACATCCATAGATACATGTTGCACGAGTGGATCACCACTAGAGGAAGTCTACACTTGGATTCTGCGATGCAATGACGAATCACATCAGAACTTGATCAGAAATATCAACAAAGAAAGAATTCCATAAAATGTACTTATTTTCAATTAATTAAATTAAATATAATCAACCTGTGATGATCCTCCTTTGTGGTTCCGGGACTATTCTTCTTCCTTGTCTATTTTTGTGATTCGATCCATGGATTCTGGCATTTATCATCGTATTAATCCCAGATTGATCATTGCTAATGACAAAAAGTCAAGTGGCCACATCCACCCATGATCTTACGCTACGCCCGAGAACTTCACATGATGCTTCTTCATGAAATGGTTGAGCGATGACCGTAATTAGGCAGAATCCTCAGAGAGATGTTGGGGCTATAAAACCCCTAGCACACCAGGGTGCAGGTCCTCTATACTCTTTTCATAGGTTGAGTGGTACCCCATCATGCTATAGAGGGAACATGTCATCTATCTAACAAGTGAAACCCCTTTACGCGCTAGGGTGTTAATCCTCTACCTACCAAGTGACACCCCCTATCACAATAGGTTGTGGGTCACCCACTAGAGATTTCGCCTCCTCGACTATGGAGCACAATGTCGAGGTGCAGGTCCTCCACAAAAATTCTTGTACAATTGCACATGGTGATGGGAATCAGAGAAGGAAACTTGGAGCTGTAGAAATACTCATAATATTTAGTTGGACTGTGGAGATGGGGATACCATTTCTCTCTCACTTGAGTTTCATTATGAGCATATTTGGGTGTTTGGTTGAGCTGACTACTATTATATCTTTCTATTGTTAGATTTGGTGTCCTAGAACCAAATGTTTGTACTTTTATTACATGGATATTTAATGTATTTAAATATCAAACATCTTATTACATATTTTTCATTGTTCTGTATAACTATGATGTAATAATTTCCTAGAGTATTTTTTGCATTGATAAGGTCATGACAGTTCCCCGCTATGATGAGAACCTTGAAATGCTATAACAATATTCTTAAATATAGTTTTGTGGTTGGATGACATATTATAATGGGACACATAGTATAGAGATCATCAAGAATGAGTATTCGTAAGCTGATGAGACTTCCTCTCATGAAGTTCGTACCTGGTAATCTCCCAGACAAGAGATTATGAGAACAAACCTGTCAGTAAGAATTCTGCATGTTTTGGTGTCATCGGATATTCCTATTTGCAAGTGTGTGTAATGATCCTTAGACTTTAATATTATCATTAATACGTGTCACAACTCACACACTTTGATTTAGTGACAAAAACCGTCACACAGACAGTAGGCATGAAGTAGGGTACGTTGGATGCATCACGAGTGGCATGTTATCAATGGATAAGTTGGGGAATGATTTTTCCCATCCATTTATGAAAGTTTATATCTCAGCCCTTTGATTGAAATAGAACCATCACACAAAATTACATGGCCATGGTGTAATAATGAGTTAATTTTAGGTATTCAAAGAACGACATATCAAACATAAAGGTTGATGACACTATCATGAAACCAACTTGATGAGATATTGAGACAAAGGGAATGTATTACATAGTGAGTGTTCGTATGTGGATGTCATTTTTGCAACTTTAAGTTCTTTCTCTTGGGCTCCTTGACCCATTGCTAGACAGTACTCTTGGGGTTTAGATAAGCCCGCCTAATGCCAATGAGAAAGAATCCTAGAGGGTCACACACTAATTATTTCTGGTGGTCTCGGTTAAATTTTATTTGAATTTAATTAATGGAATAAATATTATTCTCAAGGAAATGGAATAATTTTATTCAAGTTAAAATGATTGCATAAATTAAATAAATATTTATTCACTGGATTGTGGTAAAATATATTTATTTATTTTATTGAACATTTAATAAATATTTATTTACTAGTTTGTACATAAAATATTTATTTAATAGAATAATTTATTTATTTATTTATTCAAGTGTTCAATAAATGGAAGTGGAGTTAGAGAAAATAAATTCTGGCCCGGTAGTAAAATAATTATTTATAAGACGGTAAATAATTATTTAACTAGTTGGAACAAGTTAAAATAATAATAACACTGCTATTATTTTGTGAAGTGAAATTTTATTTATAATTCCGTTTTGTGCAAGTTGGCACACCAAAAATAACGATGTGGTATTATTATTAAAAGCATGAGTTTTATCTAAGGTTATGAATGTATTTAATTACCGTTACACAATTAAATATTGTAACTAAAGCCCCATGTCGATAAATAGAGATGTACGTCTATTGTGCCATGTACTGAACTGAACGCCCAGTGAATTGATAATTGTTGAGCTAAACGATTTATCTCTCAAATCCTCTTCCCACCCCTCTCAATAATGAGATACATTATTTAAGACTGAAAAACAATAAATCAATAATGACCGACACAAGACACTCAATTTGATGCGCTAACACCCGGAGAACAAGTAGTGTCAATTGGAGGCCATCAGAGCATGTGTGGATCACCTCTAGAGGGATTCTGGTTTGGATCCTCACAAGTGCAACAAGACAATTCAAAAGGGTCATTCTGGATGATCAAAATCATCAATGAAGAAAATAATGAAGATCTATATATTATTTTCTTTATGAAATTAATTAAATTAATTATAAACATGATGTACAAGATCCTCTCTAAAGGTTTCTAGGTTCTTCATTCTTTATCTAAATCTTTGATTCTATTCCATGAAGTCTGGCATTCATTGTCATATTAATCCCGGAATAATCATTGATCATGGTAGAAATTAATGTTGGGCACCGGACCAACCACGCTTTCGCTGCACCCAGAACTAACAAGTGGTATTAGAGTGGTTACATCATCATTTATAATTATTTAAATATTTTGTTGATGATTTACACATTTAATAATTTAGTTGTTTCAATTCAAGTTAATCATTCTGCAAATCTGAATCTCAAGATCTGTTCCTCCTCTTTCATTTCTTGTTTACCTTTTAGAAATGATCTTTTATTTTAATTTTGATTAAAATAAAATATAGGATCTCATCTGGAGGTGCTAATGATTTCTAGTCATACAAAACCAGAACACACGACATGTATTCGGCAGTACATGCCGTGTAGTCAAGGTTCATTGCACTAGGTATGGTCCACCAAAACAAGCCATGTCATTGGAGTTTGTCTAAGTCTTAATGAATCCGTGTGTTGACCAGGAACAGGTGGCACACATTTTCCAGATTACACGCCGTGTGGCCCACTGGGCACAGTGTGTAGTCCCTTCAGGTTAGGGTTGGACTGTGTACCCCGTACATGACTTGCCCGACTAGAGACCGTGTAACGCGGAGACTACACATCGTGTGGACCATGGGACATGCCGTGTAATCTGAAGATTTCTAAAGTATACTCACATTCCATATCCCCAAGAATGTACTTTGGATGGTCAATGAACAATAGTACACGACTTGTAATTGGAACTACATGCTGTGACTCATCCAAATTATACAAATTTATTAAAATCTATTATTATATTATACAAAACCTTGAGATGTATACCATGGTGCGGGTGTAAAGCTGAGTCACAACACATGATAAGTGTTTTATATATATGTGTTTAATTTAACATCTGTGTAATGTTCATTTCTACTCATTGCGTAGTTATGAATAGGAATTCACCGGGTTGCCTCCAAGGTACAAGTTACGTACAAAGATAATTTTAAATGAATTTATTTGTCTAAAATTATGATGGATGATAATATCAAGGAAATTAAAAAAAGGGTTTAAGATAAAAATATTGATTAATTAAATATGATAATTAATTGATTCAAGCATGATTTATATTAAACAATAATGATTAAAGAATTGAATGCTAGTTTTTTAATGCGTAAATATCATTGCATGTATGTAATGGCCCGAACCTCTCCAGCCCATTCCTTTGTCAAAAAGAAGGTCATGAAGTGTTCTGGAGGGTAAAATGGACTTTTCCCACACTTTCCAGAATTTTGTAAGTACACGCCGTGTAGTGTGAGTACACGCCGTGTACCACCTTGCCGGGCATACCCCGTGTTGAAGATAGTGTCCTTACCATGTAAAAGAAATGGGTACACACCGTGTACCCCAAACTACACACCATGTACCCCCTCGCCGGGTATACCCCATGTTCAAGGCCGTGTCCTTGCTGTGTGAAAGGAATGGGTACAGGCCGTGTACCCTGAACTACACGCCGTGTAGTCCCTCCCCGCGTACGCATTACCAGTCAACGACCATGTGCCGTGTTGGATCCGTGTCTTTGCCGTGTGAAATAAATGGGTACACGTCGTGTGTCCAAACTACACGCCATGTAGTCCTTCCCCGCGTATGCGTTACCCTCAAGCCGTGTTTTGACCAGTCAACGACCGCGTGATGCGTTGAAGACCGTGTTGGAAGCCGTGTAGAGACCGTGTGAAATAACCGAGTACACGCCGTGTACTTTTTATTTTCTCGCCTATAAAAGGAGGGGTCCCATCCTCCTTTTAAACTCACCCCTCTCCGCCCCTTTCCTCTAAGCAGAGCTCTCCCAAGAGACTCAAAGGCTCCTTTTCTTCCATAACTTCTTCATCCAAGCTCCGATTTATGATCTGTTAGCGGCCAAAGGATCGTAACGAGGAGGCGGAACTTCTGAGCTTGGATCCATTATCTTTCCTTTGTCCTTTCCTTTCCAACTTCCACCTGAGGAGGTTTTTCCGGGACTTGAAGGAAGTGACAGATGCCGAAGGACATCTTCTAAAGTTGATCCGGGGGAGCGTTGTGATCAGAACCTGTTGAGGTAGGGATCTTACCTTCATCTCTCTAATTTGTGCATCATATGGGGTGGATATCCTCTTGTTTTCATGAGAAACCGTTGGATAAATAAACAAAGATAATAAATGGTTAAATAACGGGGATGGGGAAGTTGTTATGTTTATCTTTATATCCTGTGATATTATGTTGTGAATTGAATCAGATTCTGCCTACTGAAAATCACGATCGTTGGGGGCCTTTTCTTGTGCAATTAAATGTTGCCCTATCTTTCTGGACCATTTTTGTGGATGGAAACTTCATTGAATTTGGAAATTTGGTTAATCATATAAATTTGGATGATTAAAATCTAGAACCCTTGTGTGATCACCCCGGTTGAACAAAATGGAATAATGAACATGTGGGTGTTGGCTTGGATACGTGGCATGTGATGGGGGTTTTTTGTGGGTTGTTGTGGATCGGGTGAGCAGTGGGGCTACGGTTGACTTAGTTGTGGGTTGGTATGAATGTTATGTTGGTGACGGGAAGCGGGGTTGCGATAAATGGTATTAAAGGGGTAATGATGTACGAGTTTCGGTGTGGTTGTGGTGGTTGGTAGTGGGGCTGCAGGGATGGGCTTGAATGTGAACGGACTATGGGTTGTGAATAATAAATAAAAGTGGAAGAGTTAATGAATGGTGTGGCGTGGTAATAGAATGGGAATAATAATCAATGGGGTTGGTTGGTTGTTTAGAAGGGACTTGGTTGTGTTGCTTGTGTTTTCCTAACTTGATTTGTGGATGGCAGGGATATGCTTTACGAACGATTGATGTGGTTGGTTGTGGATAGTTGCCGAGTAGTTAAGGAACTAATAAAATTCTATTGAAACATGAAAACCTAAATGGGGTTGGGGTTGTTTTTTTTATGTATGATTCGTAGTAGCAGTGCCGAGGCACGTGCTCAGTTCTCTGTTTAGAAGCCATAGGTTGGGCTGAGTGTTTGGTATATATATATATCTGTATCTTTGTGTTTTGACGCACCCCACCCATGTTGAGCACTTAGTTCCGAACACTCCCATTTCATGGGAGAGGATGTTTTACCATAGTTACTAGCTCCTTTCTACTCCTTCTTCCCTAGGCTGTGATGGCTTGAGGTGACCTTACACCTAAGACCCTTCAGGTAGGTTTCGATTGGGGTGGTTTTAGCCCAAGACTCTTCGGGAAGGTTTTACTTTTTTTTCCCAAGAATATTCGGGATGAGGCCCAGGTGTGTGCGGACAAGATACGTGGTTGTGAGGCCCAGGTGTGTGTGGGCGGGATATGTGGTTGTGAGGCCCAGGTGTGTGCGGGCGGGATACGTGGTTGTGAGGCCCAGGTGTGTGCGGGAGGGATACGTGGTTGTGAGGCCCAGGTGTGTGCGGGCGGGATATGTGGTTATGAGGCTCAGGTGTATGCGGGAGGGAAAAGTGTGGTAGCGTCAGGATGTTCGCCATTAGGAAGAGCAGCTAACTAATGAGAAATAGTGCAGGGTACCCAATACTCTTGTTCTTATACTACTACTACCTGTTGTGATTGTGTTTTGGTGAGTGCGACTAGTGAGGTTGGGTGGATAGATTTCCTTGCTAGGTTTCTTCTGTTGTTCTCACAGGACATTAGGATGTCTCCCTACTTGTGCACAAGAGATTTAGGCTTCCCTACTGAGTATACTTGTATGCTCACCCTACGTCTACTTTCAGGTTTCCAGGAGGACTACTAGGGTCGTGCGGGACCCTACTAGTCGGACAGTTGGAGTTGTTGCAGTTGTTGTACTCTTGTTTTCTTTTGGTATTGTACTTTTCAGCTTTCTTTTACTTGTACCTTGTTATAAAATTGTTTAAACATGCATGTGAGATTGGTTTGGGTTTATTTATATACACTTGTTCTTTTCCTTTTTGGTCGTTGAATTGTCCTATTTCCCGATCCTAAATAATAAAAAGGTTAATGCCTCCCATATTTGTGAAAACTCATACCGTTGGTGCTAGTCGCCACCCCGAGGCCTACTGGAGGCGGGACTCGGGGGTCATTATCTCCCTTTCACCATTGCCAGCTCAGGAGGGGCATCTTTGGTGGGAGGGGGTCGTGACAGAATGGTATCAGAGGTGATGGTTGAGAGATAGGATGGAGTCTGGAGTTAGGTACAGTGAGAATTGAATGGGATGGTAGGGAAACAATGTTAGTTAATCTTGGTGCGTGACATAGGCCAGGTAAGACCGGCTAGGACACGGGATTTTAGGGCCCCCCCGTGATCCGATACAAGGACTCTGAGCCTACCGAACGACCAAGTGAGAATACATTGATTGCAGGGTAGAGACCCTAGGGAAGGTACATGCATCATCATGATTGTGTTTTACTTGATTTGTGTGTTCTGGGAAAGAAATTTAAATAAAATGATAAAATAAAACCTTGAGAATTTCCTTAATACTTGGGATTAGGCGATCCTTGTTTACCATACAGATATGGCACCTAGACGTCGTCCCTGGGTGGCTCAGATGGCCAAGGCCCAACAGATTCAGGCGGTCGATCAGTTGAGGATTGACTGAGATGAGGAAGATAGCCAGTGGAAGAAGACTCTACGTTCTTTCCAGTGGCAAACCCTCAAGAAGTACTAGGGTAGTACTTCAGATATAGAGACAGAGGGGTGGCTTGAGGAGCTAGGGATCACTTTTACCTTGATTCGTGCTCCGAGGGAGTACTGGGTTCCCCTAGCAGTCAGTCAGCTGAGAGGTGCGGTGTGACAGTGGTGGACGCTCTACCTCGGAGAGAGGATAGAGGCAGAGGTTCCATGGGCTGACTTTGAGAAGGAATTATGAGAGGAATTATTTTCTTCCATGATCAAGGTGGAGAAGTGGCAGGAGTTACTCTCCCTTCAACAAGGGAGTATGTCAGTACGAGAGTTGGGGATCAAGTTCAAGGATCTCCTGCGCTTTGCTCCGGATCTCTTTCCGGATGAGGAGTCTCAGGTGAGATGTTTGGAGAAGGCGCTTCTTCCTTCGCTCCAGTATGCTGTCACCCCATTCACCCTTCCACCGTACTTGTAAGTATAGAAGAAGGTAGAGGTTGTAGAGAGGATGCACTCTCAGGGAGGTGCACCACGTGAAGGGATCCAACCAGGTTCGTCGAAGGGGAAGGCAGTCAGCAGCAGGTCTCCTGTGATGGGACCTTCCAGGTTCAGGCCAGTGGGGAGCAGGCCCCAGCAGTTCCAGTTCAGATCTTCAGGTCCTCGTCCCTTTTTCACGATCCCAGTGCTGAATTGTTTTTCTTGTGTAGGTTTCAGGCACATTCAGAGTTGGTGCCCGACCCGAGCTTAGTACGGTGGAGGTGGGTAGGTTCAACACCCACCTCAGCAGCACCAGTTGCCGGTGAGGCCCTTCCAGCAGTAGCAAGACCATGCTCCTCTGAGGGCAGACCTTGCAGGAGGAGGCCGACCTCAAGGTGCTCCTCAGAGAGCTCGACCAGGGCGTGGTCGGGGAGGTGGACGAAATCAGAGAGGCAGAGGAGCTGGGCGTGGACAGTTGCACGCAGCAGAGTTGAAAACTCCGGCAAGAACAGAGGTGGTGCGAGGTACGATTTGTTTGTTCAGCACTCTTGTTTTTGCTATGTTTGATTTGGGAGCTTCACACTCCTTTGTTTCACCTGGTCTAGCCCGTAGAGAGACTTTCCGTACCACGGGTGCTGAGTATACCAGTTGGAGGCCAGATCAGCACATCTTGTGTTTTCTGGGGATGTGGGATGACGTTGGGACCACATCGATCTAGTGGGGACCTTCATATGTTACAGATGCAGCCATACGATGTCATCCTAGGCATCGATTGGTTGTTTTCCGTTATTTCCGTTATCGACTGCTTCCGAAGAAGGGTCGTGTTCTCCGACGTGGATGGGAAACATGTAGCTTTTTTTGGAGAGAGGAGCTATCAGGTGGGAAGCCAGCATGTGGAGCCTCTCCTTTCCTTGTTAGGTAGGTTATCAGTGGTTCCAGCTGATACAGAGATGATGGATGTTCCGGAGGTTGTTGGGGAGTTCCTCGATGTTTTTCCTGAGGAGGTTGTGACTCTACCCCCCCGACGTTATGTTGAGTTCGGGATAGACTTACAGCCTGGTGCCCGTCTGATTTCGATGGCCCCTTATCGGATGGCACCTTCGGAGTTGCGAGAGTTGTAGATTCATATTGATGATCTGATGGAGAAGGGTTTTGTTCGACCCAGCGTATCTCCATGGGGTGCTCCAGTTTTTTTCGTGAAGAAGGAAGATGGTGGTCTCAGGCTATGCATAGACTACCGAATGTTGAACCAGGTAATGGTCAAGAACCGTTACCCCCTTCCAAGGATAGATGATCTCTTCAAACAACTAAGGGGAGCAGGTTGGTTTTCCAAGATTGATCTACGATCTGGATATCATCAGCTGAGGGTAAAGGACAGTGACATCTCGAAGACGGATTTCAGGTGCAGGTATGGGCACTTTGAGTTTGTGGTGATGCCGTTTAGAGTTACGAATGCACCGGCTATGTTCACGGGACTTATGAACTTTGTCTTCCGAGAGTTTCTGGACCGGTTCGTCATTGTGTTTATCGATGACATCCTGATCTACTCAAGATCAGAGGAGGAGCACGTTGAGCATCTTAGGGCAGTCTTGGAATTACTTTGACACCACCATCTTTACGGGAAATTGTCGAAGTGTAAGTTCTTGACGCAATAAGTACAATTCCTTGGGCACGTAGTGTCTCAGCATGGAGTTTCAGTGGACCCGTTGAAGGTGGAGGCAGTTGTTTCTTTGGCAACACCCAAATACGTGGCAAAAGTTTGTAGTTTCCTGGGGTTAGCAGGTTACTATCAGAGGTTCGTTTCGGACTTCTCTTGAGTTGCTGCTCCATTGACAACTTTGATGAGGAAGAACTAGGTCTTCCTATGGAGCGAGCAGTGCCATAAAGCTTTCGACTACCTGAAGGAGAAGTTGGTCAGTGCTCCCGTACTCAGGTTTCCAGAGGAAGGGTTGTTGTATGAGGTGTTTTGTGATGCCTATGGCCTTGTTCTGGGGTCCGTGCTGATGCAGAAGAAGGGAGTGATCTGTTATGGGTCTAGGCAGTTATTCCCTCACGAGCGTAACTATGCCACCCATGACCTAGAGCTTGCAGCAGTAGTGTTCACACTGAAGTTATGGCGACATTACCTTTTTGGGGAGCGCTTTGTGGTCTTCTCATATCACAAGAGCCTGCGTTATATCTTCTCCCAGTGTGACCTGAACTTACGGCAGTGGATATGGGTCGAGTTTCTCCAAGACTATGACTTCGAGATCTCTTACACTGAAGGTAAGGGAAACGTTGTGGATGATGCCCTGAGCAGGAAGTCACATAAGGATGTGGTTCAGGAATCCACTGATGCTTGGAAAGCGATGAGAGAGTTAGCCTCCTTGAACTTGGATACAAGGGTAGAAGGTGTTAGAGGCTGTTTGTTTCAGATGACGGTGCAGTCCTCCTTGTTGAAGTAGGTGGAAGAGTCTCAGTGGGGGGACTCCGAGGCGGAAGTGATGCAGGATCGTGTCGATCAGGGAAACACTCCAGAAGGATGGTCAGAGGACAATCGACATCAGATTCTTTTCCATGGAAGGTTGTTTGTCCCGGAGACAATGCGTGAGGGAGTTCTGCATGAGTTCCATATCTCAGCCTTGGCGGTACATCCAGGAGTTTCAAAAATGTACCAAGGCTTGAGGGAACAGTTTTGGTGGCCCGGGGTAAAACGGGAAGTGGCAGAGTTTGTGGCTAAATGCCTAGTGTGTCAGAAAGTGAAGGCTGAACACCATGTTCCCAGTGGTTTGTTGCATCCTTTAGATGTCCCCGAGTGGAAGTGGGATGACATCTCAATGGACTTCGTCACAGTACTACCCAGAGATCAGGGTGGTTATGATGCTATCTAGGTAGTGGTGGATCGACTGATAAAATCAGCTCACTTATTAGCAATTAAGGAGTCAGGCCTGGTGAGTACCTTAGCACAGAGGTACATAGATGAGGTTGTGCGGTTGCATGGAGTCCCAAAGACTATCATCTCAGATCGGGATACTCGGTTTACCTCACGAGTCTGGAGGGGGTTACAACATGATTTTGGCACCCAGCTATGCCTTAGCACTGCTTTCCACCCCCAGACCGATGGGCAGACGGAGTGGACTATCCAGATGTTGGAGGACATGCTGTGAGCATACATTCTGGATTTCATAGGATCATGGTTACGACACTTGCCTTTAGTAGAGTTTTCCTACAACAACAGCTTCCACTCTACTATTAGCATGGCACCGTTTGAGGCTTTGTATGGGAGACCATGTCGTTCACCCATTCGCTGGGTAGAGGTTGGTGAGACAGGTGCTCTTGGGCCAGAGGTAGTACAAAGCACCATAGAGAAAGTCCAGCTTGTACGTGAGAGGATGAAAGCGGCACAGGACCGACAAAAGTATTATGCTGATCGTCGGAGGAGGCCCTTAGAGTTTGAGGTGGGAGATCATGTGTTCTTGAAGGTTTCCCCTCGACGGGGGTTGCGGAGGTTTGGGAAAGGGAGCAAGCTCTCACCTAGGTTCATCATACCTTTTGAGGTACTGAGGCGAGTCGACGAGGTGGCATATCAGCTAGCCCTACCACCTCAGTTGGAGAAGGTTCATGACGTCTTCCACGTCTCCCAGCTACATCGATACTTACAAGAAGACTCTCACGTTATCGACTGGGGAGAGGTTGATTTGGGAGATGACGGGAACTTTGAGGAACAACCAGTCAGAATCGAGGATCATAAAGAGAAGGTGCTCTATGGACGAACCATTCCCTTGGTTCATGTGTTGTGGAGGCATGGCAGCCTCGAGGAGAGCACTTGGGAGCAGGAGGCCTAGATGCATGCTCAGTACCCGGAGTTGTTTTGACTTGTGTTTTTCCTTGTTCTTCTGAGCTTTGTGTTGATGTTATACTCTATACCTTTGATATATGGAATTCTTGGCTTGTCGGTTATGAGACATTTTGTTTCCTTGTTCTCTGGAAGTGTGTAGCATGTTCGGATGTGTGGGGAAAGGAAAAAACCTGACTCTTAATCGAGATGCATTAATGAGGATGCGATTGAACCAGTGCGGGCAAGTCAGTGCCGCCTAAAGCGGATAATATATCGACATAGAAGAAGGAATTTACCCCAAACCACGTGTTCGGGCAATGTGTGGGTTATACGGTGTTGGGGGCAGTGTAAGTTGGAAAATCCTAATATATGGAAGTACAAAGGCCCAATCCTTAGTCAAGACGCATTAATGCGGATGTGATTAAACCCATGCAGGCGAGTCAGTGCTGCCTAAAGCGGATAATATCTTGACATAGGAGAGGGAATTCCTAACACCTATGATTATGATTGTTAGTTGAGTTCCTGGTATAACGAGAACCCTAATAGGTATCTTGTCGGGTTCCTCTGGGTTGGTTTTTGAATTCTCGGGGACGATATTGTTTTAAGAGGTATATGATGTAATGGCTCGGACCTCTCCGGCCCATTCCTTTGTCAAAAAGAAGGTCACGAAGTATTCTGAAGGGTAAAATGGTCTTTTCCCACACTTTCCAGAATTTTGTAAGTACACTCCGTGTAGTGTGAGTACACACCATGTACCACCTTGCTGGGAATACCCCGTGTTAAAGAATGTGTCCTTGTTGTGTGAAAGAAATGGGTACATGCCGTGTACCCCAAACTACACGCCGTGTACCCCCTCGCCGGGTATACCCCATGTTCAAGGCCGTGTCCTTGCTGTGTGAAAGGAATGGGTACATGCCATGTACCCTGAACTACATGCCGTGTAGTCCCTCCCCGCGTACGCGTTACCAGTCAACGGCCGTGTGCCGTGTTGGAGCCGTGTCTTTGCCGTGTGAAATAAATGGGTACATGCCGTGTGTCCAAACTACACGTCGTGTAGTCCTTCCCCACGTATGCATTACCCTCAAGCCGTATGTTAACCAGTCAATTGCCGCGTGACGCGTTGAAGACCGTGTTGGAAGTCGCGTAGAGACCGTGTGAAATAATCGAGTACACGCTGTGTACCATAAAGTACACACCATGTACTTTTGATTTTTTCGCCTATAAAAGGAGGGTTCCCCTCCTCCTTTTCAACTCACCCCTCTCCTCCCCTTTCCTCTAAGCAGAGCTCTCCCAAGAGACTCAAAGGCTCATTTTCTTTCATAACTTCTTCATCCAAGTTCCGATTTACGATCCGTCAACGGCCACAGGATCGTAACGATGAGGCAGAACTTCAGAGATTGGATCTGTTTTCTTTCGTTTAGCCTTTCCTTTCTAACTTCTGCCTGAGGAGGTTTTCCCAGGACTCGACAGAAGTGACGGATGCCGACAGACATCTTCTAAAGTTGATCCGGGGGAGCGTTGTGATCAGAACCTGTTGAGGTATGGATCTTACCTTTGTCTCTCTAATTTGTGCATCATATGGGGTGGGTATCCTCTTTTTTTCATGAGAAACGGTTGAAACAATAAACTAAGATAATAACTGGTTAAAGAACGGGGATGGGGAAGTTGTTATGTTTATATTTATATCCTGTGATATTATGTTGTGAATTGAATCAAATTCTTACTACTGAAAATCACAGTCGTTGGGGGCCTTTGCTTGCGAAATTAAATGCTACCCTATCTTTCTAGACCGTTTTTGTGGATGGAAACTTCATTGAATGTGGAAATTTGGTTAATCACATAAAGTTTACTGATTAAAATCTGGAACCCTTGTGTGATCACCCTGGTTGAATAAAATGGTATAATGAACATGTGGGTGTTGGCTTGGATACGTGGCATGTGATGGGGGTGTTTTGTGGGTTGTTGTGGATCGGGTGAGCAGCGGTGCTGCGGTTGACTTTGTTGTGGGTTGGTATGAATGTTATGTTGGTGACAGGTAGCGAGGTTGCGATAAATGGTATTAAAGGGGTAATGATGTACGGGTTTCGGTGTGGTTGTGGTGGTTGGTAGTGGGGCTGCAGGGATGGTCTTGAATGTGAACGGACTATGGGTTGTGAATAATAAATAAAATTTGAAGAGTTAATGAACGGTGGGGCGTGGTAATAGAACATGAATAATAATCAATGGGGTTGGTTGGTTGTTAATAAGGGACTTGGTTGTGTTGCTTGTGTTTTCCTAACTTGATTTGTGGATGGCAGGGATATGCTTTACGAACGATTGATGTGGTTGGTTGTGGATAATTGCCCAGTAGTTAAGGAACTAATAAAATTCGGTTGAAACATGATAACCTAAATGGGGTTGGGGTTGTTTGTTGTATTCATGCTTCGTAGTAGCTGTGCCGAGGCACGTGCTTTGTTCTCTATTTAGAAGCCATAGGTTGGGCTGAGTGTTTGGTATATATTTATATCTGTATCTTTTTGTTTTGACGCACCCCACCCATGTTGAGCACTTAGTTCCGAACACTCCCATTTCATGGGAGGGGGTGTTTTCCCATAGTTACTATCTCCTTCCTACTTCGTCTTCCCTAGGTTGTGATGGATTGAGGCGACCTTACACCTAAGAACCTTTAGGTAGGTTTCGATTGGGGTGGTTTTAGCCCAAGACTCTTCGGGCAGGTTTTACTTTTTTTTCCCAAGAATCTTCGGGGTGAGGCCCAGGTGTGTGCGGGCGGGATACGTGGTTGTGAGGCCCAGGTGTGAGAGGGTGGGATACGTGGTTGTGAGGCCCAGGTGTGTGCAGGCGGGATATGTGGTTGTGAGGCCCAGGCGTGTGCGGGCGGGATACGTGGTTGTGAGGCCCAGGTGTGTGCGGGTGAGATATGTGGTTATGAGGCTCAGGTGTGTGCGAGCAGGAAGAGTGTGGTAGCGTCAGGACGTTCTCTGTTAGGAAGAGCAGCTAACTAATGAGAAATGGTGCGGGGTACCCAATATTCTTGTTCTTATAATACTACTACCTGTTGTGATTGTGTTTTTATGAGTGTGGCTGGTGAGGTTGGGTGGATAGATTTCCTTGCTAGGTTTCTTCTGTTGTTCTCACGGGACATTAGGATGTCTCCCCACTTGTGCACGAGAGATTTAGGCTTCCCTAATGAGTATACTTTTATGCTCACCCTATGTTTACTTTCAGGTTTCCAGGAGGACTACCAGGGCCGTACTGGACCCTACTAGTCAGACAATTGGAGTTGTTGCAGTTGCTGTACTCTTGTTTTCTTTTGGTATTGTACTTTTGATCTTTCTTTTACTTGCACCTTGTTATAAAATTGTTTAAACATGCATGTGGGATTGGTTTGGGTTTATTTATATACAATTGTTCTTTTCCTTTTTGGTGGTTGACTTGTCCTATTTCCCGATCCTAAATAATAAAAAGGGTAATGCCTCCCATATTTGTGAAAACTCATACCCTTGGTGCTAGTCGCCACCCCGGGGCCTACTGGAGGCGGGAATCGGGGGCCATTATCTCCCTTTCACCATTTCCAGCTCAGGAGGGGCATCTTTGGTGGGAGGGGTTCGTGACAATGTATGGATGATCATGAGCCAGACGAGGACCTTTGTATATGGATGATTTATTTAAATTTATTTATTTAAATTAATTTTTTTGTCCTGCGAGCCTTATCCTCATTAATATGTAGGGCCTGCGTGCCCAAGGTTTATTTTATGTAAAACCCCGTTTCACCCCTCAACTGCATGTGAGTTTAAAAGTATATGCAATGGATGGAACTCCCAAGCTAGTGGAGGTGGTTCAAGCTAGAGTCGAGATGAAACCAATCCCAAGAGATACATAGGTGAACAAGTGGAAAGCTGTAAACACGAACCTAAAAGGTTCAGGGTGTTTCTCCCCTAGGTTAGGTTTAATTTATCAACCACTAGATAAACTAACCATTAGAAAAGATCATGATCATTCCCTTTTATTTATTTTATTTCTGTCAGTTGAATAGTTTATCATTATGTATGTGTTGTCACGATCACATTATTAATGAATTAAACAAGCATGCAGGATGGAAATAAAATAAACCAGGATTATGCATAAATATTATCAATACATGGTTAACAACTTAAATGATTTACACTTAATATTAACAAGCATGTGATAATAATAAAAATAAATTCACTCATAAGAGATAAAAATCCCTCAAATAAAATATTAAGTAAGACCAAGCCTTCCGTTAGTTGATTAAGGGAAAAACTAAATAAAACTATGTGCTTGACCAACCCTTTTTGGGACACTTACTTTTATGCAGGAAGCCCTTATGAAAGGTTTTAGGTTGACTTAACCATATTAAATCAAGAGGAGTAGACCATCCTATACTTGGTGTAATATTGGAGGCAAGAGTTGAGAAAATCCAAAGTCAGGATTTTAGGATTGGGGAGTCTACTCAATAGATCAAGGAGCCGCAAGCCCACAGTTGGCAAAGAATTGCCTACCTAAATACCTTGAAATATCTTGACTAACCCTTATTGGGGTTATGCGAAGGGGAATATGGATCCTTGCCACTAGAATTTCATGGCAACTGGACATTCTGAGTTCAATGGTGAGGGCCATTGGGACTTGATAAAATAGTGGGAGATTTAATAAAATTAATTTATTATTTCTCATAAAATTCAATTAAGAAAGCACTAATGATCTACTCTTTTAATTATAGAATAAAAGGAAAAACTCTTCAACCACACTATCCCTGCGACCAATTCTAGATAAAGAAAAAATCCTCACCGACAGTAGCTTCCAGGAATGGTTTAGATTCCTTCGGGTTATTCTATGCCATCAACGGAAGTATTACATACTGGAGTCAGCATTACCTGATTTTCCTGCCCAAGAGGTGAGTAACGAAGAGTTCCTGGTCTATGAGAAACATATGGGTGACATAGTGGACTTTCAATGTTTGATTCTATCATCAATTTCTAGTGAGATCATGAAGTCTCATGAAAACATGGATGCCTATAACATGCTCGAGCACCTTCATGGTCTTTACTAGGAGAGAGAAAGAAAAGAACGCTTTGAGATATCCAAGGAACTCTTTCAGAGTAATCTTGGAGAAGGTTTTCCAACTGGACCTCACATATTCAAGATCATTGGCTACCTTGAGATCTTGGAGGTTCTAATGTTTAAACTCTCAAAAGAACTGGGTACTGATCTCATTCTTTCATCACTCCCTCATAGCTTCTCTAGTTTTATTGTTAATTTCAATATGAACAACATTGAGAAGTCTCTATCCGGTCTTCTTATCCTCATTCACTAAGTGAAAAAATATATGAAGCACAAAAAGCATTCTATCCTTATGGTGAATAAGAGGAAAGGGAAGGCAAAGAGATTTAAGCCCAAAGCTTCTTCATGCCCTTCCAAGAAAAGGAAGATCAAAGGGGAGGAAAGGGAATACGAAGCTGTTTATTTCACATGTGGAAAGAAGGGCCACTGGAAGAAGAAATACACCCATCCTAAGAAGCAAGGGGAAGCTTTAGGTGCATTTGTTATCAAATGTAATCTATATTTTTCTACAAATTGGGTATTAGATATATCTTGTAGTGCTCACATATGTATCCAAATACAGGAACCAAGTAGATTCAAGAAGATTGACCGAGGGGAGGTAGATCTACGAGCATCCAACGAAGCCAGACTCGCTGCTGTAGCTGTCAGAAACTACCACCTCACATTTTTAACTGGGATGATCTTTGTGTTAAAGGGTTGTTATTATGTTCCATATGTTACTAAAAACATTATTTCTGTATCTAGATTAGATAAAAATGGATTTTTTTTTCAATTTTGGAAATGAATGTTTCTTCTTTTATAAAGATATAATTTGTTTTGGTAGGGAACATTTATAAAAATATTTTTACGTTTTGGATTACACAAACCAAGTAATGGAAATCGATAATAAAGATACATCACATGACTTATACCACACCCAACTTTGGCATCACCGGCTAGGTCATATAAATGAGAAATGCTTGACAATGTTACATCAAGATGGATATTTAGATTCTTTCGAACTAAAACCACTTGGCGTATGTCATACATGTTTACAAGGAAAAATGACCAAAGCCCCATTTAGTGGGAAAGGTGAAAGGGCTAAAGATTGAATTGGTTCATACTGATGTGTGTGGACCATTTACAGTTGAAGAAGGGGGATGGTACTCATACTTCATAACTTTTACTGATGATTTTAGTATATATGGAAATATCTACTTAATGAGGTATAAGTCAGATTCTTTTGATAAGTTCAATGAATACAAGAATGAAGTTGAGAACCATCTTGGTAAGAAGATTAAGAAACTTCACTCAGACCAAGGTTGAGAATATCTTAATCAAGACTTCATTGATTACTTATGGGAGTTTGGGATCCTATCCCAACTCAATCCTCCTTACATGCCCCAGTGGAATTATGTGAGCGAAAGGAGGAACCAAAACTTGTTGGACATGGTGAGATCAATGATGAGTCATGAGATTCTTCTATTACCCCTCTAGGGATATGTGTTACAAACAGTGGGGCACATACTAAACCAAGTACCAACTAAATTGATAAATGGTATTCCATATGAGTTCTGGAGTGGAATGAAATCCATGTTATTGAATTTAATTTTTTGGGGAAGTGATGAATTTGTTAATTCCTCTTCAGGTAACAAACATGCACCCCGAGGCACAAAGTGTACCTTTATAGGATACCCCAAGGAAACAAGGGGATATTACCTAAAAAAACCCTCAGAAAAAAAGTTTATAGTGTCAAGATATACCATATTACTTGATAGAGAGAACATATCGAAAATATATAGTGGGAGCGAGATAGAATTCGATGAAGTCGAGGCTCAGGGTACAAAAGAGTTGGTACAGGAACATATTCCACAAAGCCCGATGGAAGAAAAAACTATTCCAAAGACATAAGAATTGCGTAGGAGTACAAGAGAGTTTAGAGAACTAGAATGGTACACTTTTCTAGTTATCGAGGATGGTGACTCATTATTAGTTGATAATAACGATCCTCTAACCTACAAGGATGTAGTAAGTGGAAAAGATGTTTCCAAGTGGCAAGAAGCCATGAATTCTGAAATGGATTCCATGTACCAAAACCAAGTCTGGATTTTGGTAGATCCTCTAGTTGATGTAAAGCCTATTGGTTGAAAATGGGTTTTCAAGAAGAAACTAGATATGGAAGGAAAAGTCAGTACCTATAAGGCCTGACTGGTTGCAAAAGGGTTAAAGAAACGTCAATGTATTGACTAAAATAGAACCTTTTCACTAGTTTCAATGCTGAAATACATCAAAATTCTATTGTCTATTTCCACTTACCATGACTATGAGATTTGGAAAATGGATGTAAAAAAATACTTCCTTAACAAGAACCTTTAGAAAGATGTCTACATGACACAACCTGAAGGATTTATGACTCCAAAGGATGCCAATAAGGTATGAAAGATGCATAAATCCATTTATGGATTAAATTAAGAATCCATGTAATGGAACATTCATTTTGATGAATCCATAATGAAATTTGGTTTTATCAAGAACGAACATGAGCCTTGTGTCTATAAACGATTTAGTGTAAGTTCAGTAGTTTTCATAATAGTATATATTGATGACATATTACTTATTGGAAATGAGATACCAGTCTTATAGTATATTAAGGCATGGTTGAATCAATACTTCTCCATGAAGGACTTGGGTGAGGTAGCATATATTCTTGGGATCAAGATCCATCATGATAGATCTAAGAGATTGTTGGTCCTAAGTCAAAGTATATACATTGATAAGATATTGAAGAGATTTAGTATAGAAGAATCCAAGAGGGGATTGTTTCCAGTGTCACATGGCATTCATCTTTCCAAGAAAATGTGTCCTTAGACACATGATGAAATAAAGATAATGATAAAGACTCTATACACATCAGTGATTGGTTCAGTCATGTATGCCATGCTATGTACTAGGCTGGATGTTACCTATGCATTGAGTGCGGTGGGCAGATATCAAGCTGACCCAGGTGACCACCATTGGATGGAAGTCAAGACTATACTAAATTATCTGAGGCGTACTAAGGATATGTTACTGGTTTATGGAGGATATGAGGAACTAGTTCTTATAGGATATGAAAATGATAGTTTCTAGACTAATCAAGATGAAATAAAGTTGCAAATTAGATACACATTCACTTTGAATGGAGGTATAGTGAGATGAAAGAGCTCAAAGAAGAGTGTGGTCGCAGATTCTATAGCAGAGTTCGAGTATATCGCAGCTTCTGAGGTAGCTAAAGAAGTAGTTTGGATGTGAAGCTTCATACAGGAGTTGGATGTGATACTTAGCAGTAAAGATCCCATCACACTATACTATGATAATACTGTAATAGTGACTCTCTTAAAAGAGACAAGGTCACATCAGTGGATGAAGCACATACTTCAGAAGTATAATCTCTTGAGGGATTTTTATTAGAGAGGTGAAGTTGCAGTGAGTAGTATTTCTATGAAAGACAATTTGGAGGACCCCTTTACTAAAGCCTTGACTCAGCAGAAACATGATCATCATGTGAGGTCTAGCAGACTGAAATTCCTAGGTAGTTGGCTCTAGTCCATGTGAGAGTTTTTTAGAGTTGGTGTCCTAGAACCAACTGTTTGTACTTTGATTACATAGATATTTAATGTATTTAAATATAAATTATCTGATTACATATTTTTCATTGTTCTGTATGACTATGATGTAATAATTCCCTAGAGTATTTGTTGCATTGATAAGGTCATGGAAGTTCCCCACTATGATGAGAACCTTGAAATGATATAACACTATTCTTAAATATAGTTTTACGGTTGTATGACATACTATAATGGGACACATAGTATACAGAACGTCATGTTTGAGTACTCATAAGAAGATGAGACTTCCTCTCATGAAGTTCAGACTCGGTAATCTCAAAGACAAGAGATTATGAGAACAGACCTGCCAGTAGGAATTCCTCATGTTTTGGTGTCATCGAATATTCATATCTACGAGTGTGTGTAATGATCCTTATACTTTAAGATTATCATTAATACATGTCATGACTCGCACACTTTGATTTACTGAAGAAAACTGTCACACAGACAATTGGCGGGAATTAGGGTATGTTGGGTGTGTCACGAGTGACATGTTATTAATGGATAAGTCAAGGAAGGATTTTTAACTTCCATTTATGGAAGTTTATATCTAGGACCTTTGATTTAAATTGAACCGTCACATGAAATTCCATGTCCATGGTGTAACGATGAGTTTATTTCAGGTAGTTAAAGAATGATGTATCAAGCATAAAGGATGATGAGACTATCATGAAACCATCTTTATGAGATATTGAGAAAAAGGGATTATATTACACAATGAGAATTCGTATGTGGATGTCGTTGTTGTGACTTTAAGTTCTTTCTATTGGGTTCCTTGACCCATTTCTAGATAGTACTCTTGGACTTTAGGCAAGCCTACCTAATGTCAACGAGAAATAATCCCAGAGGGTCACACACTAAGTGTTTCTAGTGGTCTCAATTAAATTTTATTTCAATTTAATTAATGGAATAAATATTATTCTCAAGGTAGTGGAATAATTTTATTCAAGTTAAAATGATTGCATAAATTAAATAAATATTTATTCCCTGTATTTTGGTAAAATATATATATTTATTTTAATGAACATTTAATAAATATTTATTTACTAGTTTTTAAATAAAATATTTATGTAATAGAATAAATTATTTATTTATTTATTCAGGTGTTCAATAAATAGAAGTGTAGTTCGAGCAGACCAAGGTTGGTCTAGTATTAAAATAATTATTTTCAATATGGTAAATAATTATTTAACTAGTTGGTATAAGTTAAAATAATAATAACACTGCTATTATTTTGTGATGCAGATTTTTTTTATAATTCCGTTTTGCGCAATAAATAATGACATGATATTATTATTAAAAGCATGAGTTTTCTATAAGGTTATGAATGTATTTAATTGTTGTTACACAATTAAATATTTTAACAAAAGCTCCAGGTTGATAAATAGATATGTAAGTCTATCGTGCCATGTACCGAACTACATGCCTGGTGAATTGAGAATTATTGATCTAAATGATTTCTCTCTTGAATCCTCTTCCTACCCCTCTCAAGAACGAGATAATTTCTTCAAGACCAAATAACAAGCGATCAAGAACAATCGATACAAGACACTCGCTTCACCGTGCTAGAACCCGGAGAATGAGTGGTGTCAATCGGAGACCATTGGAGCACTTTTGGATCACCGCTAGAGGTATTCTAGTTTGGATCCTCGTAAGCGCAACAAGACAATTCAAAAGGGTCATTCCAAACGATCAACATCATCAATGAAGAAAATACCGAAGATCCCAGAATTCTTTTCTTTATGAAATTAATTAAATTAATTATAAACATGATGTGCAGGATCCTCTTTAAGGGTTTTGGGCCTCTTTATTATTTATCTAAATCTTTGATTCTGTTCCATGGAGACTAGCATTCATCATCGTATTGATCCCAGAATAATCATTGATCATGGTAAAAATTAAAGTTGGGCGCTAGCCCAACCACGCTTCTGCTATGCCCGAAACCAACATATATTACACCCTTTATGATTTTTGAAGCATTCTACTAGGTATGTATATACTCACCCCTATATAATATTTTCCCACATGTGTCATGTCTTATGCATACAACAGACAAATTGATAGTGATTTCAGTAGAGTATAACAGTACTTGGGTACATTGAATGTGTATGGTGGTCAGACTTGGAGATCAGGAGCCATGCTCTCTCTAACTTTCCTTCTTTCTAGTTGTTGTTAGGTTCTGACTTTATTTCTAGTTGGGTGTGTATTTTTCCCCATTATTATTTGACTATATATTTTCTTACTCTGATGTATTACCTATAGGTTATTGCATTCATGGTTATAATCTATATGTTGTAGTCTCTTATTATTTCTTTGCAGTTTTTCATAGAGATAGTTGTGTGTGTGTGTGTACCATTACATCAGGATAAGGCCTCCCATTTCAGTTTATGCATTCTCTTCACTTGTTTCCAACACCTAGACTATTGGAGGTGGGATTGGGGTGTCACACTCAGCTTTCCTTTGGGCAGGTGGGCCTCAGTGGACCAGTTTGTGATAGAGTGGTATAAGAGAAATTCATGCTCGGGTCAGTGCTGGAGTGAGACCGATAGTAAGGATTGATTGAGAACTTAGGGCAATAGTGTATGAGTGTCTAACGTGTGGATTTTAGTCTAGGAAACCCAGTATTGTTGTGGTGGCCGATGTATCCATTCACCAAGACTCCGACTACTTACTTGTCAACTCGATATACTCAGACATCAGTGGTAGGGAATCAATAGTACATTCATTATATAGGATTGAGTCCTTTGACTACCCTTCTCGATTTATCTCCATATATATACTCATCTAACCATGGTAAATCTTGATAACTTTCAGGATTCCTCTGTGAAGACAACCAGCTAGGATGCCGGTACGAGATTGTGACGACTATCAGTTGAGTGATAAGGCATCAGTTTAGGGTCATTCTTATGCGGTGTTTCCTCTTGGAGGGCAGGGAGTAGTGTCACCGAATGTTGAGTGGTCGATTGTTCCAGAAAGTTAGGATGATGATGCAGGAAGGCTTAGTGTGCTACACGATTTACAGTGAAAAATACTATTGAGGTTTCACGACATGCCAAATCCTATAGGAAGCAGAGGATTGGTTTGATTTGGTTGCCTACATCTTTAGGCTTATTTAGACCCTAACTGATTATATGGTTATGCTTGCAGCCGGTCTTCTTCATGTGGCAGAAGAGTCCTAGTGGAGTCTGATGACCCAAAAACATGATGAGGTGGTTCTATCATGGTCAGAATTATAGCAATTGTTTCATGATGATTATTACCCCTTAAGAATGTGATCTGTATGGATTCAAGAGCTTCTTGAGATGCAACAGGGTGATGTGATAGTTACTAAGTACGGTGAGAGATTCACTGACCTCAAGTGTTACACCGTCAACATGGTGCGAGATGGTTTCTTCTGGGTTTATATGTTCAAGTAGGTTCTTCATAGAGACATCCATTCTAGCGTAGTCTACTTATGAATCCCTAATTATTCTTGGGTGATGGAGTGATCTCTAGTTATAGAGAGCTTCCTAGAAGAGGGATGCTGGGTAGATGGAGCCGGCAGTGGAAATCATGGGGCTGAGTCATATGCAGCATCTAGTAAAAGTTAGTAAATAGGGTCTCAACGTAGGATACCTCTCCATTCCTAGACACGAGCACGTGGATATACAGCTTAGGTATCACACAGGGGATCCGATCAACCCTGAGAAGGGAGATGTTATGCTTGTGATAGGTGAGGTCACATGGCTCATGATTTCCTAACTCGGCGTACTGAGGAGGGAAGGAGGGAAGTGGTTAGATATCCACGCTAAAGGCAGTGTTATAATCAAGGATCTCCCCGACATAGACAACGATGCCCCCAAGGTGGCGGTAATGGAAGAAAAGTAGGTGGGGCTCCAGAGGGAGGATCTATTGGCGGAGAACAATGCTACAAGCTACTCCCACTACCACCACCACCAGGTGGACTACTCTAGGATCAAATAGATAGTGTTTAGGGCCATATGCAACTGTATGCTATGGACAGATATGACCAGGCTTCTCATGAGATTATTTGAGGTACGATCTATGTCTTTTATACTCTTTATCTAATACTTATAGACACTATCACAATTCATTCCTTCATCTCCATGTCCCTTGTACAATATTTAGAGCTCCCTTTTTATACCTTGGCCCAGATGTTATGGATATAGGTTCTTAATGGGAGCAATTATTCTATATCATATATCCAATGGCAGTGAGAGTTCACATTTGGTAGAGAGATTTTCTTATGGGACATTTTGGTCATCATGATGAAACCCTATGAGGTCATCTTGGGTATGGAATAGTTTTCTACAGTGCTTTCCCATATTGAATGTCACCGTAGGTGATTTAGATACATTCAGATAGATGAGATGAGATTCACCTTTTTGGGTTAGTGAGATCTCATGGCTAAGCGAGTGGGACTTACACACTGGAAGATGCAACCCATCACCCACTAGTTAGTGAGTTTAGACATTGGCACAAGAGTCTCTTCAGGCAACTGGCTTCCTTCAGTAGTGGAGGACTACATGGACATCTCCCCTGAAGATGTTTCAGGACTACCTCTGAAGTGGGAGATGGAATTCTGTATCGACTTGCACCCCATGACCACAATGATATCTTATATAGAATATCAGATGACCCATATTGAGCTTCAGGATATGAATTTTCAGTTATGGGATCTTTGAGAGAAAGGTTTTATTATCCCCAATGTGTCCCCTTGGGTAGTTCCAATTTTTTTCAGTAAAAAGGAATACATGAGTTTAAATATTTGTTTTTATTATCATCACTTGAACTAGGTAATGATAATAAAAAATTATCTCTTGCTGAGGATTTATTACCTATTTGACCAGTTTAGAGGTGAAATATTGTTCTCAAAGATCAATCTCTGGTTCAAATACCACCGGTTGAGGGTTCGCGATGATGATATTTCGATGATGGTATTACAATGTCTCTATAGACACTATTTGTTCCTAGTGATTCCTTTTGGTGTGTTGAATTCAGTCATTGTGTTCATGGCTCTTATGAACAAGATTTTCTATCCATATTTGGACCAATTTTTGTTCGTATTCATTGACAACATTCTCATTTACTCTGTGTTGGAGGAGGAACATGCATAACATTTGGGGGAAGTATTAGAATTACTCTAGGGGAACTAGATTTATGGTAAGATCTCTAGTTTTTGATCCATGAGGTTCAATTTTTTGGTTATGTTATCTCTGAGAATGGTTTAGCCAAAAATCCAGAAAATATTAATGTGGTGCTTTATTGGGAGCCACCCAAGAGAATAATAGAGGTGAAGAGTTTCCTTGGCTTGGAGGGGTACTATAAGAGGTTTGTGTCATACTTCTCTAGGATTAAATCCCCTTTGAATGCCTTGACATGTAAATGGAAGCTATTTACCTAGACTGAGTAGTGTTAGAGAGACTTTGAGGAGTTGAGGCTCAGGTTGACCAGTTCTCCTATATTGAGACTATTATAGGAAGGCATAGAGTATGTAGTTTTTTGATATGACTCTGGATATGGGATTAGTTTCATGTTGATATAGAAGCAGTAAGTGATTACATATGGGTCAGGGAAGTTGAGACCCCATGAACGAAACTACGTGACTCACAACCTAGATCTAGTAGCCGTAGTCTTAACTCTAAATAAGTTGAGGCACTATATTCTGGGAGAGTGTTTTTTTTGTTTACTCAAACCACCAGAGTATCAAGTATATATTCACTTAGAGAGATATTAACTTGAGACATAGGTTCTATTTGGAGTTCCTGAAGGAATATTACTTTGAGGTAGTCTATACTCCTAGGAATGTAAATGTGATGGCAGATTCCCTTAATAGTAAGTCTCATTCTCTCTTGGTATAGAAGGTGCCTAAGTAGTTGGTTTTATTATAGTTGAACTTGATGAAGGAGATAGGTAAAATTTTTCTTCAGTCTATAGTGGTGACTCCACCTCTACTTCAGATTGTAAGAGAGGCTTATTACTGTGAGGTTCTACATGACTAGATGTCCTCAAGAGATGAACCAGATGGATTTTCTGAAGGGAGCACATAATCCTTGTCCAAGGATAGATAGTGCTTCTGATAATGTTGTGATAGGAGGTGATGAGGGAGTTTCATACTTTTCCCTTGGTTGTATATTCTGGTGTGAAAAATATGTATATGGACCTTCAATGATAGTTTTGGTGGGCTGATATATGGTATATAATCACCAAGTTTGTCTCTTAATGCCTCAAATGTCAATAGGTAAAGGTTGAGCATTAAGTTCTAATAGGTTTTGCACAACCTCTTGAGATCCTAGAGTGGAAGTGAGATGAAGCATATATAGATTTTTGTGTTGGGGATTATGAAAATAGCTAAAGGCCACAATGACATTTGAGTGATTGTTTACTAACTTACTAAGTCGGTGTACATTATTGCCATCAGGGATTAGAGTTCAATTGAGAGTTTGGAGAAGTTTTACATGTGGTATATTGTTCGGATTTATGGGTTTCCCACGATGAATGTCTCCAACTATGATGATCAGTTCATGTCATGACAATAGAGGGATCTTTAGGAGGATTTTGAGACCCAGTTACAGATGAGCACAGTGTTTCACCCCCAGATGGATGGGTAGACTGAGCAGACTATCTAGGTGTTGTAGGATATACTGAGAGACTATGTGTTGGACTTCAGTCAGAGATGGGAGGATCACTTTCCATTGGTAGAGTTTTCTTATAATAACAGTTATCACTCTACTATCTACATGAAACCTATTGAGTCCTTGTATGGGAAACCCTTTAGGTCACCCTTGTGTTGGACTGAGATTGGTTTGGCATCTCCTATTGGGCTAGAGATGGAGCATACAACGCTGGTGAAGGTACATGTGTTCTGTGATCATATGAGGAAAAACCAGAGAAGAAGAAACTCTTACACTGATCAATGTCATAGGACTTTGGAGTTTTATTAGGGAGACCACGTTTTATTGAGAACCTCCCCATGTTGAGGATTACAAATACTTGGCTAGGGAAGCAAGATATCCCTAAGGTTCATCAGGACGTTTGATATCTTACAAAGGGTTGGTGAGGTTTCTTATCGATTATCCTTTTCCCCATAGTTGGACTGAGTTCATGAAATATTCCTTGTGTCTCAACTAAGGGGATATGTGTATGACCCTACACATGTTATTGACCGGGGAGAGATGGACACCATGGATAGAGCCACCACCACAGAGTACCCGGTCACGATCGAGGATCGAAAGGAGAGGATCCTGAATGGATGGACCACCCCTTTGGTTTGTGTGATTTGGCAGCACATGATCATGTTTGAGATCTCCTGGGATCACGAGAGTTTGATGAAAACTTATTACCCCCACCTTTTAGTACAACATTTTCTTTTTAGGTAAAAATCCATAAAGTAGGGGAGAATGTAATGAAGATGATTTTGAGGGTTTAGTACTATGAATATTTTTATATATATCTCTGGATTTTCCCTTAGATTCAGTATGATGTTTGGGTGTCTCAGGGCCCCTGAATTAAAATATTAAAAATATTTAAATATATTAAAGTACTCACAGACATCATTTTGGTATAAATGATTTCCCCATTGTTTGAGACCTCAGATGGTAAATCTAAGACCACAGTTGAATTCTGAATTTGGGGTTTACCTTAGGCATGACCTAAAGTTGTTCGGTGCCAGACGTTTGGTTGAGGCAATGATTGGTTGGTGAATTAAGTGAAAAAATTAATTAATTTTTTAATTAACCTAATCCTAAAATCCTCTTTAAAAAAACCGTTATGAAATTTTTCCAGGTTTAACCTCATAATCCTAGGAAAATTATAGGAGGTTAGAGAGATATTTTCATTATCATTAGAATATTGAGGATTGACAATGACACAAATCAAGGTGTACTTTGAGTTGGATGGAAAATACATCAGATCTTCTTCTCTATCCCTAGAGTACACGTTATTCACCAATATTTGATCCACATTTGAGGTAGGGATCATTATTTGTGGTTTCTTCCCTTTTATTAAAGATTAATCATGGACTTATTATCTGATTTCATTTTTCCAATGATTTCCATTCATTACATGAGCCCAAAATTTACTAATAATCTCAATTCAGTTTATTTGTAATTGTTTCACCTGATTTCACTCTTTTTTTTCTGCTTTATGTAATTTTTGATTGATATTACACTGAAAAACAATGGATTCACTTCATTTTTATTCATTCACCCCCAACATTATTCATGTTCTTCATCGTTGGCCCATGGGGTTGTGGTTTGACATTTATGGAGTGGGTTTGAGTGTGATTGAACCACCTGATATGTGGAAGTTACATGGAAGACATACAAATTAGTGATTTGGGGGTAAATAATGGGGAGATAAAAATTAAAAATGATAAAGACATATATTGGGTGCTTATTCTTGGTTTCTCATCCATGAGAGAGGTGCAGTGTAATGAGATCAAGTCACATGGGGTTTAGGTGGCTGGAATCTGGCCACCAATGAAAAATCATGTATGGTAATCCCTAGATATGAACCTTTAGTGCAATTTTAGGTGGAAACGGTGGAAGAAGTGTCTTGGTCGAGACATTTGAATCTTTCTTCAAATTCTAGAAATTCTCAACATACACGACATGTTGTCTAGGAACACATGATGTGTAGTCCCCTAGCTGTTGCAACTAGGGTTTCGAGTAGATATAAATATAATATTCCATGTATGACACCACACACACCATGTTACCTGGTGATGATAGATTGGAATATACTCTGAGAGTACACGTGCACATAAATGGACCTAAATAGGGGCATTACTAGAGTACATGGGAATGACCATGTACTTGGACATGGCCAGGGTAGCTGAACTTGACCGGTGTACATGGGAACGATCCATGGTACATGGACATGATCCATGAGGACACATGCATGCCTCAGATGACCAATACACACCGTGTACCACCATCACATGCTGTGTAGTCCCACATGGCTATCCAAACTATTTACAGGAGAGGAAAAGTACATGTGTCTAAGAAAGGTTACACCCCATGTGGCTCTAGGTATATTATAAGTACCTTATTCAGTAACTTCCACCTGGTGTATCTCCCTCTTATGGACATAGATTTTGGCCAGAAGGTAGCATATCCTAATTAGTTTTCCATATATAATGCAATAGAGACCTTATTCTTGAATCATAAATATGACACATGGTGTACGAGTGTGATTATTCTTTAGGTGACACTTGAGCAATTGTAGTGATCAAGAATGATCATCAAAGAGATGCTGAGGATGGAAACCCCCTATCACACCAGG
The DNA here is from genome assembly GCA_963277665.1 of Viscum album. Classification (NCBI taxonomy): domain Eukaryota; kingdom Viridiplantae; phylum Streptophyta; class Magnoliopsida; order Santalales; family Viscaceae; genus Viscum; species Viscum album. The sequence continues at coordinate 1,208,720,830 of OY728120.1, forward strand.
GATCAAGGCCCCCATACTCTATTAACAGGTCTAGTGGTACACCTCTATTTCTATAGAGTGTGAGAATAATCTATCTACAAAGTGTCACCCTCTGATGCACTAGGGATCAGGTCCTCTACATACTGAGTGGAACCCCCCTGATGCACCAGGGGTGGGTCCTCCACTAGGGATTGTTCCCCCTCAACCGCGGAGCGTAGTGTCGAGGTGTAGGTCCTCCATATGAAATCTTGTATAGTTTTACATGATGTTGGGAATCATAGATGGACCTTTAGAGTTCTAGGAAGACTCATCATACTTAGCTGGACTGTGGAGATATTAATCCCCTTTCTCTCTCACTTGGGTTTCTTTATGAGTATATTTGTGTGTTGGGTTTCGCTGTCTACTTTTTTATTTTTCTATTTCTCCCTTTATGATTTTTGGGACATCCTACTAAGTATATATATATATACACTCACCCCTTCATGATATTTTCCCGTATGTGTCATATTTTATGAAGATCGATGACAACTTTGGTGGAGCATAACAATACTTGGGTACATTGAACACATTCAGTGGTCGAGCTTGGATATTAGGAGTCGTGCTCTCTCTAGCATTCCTTCTTACCAGTTTTTGTCATGTTGGGACTTCATTTCTGGTTGGGTACATATTTTCCCCTTTATGACTTGGCTATATATTATCGTAATACAATGTATTCCCTAGAGGATATTTCATGCATGATCATACTCTAGATGTTACATCCTCTTATTAGTCATATGCACTTTTTCATGAAGATAGTTGTGTGCATGTGTATAGGTACAATAGGCTATGGCCTTCCATTTCAGTTTATTCATTCTTGGAGCTTTTATCCACCCCCTATCCTAATAAAGGCAGACTTGGGGTTTCACACTCGACTTTCTACTAGCCAGTAAGGACTTGATGGGTTGGATCATGACAAGACAACTTAGATCCCATTATTCCAGAAGTCAAAAAATATCTAATTGATCTAAAAAAGGAAAAAAAATGGGTAAAAATAGGGGAAATTTGAATAAACATCAATTTGAAAACCTCAATCTAACACCACCTATGAATGAATTGATTGATATAGTTAGAACTAGGGAGTTTCTAGTGCCTATGGTTTCAAGAAAACCATCATGTATTAGGAAACCCATAGGTATTATAACTATGAAATCAAACATTTCCATTTGTTCATGATACCATCAAATAATGGAATTCCTAACAAATATTCTCTTGAATTTATTAGGACTTTTATTATGGGGTGTAACAACTTCCACTTAGGGGGTTGAATGAAGAGAATATAAAAATGATAGTCTTCCCATTTTGCTTGAAAATAAATGAAAAAATTGGTTTCAATAAATAGATGAAGAGATCTTTGATACATGGGAACAACTATACAATTATTTTGTCATGAATTTATTTCCATAGAAAATGACCACTGAAATAAGGCACAAAATCACTAGATTCATTCAATATTTAGGTAATACATTCAATGAATCTTATAACAGATTGAAATGGTTACTTAGAGAGTGTCTAAATCACCAATGGACTCAATAATTTATCATAGATACATTCTATAATAGTCTCACCCCATATCACCAAACACTTGTTAGTCAATCAACTTGAGGAAATTTTAGTAAAAAAACCACTGAAGAGTTGAAATAAAATTTCAACACAGTTGCTTGGAACTCACAACATATGTGCTCAAGAAGAAGAACCATTTTTAGGAATGAAACAAATCCTATTCAACAAGATTAGATAAAATATGCTATATTCTACAATGAAAATAGTCAAAACACACTTAGGGAGAAATTACACCACTATGGTATGTTTGGACACTCACTATCTTACTACCCCTATTTTGAAGTACCCAATGGATGAGGAAGATGATATATTTTATTTTTTGTTAATATTTTGTGTAAAAGTAAATTATTAAGGTAATGGTAAAGTTTTATTATGGATGTTCATGAAGTAAGTCCACTGAAATATTATATTCTTGATAGTGGAACTATTAGAAACAAGAACATCGTAGATGTGAGATCTACCACTAGAAGATACTAGGCTTATTTCATTGTATGTAAGGAGGAATTAATGAAATTAAATAATTCTAATAGTTAGATATACATTCATTAATGACACAAAAAGAAATATATGTTTATATATATGATGATTGGTGAACTGTTCCTAAAGAGAAATAAAAAGTGTTAAATATTGAAGGATAACTGTCTATAATAATAACTTAGAATACATATTCAATTATAGATTATAAGGACCCCATTAAATGGAGAAGTCAAAAAATGAGGATAATAAATATCCAATTAGAGAGATTGAATATTTGAGTTAAATATGGATGAAATGAGTTGAACAAAACTTACACCAATTACTTATGAAGAAATTAGAGATTCAAGGATGTAAAGTTGTAGTGTATCAAGAAAAAAAGTGCACTGGTAGATAAACCATCAGAAGATATTATAATACCTTCTGAAGGATGTAAGCCTAACTGAAAAACTGTCAGAAGTCACTTATTAAAGAAAGACTAGGGTTTCTAGAAGATAAATCTCTAAAATGTGTAGCTTATCAAAGAATTAAAAAAGTATCAATTAATACACTATGAGTTTGTAAAAAATAACCTTGAGTAAATAAGGATTATTCATCCATATGAAGGGAGTTCTTCTAAGAATTTTTCAAATGCAGGAAGTGCAGTGTAAACCGAACTAAATCAATAGAAGTAGTATCTTCAAAATTCAAGGATTCATGTAACCCATCATGGAGTTTTGATTTTACCAGAATATGAAGCATATATAGAAGATTTGATAAATAATAGAAATATGATGAGGTGGATGAAGAGAGTGAAGGATAGCCAATCAAGATTTAGAGCACTGATCATGAGTTGAAGCACCGAAATTTGAGATATCTGGAAGAAGATTTGTTAGTTCATCATAATGAGATTTTTTGAGTTTCTAGATAATGGGATACATGAATCTTCATAAAAATATTGATCAAATTATCGATATTGAGTAAGGAACAAATGATGAATCATTGGAAGTTGAGTTATCTAAAAGGAGGAACTAGAGGATGAGGAAAAAAAGTTGAGCTGAGTCAAGATAAGTGGAAGTTCCAAACTTCATAAGATGGAGGCTAATGTTGAGTAGATTAGAAAACTAAACTATAATATGAAGTTCAAAAAGTATGAAGGTGTTGTGTATAGAGACCACAAAAACCACATGAATCATGCTGGTGGATGTTTTAAGTATTGAAAGCTGCAAAAGACTGAGATAATCTAAAGAAATGGTAAAATTGGAATGAGAACCAGGTGAAATCCATAGAAGTACATTCACTAGAATATTCCAGGATATTTGATTCATGTTATAATAGAGGAAAAACCAAGAACAAGTTGATTTATTTGTAATATCATTCACTAAAATATTCTAGATGATCTTCACATTTATGTGAATTCACAATAATTTTGATGATACTGATTTATACTTTCAATGTTCCAATATTCACGAATTTATATTCATGATTATATACGAGTTTCTCAGAAGAGTTAAATAATTTTGACATTGAGTTTTTAGGAGCTTTGATGGAGTCAAATACTAATATCTTCAAAAGATATTGAAAATGGTAAATTCAATAGTAGAGAAGGTGGGAATTTGAAATTTAATCCCATGCCTTCCCTAAATTTATTAGATGATGCTTGGATATATAAAGAATGAATAAAATTTGAGTAATTCTGAATAAAAAATAGATTCAGATCTGCTAACATTACTGAGAAGGAAAAAAAGGGTAGGAAGTAGCCAACCAAGTACACTCCATAAGATTATAAGTGTCAAAATATTGAGAAGACTGGAACATGAATATTTAATGAATTGAGTGAGTCTTCCATATTTGGAAGACTGGAAGGAGGTGATCCATACTAACGTCAAGCCTCAATTTATGAAAGTTCTAAAAATCATAGTTCGGGGTAGTGAGAGATCTGGAAGACCAGTCTTTTATAAGAATGGATAGGCCAATTTTCATACTGAGTACAATAAATGTTCACATGGGAGTCAAAGTTTCATCCATGAGGAAGTTTAAAGTGAAATCTTGAAAATTGGTGGTTTTAGTGTAAAAAACTTCATCGTTCCTACCAATAGGTAGAAGGATCTTTTCAGAAGACATATAACACCCTGAGCCTGCTCTTCTAGACTCAGTGCTTAAAAATACTGTGTATTTTTTTTCTTATAAAATAAACTAAACAATTACACAACTGATTACAAAAATGAGGACATTTTACCAGTCTAGGTTTTAGAGGATTAGACAACACGTTAAATTTATTATAGATTAACAAAAAGTAAACAAACACATACTACGCTTCCACATGCGCTAACTCCAAAAGAAATTCCATCTGAATTCAAACTTCTAAGATACCTATGAAAAATCATTTTAAAACAAAGGGTGATCATTCAATGTCCCAGTAAGGGGTTTTTAAAAACCATTGATAAATCCATTTAAAAAATATCCCATTGATAAATACATTTGAAAAATTAAATTAGAAATACCTTTGTAAAACAACTTTACAAAATATTATAATGCTTTAAAAAATAAATATACTTGGAAATGATTTTAATCTAATCCAGTGATTCATTTGAAAACATTATAAAAGATCTTAAAAAAAAACAACTTAGGCCACTTGAAACTTTTAATGATATCTTGGGCCTACCCACTTAAGGGATGGATTCATTCTCTAATTCCCTATCGTGTTTACAAAGTTCAAGTACCGGTTTTTGTATAACATTTTTTTTCTTATCTTTCCTTACATACATATAATTTTCACTGGAGTTTTAGTTTTGAAAATATATAATCATACATGGAATAAAAATGTTCCCTTTTATTTATATATAGATATATAAATACTATTTTTCATTGGAAATTACATGGAAGCTCAATTAGTATTCACTTACTTTAAATTTAATTCTTAATCCCATAAAGACCCCTCTTTTTATAACTTTTATTCAATGTTGAAACATGTATGTGTCTACATACATATATACTTATTCATATGCATGTATGATATGCCATTACCAGAACACATTCATTAATATATGGTTATAATTATGTTTTTCACATGACATACATATGACATGATGGATTTATGAAATTCTTAATTTATAATTTCATATCTTATATATGATTGATCATAATTTGTTAATTATTTTTATATACCACATAAGAACATATTTAAATATATGTTTAAATAAAACTTTGATCCAACACTATGTTAAATAATCATTTATTAAAATACTTACAAATAACTCATATAAACATAAAGAAATGACTTGTTAAAATTATATTAAATTCATGAAATGTCATGATTTTATAGATAATGTCCATCTCCTATTATGACATCCATGAATTCATAATATATGATAAGAACCCATAAAAACTTACTATAGATATAAAGTAAAATGACTACGTCCTTTCTTCTAAATGGATAAATAAAAGTTTTATTAAATAAATTAGAAACCATAAATAATTTTAGAAACTAAAACTAGCTTTCATGGGTTCTTTTGAAATAGAGAAAAATTATGTTTGTGTTTGAAAATGATGACTCCCCTTGGAAATTGAAATTTCAAAGATATAAAATTAAACATGAAAATAAATGAAATCCTTACAATATAATTATAATTCACATATGATTTTTAAAAATAAAAAATATTAAAAATTAAATTGTACAACCTTACTAAATTAAGTAAAATGGTTGAATTTTTTTTATGAAATGAAATATATGAAAACAAATGTTTCCCTTATAAAAATAAGATCTTACAATCAATAAATGTTTGAAATAAAAATATATCCCTTAAAATTTTTATTTTCAGAGAAGGTCTTCTTATTTCTCTTCATTTAATAAGACTCAAACACCCACTCTTACACTCACTAACTATCTTAAATTTACGGATTTATAAGACAAATAAAACAAAGAAAAAAAAAGAAAATAAAGAAAACAAAGTCTTTATGCAGTCTGCCTGGACAAACTCACACACACATGGTGGCATAAAAAATAGTGTAGAGGAAGTTTTAAGAGTATGTATTTATAGACCAATTCACTACTTGCAACAGATTTGAGAAAGAAAACCTTCATATAAAAGGTGTGGTTATGGTGCAAATCTTTCAATGTAAGGAACGCGACTCACAAACAAAATAGTTTCTGTGTATTAAATTAGATTTGATATTTATTTTTTATATTCTGTTGATAAATACAAATTGGAACCGATAGATAATTATATTCAAATATACATTGCAGATTGTAGATGCTTATTCAAGAAGCATCAATCAACAACCATTTAAAATGATATACCAATAATATTGTCAAAACAGCTTACTTAGTTGACAAAAAAATCAATATCATGATGACATAAGATGAAGAAATTCAATACAACAGATGTTAAAAGATACATCAAGTGGGAGAAATAGACAAACAAGGTAATTAATATATAAAAAATCAAATCATGAAATAAGATTCAAATACCTAAAAAATCAGATAAACAATACCTACTAGGAAAACCGGACAACACAAGGTAGATCTCAAAAAACCGGATTCCAAATTTCGATCGGAACTTCACGCAACTCATCAGAATCAAATTGGACTTTGGACTAGGTTCGAACATCATCCTTACCATCACTAGAAACCCTCAGCTTCAACTTAGATTTATGATCGTACTTTGATCGACTTTTGAAACCACTCATTGTCGCGCCCAGCCTCAACCTCACATTCAAAAAAGAACCAGCCTCGACATCAATCCCCTTGTGGCCATGATTTGGATTCAGATCCTATGAGATGAACTTGATCTCCCAATATCACGACTCAAACAGAGCCCCGTGAACCCTAAATAACGAAATCCATATTTCAATTTTTGTTTGTTTATTTATTACTATTGTTATTTGTTTTATTTTTTATCTGTTTTATCATTTCTTATATACATATATACATATATAATCTATTTAATTTTTTTCAAGTATAATAATTAATTATACATATAATAATAATAGTGATACATTTTATATGTTAAAATAATAATAATTTCATAATTTTCAAAAAATAGTAATATGACTGCCAAAATATATTTAAAATTTCAATATAAAATATATTATAAAAATTATAAAAAAATAATACTAATATATATATATATTTATATATAATTTCATATATTTAAATGATATTATGTTTCATTATTATTAGTATCATTTTTCTTAAATATATAATTCAAAATAATAAAATTATTTCATTAAACAAAAATAATAATAAAAAGACTGTGTAGTAGTATTTATGTTTTAAAATAGTAATTTAAATAAAATCATAATTAATGAGATAATTTAAAATGATATTATATAATTTTATACATTCAATTTAACTAATAAAACAATGTTTATTTTTATTATAAAGTAATAAATTTAATAAAAATAAAAATATAAGCTTATAATTTTCTGGGTTGTTATATTCTCCCCCCTTATAAGAATTATGCCCTCATAATTAGTTCGTCAGACTTAAAAGAATTATGAATTTTCATCTTCATAATTAAAGAATTCTTAATGAGACTTTAATATCCAAAGAAAAATCTAACGTGTAGATTTTTATTTCCTCAAAGACAACATCTAATCTCCAATTTTTTCTATACCGTTCCTCTAATATCAATTATAACGCCCCAAGCCCGCTCTTCCGGACTCGGTGCTTAAAAATGTTGTGTAATTTTTCTTTTCTTATAAAATAAACTAAATAATTACGCAATAGATTTAAAAAACAAGGACCTTTTACCAGTATAGGTTCTGGAGGATTATAAAACACCTTACATTTATCAAAGTTGAACAAAAAATAAATAAATGCCAACTATGCTTCCGTGCATGCTAACTCTAAAAGCAATGACATCTGAATTCGAACTTCTAAGATACCTGTGAAAAATAATTTTTAAACAAAGGTAAATACTTAAATTTCCTGGTAAGGGGTTTTAAAAACCTTTGAAAAATCCCTTTAAAAAATATCCCTTTGATAAATAAATTTGAAAAATTAAACAATAAATACCTTTGAAAAACAAATTTACAAAATATTATAATGCTTTGAAAAATAATTATACTTTGAAAATGATTTTAAACTAATCCAGTGATTAATTTGAAAACATTAAGAATGCTCTTAAAAACAAATAAACTTAGGCCACTTGAAACTTTTAAGGATATCTTGGGACTACCCACTTAAGGGATGGATTCACTCACCAATTCCGTATCATGTTTACAAAGTTCAAGTACCAGTTTTTGTAAAACATTTTTTTCTTAGCTTGCCTTACATACATATAATTTTCATTGGAGTTTTAGGTTTGAAAATATATAATAATACATGGAATAAACATGTTAACTTTTATTTATATATAAATATATAAATACTATTTTTATTGGAAATTACATGGAAGCTCAATTAGTATTCACGTACTTCAAATTTAATTCTTAATCCCATAAATACCCCTCTTTTTATAACTTTTATTCAATGTTGAAAAATTTATGTGTATACATACATACATACCTATGTTTATGCATAAATTATATACCATTAACAAAACACATTCGTCGATATATGTTTATTATTATGTTTTGCACATGACATACATATGACATAATGAATTTATGAAATTATTAATTTATAATTCCATATCTTATATTGGATTGATCATAATTTGTTAAAGATTTTTATATAACACATAAAAACATATTTAAATACATGTTTAAATAAAACTTTTATCCAACACTATGTTAAATAATCATTTCTTAAAATACTTATAAACAACTCATATAAACATAAAGCAATAACTTGTTAAAATTATGGTGCAAGCATGAAATGTCATGGTTTTATAGATAATGTCCATATCCTATTATGACATCCATGAATTCATAAGATATGATGATAAACCATAAAAACATATTGTATATAGAAAGTAAAATGACTATTTCCTTTCTTATAAATGCATAAAAAAATCTTTATTACATAACTTAGAAACCATAAATAATTTTAGAAACTAAAATTAGCTTTCAAGGGTTCTTTTTAAATAGAGAAAAATCATGTTTGAGTTTGAAAATAATGAATCCCCTTGGAAATTAAAATTTCAAAGATATAAAACTAAACATGAAAATAAAAAAAAATCCTTACAATAGAATTATAATTCACATATGATTTTCAAAAATAAAAAATCTTAAAAATTAAATTGAACACCCTTACTAAATTAAGTAAAATTGTTGATTTTTTTTTGACTAAATGAAATATATGAAAAAAAATGTTTCTCTTATAAAAATAAGATCTTATAATAAATAAATGTTTGAAATAAATATTTATACATTACAGTTTTTATTAGCATAGAAGGTATTCTTATTCCTATTCATGTAATAAGACTCAAACACACAATATTACACTCACTAAATCTCTTACAATCTTGGATTTATAAGACAAAGAAAACAAAGAAAACAAAGAAAACAAAGAAAACAAAGAAAACAAAGAAAACAAAGAAAACAAAGAAAACAAAGAAAACAAAGAAAAAAAAAGAAAACGACGGCTTTATACAGTCTGCCTGGCCAAACTCACACACAAACGGTGGTGTTAAAAATTGCATAGAGGCCATTTTAAGAGTATGTATTTATAGAGTAATTCACTACTTGAAACATATTTGAGAGAGAAAACTATCAAATAAAAGGTATGGTTCTAGTGCAAAGCTTTCAATGTAAGGAACGTGACTCATAGATGAAATATTTTATGTGTATTAAATTAGATTGGGATATTTATTTTTTATATTCCATTGATAAATACAAATTGGAACCGATAGATAATTAGATTCATATATCCATTACAGATTGTAGACACTTATTCAAGAAGAATCAATCAACAACCATTGCAAATTATATACCATTAATATTTTCAAAATAACTTACTCAGTTGAAAAAAAATCATTATCGTGACAACATAAGATGAATAAATTCAATACAGAAGATGTTGACAGATGAATAAAGTGGGATAAATAGAAAAATAGGGTAATTAATATATCAAAAATCAAATTAAGAAATAAGATTCAAATACCTAAAAAATCTGATAAACAATACCTACTAGAAAAACCGGACAACACAAGGTAGATCTCAAAAAATTGGATTCCAAATTTAGATTGGAACCTCACGCAACTCATCAGACTCAAATTGGACTTTGGACTTGGTTCTAACTTCATCCTTACCATCACTCGAAACCCTCATCTTCAACTTAGATCTATGCTCAGACTTTGACCGACTGTCGAAACCACTCACTGTCGCACCCAGCCTCGATCTCACATCTGAAAAAGAACCAGCCTCGAAATCAATCCCCTTATGGACATGCTTCGGCTTCAGCTCCTATGATATGAACTTGATCTCCTTACATCGTGACTCGAATAGATCCCTGTGAACCCTAAATCTCAAAATACATATATTATTTTTTGTTTGTTTTTTTTATTTCTATTATTATTTGTTTTATTTTTTATCTGTTTTATCATATCTTATATACATATATACATATATAATCCATGTTATTTTTTTCATGTATAATAATTAATTATACATATAATAATAATAATGATACCTTTTATTTGTTAAAATAATAATAATTTTATAATTTTCAAAAATTAGTAATATGACTACCAAAATATATTTAAATGTTCAATATAAAATATATTATAAAAATTATAAAAAAATAATACTAATATATATATATAATTTCATATATTTAAATGATATTATGTTTCATTATTATTTTTATCATTTTTCTTAAATATGTAATTCAAAATAATAAAATTAACTCGTTAAACAAAAATAATAAAAAAAGACTATGTAGTAGTATTTATGTTTTAAAATAATAATTTAAATAAAATCATAATTGATGAGACAATTTAAAATGATATTATATAATTTTATAAATTCAATTTAAATAATAAAACAATGTTTATTTTTATTATAAATTAATAAATTTAATAAAAATAAAAAAATAAGCTTATAAGTTTTTGGGTTGTTATATTCTCCCCCCTTAAAAGAATTGTTCCCTTGCAATTCATTCGTCGGATTTAAGAAAATTATGAATTTTCATCTTCAGAATTAAATAATTCCAAAGGAGGCTTTACTATCCAAAGAAAAATATAACGTGTAGATTTTGATTTTCTCAAAGACACCATCTAATCTCCAATGTTTTCTAAACTGTTTCTCCAATACCAATTATAACACCCTGATCCCGATCTTCTAGACTCGATGGTTAAAAATGTTGTGTAATTTTTTTTCTTATAAAATAAATTAAATAACTACACAATACATTACAAAAGGAGGACCTTTTACCAGTCTAGGTTATGGAGGATTATAAAACACCTTACATTTATCAAATTTGAACAAAAAGTAAATAAACACCAACTACGCTTCCATGCGTGCTAACTCCAAAAGCAATGACATCTGAATTCGAACTTCTAAGATACCTGTGAAAAATCATTTTAAAACACAGGGCGATCATTTAATTTTTTGGTAAGGGGTTTTGAAAAACTTTGAAAAATCCCTTTAAAAAATATCCCTTTGATAAATACATTTGAAAAATTAAACTATAAATACCTTTATAAAACAACTTTACAAAATATTATAATGCTTTGAAAAATAATTATACTTCTAAAACTCTTTTAAACTAATCCAGTGTTTCATTTGAAAACATTAATAAAGCCTTAAAAAAAACAACTTAGGACACTTGAAACTTTTAAGGCTATATTTAGCCTACAGACTTAAGTGATGGATTCACTCTCCAATTCCCTATTGTGTTTACAAAGTTCAAGTACTGGTTTTTGTAAAACATTTTTTTCTCAGCTTGCCTTACATACATATAATTTTCACTGGAGGTTTAGCTTTGAAAATATATAATCATAAATGGAATAAACATGTTCACTTTTATTTATATATATATATATAAATACTAATTTTCGTTGGAAATTACATGGAAGCTCAATTAGTATTCACGTACTTCAAATTTAATTCTTAATCCCATAAAATACCCCTCTTTTTATAAATTTTATTCAATGTTGAAACATGTATGTGTATACATAAATATATACCCATGCGTATGCATATATGATATTCCATAACAAAAAAAAACATCAATATATGGTTATAATTATGTTTTACGCATGACTAACACATGACATGATGAATTTATGAAATTATTAATTTATAATTTCATATCTAATATTTGTTTGATCATAATTTATTAAAGACTATAATGTACCACATAAGAACATATTTAAATATATGTTTAAATAAAACTTCAATCCAATACTATGTTAAATAATAATTTCTTAAAATACTTGCAAATAACTCATATAAATATAAAGCAATGAGTTGTTAAAATTATGGTTCAAGCATGAAATGTCATGATTTTATAGATAATGTCCATCTCATATTATGGAATCCATTAATTCATAAGATATGATGGGAACCCATAAAAACTTATTGTAGATAGAAAGTAAAATAACTACGTCCTTTCTTCTAAATGCATAAATAAAAGAATTATTAAATAAAATAGAAACCATAAATAATTTTGGAAACTAAAACTAGATTTCAAGGGTTCTTTTGAAATAGAGAAAAATCATGTTTGTGTTTGAAAATACTGACTCCCCTTGAAAATTAAAATTTCAAATATATAAAATTAAACATGAAAATAAACAAAATCCTTAAAATAAAATTATAATTCACATATGATTTTCAAAAATATAAAATCTTCAAAATTAATTTGAACACCGTTACTAAATTAATTAAAATGGTTGAACAAAATTTGATGAAATGAAATATATGAAAAAAAATGTTTCCCTTAAAAAAATAAGATCTTAGAATAAATAAATGTTTGAAATAAATATTTATCCCTTACAATTTTTATTTTCAGAGTAGGTCTTCCTATTCTTATTCATGTAATAAGACTCAAACAACCATTATTACACTCACTAAATCTCTTACATCCCCGAATTTATAAGAAAAAGAAATCAAAGAAAAGAAAGTCTTTATGCAGTCTACCTTGCCAAACTCACACACAAACACGGTGGCACAAAAAATAGTGTAGATGTAGTTTTAAGAGTATGTATTTATAGACTAATTTACTGCTTGTAAAAAATTTTAGTAAGAAAACCATCAAATAAAATATGTGTTTATGGTGCAAAGCTTTCAATGTAAGGAACATGACTCATAGATGAAACAATTTCTGTGTCTTAAATTATATTGGGATATTTATTTTTTATATTCTACTGATAAATACAGATCGGAACTGATAGATAATTAGGTTTAGATAACCACTTTAGATCATATATTCTTATTCAAGAAGCATCAATCAACAACCACTAAAAATGATATACCAATAATATTGTCAAAACAACTTACTTAGTTGAAAAAAATCAATATTGTGATGACATAAGATAAAGAAATTCAACACAATAGATGCCAATAGATACATCAAGTGGGAGAAATAGATAGAAAGGGTAATTAATATATCAAAAATCAAATCAAGAAATAATATTTTAATACATAAAAAATAAAAAAATACCTACTAGAAAAACTAGACAACACAAGGTAGATCTCAGAAATCCAGATTCCAAATTTTGATCAGAAATTCATGCAACTCATCAGACTTGAATTAGACTTCGGACTTGGTTTAAACTTCACCCTTACCACTTCTTGAAACCCTCGGCTTCAACTTAGATCTAAGTTCGGACTTTGACCGATTTTCGAAACCACTCACTATCACACTCATCCTTGACCTCACATCTGAAAAAAAACCAGCCTCGACATCAATCCCCTTTTGGCCATGCTTTGGCTTCAGATCCTACGATATGAACTCGATCTCCCTACATCGCGACTCGAATGGATCCCCGTGAACCCTAAATTTCAAAATCCATATTTCATTTTTTGTTTTTTATTACTATTATTATTTATTTTTTATCTGTTTTATCATTTCTTATATACATATATACTTATATAATCCATTTTATTTTTTTCAAGTCTAATAATTAGTTATACATATAATAATAATAATGATTCTATTTTATATGTTAAAATAATTATAAATTCATAATTTTTAAAAATTAGTAATAGGACTACCAAAATATATTTAAAAGTTCAGTAAAAAACATATTATAAAAAAATAATACTAATATATATATATATATATATATATATATATATAATTTCATATATTTAAATGATATTATTGTTCATTATTTTTTTTATTTTTTTTCTTAAACATGTAATTCATAATAATAAAATTAAATCATTAAACAAAAATAATAAAAAAAAAAAGAATGTGTAGCAGTATTTATGTTTTAAAATAGTGATTTAAATAAAATCATAGTTGATGAGATAATGTAAAACCATATTATATAATTTTATATATTCAATTTAACTAATAAAACAATTTTTATTTTTATTATAAAGTAATAAATTTAATAAAAAGAAAAATACAAGCTTATAATTTTCTGGGTTGTTATAAAACAACTCACCACAAACCTAATATTGTGGTTTTAGAGTTTAGGTTGAATCCAAATCTTGGGTTAAAGTATAATATCTTTCCACACTATAACACTTTTGAGAAATTGAGGAATATATGACTCAGACATCCTGAGTGTAGTAAGGAGGATGTTTCCCACACTGGGGATGAACATTGTAAAAATCAATGTGTATTATTTCCTTTAATTTATCTACACAACATAAGGAAGTATGTTTTTGAGGATGCACACCCAAGATATATAAATCCTAACTAATAAAAATGGTTCAATCAACTTAAATGAACTGAACTTTTATATTGAACTAAATCAGTAATAGTGGTTGGATACATGATCCTCTTAGACTAAAATGTGGTATTAGAGTGTAGGTTCCCTATGATTGGATTTATAATTTTTTTACCAGTTGATTATAACTGATTTATAGGAGTTGTATATTTTTTTAAGTTGAATAATTAATTCATTTTGAATTTAGGGAAGTTATAGAGATTCCTTCTTTGAAAGATCATAATGTTGGGCTAGAATTTAAGTTAATGGAAGATTATTCTATTAGTGGAAACATTAATGTTTCTACTAAAACATTAAATAACTAGAAGAAGAAAGTTTCTCATAAGTAGAAGAAGTTAATATATAAACATTAGAAAAAGGTGGATCTACTATTACCAAATGGTAAATTAAGTGGAAGTTGTACTGAAAAATTTATCATAATTAATCCTATAAAAAATCATGTTCAAGTTGTGATGAGTTTGTGTTAGTTGAATCTATTGATGGAATATACAATGAAGTAAAGTATTAATTAAATAAAATACCTTTTAATGTTTTCTCTTATATATTTTCATTTATCAAAGTACTATATCATGAAAAATCACAACATGAGACAAAGGATGATGAAATGGAAAAGGAATTGGCTAAGAAAGTATATATTCATGATAATTTCACAAAACATATTGCAGAAAAGGATTAATTGGTTTTAATTTGAAATGATTTTTTTCTCATTGAAGAATATTTTCAAAGGAGATATTATGAAAATGTTATATTTAATAATGATTGTAAAGAACTACTCCATGCATCAGAATATATTATTGATGTCAATAAATCTTAGTTGAAGTTAAAATCTAATAGAATAAAAGAGATTGAAAAATAAATGCTAAATGAAAGTAATATGAATTAAGGAAACATTAGTATGTTAAAATATAAATATGAATATGATGTTAAATTCCATGGATATCGTAAAAACACTTTAAATTTAAAGTGTATTGAGTTAGAAATAAATTTGATAAACATGGAAGCTACTTAAATTTAATATTCACATGAAGTTGGGAGAGGATAAATTTCTAGAATAACTAAAGTAAGTCTTACTTTATATAAGACACAATTTTTTCATAATAATGATATGAAATCATTAGAATTTCCATCTTCTAATAATTCAAAGAAAAAGGTAAACTAAAACTCTGAAAAAACTATTTTCACAAAACCCAACTCTTTGAATAGCATGTGATGCAATAAAAGTACCTGAAAAAATAGGTTAAGAAAAATTTGGAGATACATACCACTTACATGAAGGTGAAATAAATAAATAAAGGTATATTTAGTTCCTTACAAGGTTACTAAAAGGAAGTTGTTAATTCTAGAAGAAAGGAATATATTCCCACAATAAAAAATTCAACTCAAGGGATAAAGCAAAGGTTTTTTTGGATATTTTAAGTATTTTGGAAGGTTTATACACATGGATATAGATTATTGGCATAATATTCCAAGGTATGAAAAACATATAAGGGATATAATAAGGGGGAGAACAATATAAGTTAGAAGTAATTAGGCTAAGAGAAACCAAAGAACTCAAAATAAAGAAAATATGTTGACATCCAAAAAATATCAAAATCTTAAATAGTTCTATGTAACTTTTAAAAAAAGTGGACATATTGAGAGCTAGGTAACATCTACCATGAAGAAGTATATTAAAACTAATGAAATAAGGACATAAAATCTTAAGAAAAGTAAAAATAAGATAGATGTAAAGTATACCTTGGGAAGTAAAGAAAAGAAAGTCATAATGAAGGTTTCACCTAAGAAGAAATAAATATAATATTCCATTCCTAAGAAAATATGATACTTATATGGAAGAAAAATCTACTTCATGTAAAGTTGTAAACCTTCCATGAATATTCATATCAATGGAAGAAATCTAAATAAAAAAAGTGAATCAATCTGAGAAAGACACAAGTATATTAAAATGGTGGAAGAAATATTCAATGAAGAAGTTAAAGTACACTAGAAGTTACCACTAAATGGAAACTAACATGATGTTAAGAAGCTATGTGGAAGGTGTAATAAGGTCTTCCAAACCCTTGAAAATTTTATGAAATGGTTACCTAGGAAGGATAAAATGATAAATAAATAGAATAATGTTTTTATATAATAGAAATTTTGTTGGGAAAATAAATATCATTTGAAGAAAAAAGATGAAAATATTTCAAAGTTTTTCATGGTTGCATGCCTAGAAAAATTGGAGGATGCATGAAGGTTGGAATAAAAATAAAATAAGGAAGAACATGCCTTAATAGTAGTCCTGAAAAATAAATATCCCCACAAAGTGAAAGATAAAATTAATCCAAAGAAGTCCATGCTTTCCAAGAATAATAGTTATAAAAAAATCAAGGGTTGATGAATGAAAAAATATAGAGGTAAGGTGAAGGAAGTTTCCAGGTTAATAAAAAAATTTCACCAATTTTGTTATAAATAACAATAATGAATGATCCACCTTATTCATGATTGATACAAATGTTTTTATTGAAAGAGGGAATTAAATGTAATATAATTCTGGGAGATTCTTGAAATGATGTTTTATGGAGTTCACCATTAAGGTGGAGTCAAGATAAAGTTGGTTATCCCATAAACTTTATAAGGTTAAGTGAAAAAGATCAATTTCCAAAAAACCAAAGAACTAAAAAACAAAATGATGAAAATTCAGTGGATTGAAGATTTAAGTACATAGAGGATAAAATTATAGGTGATAAAGAATTGGACACTAAAAATATGAATAAATGAATATTCTATTATCTTGATTTATACTGAAGTTTTTCCTATCCCCATATGAAAAATCAACATATATTTCAAAGGATGGGAGAATTGTATCATTTTATAACAAAGTGAAAAATATTATATAATGGGGGGAAACCCTTATTTTATTCTTGGATGATTTTTATCTATTTTTTTGAGATAGATAGAAGATATAAGTTTCTTGTAATCATCCCTTAAAGAATAATTTTTATGTTGGCATCACTTGGAGAATTTTTATGGACAACTATGTTGTCAAAGTTAATCACTCTTGTTTTCTACACCAAGATTTTATCACATAAACTTAGATTTGGTAGATTTGTGGATCATTGCTTTAAAAAAAATGCTTCCATTATTCTATTAAGTAATTTAAGGTTTATATTCATTTCAATGGAAGAATAGGGTAGAAAAAGAAAAAAGTGTCAAGAAAGTTCCTCACTAAACCCAAGATGTCAATAAGGGGGATTTAAATTCAAATCATTAAGGGGAATATAAAAATGATGAAGAAGGACCCTCAATAAAAGTTATCAAAAGAAAAATGTAGAAGATACATTTAATTTATTGTCAATAATTGTAAGAGATACCATTGACTTTAGATAAGTGTTATTGAGTATTGAAAACAAATCTATAGGGGGATATTGAAGTACCCAAGGGATAATGGTGGTTATATATTGTATTTGTTTTCAATAGTTTGTTGAAAAGTCAATGAGTATTCTAAAGGTAACAATTTCCAATGGATGTTCTATAAGTAATTTCATCGAAAGTTTATATTTTGGATGGTAGAACCATTAAAAACTAGAATACTATAGATGATATATCTATTATAGAAAGATGCTAGGCTCATTAAACCAAAAGTAAGGAGGAAGAGTTTGAAGTAAATGTTACTGTCGGTTGGAGAGACATTCATCAATATCATTGGAAGTAGAATATATACATCAATTTATCATTTAACTATTCCTCAATAGAAATAAAAAGTTATAAATATTGAAGAATAATTTTCTATAATAAGAACATGGAATGAATGTTCAATGAAATATTGTAAAGATCCCACTGAATAGAGAAATCAACAAATGGGGTGATTGAGACCCAATTGGAGAGATTGAAGATATGAGTTAAATCAATATGAAATGAGTTGATAAGAATATTCAACAAATAATTCCATATAAATAAGAGTTTCACAGGTGTGAATCTATAGTTTATATAAAATAAGTGTTCATTGGAATATGAACCATTATAATCTATAAGAATGTTTGTGATGTAAGTAAGCCCGATGTTAAATCCATTTGAATTCTATCATTGAAGAATGACCAAGGTGTCTAAAAGATAGATATCTAGAAGGTTTATCTTATTAAATAATTGACAAAGTCTCAATGAAGCCACTCAGAGTTCATAAAAAATAACCCCAATACTCATAAGGATCATTCATCCTTATGAAGGGAGTTCTGCGATGATTTTAGAAAAGGCATGAAGTGTAATGTAAACTGAGATATAACTAAAGAAGAAGTATCAAAAAAAGTTATGGATTCATGTAAAGCATCATGGAGTTTTGCATTAACTATAAGATGGAGAATATAAATAATAGTTGATAAATAACTATAAGATAATGTGGTGGCTACAAAGAATTAATGATATTTGATTAAGAGTTATATGACCAATCATGAGTTGAAGCATCAAATTTTGAGATATTTGAAAGATGATTTGTAAGTTCATTAAAAGGACATTTGAAAAGTTTATATAAAATGGGATACATGATACCCAATAAAAAAATTTATAAGAATATTGATCCTAAGTAAATACCAAATGAAGAATAATCAAAAGTTGAGATATTTGGAAAGAGGAACCATAGGTTGAAGAAAATTTTAGTTTAGTATAGATAAGTGAATGTTTAGTGCATCAGAATCTAGAGGATGGAGTTAAGTAGATTTGAAGAAGAATCTGCAAACTGAATTTTGAACAATATATAGGTGAAATATATATAAACCACTAGAATAACATGAATCATGTTGAATGATATTTTAAGTATTGAAGGCTATATAATATTCAGATAATCTAAAGTAGAATAAAAACTGAAAGGCGTGTTGAGTGAAGTCCATATAAGTGCATTAACCAAAATATTCCAGGATGTTTGAGTTGTATCATAGAAGAGGTGAAATCAAAAGGTCCAGGTTGATTTATATAGAATAAAATTAACTATAATATTCTAGATAATCTTAAAATTTCTTAGAAGTCATAATAATTATAGTGATTTTGAGGTGGAATTTCAATGTTCCGATATTCATGAAAGGAGGTTTTTTATTCAAGATGAGTTTTATGGAAGAGATGAAGAATATTTATTCCATGTTTTGTGGTATCTTTGATAGAGTAAAATCCTAATATATTTGGAAGATATTAAAGTTTGTCAATTTAAGAGTTGATAAGGAAGGAATTTCAAATTGAATCCAACACATTCCCCATATTTATCGAAGGATTCTTGTCTATATAATTGAGGGATATCATTTGAGTAATTATTACTAAAAAATAGGGTGATAGATGCTAACATTACTGAGAATAAAAAAAGGAGAGGAAGCATACAACCAATTACACTTAAAAATATTATAAGGTTTTCAAAATTTAGAAGGCCAAAAATTAATGTTTTGATGAATTAAGTGAGTCCTATGGATTCAGAAGACTTGAAGTTGGTGAACTAGACCAATGTCAAGCACTAATTTGTGTAAGTTTTAGTTTTCATAATTTAATGTAGTGAGAGCTCCATAAGATCAGTTTATCAGAAGTAGGGAGAGGTATACATGCATACTGATTACAATATAAGTTCACCTGGAAATCGTAGTTATTCCCATGAGTATGTTCGAGGATAAATCTTAAATAATGGTGGTTCTAGTGTAAAAAACACCAACATTAATACCCATAGGTAGAAGGGGATTTTTGGGAGATGGCTCAACACATGTGTAATATTTTGGTTTTGGAGTTTAGGTTAAATCATACTATTTTGTTAAAGGATAATGTGTTTCCCCATTGTAACACTTATGAGAAGTTTAATAATCTATGAATCAGACATCCCAAGCATATAAAGGAGTAGGTTTACTACAACGGGTTAAAACATTGTAAAAATACATGTGTTCTATTTTATTTACATTATATACATTTCATAAGGTAGTAAGTATTGATGGAACATATTAATGATCCATACATATAAACTGATGATAGAGGTTCTATCAACCTAATGGAATCAAAATTTTATGTTGAACTTAATTTGTAAAATTTGGTTACCCTTGACTTACCCCTTCCTTCTCAGGGTGATTTCATGATCCTCTAAGGATAATTTTTTTGATACGCCTACCAAACCACCTAAAAATTACAAATTTTCTAGTTATGGTCCTAGGATGAAACCTAATGATGATATATTTTCAAATACCTACATTGAGGGTATAGAAACAATCCAAATATATCTTGTAATGAACAAGGGTTGATTAGACCAATGGACCCCCTAGATTTCAATAATAGCATTGAAAACCATTTCAAAAGAAACATTTGGCTGAAATGTATAATTCTCAAGAGGAAGATAGGGGTATGTTCCAAAATCTTATAGTTAGGTTTGATTCCTAAAAAACCCAACATGATTCAGATAAAGTACAATTTGATGTTAGGATGTAAAATCTAGAGTTATAAATGAGTCATCTAGATGGGGGAATGAATTAAAAAGATAAAGGTGAACTTCCAAGATCCATTAATGTGAATCCTAGGGATAATTTAATTGTTGTTACAACTAATACTAGTCTTAAAACCCACTAGGAATATCAAATAGATCCAAAATAGCTCAAAATTATATTCTATATAAAACTGAAAACCAAAATATGTAAAACTTGGAATCTAGAAATTTTGACATAAATACTGAAATAAATTTTAAACCTACAATTCTAGTTGAAAATAAAAAGGGAAAATCATTTAAAAATAAATAAAATAAAGGTAAGAAGAAACTTGAAGAATATATTGAGAGAATTATAACCATAATGAAGAATTCAACTCTAACTATACCCATACATGATAGACTTAATAAGAAGAATCAATATATCAAACTACTTAATTTTCTAAATCTTATCAAGAAAAAAATCATATATATAAATTTCATTGAGTAATTTTTTCAAATATCACCTTATATTAAATGACTGAAGAATTTTTTTTCAAAAAAAAAAGATTGTAAGAGTTGTCTACATAAAATATCATAGAGGAGTGTACTACTGTATTGTATAATAGGATACATCCTAAATTTCAAGATCCATAAATTATTATCATCCTTGTCACTTTAAGGGATTGAGGTAGCTGGTTTAACTATCTATGTAATCTTAGTGTGAGTATTAATATGATTACTTTATCAATATTTCAACAATTGTACATAGGAATTACATATCCTACAACTATGGTATTATAGTTGGATGACCAATCTAGTACCCACCCAATCAAAAGAGTTGATGATTTTTTAGTTAGAGTAGGGAAGATGTACATGCCTACTAACTTTTTGATCCTTGACATAAAGTGTTACAAGGAAGTTCCCATAATCATGGGTAGGTTGTTCCTAGCCACATGGGGATCTATCATTAAAGTGTCTAAGGGTAAACTAATTTTCAATCTAGGAGAATAAAATAGGAATTCAATGAGTTTAAAAATAATAAAGAAACTTCATAAAGTCAAATTGGTCTAGAATATGAGTGTTTAGAATTAGATGAAGTTGAAGATATGTACAATGAGGGGTTTTTAGAAATACTGATGAAATTAATAATAGAAAATCCACTGTTGAAACTTCCATGGGAATATTATCCATCAAATAAGAAGAACTTATTGATGAATATATGGGAGAGTTACTAGAGAACATTATTTAGTTTGACTAAGAAATCACAATGAACCTAGTCATAAACCCTGAACCTGAGGAATTTTTTTGGGGACGCAAGTGATGAGGAGGAATCTTTCTATAGTGCTATATTTAGGAGGCATCTTGAGGAACATGGACCTCATAGGCCCAAGTTTCTTCCTTTGAGTCAAGACGCACCCAATCTAGAGACAGAAAACACTACCAGATCATATGAAATAGTATTTTTAGGTGAGTTCTCTTCATTACCCATCATCATATCTTCCAACCTAGAAGGAATTCAAGAATAGAGCATAATAAATTTAATGATGAAGTTTTAGTTAGTTATTAGTTGGTCCATTGTTTAATTTAAGGTAATAATTCATTCTTAAAGCATACATAAAATCCACATGATACTTAACCATAATCCAAGGAATGAGGGTTAAAGAAGGTTAAACCCTAAAACTAAATAAGTGGTTATAGAGGAAATGATAAGATTTCTTGATTTCAGAATAAATTTTTCCATGTCGTACAACCCATGAGTATATCCTGTTTAGGTTGTCCCTAATAATAGTGGAGTAATGGTTGTTACATATAAAAGGAATGGAAAATTTAAAACTAGGACAATGAACAAGTTAAGAGGATGAATTGATTATAGAAAACAAAATACTGCCTATAAAAGAGACTATTTCCCAATTCCATTTCTGGACCAAATTATTGAGAGGTTGGTTAGTAATGTTTTTTTCGTTTTATTGATGGATAATATAGTTACAACTAGATTACCATATCCTCTTTGTATCAAGAAAAAACCAGCTTCATTTTTCCATTTGGAACATTTTCATACTGACAGATACCATTTTTCCTATATGGTGCTCTAGACACATTCCATAAATGTATGATTTCATTTTCATAGATATGATTGAAAGTATATTTGAGGTTTTATGGATGGGTTTTTAGTATTTGGAATAAATTTTTAAGATTGTATTCAGAATTTGGAAACTATTTTGGAAAGATGATAAGGAAAAAACCTTATGATAAACTTAAAAAAGTGTCAATTCATGGTTACTAAGGTTATAATATTGGGTCACAAAGTTTAAATTATGGGGATTAAATTTAATAATTCTAACATTGAATTGATTCAAAATATACCACCACTAAAAAATTTCAATGGAATTAGTATCTTTATAGTTCATACTAGTTTATACTGAAGATTTATAAAGTAATTTTCCAAAATCACCATCCCTTTATGCTCACTTCTTGGTAAGGATACACCTTTTTTATTTGATTATAAGTGTTTAAAATCATTTAACATTATTAAAGAGTAAATGAAATCATTACTTATTATCTATACCCCTGATTGGAAGTTACCTTTTAAAGTGATGTGTGATTCTAGTGAAGTTGTATTAGGAGTAGTTCTATAGAAAAGGAAATAGAAAAAGATTCATGTGATTTACTATGCTAGTATGATTTTATATAATTCCCAAAAAATGAAACTACTTCTGAAAATGAGTTGGATGCTATTGTTTTTATTTGGATAATTTTAGATAATATCTAATAGTGTCTATGGTTAGCATTTTCATAGAACATTATACTCTCAAATATCTTCTCGCTAAAAAAGAATCCAAAATAAGGCTCTAGAGATAAAATATTTAATTATAGGAGTTTTATATAGAAATCAAGGATAAAAAAGGTACTAAAAATGTGGTTGTTTACCACCTTTCTAGGTTAACCAACACCCAATTAGATAAACCAAAAGTGATAAATACTTCATTTCTAGATTAATTGTTCTCTTCCTTAGTGAAGAAGTCTTCTTGGTTTGTATAATTTTCACATTTTATGAAAGTTGGAGTCATGAAAAAGGAACTTTCACATAAATAAATAAAGAAATTAATTTTTGAGTGGAATGATTACTTTTGGTATGAAAATTTACTATTTAGGAGATGTGCTGATAGAATACTAAGGAGATATATTCCTAAGGAAAAAATAATCCCTAGTTTTTAATAGACTTATATTGTTCCAACATATCTCAGTACTTCATGTGTTTTGATAATTCACAAAATCTCTATTTGTTTTATAAATAAATTTACCCTATGTGTTTTAGATTTTATATTAAGATCAAAGATAATTTTTCTATGGATGATGGAATTAATTTTCTAGAAATGGAATTTATCTTATGTGAAAAGAAATTTATCTTATGTGAATTATCTTATGAAAATTACCTTTATAAATAGATTATCCTATGGACATGAAGAGAACTGTATAAGTCATTTATCACATGAAGATTAAGGATTATCTTATGAGGACAAATGGGAAAGGATTTATCTTATGTAGAAGATTTTTTTTCTATGAAGAAGAATAATCTTATGAAAATAATAAATTTAGATCAATTATATTATGCATTGAATAAGTAAAAGATTTAATAAGTGTTTTATCTTATGATGTTTTTTATCTTTTAATTCTTGGATTATCATACAATAATAGTGATTCCAAACATTTATCTTATAAAGACCGAGCTATCTTATAGAGAATCAATATGTTTAGTCTCATTACCATTGTCATATATTTTTTCAAGTCAACTTATGTTTTATTAATATAATAAAAGGAGTTGTCTATATAAGGAATGGTCAATTTGGGAAAATGTTTTTTTACCAATAATGTAAAAATCTGATGAAGACGAAACCTTCTATATCCTTTCATCCCTGTTTATTCCATATTTGGAAAAGAAGGACACATGCTAATTAAGATATTGTTTCTTTAGTTTTATATATGGATTATCTTCTTGACTATTGGGATTATTAAGTGTGATTATTTCAAATTCAAATTTAAAGATATAAAAAAATAGCTTTCTGGGACATGAAAAAGTTGATATAAAAAATACAAGATATCAAGGGGAAATACATAATACAATCATTTTTCTTTACCATTTTTTTTTTCACTCTCAAGATCATTCTTTTCAATCAAAGAACCTAAAAAGATTCACTTTCAATATATTTATCTCCTCTATATGTTTCTTCAATATCTATCAGTTGTTGCATACAACTATGTGATGCACCTATTTTAACTTCATTTTCATGATTGTATCCATATGGACTCATTATAATTGAGTGTGATAAGTCCATGTACAAGTATTGTTAATGGAGATCCAGGGTTGATCTTTTTAATAATTAATATATTCTTTCACTCATATAGACTACCCTTATAAAAAAGGATGTTATAGTGAAAATCACCAAAGGCATGAAATATAGTGTTGGTAGAGTGGAATAGGTGATCTTTGTGCCTCGAACCACTATAAATTCTTTGTGTTAATTAATTTTATTATAGTTTTTCATTCCATTTATTATTTTTGATAATATGATATTATAATTTTTCATTTTTATAGAGAGGTTGGTTTTTATGTAAATAAAATTTCAAGAACTCAATTCACTCCCCTCTTAAGTCATTTCTACATTTTTCTTAGACCAACAATTGGTATCAGAGGTTCCAGAATCTTGATTTATCAACTATAAAAGGTTAAATTCATAAGGATTAACTTTAACTCTATATAATGACTAAAAATATATGAAGAATATCTATGGTCAGAGAACCCAATTTAAATGTTGAAAACTATGTATTTTGGAAGCATTGAATGATCATTTATCAAAAAAATATTATTCTAAAAGTTAATCTGAATGTTGTTAATCCCTCTGAAATTTGAAAAACTAAACCTAAAACATGGGATGATACTACCAATGCTAACTATTATCTAAACTCCAGAGCCATGAACAATATCATATTTGTAATCGGTCTAAGATGATTTCAATAGAGTTTCATAGTTGGATATAGTGTATGAAATGTGGACTACCATTTCATTTTCTTATGAATGAGTTGAAAATATTCATGAACTTTGGTATAATACTAAAAAAACTCAAGTTCCACACTTTTAGAATAATATAAGGAGAAAACACCATTTATTTAAATGGAAGATTAACTAAGATTGTAAATGATATTACTACTCTAGGAACTCATATTCATGAACTAGAGAAAGAACTAAAAATTATAAGAATTCTACCACCAAAATGGAGTGGAATTTCTGTTTCTATAATACAATCTAAAAATGTGAAAAAAATTAAAATATAATAACTTATCAGTACTCTTATAATCTATGAATCTGATATAGAAGTTGAAACTAGAGATAAAAATCTATTTAATAAGGAAAATGAATCTTTGAAAGTATTTAATTTAAAGGATGATAATAATAACAAAGGTATACAAATTTATGAATCATCTAATGAATAAACCTAAAAAAATTCAGATTCAAATGGATAAATTGTTTTATTTTCCAAAAAATTTAAAAAGTTATACCAAAATAGAAGAGTATTTAAAAAATCATTTAATAAGTACAAGAATTATGATTGAAATGTTCTGAAAGTAAGATGCTACGAGTGTAAGAAACTTAGATACATCAAACTAGAACACCCTCAACTAGATGAAAATAAGAATCCTAAGAAGAATAACTTCAAAAATATTGGTTATAAGAAGAAATATAATAAAGATATGAAAACTACAAGGATTGACTTATAAGAATCCATAAATGATTCAAGTTCTAATTCAAAATCCAAAATATCAATTCAAAAGGCTAACATGTGATCCATGGTACAAACTGATGAGGTACACTCTACTTATTACTCTTCTTCTAATTTTGAGTACGATGAATGATATTATGATAAATTAAATAAGTATCATTTTATATTATAACACAACTACAATTATATAAAGAAAAATAATATAACTCTAAATAAATCATATGATGTTTTTTTTCAAATAAATATAAGTTTTAAATTTTTTTTTTCTAAACTTAACATTAAACTTGATGAGTTTGTTTCTAGTTGTTCTATCCATGATAGAAATATAAAAAATTTAATAGATGAAATTTAAGATTTAAAGGATGATTATAGTGTTTTTACTAAGTGGTAGGAAAATATAAATAAAATACATGGTAAAAATAAATCCAATAAATAAAAATATGGTATAGGAATTAAGGGAGAAAAACTTCAGTTTTATAAAAATTATTTCTTACCTAGTTCCAAAAAATAAGAATATTTCCAATCTCACCCTCTTTCATTCTAGTAGAAATGGTAATTTTTCAAAAGACAATTTCCTAAAGAATTAGGATGTCTGTGGAATAAATAATGATTTTATTTTTGAAAATTCATATAATCCTAGAATTAGTTATAGAAAATGTAAATAGATTTGGACTCAAAAATCTTTTGTAGCTAAAAATACTAGACCTAAGAGAATTTGGGTACCAAAAAATATTGTAGCTTAATTTTTTTGGAGGGAAGAAGCCACATAAATAACAATGAAAAATGGTCTATGGATAGTGGATGTTTGATACATATGAGTGAAGATTTTTGCAACTCACTCATTATCGAAGATTAAAGGAGGAAATTTAACATTTTGTGATAATGATAAAGGGAATATAGTTAGCATTGGATCTGTTGGAAATCCTCAATTAATACACATCAACAAATTAAATTATATTAAAATTTTAAAGTATAACCAGATAAGTATTTCTAAACTTTGTGATGACGAATATTCAATTTATTTTTATAAAAATGGTTTCTATATTATTAAAGATAAATCCCTTAAGTTTAGAGAATTATGAACTAAAAAATTTTATACTTTAGATCTTAATTATTTGTGTTGATAGAATATAAACTGATAGAATGCTAAAATTAAAAAATCATGGATTTGGAATAAGAGACATGGGCAATGCAATGTTTATTACTTGAGAAAATTACCCTGAAAGAATTTTATTATGACCTGTATTTTCAATGAAGGTACAAATAATTAGTTGTTAAATTTTAATACCTTAAATGACCCTAATAAATGTGTCTAATCGAGCCAAGGAGTTCATGGGTGCACTTGGGGCTCATTCGGATCCCAAAGACCTAAAATTGAAAACACAGACTGGGCCGCATGGCTTGTCTGAAACAGTGTGACCTAGGGCACACGACCATGTGACTGGAGACATGGGAACCTATAGGTCACATGGTTTTTCTACAACTATGTGACCCGAGGAACATGACTGTGTGGAAGTGCATGATTTTTTGATAGAGGCATAACACATGGTTTGTGCACAATTTACAAATCATGTGCCTAAAATATGCACCCCCAAATTTTGGGTGAAAAGTAAAAACTTCCCCTAACTTAAGGTTTTAATATTTTCTCCTTCTCCTTTGGTTTTCCAGCAGCTAAAATAGGAGATCCCTTCCTCTTTGATCTCAAATTCCCCAAGCTAGGAATTGAAGTAACTTCCGCCTCTGGTGTCTGATCCTCGATCCATTAGATGCTACAAATCTATCTTGGTAATATTTCCAAGTATCTCAACTCCTGTCAAGGTTTATATTTCCATACATTACACTATTTAGATTTTGTATCATTCTCCCTATTTTCAGGGAATTAGACTGTTTCTCTGGTCTCTTCCAACCTGCTTGAAATTCGAGGCTGATATTGAGCGAGCATTCATCTAAGACCTTAAGGTAGGTGATCATGTTTTTTTCACATTTTTTTGGTTGTTTCATAATTTTTCTATCTTTCCACATTTCATCAATTTACAATAATCCCAATTATATTGATTCCTTCATGTCTAATTGATAGTTTCACCTAGATACATGTCTATTGATCCTTGATAGGTGGGTTAGATCTTGTACACACTATATATGGTCACCCAAGGGGTGTGCCACTAGAATTGGCAATTTTGAAAAATTGGTTTAAAATGCACAAAAAATATTTTAACTAACATCTTAGATTCTAATTGTAATTAACCTTGTTACATGAGTATGACATGTGACCCAAGAAACCTCTTAGGTGTTTGGCCCTTGTGTTGTTGTAATTACCCAAGTGATCATATTCCATGTTGTTGATGAAACCTTCCCTTGATTGTTGAGATATATAAATGGTGTTTCCATGTTTTAAATGAATTGAATGAGTTAAATAGAATTGATCACATAGATTGGCTTAAGCATGTTAGGTTTCCTTAACTTTAGTGAATCAATTTGGTTTTAATTGGAATAACCCCAAGGGATGATTTAGAATGAAAATTATTTAAGTATAATTGAACTTGGATAATGACATGAATGAGAGGTCTTTGCCTCATGTATTTACTTGTATACATATGACCATGCCTTTGATAAAGATTAATTTAATGCACAATAAGTTATGACTTATGTAATATATTATGAAATAATATGAAACTTCTATGAATATGGGATATATAAAAGAAATGAATGGGAGGTAATGCCCTATTCCAATTATAATTATGATTTACCTTTATAGAGTCCACGATATGATGGTAAGAAGTGTTGATCTGGGAGGCAAATCAAACTCCCTTACACAAGGTGTTGAGTTCATGGAATATCACACTAGTGATACTATATGGGCATTGGGATTTATGTGCCACATACCATAATAGATCTTTTCCATGGAGGTTCACTTTCTTTACTGAGTGTTGTTTCATAACATCTCTCAATCTTATTGGGATATAGGGAATGTAACCTATTGCATGATCTTTTAGGCTTGTTAGACTGGTTATGGATGCCTATGTTACACCCTGGTCCATTTTAACACTAGTATTCTAGGTATATAGACATTAGGTGTCCGCACACACTTGTTCTATATAGGTGGATGAAATATATAATTATGCTATATATATATATTAATACTATATATATAGTAATTGTCCAGACACTCTTTCTATACATGATATGAATTTGGTAGACCCACCAGGTGTCCTATTGGAACCTAAGTGGGATGGTTATTTATTTCATCTTTTTTTTACTATTTTGCAATTACCTGTACACTGTTTAGTTATGAGAACTAGTCAAATTACACGTAGACACCATTAGTGGTAGCCTACTAAGATTTTATATCACATACTACTCAGGATGCCTTTGGTACCCGGGAATATTATATTCTTGTAAATATTGATAAGGTAAAAAGACCTAATATAGGTTTTTGACCATACTTACCTAGTTTGAGCTTAGGATTAGAGGATTGGGCATAGGCTTGAGATTCTTATGGAGATATTTTTTTCTTTTTATCTTTTTGTATTACTATATAGCATGCTTGTAGATGTTTTTTTTTCTTTTTGTATTAAATAATTCCATGCATCATGTATTGACACTGCCACAGAGGTTTTTGTATTATTATCAATTGTATAGTTATCATTTTCTTTCTCTTATTACCTATTCAGTTGTCTATTTATGATTCCATAGTTTATTAATTATATCTATTTATATTATGCTTCCGCTGTTGATTTTATTTGTTTGTATCCACTATGCTACTCTAACATGAGGGTATTGTTTCCCCATTTTACCACCTTTACACCCTCACTACTTGTTGACATCCTCTGTTTTATGGGGATTTGCACTTGAGGCCATGTGAACCACTAGCTCGGGTCACATGTTAAGTGGACCCAGGTTGAGATGTTACAAAGTGGTATCCGAGTAGTTCCTTTCTTGATTTAATATTTGGATACAATAGATTGGAGATCAGTAACTCTTAGAACTTGGTCACAAGCTATGCTTGGGTGTTGTGAACTCATGTTTGGGGTAAAGTCCAAGTAGCCTAAATTAAAATTATTGTTATGTTTTCACTTATCACTTTTGGTATCAATTCACTATTGGGTCACACACTTGAGTTATGATATTATTGATATTGGTGTTATTTAAATTATGATTTATTTACCATGGTCCAATTAAATGATGGATTTACATTATATCATGCATCATTATAGGCATAATATGATTAATAGGTTATGAATTTTTCCATGTCACATCTATTTTCTGCGTGCATTTTCCTATTGTATATTTATTAGTGTCTTGAATATATTTAATTATGATGATATTTCTAACAGGTATTGGAAAACATAATTGATGCTTAAAGTTTCTGCCTTAATCTAGAAACATTTTCCTAAATAGGTTAAATTAGGCAACCTTAAGCATTAAATTGTGGCATGTTGATATATAGACCATTAGTCGCATGAGATAGAACATGTTATGGTGTGGGTTAAATGGATTCCATATTTGGTTCATAAGGAGTAATGGCCCTTATGGATTGGAAATGAAAATCCAATTAATTAAACCATGTAAATTTATTGAATATTTGAAAGTGAGAATTCAAAATGAATATGATTCCCAAATTGAAATATCCATCTTATATATATATACATAATATAGAGACTTAGACCCGAAACCGGCCTTAGTAATGGGTAGTGGGTATCTCTTATGTTCTTATGGCCTCTTTCTACCATCTAGACCTAGATTTTGAACTAAGAAGAGAGGCATGGTTATTTCTATAGGAAGACTTTACTCCCATATGCAGTTGTTATACTAGATTAAATCTCTTTTGAGATGTTCATTTGGCATTGTAGCATTATGTCTCCATGAATTCCTCCTATCATACACCCTGGGGGTGGTGATGACCACGTACCCGAGATAGTAGGACGTGAGATGCCAGTTGTTCCTCCTATAGAGCCACCTATGGATCATCTTCATGTTACTGATATGTGAAGTGAAGCCCAGTTTCGAGAGGTTTTTATGCATATTCTTTAGATTCTTCAAGGCATAGTTTGACCTTCCCCGAGCATGGTAGAGTTGACTTGTGAGTTTCAACATCAGCAACCTCCCACCTTTTGGGGGGATGGCAAACGTCATGCTGCGAAGTCTTAGCTTGAGGAAATCCTATACATATTCGACCATCTAGATATACCTCCAGAGTGGAGGGTCACACTAGTGTCTTATATGCTTTGTGATTCTACCACTAGTTTGGGAAGGTAGGACACATAAAGTATTAGTGTCCCTGAGATCCATTCGAGTGCAGAGGATGTGGTAGGATGGGGAATATACAACACTTCTACAAGACTTTCCCTCCAATTACCAGTGAGCTAGGATCTTCACCTATTCCTTGATCAAGGGTAGGGCTAGCTAGATCACAATAGACAGGCAGTTGGAATACTACCAGTCGATCAGGCCAAGGTGGAGGTTGAGGTTGAGGAAGTTAGAATTATGATTCTTGGTTTTAGTAGAGTTGGCTTTCTCAAGGCAGGAAAGAAGTGACTCAAGGCCTTGGTATAGGCTAGCTGTGTACATTCCAGCCCACACCTCATGAGTAGAGCACCGAACTATATACAGTTTGAGGTACTATTCTAGTTGCCTCCACTTTAGAGTCTTCTTTATTTGATATAGGATCATCTCACTTGTTTATAGATGAGATTATAATGGGATGTATTAGCCTTGATGTTGATCACTTCCATGGAGTTATAATACTAGACACGCCATTAGGCATCTGTTTAGAGGGAGTTATCCATTGTAGGTGTAACACCCCAAGCTTCCATGGTATGCTTCTCTTTGAATAATACAATAGCTTTCACTGTACGCAACTTCGAGTTCTAGCACACCAAGACCAATCGAACTAGCTGTTATGAATAGTAATACTCACTTTTTGAAATTTTATAAATTTTATAAATTTTATAAATTTTATTTTTAAAAATGGACTTCATTTTTGGATTTGAAATATCAAAATTAGCTTAGAGTGAATTTTTGGCATTTTTCTGAAAACTTTCAATTTTTAATGAATAGTGAAAAACACTACGTTATTGTTTAAAACCGACTTCTTATTTAAATAATTATTTATTTTATTTAAATTTATTTTAAGTAAAAATAGATAAATAATACCTATATTAGTTCAATTTAATTCATTGTATTCATTTTATAATAAGATTAGATGCATAAAATTTTATCGAACCTTTTAACGTCTTTTACCCACCTTCTAAGCACGTTTGCAAATTTGCATAAAACGTAATTTTACCACTTTTGTAAATTGAATTTATAAAATATTAGAGAAATTATTTACATCAGTAAGTAAAATGTGGTTCAATAGGATGAAAATAATTTTATGTGAATAGTAACTTTTGAATTTTATTTACCACGGTAAAAAGTAAATAGGGTAATTAAAGGTAAAAGTGATATTATAATTACCCTAAAACATGTACTAATTCTATTGGATAAGTATTTTTCGACCAAAATCAACCTTAGGAATAAAATATGATCCTTTTGGTTCACTTGGATTAGATTAGGACATTTATTATTATTTTATTTGAAGAAGAGTTAAAAGTGTTAAATTCAACGTTTAATAACTAAACCATTTTTAATATAGGGTTATACATAAGATAAATTAGACTATAGATATTCATTAGAAAGATAAAAGGAATTCCTATATAATGGTATTTTATTTATAATTTTTAAACATTAAATAATTTAAATTATTTATGACACAATGATGATGCAGTAATTACCTTATTATTGAAAGATTAAAAACGTTGATATTATAAATATTAATATAATTGTAAATTGAGACTTTTGATGTATTAAAAGAATTTTATAGGTTAATATGAAATGTTAGGGTTGATTAAACAATTTTTTTTCGAAGTTATAAAGTTTTTATGACTTTCAAAAAAACAAAATACCAAATAGTGTCAAAATTGACATAAATGAGTTTTTAAAATAAATACAATAATATTAAATGATATAATATTCCTAAAAATCTGAGGTTAGACCAAAGTACTTATATAAGGTTATATATGTCAATATTGAACCACTTGGAGTTCTATTGGATTTTTATTATAAGTTCACTAACCATTTACTATAATAATACAAGAATACATGGTAAAAGTTAAACTATTTAACTAAGAGTTAAATCTAAAGTATAAGGTTAATATGGTGACCTAAACCTATATAAAATCTATTTGTTGAGAGGTTTTATACCCATACACACATTATCCTAGAAATAAGTCCTTTTTTAGCCATTATAAACCAAATATGATTGTATAATAAATTAATATTTCAAGCTTTTCCTAAAGTGACCCTCACCTCTCTTATAAAAGGGTACTTCCCCTTCTCTCAAAATCACACCTTCAAAGCCATTTGGATCAACAAAACCCTGATAAAATGTACTCCCAAATACCCTAACTTCAACCTATAGGACTTACTTTGATCATAATCCAATATATGGAGTCCTTTTGGTCAAATCAAAAGGAAGCACTCGATGAAGAGGTAATAATTTCACCACCTCTTTCAAAGTACTTTTCTTCTTCCACTTCCTATTTCTTTGTTGTTTCCATACCAAAATAATAACTCCAGTAAATTATACATAATATGATGTTATTATAAATATGGTTCAACCATATTCATTATTCTATCCATCCTATGAATGAAAAGTCACCATACGTGCGTACGTACGACTTACCGTCTCCACGTCATGGTGTAGTTTGTTATTCAACACTTCATTATTTGTATGGGTATAATAACGGGTATAAATGATTTAAATAATAAATATAACATGTTAATGATTCTTTATATATGATATAACATCCAATTAAATACTATTTCACCATCAATATAATGATATTTTCGCTCATGCGTACGTACAGATTACCGTCTCCACGGACGTGATGAGATTCATTCCCCATCATAACCATTCAATAATAATTTTCATTTTATGATTAAAAATAATGTTTAAGAACTTAATATAATTCTGGATATGAATCAAATACATTCTATCTATAACAAACATGGCTTATGTAACAAAGCATATAATGGAAAACGAATTAGTTAACACCCAAAACAATGATACTATTGAAATATTATTAACAAAGAAATATTAGAAGATCATATATGATATTATATTTATGTATGTGGTTCTTGTATAATTTAATAACAATGATTTAACTATTATACAGGAAGTTAATGTACCCTCGACCAAGGAAAAGTACCAGGTAAGAGTTAATTCTACATTCTCTTCATTATCCGTGGTTGTTTATAAGTAAGTATCTACCAGGACCTCTTTATCATCCACATATGTGTTTCTTAAAAATGTATTTCAAAACATTTTTACTATTTAATAGACTATGGGTTAAATTCATTTATACCCTCATTTTACTTTTTATAAAATTGTTTGAAAGGAATCTTTCCATCGCTTTCCAAACAAGGTACTTTATAACCTTTTCGACAAATTAAGGTAAGAATGTTTTTTAACTTATACAGTGGGCGAGACTATTTTTTTCCATTATAACACCTTTGAAGCTTCACTTACAAGCTTATAATAATATTTTAAAAATAAATGTTTTCTTTTATAATTTTGTGACTTTTAAATTATTTCAAAATAGAAAGATATATTTCTCTCAAATAGTTTTGATTTCATCTATGTCAACATCCTTTGATGGATTTTACACTTTTTGGAAGTTGATTTATTATGATAAAATCTACCATATTGTATTGAAGGTTTTGTGATATGTTTGAATGTGGATGTGTTATTTTTATACCATTCATGGTTTATGGTTAAAGTATTAACATTTCATATGCTAGTTTTAATACGGATGTTTATGTTATGTTTCAACCTTTTCATATGAGGAATGCATTGAACTTAGTAAGTGATGGGTGGAACCTACTATAGATCCTTGATGCATTGGTAGGTCTCATGAGACAAACTAGTGTCTTGGAACAAGGCCTTGAAAAAAATATTATTTGTAGTCTTGGCACGAGGCCTGACTATGTGGTTATGATGTCTGGAATTATGCATTCCATCATTATGAAATTAGCTATTGATATTACATGTGATTATTAGACTAATAGAATATCCATGTGAATAAGTAAATGGCATTATTTGATTTATCTTTTCCATTTTATTCTGAAGTTTAATTTTAAAAGGCTTGTGTTTTAGTCTTATACATTTCCTTTATTGTTTATGTTTATTTATGAAAGTTTATGCTATATTGTTATCCTTACTGAGAATCTGTGTTCACCCCTTTATTATGTTTTATTTTTCCCAGGATGTGAAGAAGTATATTATGATTGACCTGTAGGGATAGGCTATGGGATATGAGTGTTGGAACCGAGAGTGCAGCGGAAGCCCCAAACAAGTGGGTTTTAAAAATTTTCCACTGAAGATCGACCTAAAATTGTCGACGTCGGTGAAGAGAATCCCAATTAAATTTGAGGATCTCTCATAAAGGGTTTTAAGCACGAAAATAAACATTAAAAAATACCTAGTTTAATTCTGAAGCCGTACATGACGTCTGCTCTTTGTTGGCGATCACTGATCGAAGAATCCGAAGTCGAATTCCTCTATACCTTCCACTCACACTTCAAGGAATCTGCGGGAGCGCTGTTCGTCGTAATTCGGGTGCTAGTGTAGAATTATGATGACACCTTCGACGCTCCAACGATCACCGCATCGCTTCACTAGAGATGCACGAGAGAGAGCTCCATCCGAGCTCCTTGGATCTAGAGACTCTCTCTAGATTATGGGAGAGAATAGAAGAGACAGAAGCTCTATGAATAGTATTTGGCCAAAGCCCATCCTCTCCTATTTATATTGGTTAATTAAAATACTCGGTATCGCCTCGCCAACCCCGAATACTTAACACACTATCAACAAAATTTTATGACTACTAAACTGAGTCATAAATATTATTATCATTTAATTGTAATATATTAAAATATATTACACGATAATAATTGAGTCATTAACTCGACTCGTCACTACCATAAATATTAATTGAACCTTGAATAATTTAATATTCGTCAATTAATATTTTTCATGTATTTAATAAAACTTGTAAATAAATTTAATAAATAAATTCAATAATCATTATTCTAAACTCGAATAATATGAATTTATTTATTTCATTAGTGATCGTTTAACTTTGGACAAATATCGGACCCCTGTGGCGGAGCTAACTATGTCCAAAACTCCTATTCAACTGAATAGGGCAGATTCTTGAATACACTATTATGTGTGACCCTCTAGGACCTTATCTCGACAACAGTGAATAATATTCACAGACCAAGAGCGGGGTCTAGAAACCCATCATGTCCCTTGAAGAGATAAGGATTGTCACAGCAGTGACAACCAACCTATGAACATGCACTGTGTAATATAATCTCTTTGTCTTTAATATCTCATAAAGCAGGACGCACTCACGTGTCATCATCCTTATCTTGCTTTATTGTTTTTTGATTTAACTGGACGGATTTACCCTTGACTACCATGGCCATGGTCTTATAAAGGTACTTCCATCCATATCAACATGGCCAAAGATATATTACTTCCATAACCCAGAAGCGACAAATCCTGTCTTGACCATTCAACCAATTCCATGACACTAATGACGCAACCAACACAAACTACCTCACCATGACTTCATTACCATGGTTTTCATCTTTCATTAAAGTACGCAATCAAATGACATACATTGGTAATGATCTCAAGTTAGGAGACCATTACACATGATCGTAGATAGGAACATCCAATGTCACCCAGAATGTGTGGTGTTCCTATTGAAGGGCCAGTTCTCATGATCTCACTACTAGAGATCACCAAGTGCGAACTTCACAAGAAGAATTCTCAATGATTATGAGCCCCAAACACCTGATAGTCAAACATCTAGTATGTCCAATCAGTAAGATGCATCTATACTATAGAGCATATATTTAAGATTAATGTCATAGTATCTAGAGGTTCTCTTTATAGCCTGGGAACTACTATAACCTTTTGATATGACAATTAAACTTTGGAAATTACCATTTCAATAGTGGATGCGGAACAGTATACAATATAATGGTAAGATGACATCATGCATAGCTAACTGTATACACGATATGGTAATCAAAAGCTCTGAATAGTTGGGTCTAGGGAGCCCACTATTCCAACACTCCCACTTTCACTAGAACCAACTTGCTAACTAAACTTGTTAGCCACTCTCATGATGAACATCATGTTTCTATCGAGTAACGACTTTAGCTAATGGGTCTGCCATAGTTCCGCTGTGTGGCTATTTTGCTATAGCGACCTTATCTCTTTGAGTAAAACTACTCAAGAGATGGTATCCCAAGTATATCTCACTTTTTGTCCACTATCACAGCTTGACATCTTGTCCAGTAAGAATATCATAATTTAGATTATGATAATACTTTTCTCACAAGGTGCGATTCCAAGAACTGGAACAAATTGTTTCATATCTACTTCTTAGCTTCCTTAGAAGCTGCAACGTACTCGGTCTTTGTAGGTATGGCTACCACTAGATTATATGATCTTGTCTCACTCATCGTCTCTAACTGAAATAGTAGATATCTTGATCTATGTAAGGCTAGTTTGTATCCCCGAAAACAAGTATCCTTTCTTCTCCACTTACCGGGTACATATCTTTTGTACTTTCTAAAGTACAATTAGATAGTTCTGACTATATCCCTTGTAGTGATCTTGGATATAACAGATATTTTCCTATTGTAAAATATACCTTGGAAATATCAGTTTTTGTACATATCATGTCATACAAGATTGATCCATCGTTCTGATTTATGGATTTCAACTCACCAAATTTATCTCTTCCCATGTCACAGACATGTCAACATGGAGAGATTATGCCCTATGACATAGGAAACAATTCATCTATTTAATTGTTCCTACATGTATTTTTCACTACAATGTCACTATATATAAGATTGACTAAGACAAAGAAACCTATAGATTTACCTTAGTAGATCCTATTATCTTGAACTTAGGTTTCTACTTTAAGTCAATCATTGGAGATTTAATTTGATTTTGGTCTTAACTAACTGTGAGACCAATGTCTATTATCCATATGTTTCTGAACATATTTTTGTTTATAAAACATTGATGCTCCCACTAACCTTACTTAGACACACGACAAACAGTTTTTCAAATGTATTTTCTATGATCATGTTTCTTACTGTAATCCTAAACCAGATTTTAGTAACTTGAAACCTTTATTAGCATTTTGTGATGTGACCATCCCTTTCTGGTTGTGTCACATAGACACCATCCATGATTGGTGGTCATGACATCCAATGCTAAAAAAAATTGATCATAGATATTAGATATGTTAAGTAAAATTTTGACAAATTTAGGCATAATGACTTGGTCAAATCAGTCAAGCCTAATTAGTACCATGATCATACCATCCATGTATCAACTCACTTGAATACCCACTACAATATTCAAAATAATAGCCCCTTTTCACTTTGATACATGGAATCCATTAATTGAATTTTAGTTAGTCTTATCAATTTTAGCTAATTTCCATATACTGCTTAATTGTAAGAAATATTATTTATATTGAATAATAGATCACTGACTGCAGTGAATATAAAAACCATTACCATGGTTTTATCCTTCCTACATAGTATGTGTCTCTGGAACATACTCTATTCCACATGCGCTTGTGGAACTAGTTTCTATGCCAACTATTTTGTGCATCTTGAGCATTGACTAAACACAAGTCAATATAGCTCCCACTATCTCTAATAGATATGTGCAGCCTTATGTAGATATGTAGTCCCTTACTTGACTACAACTTTTCTATATTAGGGATTTATGTAATATCCTAAGTAATCGTTAGGATATGTACCTTATATTCACAATGTGTTTATCTTGATGCAAGTTTGTTTGTATCCGAACAAACCATTTGCATCCAAACACATGTCCTTATGACATAATGGATTTCTATTATACTATGACTCGTATGATATCCATTTGTCATTATAGTTGGAATATGGTTGTGGGATATCATTGTTATTTGAAAATGATTTCATGAAATATAATGGAAGTTTATTCTAGTTGCAACATTGATTTTACTTGCATCAAAATTTTGATGTATAACATATGCGTTTAGGAATTGATCCACACTATATGTTTATTGATCAATATTTATATGTAAGACTTTATCATCAATCCTCATAATTAATATCAATTCCGTGATGTCTATAAGGTAATGTGCATTTTGGAATTACTCCACACTACATTATCATGATTGATGAATGCTTGGTCGAGATATTCTTCAGTATCCCAACCCGAAGAAACTCATATCTCCTGACCATGAAAATACTTCACTTTATTATTCCTTAATTTCTTAAAGGAATCTTATGAAGCATATATACCTCTAGCTTATACTTGGAATAGTTTACACTTACTTGTTGAACTATTTCCAAAAGCTTTGCGACATACCTTTATTTCTAAAGGCTCCTTTGTCCAAACTAAAGACGTTGATAATACCAAAAGTATTTAGTTGTGCCGAGCCTAAATACCATACTTGGTATATTCATGACGTCCACTTTTAGTATCACTTGAAAAATAATTATATTGTCACAATTGGGTATTGGTATTACATTTATATTCATCATTAATTGCCTATGATTCATGTATTACTGAACTAGTGATTGATTTTACCAAAAACAACATTCATTCCATAACCTGAAAGAATGAATCCTTGAGTCTAAGAACACATGGGATTAATGTTTATGGTTATACTCAATAATAGTTCAACACAAATCTTTCACTTGGAAATTAAGAAGTCGTGTACTTCTCATCACTAGCCTAGGTATCACCCTTTCACAACAATTTGGAGAATACACCTGACTTATAATAAGGTTTATATATTTACTTGGTAACTGTATACATATACATAAAAACCATATAGTATTAAATACCCAAGTAGTAAAAGAAACATTACATTGATGAATATGTCTGATGTAAAAGCGAAGACTAGATTCTTTAAATTAGTTTATTGCAATTAAACTTCTATTGTTTATTTTATAATATGAAATGCAATAACCTTTGTTAATACCTCATTAATTGAAGGACATCGTGAATGTGTCATTAGAATTAAATTCTATTGACCTTTTCACATTGTCTTTCAATTTATTCACCATAAGAATTAAAACATTACTGTCTTTTATTCTTATTCACTTGGAGAACCTTACCTTAATTGGCAATGGAGCGTTTACTCATTACTTGTTCATTTTATTTACATAAAACGAAACTTGAGTAATAGTGGTGAAAATCATATGAGAAAGAGATCCATATAAATATCAATACTTCAATTTACACATGTTGGTGTAACCATCGCCTTATTCATATCATTTCTTCACTTTCTCCTTGAAAACATCTCGGAGATGAAACTTTATGTTATATCATCCATGTCCTGGTGTAGCGACCGCAACTGACACCAGAAATTGTTGAAAGCATAATGATATAATTATCATATTCTTTGTACATTAGTCTCCTATAATAAATTTTCAATCTCTCTTCTTGAGGTAGTTTAAAAGTGTTGGGGACACTGACACCCTGAGTTTCCTATATAATAGTACTATGTTCACGTGCCTGTACTATTCATGGATACTCGTGTCAGTGTGGAAATTTGTCCAATATTTATCGTAGTTTAAAATTATGGTAGAACATTCCATTTTTCTACAAAAATGAATTTTAGCAGATGAGTTCCTTTTATCTGGATTACTGTTTATAAATTTTTGATTAATTACTTATATCATTTTATGTCTCCCACTATTTTATCGGATTCTAGGAACCCTCTGTGCTAGAATCGGAATACTCAGTTGCTTGAGTATTCTAGTGGAAAGGATCCTAGAACCACCCCTTATAGTCTTCAAGCTATGGATATTCTACTACTTGGAGGGTTCTAGGTAGGCTTTTGGATGGCTGACTGCTTTAACTTGCGGCTCCTCGATCTGTTGAGTGAAGTCCCAACTTCTTAAAATCCGAACTTGATTTACTCAACGCTTGCCTCTAAAATTACAAAAATCTAGCTATGGCTATTTCTTTGCTATAATTTTAGTTAAGTCAACCCATCATTCTTATAAGGACTCCCCATTAGTAAGAGACACCCTCAGCTATGACATGAATGACACCTCAAACAGCTAGTTTTTTTCAAACTTGAATGACAGAAAGAGGTTATGACTTAATATATATTTTGAGGGTTTTATTATTTTTAATGTGACGAATGAAATAATTTTCTATTTTTATAAGCATGTACTATGTGATCGTACTCACAACTGACCGTGCAACAAATAGAAATTTCATTATGTCACATGTTCATTTTATCTTGTATGCTTGTTTATTATTATACTATGCGATCGCGCAATAAATTACACATGCACAAAAATAATAAACCATGAAAAAAATAAAATGAACACCTAATCATGAGCTGGTACTATTGTTTGATTTGTTGAGTGAATAACAGACCAACCAAAACCCTAGGGGTAATACCTTTAGTTGCGTTGCTTGCAACTTGTACAACAACGTCTGCTCATCCAATGTAACCAACTCCTGTCTGGTGCATCACCGTCACTTGGAGCAAAGTATGTCACTAGTCGTATTGTTATTATACAATTGTACTTGCACTCAGGCGAGTGGGTCTCGAGGTGTAAAAGTAGAATTCAAAGAAGTGTACACACATGTCCTTATACATATAATGACACTGAGATGATACAAAAATCTCCTTTAAATTTATTAAATTAATAATTACAATACCATGCAATAATTAAATAAATAAATTAAATAAATAATTAAAAATGCACCAAACATGCATTGGTCTGTATCAGCTCATGATCAGACATATACGCATTAAGCTTGTGTATATTCAATAAATGTGGAATAAAAATTAAACTTGCATTAAAATTAAACTTGAGGGCATTTTAATTTAATTAAAAATTTCACTCTAAATTTTAATCCAATATTTACATCATTCGGTCCCATTTAATTAATTGAATTTTAAATCTAAAATTAAATTTATTAACTAATTTAATTAATCCCCAAATTAAATTAATTATGTTGTATTCATTATTAAATCAAAAATTAATATTTAATTAATTTAATTGTCAATTTTAATTAAATCAATTATCTTAATAAATTTTTGATTATTTGAAAATATATCTTGGGTCCCGATAACCGAGCATGGCCTGTGCGGGCCAGGGAAAACCTGCACAGGCCCTTTCCATGCCTTACAGACCCCGTTCAGGGGCTTATCGGGATGGGCAGGTCCGCCGAAGCCTTTTCTAAGCTAGGCAGACCCGCACGGGCCTGTTTCGGGGCAGAGCAAGTTACTTGCCCGCTAGGAGTACCGGGTGGAGGCCGGAAAAGGGAAGGTATTGGGAGAAGCAAGCTAGCTGTGATCGACCATATTGGCCATGAAGACAAGAACCTGGTGTGAGTGATAAGTCACACATGAGGGTTTGAGCAG
Source organism: Viscum album (assembly GCA_963277665.1). Taxonomy (NCBI): domain Eukaryota; kingdom Viridiplantae; phylum Streptophyta; class Magnoliopsida; order Santalales; family Viscaceae; genus Viscum; species Viscum album. The sequence goes on from OY728120.1 coordinate 1,208,764,352, forward strand.
GAAGGCACCCAGTAGGAGCAATGCGAGGCTAAGCGGAGTGAGGCCGAAGTGGCCAGCCACTGGCGCACTCTGCTATTGGCTGCTGGCTGTAGCGCAGCTTCGCGCGGGTCTGGCTGGGAGTGGAGATGCCACCCATGGTGTTGGGGTGGCCCACTACTTTCTGCTGGATCCGTGAGGAGGGAGGAGGCACCTGGCCTTGGTGAAGCTTTAGGGAGGCGAAGACTTGGTGCTACACTGTTGCAGCAGCACGACCAACGGGAGGTTCCTCAGGTTGCTGTCCTGCGCCACGGGTGGCATCTGGGTGGCTGCTGCGCTGCAGTGGGAGGGAGGATGGTGGCTGCTGCACTTGAGGGAGTCGCCATGGGGATGAAGGCTAGTCAACCTAGGTCCTGGTGTGCACTGCAATAGAAGAGAGCAGCTGGTTTTCCAGGTCGGGGACTCCGCTGGTGTGTGGGAAGAAGCACCTGATCTGGGAGGAGCGGCCTTGTACACCGCAGTGTGAACAAGAGGGTGGCGGCAACCTTTAGGTGGCAAGGGAGGAGGCGACTCAGACCATCAGCTAGCAGGGAAGGAGGTTCCTCGATGGGGCCACTGTTCTTTGCATGGGGGAGACCTGCTCGGGTCTCCCAATATTTTTTTTTATTTTTTTTAAACTTGATCTACTGGTCCACCCTCCTATATTAAAAAAAAATCTCACATCCTGCGCATGCAGGTCATCACCCCCTTTAATTTTTTTATTTTTTTAAAAATAGACTTGCTTTTGTAGGTCTTTATTCTCCCATTTTTTATAAAACAGACTTAAACCCTTTAATATTTCTAAAGACTTTTTAGGCTTTAGAAATTAATAATAATATTAAAAATTATTATAATAAAAATTATAATAATTAAATTAATACTAATATATAAAACCATTATTATTATTATAATATAATTATTATAATAATAACAATTATTTGAATCACCGGAAAATACTATTCCGGTGACCGACAATTTTTTCAATCCGAATTCATTTCTTCGGATGTCCACAGACTGGACATTCGAAATCCGATTCAAATTCCGTTTGTGGCATTGGGACAGTATCGACGCCCTCTTTATATTTTAATGTAAATTTAAATTTTATTGGCTTAAAATCTACACATGCTCCATATGATACCACTTGTTGGAACCGAGTGTGTAGCGGAAGCCCCAAATAGGTGGGTTTTAAAACTTTTCCACCGACGATTGACGTAAACTTGTTGACGTCGGTGAAGAGTAGCCCGATTAAATACAAGGATCTCACGTGAAGGGTTTTAAGAATAAAAATAAACCGTAAAAATACATGGTTTAATTTTGAAGTCGCGCACGACATCTGTTCATCGTTGGTGATCACTGCTCGAAGAATCTGAAGTCAAATTCCTCTAGATCGTCCACACATGCTTCAAGGAATCTACGAGAGCGCCATTCGTCGTAATCTGAGTGCTAGAAAAGAATTGCGACAATTCCTTCAATGCTCTAACAATCACCGCATCACTTCACTAGCGATGCATGAGAGAGAGCTCCATCCAAGCTCCTTGGATCCAGAGCCTCTCTCTCTAGATTATGGGAGAAAAGAGAAGAGAGAGAAGCGCCATGAATAGTATTTGGAAAAAGACCATCCTCTCCTATTTATAGTGGTTAATTAAAATACTCGGTATCGCCTCACCGGCCCCAAATACTTAACGCACTATCAACAAAATTTCATGACTACTAAACCGAGTCATAAATATTATTATCATTTACTTGTAATATATTGAAATATATTATGCGATAATAATTGAGTCATTGACTTGACTCGTCACTCCCATAAATATTAATTGAACCTTTAATAATTTAATATTCCTCAATTAATATTTTTCATGTATTTACTAAAACTTATAAATACATTTAATAAATAATTTCAATACTCATTATTCTAAACTCGAATAATATGAATTTATTTATTGCATTAGTGATCGTTTAAATTTGGGAAAATCCCAAACCCCTGTGGCGGGGCCCACTATGTCCAAAACTCTTATTCAACTGAATAGGGTAGATTCTTGAATACGATATTGTGTGTGACCCTCTAGGCCCTTATCTCGACAACAGTGAATAGTATTCACAGACCAAGAGTGAGATCTAGCAACCCATCATTCCCCTTAAAGAGATAAGGATTTTCACAGTAGCGACAACCAACCTACGAACACGCACTGTGTAATATAATCTATTTGTCTTTAATATCTCATAAAGTAGGGCTCACTCGCGTGTCATCGTGCTTATCTTGATTTATTGTTTGTTGATTTAACTAGAAGAATTTACCCTTGACTACCATGTCCATGGTCTTATAAAGGTACTGCCATCTATATCAACATGGCCTGCGATATATTACCTCCACAATCTAGAAGAAACAAATCCTGTCTTGACCATTCAACCAATGCCATGACACCAATGACGCACCCAACACAAACTACCTCACCATGACTTCATTGCCAGGGTTTTCATCTTGCATTAAAGTACATAATAAAATTACAAACATTGATAATGATCTCAAGTTAGGAGACCATTTCACATGATCGTAGATTGGAACATCCAATGTCACCTGAAACCTGTAGTGTTCCTATTGGCGGGTCAGTGCTAATGATATCACTACTAGAGATCACCAAGTGTGAACTTCATGAGAAAAATTCTCAATGCTTATGAGCCCCGAGCACCTGATAGTAAAACATCTACTATGTACAATTAGTAAGATGTATCTAGACTATAGAACATATATTTAATATTAATTTCATAGTATCTAGAGGTTCTCATTATAGCCTGGGAACTGCTATAACCTTTCGACATGAAAATTAAACTCTGGACATTACCATTTCAATAGTGGATGCAGAACAGTCTACACTATAATTGTAAGATGACATCATGCATAGATAACTGTATACACGACATGGTAATCAAAAGCACTGAATAGTTGGGTCTAGGGCACCCACTATTTCAACAATGAGCGTGTTAAAAGGAGACATAGTGTTGTTTTTATTTATTTCATGATGTAATGTAAAACTTATGTATGTATCTAGTACTTCCAAGGCTACTAAACTAATCAATCTTTCAAGACTTGATCTCTTGTGATCATGATAATGTTATGAAATAATGCACTGACTATGGGTAACTAGGGTCGGGGCGTTACTGTTGGTATCAGAGGAAGTTTAGTTCAAACCTTGTAAGCTAGATTTAAAAAAACTCTGATTAGAGAACATTACCCTAAGATAGACTTTGAGGATTAGCATAGGAGAACTTCCGAGAATTTTGGTAATATAGATATTTTGTATATTTTCCTAGAAAAAAATCCATGTCTGAATACGAGCAGGTAGAGGCAGCTCTGGCACAGATGTACCTAGGAGTGAAAACTCTGACAAGGAGTTTTGGGCTTGACCCGGGGTATCCTGGTACACGACAACGGGCCTTGCTACACTCTTGGTTACGACACTCCTTGGGGATATGCTTATGATAATTCAAATTTTCTTTACAAGACATTATGAAAGATTTATGAGTAAATAATTCTTCAAGGAATTTTTTTTTATGATTATGGATTATATGCATAAACTGTTCAATTTATGTTAGGTATTTTACTAGTTTGGAATTATGTATTGCGATTCATAAACTAATATTGTGTATGACATTGTTTAGAAATGGTGCCTAGTGGAAGTGATGGAAACTGTATCAACACACGTATTCCATGTAGGGATTTCCCTCCTACTCAAGATAATTATAGTGGAGTTGGTGATGCAACTGGTGCTGAATAACTTATAACCATACTGGGACAACTCACTCAGGTTATGAATAATAACCTTACCTATATGGAGAACCCTAATCCATAATGAGGAAATCAATGTTAGACTGCTTCATGAGGAAATAACCACTATCATTCAATGGGACTACAAATCCATTTGTAGCTGAGCAATGGATAAGTTTCGTATAGAAAATATTTCATGCTTTGGGGAGTAGAGAAAGGGAAAAAGTTTTCATGACAGTTTATTGTCTCACGATAGATGAATATAAATGGTGGTCATTAATTAAAAACACAAAGTAGGACTAAGAAGTATCAAATATGTAATGGATGGAGTTTAAAGAAATTTTCATAGAAAAATACTTTCCTTGTGACCATCGAGCAGATATGGAAAGACAATTTTTGAGTGTGAGAAAAAAAGGAGGATGAGAATGTCACAAAGTATAAGGATAACTTTAAAAGGTTAGTAAGTCATGCAAAAAATTATATACGTAACCCAAGGAGTAATATTGATCAATTATTTGATGGGATAAAATCATTTCTCCATCAAGCATTAGTCTCACAATCCTTCTTATCATACGAAGATATTATCTCATGTGCTATCAAGATAGAAAAGGAATTCTCTAAGTCTTATGAATTTAAAGAAAAGTAGTAGAAGAAGAAGAGATCTACTGAACACTCTAAAAATGGAAATAAGGGGAATAAGGGAAAAGTTGAATTTCCATCCTACAACAAATGTAGGAAGAAACACCTCGGTACTTGCCTAAAGGGTATGAGAGTCTATCATAAGTGTGGTGAAAAAGGCCATCAAGCTTGTGATTGCAAGGGAAAGAAAGAGGCTGTCAATTTTGAATGATACAATTGTATATAAATGAGGCATTATTAAAATGAATGTCCTAAGTGCCAAGGAAACTTACCTCAGAAAAGTCCAAGGGAGAAGGGCCAAGCTTATGCGATCACTACTGCTGAGGTTGAAGCTCCATATGACATGGTGGCAGGTAATTTAATGGTTTCCTCAAATTGAGCCAATGCTTTATTTGATTCTAGATCATCACATTGTTTTATATATTCCCAATTTTCTAAGAAAATTAGATATTTCCAATTTGATTTAACAAGGGATTTGTTAGTAAAAACTCCTAAGGGAAATATCATTGCAACAAAGTTTTGTAAATTAGTTCCCATTTGGGCATATAAATGCACTTTATCTGCTAATATCATCATCATACCCACGATTGAATTTGATATAATCCTCGATATGAATTTGGCTTTTCGACCATGATACAAAAATTTATTATAAGAAGAAGGAGGTTACAATTTTCAATGATGATAAGGAATACCTTATCTTTAAATTAGAAATGTCACCATCTAATTCTTATCTAGATCCACCCCTAATAGCTCTACTAAATTCAATTATTGGGGAGGAAGATAATGAAATAACTATGGGCAAGGAAAGTAATGTTCAAATAGAGGATGTACCTATTGTGAAAGAATATGTTGATGTGTTTCTAGAGGATTTACCTAGACATCCTCCAGAATGAGAAATTTAGTTTTCCATTGATTTAATTCCTAGTTCAAGGCCCATATCAGAGACCCCTTATAGAATAGAAAATGTGGAATTAGTGGAACTAAAGAAGCAACTAGAGTGATTGAGTAATAAAGGATTTATTCACCCTAGTGTTTCTCCATGGGGAGCCCCTGTTCTTTTTGTTAAGAAGAAATATGGATCTATGATGTTGTGAATTGACTACAGGGAGATCAATACTATAATAATAAAGAACAAGTATCCCCTGCCTAACATTGATGATTTATTTGATCAACTTCATGGAGATAAATATTTTTCAAATATTGAACTTTGATTTGGATATCATCAGTTGTGTGTGAAGAATGAAGACATTCCAAAGACAACATTTCGTACCAGGTATGGGAATTACGAGTTTACAATATTGCATTTTGGACCGACTAATGCACCCTCTATCTTCATGGATCTAATGAATATAGTTTTCAAGGAATTTCTTGATGGATTTGTAGTGGTATTTATTGATGATATATTAGTTTACTAAAAAGATATGAAGATTAGGAAAATCACTTGTGAACTATTCTAAAGACTCTTAGAAGAAATGAACTATATGGGAAGTTTATCTAGTGTGAATTCTGGATTCAGGGGATTTCATTTCTTGGACATATTGTCTCTAAGGATAGAATCTCTGTTGATCCTTCTAAGACAAGAGAAATACAAGAATGGCCAGCACTGATGAGTATAATTAAGGTATGCAATTTTATTGGTTTAGCAGGTTATTATCGGCATTTCGTCCAAGATTTTGCCTGATTGGCTAACCCATTAACCAAGATCACACGTAAAGGGGTTAAATTTGTTTGGAAAAAAGAGTGCGAGGAATGTTTTGAAGAACTGAATATAATATTATTCAATGCTCCTATCTTGACTCTACCATCGGGGAATGATGATTTTTTTATTTATAGTGATGCTTCAAAGAAAGGACTTAGTTGTGTCCTTATGCAGAATGATAGAGTTATTGCCTACGCATCACAACAACTAAAAATTCATGAATAAAACTATCCCACTCATGATCTTGAGTTAGAAACTATAATATTTTCTTTGAAGATATGGAGACTCTATCTCTATGATAAAAAATGTGAGATATATACTGATCACAAGAGTTTGATGTATATTTTATCATAGAAATAACTCAACATGAGGCAAAGATGATGGCTTGAACTACTCAAGGATTGTGATTTCACTATACACTACCACTTGTGGAAGGAAAATAAGGTGGAAGATGCTTTGAGTAAAAAGGATCATGGAGTTTTGAACAATATGAGAGTTGAAAGGGATCATATGTTCATGGATCAAGTAAAGATGGATATGGGAATAATCATGGAAGGTGAAACAACAATACTTTTTCAAATGGTTACCAAACCATATTTATTAGAAAGGATAAAAATTTATCATACTAATGACGAGGATTTTCAAAAGAAAATTAAAGTTGTGAATGATGGGAGATTGATTGAATTTGTATATGAAGATGGAATTTTGAAATTTGAGAAGAGACTTTGTGTACCTGAAATACCTAATCTTAAAAGGGAATTGTTGGATGATTCTCATAGATCCAATTTCTCTATACACCCTGTTAGCACTAATATGTATAGAGATTTGAAGGAACATTTTTGGTAGGACTACATGAAGAGGGAGATTGATGATTATGTGTCAAGATGTATGGTTTGTCAATAGGTGAAGGCTGGAAGACAACATCCTAGAGGAGTCATACAACCTCTTCCCATACTTGAGTGGAAATGGGATGATATTATGATGGACTTTGTCATGGGGCTACCAAATACTCCTAGATGGAATGATGCAATATGTGTCATTATTGATCGTCTTATTAAGTCAGCACATTTTCTTGCTATAAGAGAAGATTTACCACTTTAATGTTTAACAAGACTATATATTAATGAAGTTGTAAGACTTCATGGAGTACCCCTATTGATTGTTTCTGATCGTGATCCCTATTTCTCATCAAGATTCTGGAAAAGTCTTTAGAAATACCTAGATACTGAACTTCGTTTAAGCACTTCCTACCACCCTCAAATTAATGGACAATCAGAATGAACTATTCAAACTTTAGAAGACATGTTGAGATCTTTCTCATTTGACTTTCAAGGTATGTGGGATCATTATTTACCTCTGTTAGAATTTTCCTATAATAATAGCTTCCATTAAAGTATTCAGATTTCACCATATGAAGCGTTATATGGGAAGAGATGTTGCACACCAACTTTTTGGGATGATGTTGGTGAAAGAAAACTCGTAGGCCCAGAACTTGTTGATGAAATAATGGAAAAGGTGAAGATTATACAAACCCTCATCAAAGCAAATCAAATTAAGAAAAAGAGCTATGTCGATAACTGAAGGAAGGATTTGGAATTTCAAGTAGGAGATCATGTTTTCTTGAATGTATCTCCATGGAAGGGTGTTATACGATTCAGTAAGAAGGGTAAATTGAGTCCCAGGTACCTCAGAACTTTCGAAATTCTAGAACGAATTGGAGTTGTATCTTACCGTTTGGCAATGCCTTCAATTCTCTCCAAAGTTCATGATGTGTTCCACATATCACTGTTGAGAAAATACATGCCTGACCCAACACATGTACTCACCTATGAAGAAATAGAACTAGAACCTTATATGTCTTATTGTGAAGAGCCTGTCAAGATTCTTGATACCAGAGAACAAGTATTGAGAAACCGGACGATTCGTCTGGTAGAAGTTCTATGGAGAAACCATAAGATGGAAGAGGCAACGTGGGAACCAAAGGAACTTATGATGAAGAACCACCCAAATATTTTTATGAAATAGTATTCTAGAAATTTAGAGGACAAAATTATTTGAAGGAGGGAAGAATGTAATACCCCAAGCTTCCATGATACGCTTCTCTTTGAATAATACAATAGCTTGCGCTGTACACGAATTCAATTTCAAGCACACCATGACCAATCAAACTAGCCGTTATGAATAGTAATACTAACTTTTTGAAATTTTATAAATTTAATTTTTCAAAATGGACTTCGTTTTTGGATTTGGAGTATCAAAATTAGCTTAAGGTAAATTTTTGGTATTTTTCTAAAAACTTTTAATTTTTGTTGAATAGTGAAAACACTGTGTTATTATTTTAAACCGAATTTTTATTTAAATAATTTTTTATTTTATTTAAATTTATTTTAAGTAAAAATCGATACATAATACCTATATTAGTTCAATTTAATTCATTGGAGTCATTTTATAATAATTTTAGATGTATAAAATTTATAGAACTTTTTAACGTCTTTTACCCACCTTCTAGGCATGTTAGCAAATTTGCATAAAATATAATTTTACCGCTTTTGTGAATTGAATTTCAAAAATCCAAGAGACACAAATTACATCAGTAAGTAAAATTTGGTTCAATAGGATGAAAATAATTTTTTGGTGAATAGTAACTTTTGAATTTTATTTACCATGGTTAAAAGTAAATAGGGTAATTAAAGGTAAAAATGATATTATAATTACCCTAACACATGTCTTAATTCTATTAGAGAAGTCTTTTTCGACCAAAATAAACCTTATGAATAAAATATTTTCTTTTGGTCCACTTGGATTAGATTAGGACATTTATTATTATTTTATTTAAAGAAGAGTTAAAAGTGTTAAATTTAAAGTTTAATAACTAAACAATTTTTAATATAGGGTTATATATAAGATAAATTTAACTATAAATGTTCATTATAAAACTAAAATAATTAATACAAAATTTTATTTTATTTATAATTTTTAGACATTAAATAAGTAAATTTATTTATGACACAATGATGATGCAGTAATTACCTTATTATTGAATGATTAAAAACATTGATATTATAAATATTAATATAATTGTAAATTGAGACTTTTTATGTATTCCAAGAATTTTCTAGGTTAATATGACATTTTAGGGTTGATTAAATAAATTTTTTGAAGTTATAAAATTGTTATAAATTTCACAAAAACAAAATACCAAATAGTGTCAAAATTGAAAAAAATGAGTTTTTAAAACAAATACTATATTATTAAATGATATAATATTCCTAAAAATATAAGGTTTGGCCAAATAACTTAGATAAGGTTAGATATGGCAATAATGAACCACTTGGAGTCCCCTTGGATTTTTATAGTAAGTTTATTAACTATTTATTATAATAATACAAGAATACATGGTAAAAGTCAAACTATTTAACCAAGAGTTAAATATAAAAGATAAGGTCAATATGGTGACCTAAAACTATATAAAACTTATTGGTTGAGATGTTTTCAACCCATACCCACCTTATCCTAGAAATAAATCCTTTTGGATCCATTATAAACAGAATACGATTGTATAATAAATTAATATTTCAAGCTTTTCCTAAAGTGACCCTCACCTCTCTTATAAAAGTGTACTCCCCCTTCTCTCAAAATAACACCTCCAAATCCATTTGTCTCAGCCAAAAACTAATCAAATACCCTAAAAACTAACCTCACTTCAACCTAGAGGCCTTAATTTGATCATAATCCAATCTAAGGAGTCCTTTTGATCAAATCAAAAGGAAGCACCCGAAGAAGATGTAATAATTTCACCACCCCTTTCAAAGTTATTTTCTTCTTCCACTTCCTATTTATTTTTTGTTTCCATGAAAAAATAATAAATCCAGTACCTTATACATAATATGATGTTATTATAGATACAGTACAACCATATTCATTATTATATCCATCCTATGAATGACAAGTCACCATACACACGTACGTACAGATTACCATCTCCACATCGTGGTGTACTTTGTTATTCAACAATTCATTATTTGGATGTGTATAATAATGAGTATAAATGATTTGAATAATAAATATAACTTGTTAATGATTCTTTATATATGATATACCATCCAATTACATACAATTTCACAATCAATAGAATGATATTTTCGCTCGTGCGTACATACGGATTACCGTCTCCACGAACGTGATGAGATTCATTCCCCATCATAACCATTGAAGAATAATTTTCATTTTATGATTAAAAATAATGTTTAATAACTTAATATCATTCTAGATTTGAATCAAATACATCCTATCCATAAAAAACATGGCTGACGTAACAAAACATATAAAGGAAAACAAATTAGTTAACACCCGAAACAATGATACTAATGAAATATTATTAACAAAGAAATATTAGAAGATCATATACGATATCATATTTATTCATGTGGTTCTTGTATAATTTAATAAAAATGATTTAACTATTATAAAGGAGGTTAACGTACCCTCGACCAAGGAAAAGTACAAGGTAAAGGTTAATTCTACAATCTCTTCATTATCTGAGGTTGTTTATATGTAAGTATCTATTGGGACCTCTTTATCATCCACATCCATGTTTCTTAAAAATATATTTCAAAACATTTTTACTATTTACTAGAATATGGGTTAAATTCATTTATACCCTCGTTTTATTTTTAATAAAATGGTTTTAAAGGAATCTTTCCATCACTTTCCAAACAAGGTACTTTATGACCTTTTCGACGAATTAAGGTAAGAATATTTTTTTAACTTATATAGTGGGTGAGACTATTTTTCTCCATTATAACACCTTCGAAGCTTCCCTTACAATATTATATGAATATTTTGAAAATAAATGTTTTATTTTATAATTTTGTAACTTTTAAATGATTTCAAAATAGAAAGAGATATTTATCTCAAATAGTTTTTGATTTCATCTATGTTAACATCCTTTGATGGATTTTACACTTATTTGAAGTTGATTTATTATGATAAAATATTTCATATTGTATTGAAGGTTTTGTGATATGTTTGACTATGGATGTGTTATTTTTATACCATTCATGGTTTATGGTTAAATTATTAAAATTCCATATACTATTTTTAATATAAATGTTTATGTTATGTTTCAACCTTTTCATATTAGGAATTCATTGGACTTAGTAAGTGATGAGTGAAGCCTACTATTGCTCCTTGATGCATCATTAGGTCTCATGAGACAAACTAGTGTCTTGCCACAATCCCTTGACAAAATCTTATTTGTAATCTTGGCATGAGGCCTTGACTATGTGGTTATGATGTCCATCATTATGCATTCTATCATTATGAAATTTTCTATCGATATTACATGTGATTATTCGACTAGTAGAATATCCACGTGAATAAGTAAATGGAATTATTTGATTTATCATTTCCATTTTATTCAGAAGTTTAATTTTAAAAGGCTTGTGTTTTAGTATTATACATTTCCTTATATGTTTATGCTTATTTATGAAAGTTTCTACTATATTTTTATCCTTACTGAGAATCTGAGCTCACCCATTTCTTATGTTTTATTTTTACTAGGATTTGAAGAATTATATTATAATTGACCTTCAGGGATAGGCTATGATATATGAGTGTGTTCAAAGGGGACACAATGTTGTTTTTATTTATTTCATGATGTAATGTAAAACTTATGTATGTATCTAGTAATTTCAAGGCTACTAAAATAATCAGTCTTTAGAGACTTGATCTCTTGTTATCATTCCAATATTATGTAATAATACACTGAATCTAGGTAACTTGGGTTAGGGCATTATAGTAGGGACTATCCCCTTGAGATTGGTGATTACCTTTTTGTGTGGAATCTCTAATCCTTGACATTTTGGGATTTGATGTAATCATCAGGATAGACTGATTAGTTCCCTATCAAGCCCATATTGACTTCTATTTTCAGAGGGTGACATTTACATCACTAGAACGAGTTACAAACATGCATAAAGGGGAATGGTATGTGCATGATTTATGATCAGGACCTAAGAAGAAGATTCCAGGTAATGTGATAGATCAAATCATCAGTATTTCCCTCAACGACTAGGGGTTGAAACCTAATTTCTTTCATCCTAAAGTATAGTGTTTAAGATATGTATTTCCTGATGACTTCTTGGGTCTAACTTCAGTGTGAGAGGTAGATTTTACTATTGACTTTTTTCTAGGAGCAGCACCAGTGAACATTCCTCATTATAGGATGGTACCTAAGGAGCTTCTGGAGCCCAAGAAGTAGTTGGAGGATCTAGAGGATAAAGGTTTGATATGCCTTATTACTTTTCCTCGGGGTTCATTGATCATTTTTTCCAAGTAAATGAATGATACCCTCATTCTTTGTGTGGATTACCATCATTTGAATCAGCTTACTGTAAATAATTGGTATCCACAAACTAGATTATATGAACTCTTTGATTAAATATAATGAGATAAAGTGTTTTCAAATATACATATAAGGTCAAAATAAAATTATGTGAATTTTATGAATTTAGAAATACCTCTCACAACTTTCAAGAGAAGTTATGGTCTCTATGAGTACCTAGTTATGCCATTTAGACTCATGAATGCACCTATGGTTTTCATGGCTCTTATGAATCAGGTATTCCACCCATATCTTGATTCATTTGTTGTTTTCTTTTTTGATAACATCTTGGTGTATTCTCACTCCATACATGACCATGAAACCCATATTGAGATCATGCTGAATATACTAATAGAGTGAAAGATCTATGGTAAGATTAATAAATTCCACTTTTGGATTGAAAAATTCCACTTTTTGGGTCACATAATCTTGGAGTTAGGAGTTTCAGTGGACCCAGAGAAAGTGAGAACTATAGTTTCTTAGAAGAAACCTAATAATGTCTTTAACATTCAGAAATTAATGGGTATTTTTGGATATTAATGATGATTCATCCATAATTTCTCATTCCTTACATTGCCACTTAAAATATTGAAAAAGAAGGGTGTGAAATTCTTATGGTTAGGAGCCTGTGAAACAATGCTTTATAAGTTGAAGGGAAGACTGACTTCAATGCTGATACTTATTCTTCCAAATCCAGGAAGAAGCTATACCATATACTATGACACATCAGGTTTTTGGTATTAGAGATGTTTTGATATAGGATGAGTGATTCATCATATACGAGTCTCATTAGTTGAGGCCTCACAAACAGAATTACCTAGCACACAACCTCGAGCTTGCTAATTTTGTTCATGTGTTAAATTTTTGGAGAAATTATGTTCTGGGAGAGAATTTTGTGCTATTAATAGATCAAAAAGTCCTCAAATAAATTTCCACATAGCGGGATCTGAATCTCAGCAAAATAGGTGGGTTGAGTACCTACAGTCATTTTATTTTAGGCTTTCCTACATGCATATAAAGGGGAATTCAGTAGACAATGATCAGATCCAGAAGAATCAGATGTAGGTGGTTCAGGAATCTAGTGGAGAATGGAATCTTATGGACTTATTATCAGAGATTCATGTTTAGTTTTAAGAGGACCATGGATAGACTATCCTCTCAACATTATTAGTAACTTATAGTCTTCTGCAATGGGTATGAATGAGGAAATTTTATGATCCCTAAGTCCTTGTTCTAAGGGAAATCATTTTTAATGATGATACATCTTTAGGTTGGACCATGGATTGGGATGATAACTTATTATTTTGTGGGTGTGTATGGGTATCAACAAATATCAGATAGGATATGATGTGATAATTCCATGCCTCATTATGGTTAGTTCAACCCGGTGTCACCAAAATGTATCAAGATCTACGATTCCAATATTGGTGTCCTGGTATGAAACATGATATTTCAAGACTCACCACTCGGTTTTCCACCTGTCAGTAGGTGAAGGTAGAACATCAGTGACTGGTAAGAATCCTAAATATTTTTTCCATTCATGAGTGGAAATGAGATGATGTTTTGATGGATTTTGTGACTAGTTTACCCAGATCATCTCATGGAAATGATATAGTGTGGGTTGTCATTGATTGTCTGAAGAAGGTCTCACACTTCTTACCTATGTGATAAACCTTCATGGTATACAATCTTGGAAGGTTTTATGTTAGAGAGGTTGTACATCTTCATGGAGATCCTCATTCTATCATTTATGAGAGAGATGATCATTTCACATCATCGTCCTAGAAGGGGTTGTAGAAGCCCTCAGGTACGCAAGTACTTTTGAGCATGACCTATCGCCCATTGACTGATGAATAGATGGAGTGTACGATTTAGGTTCTGGATGACATGTTCCATGCATGCATATTTTATTTTAGGGGTTCTTGGGAGAAACAAATTCCTATCATATATTTTTATTATAATAATAGATTTTAGGATACCATTGAGATGAATCCCTATGAAGCCTTATATTGAAGGCCTTTCCACTCACCTCAATGAAAGTTAGAGGCAGGGGAAGCAACTATGCTTGGACCACATCTCATGTAGGAGAATACAGAGTAGGTCTAGTTGATCAAAAAGTACATGTTGAAAACTCAGTCTAGACTGCATTCATATGCCAACAGATGCTGATGACCTCTTGACTTCATGGTTAAAGACCATGTTTTCTCACGAGTCTCACCCAGTTTGGGTAATTTACATATTCAAAAGCAGGGTAAGATCCCACAGAGGTTCATTGGACCCTTCTAGGTTTTTAAACGGATCAGAATTGTTGATTCCATTGGATCTTCCTCAGAGATATCAGTCCATGCATGATGTCTTTTATATATCCTAGCTTCACCAATACTATAAAGACTCAACATGACTGAGAAACCTAGCCCTTCGGGGATGATCTCCTCTTATTGGTGATGAAGGCGCTAACAGTGGCTCCTCCCCCCTTAGTGGGGGAGGGGGAATCATCGTTAAATGAGAGAGGAGGGTTCTTCTAGATTTTTACCAATCCTGACTTTCTTTATCCATTCCCAGAAGTTTTTCTATTCCCGAAGGTTCCAGATATTCTCGATGGCATTCCTAATCTTCAGCTCTCATCCTTTGAGTTTGCAGAAACCTCAGTACTCTTAAATCGCACTCTGGTTGCTCACTTTAAGCATAGAAGACCTTCAGTCGATTCCTTTGACCAGTTCATCTTCGGTTTTTGGGACCTTCAAGAAAGAGCGGTTGTTGGATTTCTTGACAGCCACCATATCATGATTCATTTTGAATCGAAGGCAGATCTCATCAAGGCATGGTTGAGGGAACCTCACAGCTTTAACGAATTTCATTTCTTCCTCCTAATACGGTCCTTCAATTTGCACATGAATCGTGATTCTCATGCTATGGTGGTTTGGGTAAGTTTCCCAAATCCCCCTTTACCTTTTCAGAACCCTTCAGTGATTCGAATGGTAGGCAACCTCATAGGAATATTTCTTTGTTCTGATAGCCGCACTGAGGTCATGTGCCACCCGGTGAATCATCGAGTTTGTATTGAAGTGGATGCTTCTCATTTTCCCTTTGATTATGTATGGATTACTATTAGAGAATATTACAGGTTGAAGTAGAGGGTGGTTTATTAGAATTGAACTGAGTTCTGTCCATCTTGTAAGCATTTGGGCCACCCTTTGGAGGTTTGCTGCAGAAGATACACTACTCCGTCATTGGAGGTAAGACGCAGGGGAAGAAGGTTGTGGCAAGAAAAGGGGATGCTGCACCGGGTGAGGATCCAGAGGTTTTTGTGATGTCTGGTCTGGTCAAGGAGGCTTCGGGGTCCAAAGCTGGGGGAATTCTTCAGTCGATTCATGTGGTAAAGGACCTCCAGAAGGATTCCTATAAGGTGATGATAATGGACGTTCATACGTCTGAAACTCCAAGTGTTATGGAAACTCAGGTTAAACTGATGATAGCAGAGGTTTTCAACATGTTACAGTAGGATTTGGAGGGATCCTCTAATCCCTTGGGTCGGAAGGAGTCTGGTTCGGGTTATAAAGAGGATTGTTTGGAACAACGCATGGATAGGGAGAATATGGTGAAGGAACAAAGGGTGGGGAGAAATGGAGAAAACTCGGGCATGGCGAGTCCTAATAGTGCTGAGGGTTCTAGAGGATTGGACCCCTCCGCTAGAACCTTCCTCATGCTAACCAACAGGTTTGAAGGCCTTTCAGAAGGAATTTTTGAAGAAGGTTTGGATTCTGGTTCTGTGCTCGATGGTGATGCTGAGGGGGCCTGTGTGGGAGGGCACAATACAGTATGGTTGGGTTACGAGGAAGTCCCTATGACCGGAGAAGAGGATTCTACAGTGGTTGGGTGTCTTGCCTCAATTGATAATAACACACCAGTTACAAGGAGGGGGAATGCTTCGGGTTGCAAGGATAATTCCCTGACGACCAAAGGGAGAAATGTTTTTGGGGGAAATAAGGGAAATATGAGTGGTCCAGCCTACCTGTCATACAGTGAAATTGTACAGAATGGGACTGGAAGGATGACTGAGTGTGAAGGAAATCTATCTGCTACACCAAGAATATGAACAAGGAAATACTACTCTTACCTTCCACGACCGATGTGTACCAGATCTTCCCTTAAGAGGGACAAAGGTGTGATTCTTGCCTTCAAAAAAGACAGCTTGATCAAGAAACCTTGCCCAGTGAAACCTTTACTGGACTAGACGGGGAACTTTGAGCAAAGTAATTACTTCTTGAGGCGGCATAAATTAGCCTCTAAGTGGGAATCAGCTAAGGAAGAAGGGGAATCTTGTGTGGGATGTGAAGATGATTACGGGTATTATGATATATAGTCCCGTGGTGAGCTGATTGATTTGTGTTTGTTTTGAATATGTTTATTTTGTGAATGTTTCAAGCCGTGATCTGGTTTGTGTTAAGGGTTTTGTGGTTTCTCACTTTTCTTAAAATTGTTTTGAAATAAAAAATTTAATTTTCAGTTAGTATAAAGACCCGACACATGGCTTTCATCCTAATGATATCTAATTGGATATGGATGGTTCCTTTGAGGAGTATCCTATTCGTATTGTTGATCAGAGTGTGAAGACAGTTTGAGGAAGGTCCTTTCCTTTCGTATGAGTTCTATAGAAACATGACCGAGTATAGGATGAGACCTGGGAGGGGGAAGCTGATATACGTTCTTAGTGAATGGAAATATTTGCGGACAATACCTCAATACCCTCAGAAGGCCAACTTGGGGATGCGTCGCTTTAAGGAGGAGAGGTTATAATGACCTGTCTTTTCAATGAAGGTACATATCATTACTTTTTCAATTTGAATACCTTAAAATAACCTAATAAATATGTATAATAAAACCAAGGAGTTCATGGGTGCATCTAGGGATAGTTTGGATCTAGATCCCTAAAATGGGGAAAACAGACTGGGTTGCATGGTTTTTCTGAAATTTTGTGACCCACAGTGCACAGCTCACTACAAAATATTTCACTTTTTCCAACAGGATTATATATATCGATAAAAGTTCATTTTCTGTTGGTAAAACGTTTTACCAACATATATGTACCTATCACTAAACTATTGGTAAAAACTCTGTCGCTAAATGCTTTTGTGATAGATAAAACCATTCTGTTGCAATTATAATAATACCAACAAATAATATATATGTTGGTTATAATGTTTAGCAACATGTTATAATGACAAATTTTTCTGTTGGTAATAATATTACCAACATATAATATATATGTTGGTTAAAGTGTTTAACAACAGGTTTTGATGACAAATTTATCTGTTGGTAATAATATTACCAGCATAGAATATATATTTATTTATAAATTACATATGAATAAAATTTATAAAATTTTATTTCTCGTCAAATTAAATATCATATTTATTATTTTATCATATATAATACATCAATTTTATTTAATAAAATGAATACGATTTTAACACATGTTCAAACAAGTTTCATATTATAAATATTAATTAATTTATCATATATAATACATCTACATTAATTATTAAACCAAAGAAGATTTTAACAAATGTTCAATCTTAGAAAAAAATTAATTATATTAATAATGAAATTTAATACAAAAAGATCCATCACACCCCACCCACACAACATTGAGACCACCCCCAACCCATCCATGCCTCCACAAGAGCATCCCATCCATGTGAGAAAACATCCATGCCTGTGAACCAACTCCCGCACCAGACACTAGCGAGTACCACCAAAAAACCATCCATGGCATGCAAGCGAGCAATCCATGCCAACGAATCATATCCAACACCAGTCAATCCATATCTCTAGAACCATCTCATCCATGCTGGAAAGCACTGGCGATCCATCCATACTGGCAAGTTAGAGATCCAGCAACATTCTATCCACACCAGAGCCATGTAATGAGTTATAGAACAAAACCCCTAAAAGGGGAAGCCTCCATCCATGTGTTAAATATGAATAAAACATTGGTGAATAGAAAAAAATGAATAAATCATTCCCTTTTAAATAAACATGTGTTAAGTTATGAAAAAAGTTACCTCAATCAAGATCTTTTTAAGACTGCCAAATATAGGAGTAGAATGCCTAAACATCCAATTCTTCACATGATGGACTGATAACATGAGAAGTAACATTTTCCAATTTGAAGAGATCTCTAAGAACATATGAAAATCCTATGATGTGAATACACTAAAAAAATTCTTTAATTTTTTTTAGAGAAAGTGGAAACATGAATTGGTTTCCCAATTCATGCCCCAAAGGAATTTATTAAAATAAAAGATAATAGTACATACATGAGGTGCAAAGAGATTTCACTAGCTAGGAAAAATATGGGGGAAACAAAAGCAGAAATCATACAGTCTACTCAAAACTAGAATATTTACTAAGAGAGGAAGCAGCATCATCTTCAATGTTGTTGAGCATTCCAGTCAATTCAAACATTTAAATTCGGAACTAGAATCAGATGACATCCTAAGAGAGCATGAAAAAATTTGTCAATGCATGCAGATCGGTAAGATGCATCCTTATCTTCATCTCAGAAATGATAAAGTAAACCAAAATAGCTTCAAAGAACTCTAACAAAGTAGCGATGTGAACAATGCATAGAAGAATCAGATTACACTATCCATGCAATAGAGGCAGAACAGGCTCAAAGTCAGGATTAAAAATCAGCTCCAAACCAGTAGTAAGTAGACAGTGCAGTAGAGTAGACATACCAAAAGTAGAAATCAGAAAATAGTATCCCATATGCAGCAACAACTCCAGAAGTAGACAGAAACATAGAAACAAGCAGCCAACAACAGAAGATATCCCAGATTCCAGCATCCAAAAACCTTTCATACTAGAAAAAACTTTCAAAAACAGTGGAAAAAATAAACATAAACCAGCACTTCAGAAGATGAAACATCCTTGAAAAGAAAAACATCATATCATATAAGATAGTCAGAAGAAACTAAAACAGAAACAATGAGAAGCAATTAACCAATCAAGAACTATGGATTATGGAGTTTTTTGAAACTCTTTCTTCATTCTATCATTGAAAATGTTCTGCTTAATATCTAATAAAATGTCACTCAACACATTATCTAAAAGGCGTTTTCCATGGTTTTTTTAATAATGTAGAAATATTTTTCCACAACTTATTTTAAATGAATCAAAACAAAAAATATTAACTTGTGAGGATGGTGTTTTCTATAGTTCATTTTAGCAACCTTTACCTAAATAAAAACCCAAAGTATCAAAAATATGTCCACATGAAAACAACTAGGATTTAAATGAAAACATGTAGGAAAAATCCAATTTCACTCAAGATAGGTCCTACCAAAGTGTAGTGAATATAAAAAGTATTGAAATGATTGAAAAAAACAACAAAATTCATAATAAAGGAAGAAAGGGAGGTTGAGTCTAACCTCACTAATAAGATATTAAAATGTCACCTCCATCCCAGATAGCTTCATGTAAATCCCAAAAAACTTCTCTAGCTTATACCCTCTCATTCAGGGACCTGGGTTCCAAAAAAAACCTTACCAGTTCAATTAATAGAATAACTTCAGATTCCATAACATGCAAATTCAAGCAAAATAAATAGAATATAGAATATCACCCTTCATTTACCTTCATTAACTTTTACTCATCAATCCAATAATTTATGGAAAATCAATTGAGAATAACTGGAATTCAATGTCACTACCTGATTTATCATGCAGATCCAAGTATACCATAGTAGTAAGTTTAGAGTTGTGGCTTCCTCGTAGAGAAACATATTGTAACTATGAGATCTTGGTAGAGACCATTCATTGGATACTTTACTTTCGAATAATGTGGAGGTGGACTTCATTGTGTCTTTCAAAAAAGGTATCACCTGCACAATAGGGAAATAAACATTCAAATTTAGCCTTTAATTTATAAAAAATGTGGACTTGGCATTAGGTTTGAAATAATAAATTGTATAAAGTACCCATTATATCAAATTCTTCTAGTCAATGGGCTTAACAATATCAATAAACTTCCTTCTAGCTATCATCTCCATGAAAATTAAACCAAATATGTACCATCTTACTTAGTAGGCAACCACCCAGCCCATGCATACTCAAGAGAAAAATATAGATAGGTCACCATCACCATTGTAGAAACTTGGTTTTTATCCCAAGTTGGAAATATCTATAAAAGTTTAAAATCAAAGAGATTTGGATTGAATTCATCATCAAGAAATATGTTCAATGCATTGAAATCAAGGTATATTACTTGTGAGTAAATCAATTCAAGTAAAATTGGATGATGAGTACTATGAAACTTGGGTGAGAGTAGAATTATAGACTGGGATCTAACACACAGCCTGTACATGAAATGATGTAAAGGAATATGTTCAGAATTGTATAGAATTGTACATACCATGTATTCAATCCATGTGTAATTGAACACATGGCCTGTACAGAATCAAACACATGGTCACGAGTAATGTTAAATGATGTACATTCCTGTAAGGATCCTATGATAGCCCATGTTGTATAGTTTTATACAGGCCATGTCTTAGTGAAAATCCATGTGTCACAAGTAATATACCATGATGTATATACCTTTACAGGCCATGTGTTCAATTAATGAAGAATTGAACACATGGATTGTACATAGGAGGTAGTGGAAAGAGATAAAGGTCTATTGTTGATGATGGTTCTTTTGAAAAGATACAATTAGGTGATCTAAGAACCTAAATTATGCAAAGGGAGTGTAGTGTAGAACATGAGAGGGTTATAAAATGGCGGTAGACATTTTCAGTCTCTTGAGAGAGGATATGTTTTTTCCCATGTCTTTATTGTAATCTCATTTAGGGCATGTGAATGATGAGGAATTGTTGGCAGTAGGTGGTTTGGATCCTCATAACACACTTGGGGGTCCTCATATAGGGGAGGCACAATCCGATAGTTTTAATAACCCTACGTTGGATTAACTAACAGTTGATGATGGAGGGCTCAAGTCTCTCATGACTACATCATATGATGATGCAATATGTTCAGGGAATAATACCAGTGGTAGAGGTTAGAAGGCTGCATCTAATGTACCAAGGGAGGGTGACACTTCATGTGGAAAATATTTGGATCATTTCATGGGGTGAGACCTTGATTAGGAAAATCCTAATATTGTTGGTAGTAATTATTGATCTTGTCAATCAATTTGAGGGATTGGTGAATGATGATCTGGCTTAGAAGAACGAAGCAGCTCAAATTGTGCCTTCCACGGATGAGTTGGGGGTCTTCATGAATGAGTCCAGTGAAAAGTTTTCAGATCATTTTTCAAGTGATACTACAGATGATTTACAAAGTAGCATGCTTACTAGTCCTATGAGGAGGAAAATACAAGTGGTAAATATAAAATGGATAAATGACTACTAATTTTTTTCTCTACTCATGGAAACATGATCCACCAAGAAATCAAAAGACAATATGCTGGACAGTGATTCTAAGGCTCCTAAAATTTCTGCTTCGGAAGAGACTATGGATCATGGGGCTATATTCCCCAGGGGTGCTTCATGTGGTCAGCAGTGGATGTTAGGTGAAGCACATGAAAAATATCTCAGCTTCAATTTCACTTGGAAGAAGAAATGGTTGAAACTTTTCTAGTGATTAGTTCTTCTAATAAAGATGCCAAGAGGATTATGGGAATGTGGTTATGGGTAAATTCCAACGATGAAAAGAGAACATCGATAGAAAATAAAGATCTAATATTGACATGGGGATTCAATGATGGGATGATCATCCAAGATGAGTACATGAAGTCTTGGGAAAATACGATGTATCAATTTTGAAGATTTTTTAAAGGGCGGTCTAGAGACTCTGTTAAACACTCTCGCTTCAAAACCAAAAAAATTAGGAGCAATGAGACATGTTGGTCACCCAACTCATACCTCTAAAACATTATTAAATAAAAAAATTTGCAATGAATACACATGGTTTAAAGGGGTTACATGAAATTAAAATTGAAAATTGTTTCAAAAAGACCAAAAGCAACAAAGGAAAATGAATCACCTCATCTCCAAAGAAATAAATCCTATAGTATATATAGATCCATGCTTTTATTGTTTAGATATAATGTTACCTTTTAATGTAAAACCAGATCCACATATAAACCAACCACTCAAATCAGAGGTTACCATCATATGAAGGTGTACACCAGAATTGGATGTCACTCTTGCATTCTTCAATATGCCACTATCCATGCAATATTGATATTCCATTTTAGAATTGGATACTTCCTTTGACCCAATGGACTTAAATACCAGAAGAAATAAATCTTGTATGATTTCATCCATACAAGAACATCAAGATCAGAAGATACATATTCAGCAGAGTCCTGAAATCTTAAAATGTTGATAAGGGAAGAAGCATACACCAAGAAGTGAATGTGAAATGGATCAATTCATCCTCAAAGAAATAATCCTTCTACCTTTAGAGATCCAAAATATGACTGTTAGAAAAAATCAGATGCCATTTCCAAAGGTATGTCCATTTGATCAGGAAAGTTGATGATCTAGGTAGATCATGCCAATTTTGACCCAGGTACAACAAGATTTTAATCAAGTTTTTATCCTGCAAACTGAGTCGAGAAGAAATATAAATTTAAAATCTAAATAGTCCCAAAAATACTATACTATCAAACCATCTTCAAACTGCTTCATCATACACAAAATTAGCTAACATTACATTGAATGTAGTGCAATTCCATTCCATTTATAGCACTATTATATGAAGTAGGAAAATCAAACATGAAATACAGCAAAAATAAGACCCCCAGAAAGACCAAAAATTTGGTTTGGAAGCTCAATCCAACCACCAAAACTAAGGATCCAAAACAATTTTTTGATCCCTCCATGACTCAGAAATTCCAAACAGCCCATAAAACATCAATGAATTCACTTTTAAAACTGATGAATCACTCAACAACATCTGTTGATGTTCCTTGATCTAAAATTTAGCATAAATATCAAAACAAGGAATCCAAATTTATATACTAGTGAGTTCTATCAGAATAAAGTTTTCAAATAAAGATAAATCACATAAAACATCTAAAATATTAGAATCTCAATAGTACTAAAATATAAGACTTATTTAACCATTAAAACTAATTCTCCCATGCTTCAAATCCATCATAAAATCTGTATGCAGCCATCAAAAAATAAGATAAGTAGAGTCATTACCATGGAATGCCTATGTATTTAAAATTAGGATTTTGATTAAATTCTATCACCATTTAAGAAAGAATTCATTCTCTGGTTTGATGATACAATTCTATAGTGACTTTACCATCATTCTATTTTTGTAAATCTAGTCCATGTCTTTCAATGAAATAAGAAACCAAACAAGTGGAAGCTCATTACTAAAATTAAAACACAAAACTCACCTTTTTCCCATAATTGAACACATCAAGTACTGAAAATTCACATCTCTTGAAAGCCATAAATAATGGAATTTAAGCTCATCAGCTTTAGAGGGGTGAAGGTGATGCCCAAACTTCTAGATTTCTCTTTATGTATAGGGTAAAAAGGATTATTGTCTATACACCTTTGAGGAGTGGGATGAAAGATAATAAACATCATAATTCATGTATGGTTAATATTTTTGATGAATAGGTAATATTTGAATAAGTAAATTTCTACTACTCTAATGTAAACAGGTCCTAGATGGTTTTATATGATCTTTTAATGTAGAAGAATGGAAGACAATAAAAAATATCTGATTAAATCAATTCCCCATTTCTTTCATGGTGAGAATATAACCATAGTTATAAAAGTAAAATCTCTTGTATTTGTTCCCAATACTACCCAAATATTTATTTTTAGAGTTTATCATTATAATAATATATGTAACGTCACATATAAAATCATTAATATACTGTATAATGATAAAATAATTTATCTTCATCACCTGATTATCTCAGAGGAACAAAATATTATTCTTAAAGGTATGAGTATTCGTGGGCTGGTAGTTTATCATAAGAGATATTGATAAACAATATATTGTTCTTTAATGTGTAAGTAAAACAAAATAGGAATTACTAAATCAATTTTTTCATATCCAGGTACTATGGTGACTAAA
Source organism: Viscum album (assembly GCA_963277665.1). NCBI lineage: Eukaryota > Viridiplantae > Streptophyta > Magnoliopsida > Santalales > Viscaceae > Viscum > Viscum album. The sequence goes on from OY728120.1 coordinate 1,208,788,972, forward strand.
CCATGGTCGTCTGGATGCCATGTAATGTGTTTCTAAGCATCTTTGATGGATTTAAACTATGAACTATAAAACCAAAACTACAAAAATGACAGACCACATTAGCTAACAATATCTTAAAATATGTATATTGATGTATTGAACATGAATCACATTCTGAAAAATATAGGCATTCTGGAATGAAGTGCTGGTACCCTCATTCTAAATAAAAATGTATAGACCCATGTAATGCAATTTTCTTGGTTGTATTACTTTCTTCCCTTGAGGAACAATATTATCAACGGGATTTAATGATTTTATCTTTAAAGTAGTTGGGACATTCATAAGAACTCAACAATCGATAATAACATGAAGAGTGTAGGATTAGTCAAATAAAAAATATAGATTATCCTGCTATAAACTATGTTTCCTTATTAATAATGTGTACCTGTTTTTATTATTTTGAAAGGCTCATTCATTATAGCATCAACAGATCGATCAAAAAACTTCATGAGAAATAGATTGAAAAACATAAGGGGTTTCATTTTATGAAGTCAATAGTCATTTCTACATCAATATTATATTTTTTAATGGTAGGAATCCACATATCACATGGATTTAATAAACATAAAAGGAAACATAACAACTAATCGATAAATGGAGTAAATCTAAAAAATAAATTTAATATAGGGGAGGGATATCGAGGAAGGTAAATATGAAATTTGAGAGAGATAAATATATATAGAGTTATGAAATTAATAAGAAGCATAGATATTAAATAACAATTAAGGTATATATGTAACAATATAAAGATGAATTTTTTTCATTTGTTCATTGAAGCAATAACTCTCGAGTTAGGGCCAGTACCAGAAAGTTATACCCATTGTTATTTAACGAATAGACCCACTCCCTTTTGGGATTCCATCAACTACTTAACTTCTGTTTTTCCATTTGTTAAACCTTGAACAATTTCATCTAATGCCTCTAGTGACATTTCTACTAATTTGTATGAATAAATACATGTCTATTTGTATAGAAAATGTGGGAATGGGGGCTATGCTTTTACAAATAATTATAATAGAAAAGTGGAAAAAGTATCAACTCAACATAAAACCAACTGCATATATTTGATAGAATTTACCTTGACTCCTAGCTTGAGTACACATGGAATTAATACATGCTGGATTTTAGCTTCCCCAGCTATCATATTTCCATCATCTTGTGAGAAAATTAACCACCTGCACATACATATAATTATATCCAGCTTAGAAACTTCATAGTCATGTTTCTTTTCCACACTCTTCATTCGATTTCAACTATAATTTTGTTAAGAAAACCAAGGAAAATTTACCTCCTAAAAAAAATCCCAATTAAACATAATAAAAATATGGAATTAATAACATGATAAACCTTATAAAATATTTTAACAATGATGACATTAACAACATGAGCAACTATTTGATGGATTCATACTAGAAGTAATTTTAAAATCTTTTAACAGTGATATATTAACTTTAAATAGATTTAAAACACACTCCTTTAACTGTATCAAAGAATTTCTTGATGCTATGGTTCTAGGAATCTCTATTGAAGCTCAAAGTTAAGAAAAAATATGGGACTCTGTGGGGAATGTGTTGGTGCACTTAGCATTCTGTGTAAGACTGCTGATGTGGCAATTAGAGTTGAGATTAATCTTAAACTTTTCATCAGACCCATGTACTCAGGCCCAACCATTAATGGAGCATCCATTGGATACTGTATGAGAAAAATAGGATGAACATCACTAGTATTACACAAACATATTTTTACACATTTTACAGAAAAATTAAGATTTCACAAAATGATTTTTACACAATTTATATAATGAGTTTACAGATTAAGAAGCTATAGTTCAAGAATTATTCCAAGAAACATCCTGACCACACCTGTCCATAATCTCCAGAAATATAGTGGTGTCAAATGCACAGGCCCTGTCCTCCACCTGTCCATGGTCTCCATGAATGTAGTGGTGTCAAATGCACAGGTACTCCATTCCTGACTTGAAAGACTTTGACAGTCGATCATTCCCTTCATGAATGCCCTATATGATCTTAAGGCAGTGTGTAGCTATAAATAAAATCATGAATAAAATAAGATAAATCAGAAATATGATCAACACACAGAAAAAGCTAAACAGAATCTGTTCAACTTCAGGAAAAGGTAGGCAGTCCTAGAATTTTGCAAGCATCTGATCCAGAATCCTGCACTTGAAATCAGAAGGCATGTTTAAAAAATTAGGACAAAGAAGATATCAATGAATAAAAACTTAGAGGACATGATGAGAACTACAAGAAGCTTAGTCCCAATGTTTGAGATCTAAAAACTTCAAAAAATTCTCATGATTAAGAGATCCAAACAGAAACATTTCATCTGCAAGGAGTTCCTAACAACCACCAATCAAATAAGATCTAGAATTATAAAAATCAAGTCCAGATATCAAAAAATGGATAGAACCAGACTGAAAATACCCAAAGAATTCCAGAAATCCAAGACAAATCCAAAATCTAGTAGCAAGAACAACAACAGTAGGAGAAGTAATGCCAGCAAAAAATAGAATGCAGAAAACAAAAGTGACTTAAAACGATGTGGGGGAGGGACAACCATCAGAGTTGTCAAAAACTAAGTATGTAAAGAAAAACTAAAGAGAATATTCGTCATCATTTTCTTCATGACATCCATCGTAGCTATCAACTTCACAATTATTTTCCTCATCACCAATTAAGAGTCGACTCGCAGATCCCGACTATAAAAAAATACAATGTGAAAAATTACATTCCTCTACAAGAATGTGATAAACACATTTGGCCAAGGTTGGGTCAAACCCACATGACTAGAAAACAAATATAAAAAAAACATATTCCAAGAAAAAATAAATACACAAGCACGAATACCTGGTGCGTTATAAGAACTTCTACTAAATATGACAAATGTGATATTTGTCCAACAACTTTATCAAGTTTTTTCTCAATTTTGTCAACTGTTTCCTCACTCTTAATCCTTCTAGTATTCTCTTACTCTAATGCACATATCTTTGAAGGAGAACGTGGATACTTATCACCCAAACAAAAAGTTTTTAAATATCCATTTTTATCCTCTCTTACAATTTTTTTGAAAATCACATTTTTTTCAATAGTAGAGGTGTTTTCTGAATGAGAATCTAATGCATTCTCAATTGATTGCTATAAAAAAAATTAATCCATGTCAAAAAAATCCAATATTAAAAATACATAATATTTTTTAAGGTGGTAACACAAGCCAAAAATTACCTTAACTAAGGTAGAAGTGTCATCAAGTTTTGAACCTTTTTTAGGTTCATGGGTTTTGATCCATATTTGAAGATTATCTGCCTCTTTACCTTCTTTTTCCTAAATAAAAAATATATGATAAAATCAAATAAAAAAATATAATAAAAGGAAACAATATCAAAGAGTGTAGAAAAAAGTAATACTTTAATTTCAGCACATATACGTATAAAACTCTTTGTCCCTACATAATGCGGCATTTTCAAATGTGAACGATTTTCTGCACCCCTCTTAGTTCTTGCCTACAAAAAAATTTAAATTATATTGGGATGAAACATATTTTTTAATCTTAATTAATGATTAATCAAGACTTGAAATATATATTAGTAATTATAAATTGTTTAAATACATAAATTATGGGAAAAAATATTACTTGTCTAGCTAATGATTCCCAAAACTACATTAAATTCTTCCATGTGTCTTCATGAATGTGTTTTGGCCATTTTTCCATAACCTGATTGTGAGTTCGACTATCAAAATAAGTTTCCTTTAACTCAAATTTGTAAGATCTCCATGAATCACCCATTTTTTCTATTCTCCAATGATATGGTTCATGCCCTTCGGGAAAGTAATATGATAACTAAAACATAAAAAAATGACATCATGTTTATAAAAAATATATTATTAAAATAACAATAATAATGAATAAATATGTACCCTAATTTCATCCCAGATATTTTCCTTTCTTTTAATATCTACTAATCTCCAATCACGACAGTCTAAGAGTAATCGCCCAGGGTCACGAGCCAAAAAACCGATGAGTGAAGATAATTTTGTTACTGAATTGCCAACTGGTTGAAGCAAGCCATTGACGTCTACAAAAACACGCTCTGAAATTTTTTTAGTCTTGCTCAATCCACAACCCTTTTCATTTCTCACATGACATGCCCGAGCTCTCCTTCTACTGATAGTGTAATAATGATGAAGACTTGATTGTTTTGTCAGTTCAACCGATATATCTTTAGCATTCAAAATTGATGACCGAATTATGCCATCCATTTCATTATTTCCAACTTGATGAGATTGTAACCATTAAAATAAAATGTAAATTTTAAAATATGTTTAAACACATTTAAATTAGTATAAGAAAATCAATAATTTGAATAAATAATGGCAAACCACTTACCAACAATCTGAGTGTCTTCTCTTCGACATTCTAATATATAAAGAAAAACATTGGTTGTATATTTAAAGTAATAATAAAAGAAATAAGGTCATAAATTTAATCAACTTACCCATTCTTTTAAATAACATGCACCACTTATTCAAGGATATCTCTTCATTTTTTTTAAGTTTCATCCTTTCATGCACTATTTAAAACAAATAAAAGAAATAAAAAATTATAATTTATCTAAAGACAACCTAATACAATATCCTATACAGCTTACTGGTAAATTACAAGAAACTTACAATTTGAATCATGCATTTCATCTTCAACTATCAATGACTTGAAACGTTTTTTTCAGAGGCATTGGAAGAGTTTTATTTCTAAAATAAATAATGTTTCAAGGGTTTATTTGATGTCAATTGTCCCTTTTTACTAACACGTGAGCCTAAACATTTCTACAAAGAAACACGAAAAGGTTGTCAATATAAAACAATAAAAAATGGAAGAAAAGGAGAAGGTGTAAATTTAAATAAAATTCAAAAATTAATACCATTAATTGATCTCTTGAAACCACATTTCTCTTGATTTAAGAGTTCTCGACGGATGTCATCTCAAAGCTATATATGAAATAAAATAACTAAAATACCAAAAAATCATATACACGTGTCAAATATAAATTAAAATTTTCTAACCAAAATCAAATAATAATATTTAAAACCCAAAACTAAATATATTATTAAGTGTCAATAGAAAATGTAATAATCAGAATCATGAAACATGTCATTATCTTGATCATAGTCACAAATATCAAGTTTCTTGAATTTAATTATCAATATACTCATGTCTTCATGCCATCCTTCAATGAAATGAAGTGAATGATCATCAATTAAAACTACTTCATCATCCTAAATGTCATAATTTTCCTCATCGACATCAATTGACAAGCTGGTTTGTAAGCCATACACTTTAGGTATGAAATCTTCCTCCATTTCAAATAAGTCTCTTGGTTTAGTGATGGTTGCAACATGCCAAATTTTCTCTTTAGATTCTTCCATATAAAACACTTGTAAGGATTGAGATGCAAGTACAAAGGGCTCATCGGTTTTAATAATCCTCTTAAGGTTGATGAGAGTGAATCCAAAATTATCTTCTTTGACGCCTTCAATGGGATTTTCCCAGTCACACTAAAATAAAATAACACTCCTTCCAACTAGATAAGTCAACTCAATAATTTATTTCAACACGCCATAATATGATACATTGACTATATTTGTCATTACACTCACAAGAACCCCACAATTTTGGGTCACACTCCTCTTATCAATAGATTTCATGCGCCACCGATAACCATTGCAAGTGACTTTGGTCATTGTTTTAATCCACGTGTTAGAAAACTGACTTAATTGTGTCAAATCAGTTTCTATACAAGTGTCATTGGGTAAAAAAGTCATAACCTGAATAATTAATGAAAACTAGAAATGTTAGAAATAAAAAGAAACATAAAATTTTAAATTCAAAGTATGATTTAAAATGAAAATTATCATCAACCCATTTATAAAACTCATTTTTATGGATTTCATCAATTATTTCTGGTCTGTGTTGATATTTTCTATGGAGAATTTCATAGTGATCCTTGCAAATCAATAATAAGGTAAGAATTTTAAAAACAATACAAATATAACAAAATTTATGGGTATGTATCTTACCGTAAATATACTTGAACTTCGTCATAGTTTCCCAAAACATAGTTATGTTCTTACAATATCATTTAAATGTCAGGTAGAATATCTTTCTTTTTAGACATTGCATGTCATTTTAAAGAGAATATGGATAGCTCTTTACGTGTTTCATCACCTTCACCAACATTGTTTCTTGTAGAAATATTTTCTCTGAGTTGAATGTCATGCAAATATCTTGAACAAAATTTCATATACTCTTCAATAATGTATCCTTCAGCAATTAATCCTTCTGGATGACTTTTGTTACGAACATACATTTTCAATCTTTGTAAAAACCTTTAATCAATAAACATAAATAATTTAATCAAATGTATACAAAATTGAAAAGATGAAAACAAAGTTTGCGTACCTCTAAATTGGATACATCCAACGATAATAAACAGGTCTAGCAATCATAGATTCATGTGCTAAATGAATTACTAAGTGTACCATGATGTCAAAAAATGAAGGTGGGAAGATGCACTCCAGATGACAAAGCATGGTAGCAGTACGATGTTGTAACCTCTAAAAATATTCAGCTGTTGCCACTTTTGAACATAAATCTTTAAAAAAGTCACTCAGATCAATCAACACACCACTTACCTTCTTATTTTTCATTTTCCTTAGAGCCAATGGTAACATATGTTGCATTAAAACATGGTGGTCATGACTTTTCAAACCAACAAATTTTCCATAAATAATTTTCCTCTTAATGTTTGATAAATACCCATCTGAAACTTTGATAGAGGATAGTACGCTTATCATTTTAGCTTTTTCTTGATCCGTCAATGTAAAGCATACTGCAGGTAGATATGTTCGACCATGATCCTCGTATGGGTGAAGATCATGTCTTAAATTTAAATATACCAAGTCAAGTCGAGATTGAAAAGTATCTTTAGTTTTCCCCTCAATGTCAAAAAGTGTGCCAATCAAACTTTTAGAGAAATTTTTTTCTACATGCATAACATCCAAATTGTGGTGTATAAGAAGATTCTCCCACTATGGGAGTTGAAAGAAAATACTCTTCTTTTTCCAAGGTACATCAACATCTCTCTTCTGTTTATTATGTCTTTGAGTCTCTATATTTTTTCCAAATATGAAATCCAATCCTTTCATCTAATTTAACAATTCTAATACATTATGAGATTTAGGCGGTAGCCTTGTTTCTATTTCCCCATTAAATTCCTTTTTATTTCGATGAAATTTGTGACTTCGATCCAAGAAGCATCGATGGCCCATGTAACACATTTTCTTACTTTTTATCAAGTAAAATGAACATGTTTCAACGTTTCAGTATGGACATGCATTTTTACCCTTGGTCTGCCAACCTGATAGATTACCATATGCAAGAAAGTCATTAGTTGTACACATTAATGCTCCTTTTAATACAAATAACTCATTATTTGATGCGTCGAATGTTTCAATACCAAACTCCCATAACATGTTCAGCTCATCAATTAAAGGTTCTAAAAATACATTGATATCATTTCCAGGTGACTTAGGGCCAGATATTAATAATGAAATGATAAAATATGATGGATTCATACATAACCATGGAGGAAAATTATAAATCATCAAGACAACAGGCCATATGCTATATTGACTAGACATTATTTCAAATGGATTAAACCCATCACTTTCCAAGCTTAGCCTAACATTTCTTGGATCACTTGAAAACTCAAGATACTTATCATTAAAATATTTCCAAACAAACGAATCTGCAGGGTGCCTTAACTTGTCATCTTTAACTTGCTTATGCTCATGACATGTCATGAGAGGGGCCATTTTAGATGGCATGAATAGCATTTTAAGCCTGGGTATCAAAGGGAAATGAAGAAAAACCTTCATTGGTACTTTTTTACCATTTGTTAATTTTATAATAATTCCATCATCTGTAGTTTTCCACCTCAAAGCACCATAATTTTGGAAATTATCATGGCAATGTTTTTCCTTATGAAACAATACACAATCATTCGGGCGTGCATAAATCTTATTATAATCAAGCCCAAGTTTCATGATAATTCCTTTCACCTTCATAAATGAGTCAGGTAATGTTGAATCATTGGGAAGAGATCTCTTAAAAAGTTTTGTAAGAGCATCAATTACCATGTTAGTGATCCCGTGTAAACATTTTAGATGATACATTTCAACTATAAAAGATAATTTAGTAAATTCTTCACATCTGGGGTATAAAGGTTTCCCAACATCTTCAACCAATTTAAAAAATGTTTGCACCTTATTAGAACGACATGATGAGGTGTTATCTGGTTTCTCAAATTCGAAGGCACCCCCCAGTATGTCAAGAATATCATCTTCAGAAGAAATATCATGTTCAACACTAAAAAAATTATTATCACCATTAAACGTCAACTCCCCATGAAAATTCCAAATACATTTTTGATAACCGGTGTCCATTTATTTGATAATGAGATGAGATTTCACAACATCTCAATGCAAATAATGTCAATTAACACAACTTTGATATGGAGACACAATCATGTTATCCCTTGCCGAAGTTTCAAAAGCAATATCAAGGAATAAATCTACACCATTTAAATAATCATGAGATGTTCTCCTTAACTTCACCCAACTCTTATCACCGAATACATTCATTATGAAAGTTCCTGCATATTATTCTATTCTCAAGAAATTAACCATAATAAACAAATTTTTTTAGCTAAATCGTATTATAATTTAATATAGATTATAAAATTTATTAACATGAAATCAAAAAACAATAAACCTCGAACCATAAAAGACAATAAAATAAAATTGAATACTAATTTTTCATTTGTTTCATCAGTCTTTTTAGGGCAATGTAATAAACTATTATCTCAAATAAAATTCACCAATGTTGCAGCTGAATATGGCACAAGAGGGGGGGGGGAGGCAGTAGAGGAATACACACACAAATGAATAGGAGGCTATTAAATGAATCAAAGACTCAGTAAATCTTAGGCGATGGGCAGACCATACCTAGAAATAGAAATCAAAGATTAAGGTATTTTACAGTACCTTATATGCTGCAAAACTGGATTGTGGGGTGGGAAGGTCCGCCCTGAAGATTGGGGAAAGAGGCGTGTGCGGGGTGGATTTGGAAGGTGAAGATTTCCTGGGAAACTTGAAGGTCCTACGCAAAATATTTAAGGGGAGGTAACCGCAGGGAGAGGGGGGTGGCGGGTGCAGCATCTGCTGGGGCGAGGGAGGCGGGTGCGGCTTCTGTTGGGATATAGGGCGACGGGTGCGGTAGCGAGGGCGGCGGCTACGGCTGCGGGTGCGGGTGCAGGGGGGGGGGGTGCCCTCGGCTTATCGGGGGGGGGGGGGGGGTGCCCTCGGGTTATTGGGGGGGGGGGGTGGTGACATAGGTTCTCTTTATTTACATAAAACATATTTATATATAAATTTTTTTATGTATATATAAAAATTATTAATTTTTTAATATTAAATAAATATAATATATAATAATGTATTATATAAAAAATTCAATCTCTAAATACCCATTACTTAATTACTTAATTTATTGTTATATAATGAATATAAAAAATAATAAAAGTTAATATTTTTTCATTATGATATAAAATATAAACATTACTTAATTACTTAATTTATTGTTTTATAATGAATATAAAATATAATAAAAAATAATATTTTTTCTTTATGATATAAAAATTTTCAATATGTGAATATCAATTATTAATTACTTATATTTCAATTGTGTTTATTATTTCTTTATCCATTACCGTGTTTTTATTTATTATGTTTATTAAATTAAAATATTATAATGATTTAATTTTTTTTATGAAAAGAATTCAAATGTTTATTATAATGAAAAACATTGGAAAATATAAGCAGTGTATATATTCATATATATGAGATGTTTTTAATAAAACCATTAAAAGTGAATATTGACTTTGGTCATAAAAATAATAATATATAAGAAAATTGGTTTCTCTTGGTTATTTTCAATGAATGATTTATTGTAACAGATTTTATTGATGATAAAAGATTTGTTGGTAATGATTATTATTAATAATAGATACAAGTGTTGGAAAAAATGTTGGTATTACTATGATAAAGCAATAGATTTTACTATTGAAAAAAGATCTGTTGGTGTTAAATGATCAATACTAACAGATATATTTATTGGTAAAAACAAGTGTTGGTACTTAAAATTAATATAGATAAAATTTAATATCTGTTGGAATTTCTCATTTTTACCAATAGATATATTGTCTGTCAATAAATTTCCATTGGTATAAGTCATTTTTTTAGTGGCTATGTGACTATGGAAAGGGGAACCTATTGGTCTCATAGTTTTTTTTTTCAACTATGTGACCCAAGGTGCATGACTATGTAGTAGTGTAGTATTTTCGTACAGAGGCTTAGTGCACAATTTTCACATGGTTTTCAAACTATTCCCTTAGACTGTTCGCCCCCAAATTTTGGGTGAAAATTACAAACTACCCCCACTTAAGGTTTTGACCTTTTATCCTTATAATTTTGTCTTCCAGTGTCTGAAACAGGTGCTCCCTTCCTCTTTGAGATCAAATTCTCCCAAGATAGGCCTTGAAGTAACTTCCGCCTCCAGTGTCCTATCTTCGATCTGTCGGAATCTACGAATCTATCTCAGTAATCTTTCATAGTATCTCAACTCTTGTCAAGGTTTATCTTGACATCCACTGCACTATATAAATGTATGACCATTCAACCTATTTTCAGGGTGTTGGACTATTTCTTAGATCTCTCCCAACTAACTTGAAATCTGAGGCCGATATTGATCAAAAAGTCATCTACAACCTTAAGGTAGGTGGTCACATTGTTTTCCCATTGAGTTTTGGTCATTTAGTAATTATGTCATCATTAAGTATACCCAAATTTTCCAAGCATTGCAATTATATTGATTCCTACATTTTTAATTGACCGTTTCATCTAGATACATGTCCATTGATTTTTTCTAGGTGGGTTAGAGCTTGTACACACAATATATGGTCACCCAAGGGGTGTACCACTAGAATTAACCATTTTGTCCAATTGGTTCAAAATTCCCGAAACTACTTTAAGATAATGACTTGGATTCTAAATGTAACTTCCCTTATTACATGAGTATTACATGTAACCCAAGGAACCTCTTAGGTCTTGACCCTCATGTAGTTTTAATTTCCCAAGAGGGAATATTTCATGTTGTCCATGACACCTTCACCTGACTTTTGAGATATAAAAACGGTGTTTCCTTGTTTTAAACGAATTTAATGATTTAAATGGGGTTGATCACGTAGGTTGGATTAAGAATGTTAGGTTTCCTTACCTTTAATGAATAAATTTCGATGGTAATACCAAGCCCTTGTTTATGATTATATGAATTCTCATTGAGAATGATAATTATTTAAGTATAACTGAACTTGGCTAATGACATGCATGAGAGGTATTTGAATCATGTATTGAATTGTGTATATATTACCATGCCTTTGATAATGATTAATTGAATGCATACGAAGTTATGCCTTATGTAATATATTATGAATGAATACTCCACTTCTATGTATATAGGATATATGAAATAAATGGATGGGAGGTAATGCCAAATTCCAATTATGATTATGATGCGCCTTTATAGAGGATATGATATGATGGTAAGGGGTGTTGATCTAGGAGGGAAATCAAACTACCTTACATTAAGTGTTGAGTTTATGGCATCTCACACTAATGATACTATATGGGGGTTAGGATTTATGTGCCACGTACCATGATTTAGTGTTTCTATGGTGGTTCACTCGCCATATCAAGTGTTTTTTCATAAAATTTCTCAATCTTCTTAAGATATAGGACATATAACCTATTTTATGAGATTTTTAGCTCATTAGACTTGTCATGGATGTCTGAGTTTTGCACTGGTCCAGTCCAACACTTGTATTCTAGGTATATATCCATTAGACATCGACACAAACTTGGTCCGTATAGGTGGATGAAATATATAATTATACTATATTATATATATATATATTAACTATTCATACACTCTTTACATCTATGAGATGAAGCAGGTAGACCCGCCAAGTGTCCTATTGGAACATGAGTGCACTAGTTATTTATTTTAGATTTGTTTTACTATTATGATATTACCATCACACTGTTTAGTTACAAGCACTACTCAGATTACACATAAACACCATTGGTGGTGGCATACTGATATTTTATCACACACCCTACTCGGGCAACCTTTGGTACCCAAGAAGACCATTTTCCTATAGGTGTTGATAAGGGAAAAGGCCCTACTATAGGTTATTGACCTTGCTTACCTAGTTGGAGATTAGGAGTAAAGGATCGAACATAGGATAAAGATGCTTATGGAGCTGTTTTATCATTTTTTTATTTTTTTATTACTTTATACCATGCTTGTAATTTATTTTTTATTTTTGTATTAAAATATTCCATGTATCATGTATTGAAACTTACATAGAGGATTTTGTATTATTATCAGTTGTTTAGTTATCATTTTCTTCCGCTTCTTACTTATTCAGTTGTCTATTTACGCTTCCACAATTTATTAATTATATTTTTTATATTATTCTTCCATTGTTGATTATATTTGTTTTTATCTATTGTTCTACTATGACATGAAGTTACAGTCTCCCCACTACACCGCCTTTACACCCTCACTACTATTCGCAGCCACTGGCTTATGAGGAGGTGCACTTGAGGCCATTTGAACCACCATATCGGGGAATGAGTTAAGTGGAACCTAAGTCAAGATGTTAAAATTTTCATTTATGATTTAACTAAAATTAAATTAGATAAAAAGAAACTATGTAATGCATGAAAATGGTAAAGAAATAAGAAAAAATCTTTTAAACTAATAAAAGATATTGACAATTATAGACCCTTAAAAATTATCCACATGGAACTGTTTGGACCTACTAGAATAAATTTCATTGGTGAAAAATATTTTATTTATGTTTAAGTTGATGATTTTTGAAGATTTAAATGATTTTATTTCTCGAGGCTTAATAGTGAAGGCTGTTCTATTTTTATTATTTTTTGAAAACTTATAAAAAATAAAAAATATTCCAAAATCATGAATTTTAGAAGTTACAATGAGGTAGAGTTTGAGATTCAATAATTTGATTCATTTTTATAAAAATATGGCATTAAACATACCTTTTCTTCCCTTAGGATACCTTAATGTAATGGTGTTATTGAAAGGAGAAATAGGACCTTGTAAGAAATTTCTAGAACTATGTTATGTGAGTTTCAATTTTCCACTCACTTCTGGGTTAATTCTATTAACATAATATGCCTTTTCATCAATAAAGTTATAATAAGGCATATATTAAAGAAAATAACCTACGAGTTATAGAATAATAGAAAAATAAAGGTAGGAAACATTAAAGTTTTTTTATGTAAGGTTTATATATTGAACACCAAAGAAAATCTTAGTAAGTTCAATCCAATGGATGATGAAGGAATATTCCTAGTTTATAATACTATTTCTAAATCATATATGATTTTTATTAAGAAGTAAAAGATAGTTGAAGAATATACTCATGTTATATTTGACTAAAGTGATCCTTTTGATCATAAAAAGACTCAAATTGATAAATTGAGTACTTATATAGAAAATATGAAACTTGAACCTATATTTGATAAAAAAAATTGGAAGATTAATTGAAATGTGATCAAGAACAATCTGAAATAGAAGGGGTTGATTTTGAAGAACTAGAAAGTGTACTACCGATACAACCTAAAAACCTCAAATACCATCCTCTAGAAACTATTATAGGAGATGTATATATAGGTATTATGACTAAGGGAAGTTTAAGAAACCTTGTTTAATTCTCAGCATTTCTTTCCCACATATAACTTATATCCATAAAGGAATCCCTAGATGATGAAAATTGGATAGTTTCTATGTAAAAAGAGATAAATTTGTTCAAAAGGAATAAGGTATGGGAATTAGTAGATATACCCTATTACTATACTATTATTGGAACCAAATGGTAATTTAGGAACAAGAAAGATGATCAAGGTGTGATCACTAGAAATAATCTAGGTTAGTTTCCAAAGTTTACAATCAAGTATAAGGAATAGATTAAGAGGAAACATTTTCCCCAATGGCTATATTAGAATCCATTATAACCTTGTTAGTATATGAATCTAATATGAATTAACAATTATATCATATGGATGTTAAATATTCTTTTATAAATGGATTTTTAATGGAGAAAGTCTATGTTGAACAACCTATTATTTTGGACGACCCTCATTTTCAAAATTCTATTCTCAATCTTACCAAATATTTGTATATTCTAAAACAAAAACTTATATCTTGGTATGAGATTAAGTTATTTTATTTTATCAAATTATTTCAATGTGGGATTGGAAGACCCCACTCTTTTTAATAAAACTAAATCAAAAGATACTTTTCATGTGAAAATATATATTGATGATGATATTTTTGGGTTAACAAATAAAAAAATGTGTAATGATTTTTCAAAACTCATGAAAAAAGAATATGAAATGTACATGATGGGAAAGTTTTTATATTTCATTTATTTTCAAATTTATCAAAAATATTCTTGAAATATTTTAAACTAAATAAAAAACATAATTGATTTACTTAAATTATTTTTACTTTAAATAAGTAAGACTTTATCAACTCCTTTGAGTTCAAATTTAAAAATTGACTTTGAGGAAGTTGGAAATCCATTTGAAGAAAAAACTATATAGAGGAATAATTGGGAGTTTACTTTATCACAATATAGGTAGAAAAAATATTTTTTTTTCAGTATGTATTTATACTATATGTCAATAAAATCTAAAATAATCTCATTGGATTATTACTGAACTAATTTTAAGATATTTAAAAGGAACTATGCCTCTTTCTTTTATTTTTCTAGAAACCCATGATTTTGATATATATTCATACTTAGATGATGATTTTTTTGGGTGTATACTAGATTGGAAAAGTAACTTATTGAACTTTCATTTTATATGAAAATATTTAGTATCATGGTCTAGTAAAAAACAACACTCTATAGCATTATCAACTATTGAATATGAATATATTGTAGGTAGAAGTTGCTGTGCATAGGTGTTATGGATGAAACACACCCTGATGGATTTTAGATTCAATTTTAACCATGTACCAATGAAATGTGATAAAACAATTGATATCAACATTAAAAAAAAAATCCAATATTCCATTATAGAACAAATAATATTTATCTTACACATCATTTCTTAAGATATCATGCACAAAAATATGATATCTATTTAGAATTCGCTTCTATAGAGAATCTATATGATCCCATCTTTTTCTAGTTACACCTCCCTCTTAGTTTTCATTAATATTTCCTCTCTATTGCGTTTTAAACATGAAATTATATTATTTTAATAAACAAAGTCTTGGGTTGCAAGAAAAATTGAAAAGGACTAGAGATTATCTATGAGGATAACCTTGTTAGAGAAAATAACCTAAAGTTTGGGGATGTATTCTTGTTTGAATTAATATATTTTGGATATAATGGGTTAAGTGTTTCATGGGTTTTGGTAAGATGAAAAGCTTTAAATGTGGTTTGGGTTGTTTAAAAGAAAATTGGGAGAAAAATCAACTGCATAACATTTAAACATCATGTAAAGGGATTACACATCGTGTAATTGTTTTAGGGTTTTAGTAAAATAAATTTTTGGTGATGGGTTTTTCATAAAATTCCATTAAAAACATTTACATGACATGTAATCACATTATGCAACGTGTAAATGTATGAACTACTATTTTAAACATTCAATGTGGCTAATTTCAATCTAATCTACTAAATATTCTCTGATCTCAACCCTAGGGCCCTCTATAGGTGATTTTGGGGTGAAAAATTCCCTTATGAATGTCTTGTTTGTGTGAGAAATCCTTGGTATATGGTTTTGGTCATTTTCTTCCTTCTCTTATTTCTTCTCCAACTATTGTGATTAAATACTTTGAACAATTGAATTGTTGGTTTTGATCTTGATCAGTTTTGATTTAGGAACCTCTTTACAATCTTCCTCACCTTCTTCCTCATGAGAATTGGCCATTGTAAGCATTGTTGGATCATCTATTAAAGGTAGGGGGTCTAAATCTTAACCCTATGGTTTGATAATTTTCTAGTTTACACAATATTGTGATTACGCTAATGAAATGTGCTCACAAATTGAATAAATAAAAAATGAGATTATTCCTTGAATCCCTTTGTTTTCAATTTTCTCCTGACCTGGCTTATGGATACCCATTGGTTGTGAAACCATGAATATATTTGAATTGGATAATAGAATAAAGTATTTTTATCATGACATGTGACCTAGGGTTATTTCTTGTTATAGAATCCAAAAATTGTGTCTTATTGCTTATTGATATAATTTTTAATCAATTTTGAATTAAATTTCAAGTTGAATATGAAAGAAGAAAGGTAATTCACATAATTAACCATTGAGAATTGTGATGTGATATTATGATATCTATGTTGTATGACAGAGACTGTGTTCCATGTTGTAATGCTTATATATCAGGCTCGACCCAAGAAAATGAACATTTATATGATATAATGTTTATATTGAGTGTCCTTGGTCCATTCTCATGTTGTAATGCTTATAGAGAGTGGGCTATGCTCAGTCCCATGCTGAAATGCTTATAAGTCTTTGTCCCGGATACTATAATGCTTATAGGGATTTGAACCAGATTTTTGTGACTATACCATGATTATATGGTTGTGGTTGGTATGGTCATAATACATGCTCAGAGATATTTTGGCATGGCATTGAAGCTGGTTATTTTACCCTGGTTATATGTTTATGGTTGGCATGGCCGTAAGACATGCTCATAGATATTCTATCCTAGAACCAAAGAATTTTTTTTGTTGTATTTTATTAATTGTTTAATTAATTAATATACATATTTATCGCTTTATTTCATACACTTATTATCAAACTGTTTTAGTTTATACATGGTGGTGTCGACCTACGGAGTTATACTCACAACCTATTTAGGCCTCCATTTAGCACTCTAGAAGATTTCATGGATGCAGGTTTGGACAAGGGAAAAGGACCTTTCTATTGATTTCTTGTTCACAGATGGGATGAAGTTTGGAGATGGGACCGATGTGGGGTTTGGGACCTGAGACTTTGAGTCTTTTATTTGGTTCTTCTAGTATTTTTCTTGTATTGTTCTAGAATGACATTTAGTTTCTTTATAGCAGGTAATTAAATTATTTCTTATTTATTTATTGGATTATTTAGTTAGGTTTTGTGTTTTCTTCCGCTATTTCTTTACATTGATTATTCCCATTTTATTATGAATTGTTTCTATTGTTATGACACTTTATACTATGAGGTATTGTCTCCCTACTATATTGTTCACACCCCAATACTAGTCGGCAGCCTATGGAATACAAGGAGGCACACTTGAGGTCTTGTAACCAACCCTTTCCAACCACATGAGAGAGTGCCAGATTGGGGGATGTTACAAAGTGGTAACAAAGGAGAAAATTTTCTTTAATTTTTCCTTATAATTTGGGAAAGGTAGAAAGGAGACTAGTATGTGTCGGGACTTGGTAATGAGCTTGTGCATGGGAGTATCTATCCCATGCACATGAGAAAATCCGAGTTCCTAGGGATGAGATTGCTGTTTGTACTGTGTGATTTTTACAGTTGGTGTTATTTCACCTTGGGTGATTCACATGTTGTGTGAGGTTATTGTTCAATGATCATACTATTTCTTGAAATTTGACTAATGTCCTAGTATGGAGAGAGATAAGGATACATAAATGATAATAGGAACATAGGGATATATTGACATGCATTGTTCATGATAAGGACATGTCTATTTTTGCAAGTAATTTATATTTGCCTATTGAACTATAATTTGAGATATCTATTTCATCAGATAAATTAAATGACTTGTCATGTCATGCTAAAATACATCTAAGCCATGTATTAAGATACCAAGAGTTAGTTGTTCTCAGTTATAGTCATGTATTGGGGTTGACATTATTGCTAGCCAATTTTCTAAGGTGCATGTTTGTATTTTTGAGAAAATTTATCCTCTTAGTCTTCGAATCGAGAACTAAGAGAGTGGAAATCATTATGATCCTAATGCAGCTAAACTGGATCTTTTTGTAGTTCCTAAGGAGAAGATGGATGTTTATCTTTGAGATAATTTCTTGAGGGTCATGAAATCCATGGAAAGGGAGACTGTTCATACCATTCCTTTGATGTTTGAGATTACAAGAGAGTTTCAGCTACAACATCCACCTGTGTTTACTGGGGAAGGTGGACCCCAGGCAGCCAAATTATGGATTGAGTCTGTTCATATAGTCCTCAAACATCTCAAGACACCCACATATATGAGATTGAATATTTTTGGGTATATTATTTTTTGACCTGCCTAACATTGGTGGGATATTTTGGAGAAATTTGGGTAGTAGGATAACCAATATTAGAAGTACATAGAGATGAAGTTCCTGATATAGTTCTATACAAAGACCTTGAGGAATGAAAAATCTCATGAGTTCATGAATCTGACACATGAGGGTTTATTAGTGCAAGACTACATTGGACATTTTACTGACCTACAACACTTTTCACCATCTTTGGAAGTTGATGATATATCCTTGGTGAGATGTTTCTAGAATGGTCTTCATTATGAGATTAAGTCATAAGTAAAAATTTTCTATTTAATAAGCTTTTAAGAAGTGATAAATTAGGCACTCATCAAGGAAGGTAATCTGAGAGAGGCTTCAAGGAATGTCCATGTTGTTTTAGCAGGGCGATCAAGGAGTTCTTCTTAGAGTAGTAAGAAGCGCCCTTATGACAGTTTACTCAAAATCAGTAGTGGGAAGAGTATTCAAGGAATTGGAAAACCATATCAAAATTGTGTTACTTTTCAATGCTATCAGTGTGGAAAGTTTGGTCACAGGCACCAGAAGTGTCCTTACCCTGCAGTCAAGTGTCGTATCTGTGGTAGATTGGGCCATATTCAAAGGTTTTGTGAGAACTTTTTGAAATATATTAGTGGAAGAGGATCAAGATAGGCACTTTAATAGGGAAGGGGCTCAGCTACCCTTCAACATGATGGTAGTTGGAGTTCCATAGCCCATTCAGGACAAGGTGGGGGATGTGGTACCCCAGTGCATGAAAAAAAGTACCCATAAAGGGAAATATCTTAGGGTAATAAAACTAGAGCATAGGGTAGAGGGAAAATTCAATTACATGTTATGAAGACTACTCTGACTAATGTGGATGCAGGACTGTATACCATCATAGGTACAATTATTATATCATCCACCTTAGATTTTTTTTCTTGATATAGGAGCATCAATTTTTTTTCTATCTGATATTTTTGAAAATGGTTAGGTATTCTATGTGGAAAGCTTAGATAGTGTTTTAACCATCGATCCACCATTGGGAGTGTGGTCAGATAATATCAATTTTTTTAAGGTGTGTTCTCTAGAGATTGGTGGTTACCATTTCTTTTAGGCACTATTTATACTATAAATGATAGGATTCAATTTTATTCTTGATATGGATTGGTTATTTATATACTAGGCTCATATCAACTATTACAAGAGGAGATTTACTTTTATCTCTCTATAAGAAAGTATCTATTCTCCCCAGGGTGAGTGGGATCTTCAGGATGGTCATGAGGGACCAATTCATTGTAGATTGAATTTCCTTAGGACTTAGATTTATTGTCTTTCTCTAGATAATAGTGGAATGAAAAACAATTATTTTCCTCCAGTAGTATACTATTTTCAAGATATTTTCCCTAATGAGTTTTATGGATTACCACCTGAGAGAGAGATCGAGTTCATGATCAAGTTGGTACCAGGATTATAGTCAATTTCTATCCCGCCTTACCGAATGGCACCAAAAGATATTTGGGATTTGAAATTTTCTTTTTAAGATCTAGAATCTAAAGGTTTCATATGGTCGAGTACATCTCCTTGGGGTTATTCATTTCTCTTTGTGAAAAGGTTGATGGATCTTTGTGATTATGTGTGGATTATCAGAGGTTGAACCAAATTATGGACAAGAACCTATATCCTCTTCCACACAATGATGATATTTTTGAATATTTGAGAGGTTCTAATATCTTCTCCAAGATTAACTAGAGATCAAGATATCATTATCTAATGGTGAGACCACTAGACATTCCTCAGACTACTTTTAGGAGTAGGTATGTATTGTATGAAATCATAGAGATGCTGTTTGGGTTGACTAACACACTAGAGGTATTCATGAACTTAATGAATAGTATATTTCATCCTTTTATAGATTAGTTTGTGATTGTTTTCATAGTATATACCTTAGTATACTACCATTCAATATATGATCATGGCAAACATCTTGACATCATCTTGATTACATTGAGAGAGAATCGACTTTACACCAAGCTAACAAAATGCAGTTTCTAGATTAATTAAGTGCACTTCTTGGGCCATGTAATCTCAGAAGAAAGAGTATTAGTGGACCCATAGAAATTTTCATTTGTGATATCTTAGGAACAACCCAATAACAACCTCAAAATTTGGAACTTTCTGGTATTATCAGGTTATTATCAGTGTTTTATCAAAGACTTCTCCCATTTGGAACCACCTATGTCTGAGATAACCATGAAAGGGGTGAATTTTGTTTGGACTGATGCTTATGAGAGAGTTTTTCAAGATCTAAAAGGTAGGTTGACCTCAACACCTTTCCTCACTTTACATGTGCTGAGTAAATCATATACCGCATACTTTGATGCATCCAGAGTGGGACTCAGAGCAGTTCTAATGCAAGAGGATCGAGTGATTGCTTATAGATCTAGACAGCTGAGACCACATGAGAGGAATTAACATACTCACGATCTTGAGTTAGCAGCAGTGGTACATTACCTAATATGTTGGAGACTCTATCTCATAGGTGAGAGGTTTTTTTGTATACATGGATCATAAGAGTCTCAAGTACATATTTTCTTAGCAAGACCTGA
Source organism: Viscum album (assembly GCA_963277665.1). NCBI lineage: Eukaryota > Viridiplantae > Streptophyta > Magnoliopsida > Santalales > Viscaceae > Viscum > Viscum album. The sequence goes on from OY728120.1 coordinate 1,208,810,107, forward strand.
ACCTTCATAATAGGATGTGGGTAGAGTATTTTTAGTCCTTAAAATTTGAATTATCTTATACACCAGTAAAAGAAAAATTCATTTCCAATTATTTGATCTGAAATACATAGACAAAGGCAGTACACGAGTCTTATGACGAGTGAAAGATAATGCCCCTATTTGTAGACATGCATCTGGATGTTTAGGAATATCTGGGGTGAGTAGATATAAATTTGAAATATGTTATATCCGTGCTTTTGGACCAGATTAAGACAGAGCAATTGTCTGATCTGGAGGGATCAGTTCTGATAGATAAATTATTTGGTGGGGGAGATGCCATCATGATGGCCTCTGAGTAGTATTAATTCTTTTCTTTTCTTTGGTCGACTATGGGTTCCTACGGGCTTGTGTAAGGAGCTTATAAGGGAGTTTCATGCTTCTATATAGGAGGTGAATCCTAGTTTAACAAAGATGTATTGTGATCTCTATATATAGTATTGGTGGTCAGGAATGAAGAAAGAGGTGGAGAGATTCATGGATAGATGCTTCACTTGTCTGTAGTTGAAAGCTGAGCATCAAAGTATAGCTGGGCTTTTGTAGCCTTTACCCATTCCAAAGTGGAAATGGGATGATTTCATGATGGATTTTATGACAGGACTACCCTGGAAAACCCATAATAATTATGATGTATGGGTTTTTGTGGATCAACTGACTAAGGTATACCACTTTTTACCTATTAAGGAAACCGTTAAAGTTGATGATATGTGAAATCTTTACTTTCACAAGGTGGTTTGGTTGCACGATGTTCTAAGGAGTATCATTTCAGATAGAGATCCTCATTTCACATCACATTTCTGGTAGGGTATTCAGAAATCCCTAGGATAGTGAGTTCTCTTAAGAACATCCTATCATCCACAGACCGATGGTCAATCTGAGTGGACTATTTAGATTTTGAAGTATTTTTTACGAGCCTATGTTTTGGATTTTGGAGGTTCATGGGATAAATATATGAAACTCATAGAGTTTTCATATAATAATAGCTTCCAAGAATTTATCCAAATGGAACCTTTTTGAGTCCTTGTATGGAAGGCCATGTTATTCACCTCTTTTTTGGAAAGAGACTGGCGAGTCATCACTTTTTGGGCCTAGTCTCATATAGGAGTATTCTGAACAACTTTAGTTGACCAGACAATGGTTGGTGACCAAATAGATAAGAAAGAAGTCATATTATGACCATCGAAGATGACTTATAGAATTCAAGGCTGGTCATCATGTTTTCCTTTAGGTGTCACCTAGTTTGGGGAATTGTCGTATTAGAAAACAGGGAAAACTAGCACCTAGGTTTGTTGGTTCGTTTGAAATAGAGGAAAGGGTCAGTACTATGGCATACTGTTTAGCCCTTCCATAGCACTACAGTGACATTCATGATGTATTACATGTGTCATAGCTATACAAATATCATCCAAACCCCTCCTATGTGATTGAATCAATATACATTGAGCTTTTTTCTAATGCATCCTTTGAGGATCATATGATACGAGTTATGGATCGTAGTGAGAAATATATTAGGGGTAGGACTATACTATCGGTTCAGGTGTAGTGGCATCATGGGAGAGTTCCATAGGAGACCTAGGGGAGGGAGTCTGACATACGAGCAAAGTGGTCAGACATGTTCATAGTGACCTCATAGTGACACTTGGAGAAGCTTGGGGATGAGCTGTTATAAGGTTGGGAGGTTGTAAGATCCCATTATTTTCTAGGTACTTATCTCTCTAATTTTTCATTAATATTTCCTTTTGGTTATGTTTTCAACATGAAATTCCTTCATTTGAATAAACACAATCTTGGGTTGTAAGGATTCTTGAGAAGGACCAAAGAGTATCCACGAGGATAACCTTATTGGAGAAAATGACCTAAAGATTGGGGATATATTCTTGGTTTGATTAATAGAATTTGGGTATAAATGGTTAAGTCTTTTTTGGTTTCATGGTAAGTTGAGAAGATTTAAAGAGGATTCGGGTTGTTTAAAAGAAAATTAGGCTGAAAAATCAACTGTATAATATTTACACATCGTGCAAGGGGATTACACATCATGTAATTTTTCGAGGGTTTTAATAAAATAGATCCAAGGTGATGGGTTTTTTGGATAATTCCATTAAAAATATTTACAAAACATGTAATTACATTACATGACATGTTAATTCTTGACCAATTGTTTTAAACATGATGTGTAGGTGATTTTTATTTTAATCCACTGCATCCCCTCTCCTCTTGACCTTAGGGCTCCCTCCAGGTGATTTTGGGGTATCAAATTCTCTTTTGGACATCCCATTTGTGTGAGAAATCCCTGACATGTGGTTTTGTTCATGTTATTCCTTCTCTTCATTCCTCTCCAACTATTGCAGTTAAATCCTTTGAACAATTATGTTTTTGACTTTGATCTTGATCATTTTTTATCTAAGAACCTCTTTGCAATCATCCACACCTTCTTCCTCATGGGAATTGACCATTGGAATCGTTTTTGGATCACCAATTAAAGGTAGGGGGTATAAATCTTAAACCTATGGTTTGATAATTTCCAAGTTTATGAAATATTGTGATTGATCCAACAAAATGTGTTCCCAAATTGAATAAATAAAAAATGGGATTATTCCTTGAATTCCTTTTCTTTCAAATTTCTTCTGACCTGGCTTATGGCTACCCATTGGGTGTGAAAACCATGAATATATTTTAATTAGCTAATGGGTTAAAGTATGTTTAGCATGACATAAGACCATGGGTGATTTATTTTTATAGAATCCCTAAACTGTGTCTTATTTATTATTAATATAATTATTAATAAATTATGAATTAAATTGAAAGTTTTATATGAAATAAGAATGTAAATTCACATAATTAGAAATTGATAATTGTGATGTGATATTGTGATTTACTAGTTGTATGATAGAGATTGTGTTCCATAATGTAATGCTTATATATTGGGTTTTCCCCTATCACTTGAACACTTATATGTTGTAATGTTGATATTGAGTGGGATTAGCCCAGTCCCATGTTGTAATACTTATAGAGATAGAGCTATGTCCAATCCTATGTTGTAATGCTTATAGTGTTTTATCCAAGATTCTTTAACACTTATAAGGACTTGACCCAAATTATTGTTACTATACCATTTTTATATAGTTGTGGTTGGAATGGTTATAAGACATGCTCATAGATAATCTAGCATGGTGATGAAACAAGTTATTTTACCTTGGTTATATGGTTATTATTGGCATGGTCATAAGACATGATCATAGATATTCTAGTATAAAGCCGAAGCAAGTTATTTTACCTTGGTTGTATGTTTCTGGTTGGCATGGGTGTAAGACATGCTTAGAGATATTCTAAGATGGAGTTGAAGAAGGTTTTTGTTGTATTTTATTAATTTTTGAATTAATTTATACAACTATTTATCACTTTATTGCATATAATTCTTATTAGACAGGTTTAGTTTAGACATGGTGGTGTCAACCTACCAAGTTATACTCACACCCTATTTAGTCTGCTGTTTGGTACCCAAGAAGATTTCATGGATTCATGTTTGGAGAAGGGAAAATGACCTTTCTATTGATTACTTGTTTGTAGATGGGTTGGAGTTTGAATATGGGACAAATGTGGTGTTTAATACTTGGGACTTAGAGTCTTTTATTTGAGTATGCTAGTATTTTTCTTATATTTTTCTATCATGAAATTTAGTTTTATTCCAGCACATCATTATATTATTTATTATTTATTTATTGGATTATTCAATTAGATTTTATGTTGTCTTCTTCTAGATATTTACATTGATTATTATTTTTACATGAATTATTTCTACTACTAAGACACTTTATACCACATGGTATAGTCTCCCCACTATACTTTTCACACCCCCACTACTAGTCGACATCCTCTGGTTTACAAGGAGGAATGTTTGGGGTCTCATAACCGAACCTTTCCGACCAATTGAGAGAGTTTTGGATTTGGGGATGTTACATAATTAATTAGAAAACATTTTTACTAAGACACCATCTGCTGATCAATTTGATTTTATCAAATCCAAATTAAAGTTGTTTAATTTAAATTAATTTTATACTAATTAGTTTTAGGTTTTTCCACATGAAAATCTATTTTTTAGTTAATATTTTTTATTTTTTGTTTTTAGAGTTTCCATTTTCATTGTATTATTTCTTTAGTGAAATATTTTTCTTGTTTTATAATGATTACCTTTAATATCATTCTATTATACCTTTAGTTTATCTCAAAAGGGAAAGATAGAGAGAGAGAAAATCAGTCTTACGTATGAAAAAATCGATCCCTTGAAAACCCCAGAGATATCTTCCTTTATTCTCAAACCCCTTTTCCAATAAAACCTTCAAACTTACTTTCCATACTTATTTTGATTAAATTAAAGAAAAATAATTCTAATAATGATTCTATAAGTAGTTCAATGTGATTGAATTCATTGAGAAAAGTGCTTATTGGAAAGGATATTGATTTTGGCCGGTTGGATCAAATGGGAATAATACTAAAAATGGTTACCAATCATCAAGGATGTAAGTTTTTTTTGATGAGAATATGATTAAAGTTTCATTAAAAATGAAGTTCCTGATTTACATGAGCATGTGGTATTTCATTTTGGAGATACTGAAGACCTTATCATATTAATAATAAATCAGAATGACTTTTCAAAGTAATAATTGGTAATGGATAGTGTTTTTAGATGTACTCCTGAGAGAAGCTTTATATTCAATACCTCAATTACTATTATATATGAAGAAATACTTCCAGATAATTTGAAATCGATTTTTATAACTCTTTATGTAGAGAAAAAGTAGTGAATTATCTCGATCCCAAAATAAAGGTTCTCATCAACTTCATTCAATCATTGATTTCCCATAGGAATGATGAGTTTTAAATGATTTTGTTTTAAGATATTAAATTATTATACTTGTTTCTAATCGAATAAATCATTAATCTATCATGATATATCATGTGATATATATGTCTTTCTCAAAACAAGTATGTAAACTTTTATCTTTTTTGAAGGATATTGACACTAGTCATTGTGAAATCTAGTGTTCACCTAGATCAATCATTGGATACCCATTATCACAGTTTGGAAAATATTAGTGATTATGTGCTAAAAATAAGTGGATATTTTTGGAGTATCTCAAGAAAAGAATATATTACCAGTTGGAGTTGATGAAGAGATTGAATTGTACCCTGCTTAGGCTAAGGGGGAGAAATCTCAAGCGGGTGTTGTTGCCAATACAATGAAGGTGGTTTTTGCTAGTGTATTTGTGTAAGACCCATTGGATATAGTGTCTCTTAATGATCAAAGAAGGTGAGTATGAGTGTTTTTTTAGAATATATTGAACCCCTTGTGGATGGTAGAACCAAGGAATCATGTAATAAGTGGAATCTAATTCATATATGTTATTGTTCAAGCACTTACACTTGATACTATTCTATATTGATTATTTTCATATTTGTCAACCAATGGGAATTTGGATATGACCATTACAATGTTAGTAATAATTTTTCAAGAGAAAACCATTTCAATAGTTTCTATAGTTTTACCCCTATTTGAAGTATCTCCACCAGTTTAGACTAGATGAAGATTAAATAGATAAGTGGTTCATTTTATTGGCAATGATTTTATAGGATTTAAAGATGAATTAGAAGATATAAAAGATTAATTTATTCCATTTTTATCTATTAGAAATAATAATATGACTTTAGTTCAACCCTATCAAGTAAAATATTATCCTTATTTTGAATCGATTCATCAAGAATAAGCTCCTCAGGAAGTGGCAGAGCATCTAGAATTAACTTCACCGATTCATGTTGAAGTGGAATATAAAATCCCTAAAATGCCTACTGCAAATGTTGAAGTTTGTGGTAGATGAAATATTTTCTAGTATGATGAGATAATTAAAGAAATAATTTCATTTAAGACTGAGTTTATAAAATATATAGCTAAATTAATGTTTCTTATAGAAAATTTAGTTTTCAAGGATGATGTGGATGCACTAAATAAGTTGTTGTGGAGAAAGTTTGAGTATATTAAGTGGACACTCACTGATCAGAAAAACCTTGTTTCAATGGATGATTTTTATGGTTTTAAGACCATGGTATAATTTATTTTAGATGAATATAGAATATATTATACTACTGAATCATCAAAGTATATCACCCTGGATTTCAGTACTTTAGAAACCAACTTGGAATTCATTTCTCATGCACTTGATACGTTTACTACTAGAGTTGTCACTTACAGTGTGAATTTATTTCCCCTAAAAATTAGAAAGATATCCTATGTGACATATTTTATGATGTTCATATCATTATAATAATTCCTCTAATAATTATAAATGTATTGAAATAGTCTCAGAAAGATGTCAGTAATCTTCTTTAGGAAAACATTCTGTTGACCAAGGACGCATTTGCACAAGATCAAAAGGACACAAAATTTATTGTTACCAGACTTGGGAAAATGGTTGGGTCATTATATAATTTTTTTATTTAGAAGATTAGATATCAATTATTCATCATTTATTAATTAATTCCTAGATATCTAACTCTTCCTTAGAAGAATAAGATGCATTTTTGAGTCAAAGGAGAAACATGATACCTCCAAAGGGAAATAGGTTGTTGTAGATGATGCTTCTTAGTCAGTCCCTATTATTTCTACCTCTGTAATTAGTGAAACTAGTTTTTCTAATGACCAATTAGATCGGTATAAGAAGTTTCTTATGAAATGTTTAAAAAATTCCAATACGTAGAACTATTTTGAAAATTTAGATCAAAAGTCATGGAATAGTTTCACCTCTCTATTAGAATTATATAAAAATGATACGGTGAAATGGATTTATATGTATGTGGATTATCTATTAAAATTTCATGGAATAATTTACTTAGGACCTTACATTCTGCATCGACATCCTACCACACATCAAAAGTTAAATGAGATTTTAGATCCTATTATGATCTATGTGAAGGAGAATTAGAATATTGAACCTGAAACATCAACTAATGCTCCTACTACCTCAACCAAGTTCTATATAACTCTTATAGAATGGTTTGAATTATCAATAAAAATTAAGGATCTATTGGTATCTATTCCAAGGCCTTCCCAATCATTCCTCATGAACGATTTGTCCTTAGCACCCACTGTGCTTTAGATTCTCTACTTGGAGATATTTCTAGAGAATGTGCAGACACCCCTATGTATACCTTATACTTACAAAAATAAATCAAGAAACATCCTCTAAATAACTATACAATTGACCCAAAGCCTAAGGAATTATTTAAATTAATTTTTAAATTGTTTTTGACTGATAATATCTCATTTTATGTTCTAAAATTTGAATGGTTGTTTAATCGATTTCTTGAATGTTTATTACTTGTTATTTGATTTTTTTCCATAAATTTTATTATTTATTTATCCTTTTATCAATTTAATTTTATTATTATTTCATGTTATATTTGGTTGTTTTTCCTTCTTTGAAATTTCATTTCAAATAATATTTAACTTCAGTACATCCTACTATAACTGACGTGTTCATTTTCCATAATGAATCTGTTTTTTTTTCATATTTCTTATTTTTTATATCAAAAAAATGAATAGAAGATAACCCAAACCATGTTTAAAGAAGAAGAGAACCCGAACTTTGTTTATGAGAATAGATAACACAAGGAATCAAAAGTTTATTTCTCATAATTTATACTTGTATTTTTTTGTTTATCATATTATGGGTTTTGTGATCCTCAAAAAAGGGGATATTGTTGGATAGAATTATGTTATTCTAATATATCTCAGTACTTTATGTGTTTTGATGATTCAAAAAATCACTATTTGTTTTACCGATGAATTTAACATAAGCATTTAAAATTTTGTATAAATCTCAAAGAGAATTTTTCTAAAGACATTGGAACTTTTTCTTCCAAAAGAATTTATCTTATGCGAAAAGTATTTTATCTTGCATTAATTATCTTAAAAAAATAACCTTTTCAAATATATTATCATAAAAATGTCAAGAAAACCATATATAAACTCATTTATCTTATGAAAGTTAAAGATTATTTTCTAAAGAAAAATTAAAAAATATTTATATTATATATTATATTCTTTTTTCAATGAAGATGAATCATCTTATAGAAAAAATAAACCTAGAATAATTATCTTACATGAAAAAAAGTCAAACAATAAAAAATGGGTTTATCTTATGAAGCTATTTATCTTTCAATGTCAATATTATCTTACATGAGTTGTGGTTCCATAATTTTATCTTATGAAGATAGATCAATATTATAGAGAATCAATATGATTAGGATCCTTTACATTTTCTTATCATTTTTCAAGATAACTTATTTTTTTATGTGTATTAAAAAAATGAGTAATCCATATAAGGAAATGTAAATTTTGGAAAAAATACTTTTTTCCAATAATGTAAAAATCTAACGATGATGAAAACTACTCTATCCTTCAATACCTATTCATTACATAGTTAAAAAAGAATGACACATTATAATTAAGACCCAATCTCTTTAGTTTTTTAGATGTATTATCCGCTTGATCGTTGGGATTATGAGGTGTTCTTAGTTAAAGTTCAAAAGTAGTGATATAAAAACAAGATCTTGATCATATATAAAAAATATGAGATTAAAAATGAAATATATCAAAGAGAGATATAAAATACAATCATTTATCTTGATCATAAAAATTTATGTGATTTCAAGATTTTTCTTTTCAATCGAAAAAATTCCAAAGTTTCTCTTTGAATATATTCATCTTATTAAAAATTTCTTCAATATATATTATTTGATGTTTACAACTACATGTTAAACCTATTTCAAATTAATTTTAATCTTTGTATCTATATAAACTCATAGTGATTGAGTGTGATAAGGTCATGTACAAGTATTATAAATGGAGATTCTGGTTTAAATCTCTCAGACTTTTGTAAAATGTAACAACTACTTACACTTAGCTGTCCATCCCTTGGAAAAAGGGTGGTATAGTGGAAACCACCAAACTTGTTGAGTCATGTATTGGTGTAGTATATTAGGAGATCTTTGTGACTCAGAACACTATAAATTCTTTGTGTTCTATATTTCTCTTACAAATTTTCATTATTTTTCTTATTTTAGATAAGGGAAGATCAAAATTGTTCTATGGTAAAGAGTGGGTGGTTTTAAAGTAATGAAATTTTCAAGGGCTCAGTTCACCCCCTCTTGATTCATTGCTACATTTATCTCCAACTAAAACCTAATGTTATGAGTTTTCATTCTTCACCTTGGGGTGGACCTCATGGGAGTGTGAGGAAAACCTAGAAGGTCGTACATGCTATTTTCTTCTAGTTAACAATTTAAAGGATTCTGAAATCCATTTAGTTGTTTTTGATAAGTTTTAAAGGTTGGTAAATATTGGTAGGAAGTAGGATATTCCCCAAAATGAAATTATTTAAGTAATTTTTTGATGTCTGGAGCCTAGATTTCATGTGACCATTCCCATATTCTAATATGAATTAATACATTCTAGTTTTTATAGAATATATGTCTAATTAGGTTGATTTAAGATACTACTAAACAAACTGTATTTTTGTATTGTTAAATTAATTAAAAAGAATTTATTATATGATTTGGAGTTCCCAAAATATTCAAGAATAATAATGGAACTCATTTCAAGAACTATTTTTTAAAATCTTTAATGGATAAATATGGTTGTACTCACAGAAATGGAACTAATTATCACCCATAGTTAATTGGGATGACTGAGATTTCTAATAGAGACCACCAATTATTTTGGAGAATACCATTTAAAGTTCTTGGAAGGATTAGTTAATTAAGTTGGATGAAGCTTTTTTAGATTATAGGATCACTTACAAGTCCCTCATAGGATTTCTCTTTATATACACATATTTGGTAAAACAAGTCATATACTTGTTGAGTTCCATAAAAAGTATAATTGGGATATTAAAGATTTAAACATTTACTTCATGTCTACTAGTGAGAGAATACTATTGGAGTTAAGTGATTTGGAAGAAATTAGAAGATATTATTATGATAATACCCAGATTTATATGGAGACAAAAATATTTCATGATTTTTATGATAATGAATAGTTATTTCAAAGTTGTTTAAAGGTTCATGCTATTTAATTTCAATAAAATATATTTTAATGAAAAATTAGTACTAGATGGTCTGGACCCTTCCTTATTCTGAGGGTGTTTATTAATGGGGATATAGAGCAAGTTAGAGAGAATAATGAACCATTCATGGTTAATATTCAAATAATTTGAGGGGAATCCAAAGAGTTTAGATTCTATTTCTTTACTAAAGAGATAGACATTCAAAAATTATAATTAAATACTATAAACTCAGTTCTTCATTAGATCTAACCCATGATTTATTATTTTTATTTTATTTTTATTTATTTCATTTAATAAAAATAATTCCTATTATCTGAGCCCTTTAAAATTAGTTGAAATAATTCTCCATGTGATAAATGTCTTTGACAGATCATTCCATCAACCATGTGGTAAAGTGACAATGATTAAGTCCATAACTGACCACATGAAGAAGTTTCCATATAGAAAATTGAAAAAGTGTTGATCCTATTGTGCCTTTATAAGTGATCACATGAAGAGATAAAGATACCATGGCATCCTACCTGTAATAAGAAGTACCAACTCAAATTCAAGTCCAGAAGGAGCTTAAATTCTGATCGTCAGGATAAAACCTACTTAACTCACACTTTGGTTTCTTTTTCATAGAACTTTACTTGTTGAACTATAATGTTGCTTCATTATTTATCGTGTAAGGACTTGAAAGGAGAAACCATGGTTCTTCCATAAGGAAAATAAGGCAGTTTATTTCTAAAACTTAAAATTTTAAAACTTTCTACATACTAAGGGATTATTGTTTTAAATTCTACACATATTTATATTCTTTCCATATTGTTTCAATTGATTCATGATGAAATTAATTAAAAAAATCATCTATTTGATTCCATTTCTTTAATTATAACCGATTTATGAAATATTGAAATTTTAATATATTCTTTAAAAATATTTTTATCTTTTAATTATGAGAATACCGTTTAAAAAAAACTATTTAGTGATAAAATGTTTTAAGTTTCATCTAGTATAATTCTTGTGAATGTTGTGAATTGTATGACTAGTGTGTTGTGTTGAAAAATGTTTTTGGGATCAACTATAAAACTTCAACTTTATTTTTTAAATAATATTTAGAAATGAATTAGTAACTTTATTTATCTTAAGAAAATTGAAAAATATTGAAGAGTACTATATTATTTCATAAAAAATAAAATTGGAGCGGCCCAAGGTGACACACTTGGTCTTATAAATCCCTTGATTTTAAATTCTTCTAGATGGGACTTTAATTAATGCCATTCCATTGTTCCATTCTATATGAAATATGTGAAAAAAGATTCATTCCTGGGATGAGGTTAATAAAAAATTATACTTTCATTTTTAATGGTAATCCCGATACCTTTTTTTGGAAAGACGTCAATCTATCAGTCTATTATTTCATTAAGAAATCTAAATTTAGTTATATCAATAGATCCTAAGGTGATCATTTCTAATTGATTTTATATGGTCCTAACCACTATAATTTCATACATTTATTTCATATTCCCCTTTGAATAATTGAACAACTCCTTCAGGAGATATAAAATTTACTAACCAAGAATAGCAATCAATGTGAACCTTTAATACTACAGTAAAATTCATTATAAGGATTAAATCAAATATTCTCATTTCTATAATAGTGAATTCCCCAAAAAACTAGAGTAATTATATGGCGATGGTACATGTTGGACATTTAAATCCTCTGCACTCCCGTTTCTCGAGGGGTGTCTTGATGATCATAATGCAAGGCATCATTTCCATAGAAATAAATAGTTATTTCACTACACAAGAAGTAATAAAATAATGTGTATCACCACTATAAAAAAGTAATTACATTAAATTAGAGTCAATAAGAATGGTACTTCTCACTATTGAGGGACTCACTTACTTAGTTGAAAGAACATAATTATATAAATTATTTTGTCTTTCCACCCCCTCTGATTGATTCTTAATCCCTTTATATGGAAATTACTACTAAGGTATCTTGGAATTTATGGAATCACCTTGAATCCATCAATTCTATGGGTGAAAAATATTCTAGATGTATCATCCAGATTGATAATTAAAATCTTGTTGTGTAGTAGGACCTGTTCCACCAGTTTACTTCATGGGATTTTGACAATAACACCTGAGATATCCCTTTCGGCCATAATTATGATAGTGCTGAGGTGGTGTGGTGAAATATATATTTATATTATTTATAAAACAATATTTAATACAAATCAAAAAGTTATTATGATACATAGGAAATGAAACTGATCTAGTGGTTTGGTTCTTTGGTGGTCTACTACCTTGTGAGTATCACTCCTTTTTAAGATTATTACCTATAATAGACTTCCCACATATGTCTGGGAGGAAAAATGTGTTCCCTTACCTGAGGTTCCAAAAAAAATCTTTTTCCAACATTATATCATTTTCTAATATGTTCTTATAGTTTTTAATGCAAAACATTACCACTCTATAATGAATGTCTGGTCACAAACCCACTTTGAACATCTACTACATTCTGTGATTCACTAGCTGCCACTTGTGGTGCAAATTAAGAAAGGTATGTAAACTGAGATCCATACACCATAAATGAGATATTTCCTTACTTTGGTATAAATAAATCCACTATTCGCGACTCAAAATGTATTTTGGTAGAATTTATTGTAAAACAATTCCTCAAATTTGTTCTAAGTAAGGATTTAATCAACCTTCAATTGGATGGTTAAGTCCAACCATTTCCATTATAGATACTAAAGAATATACACTTTGATATTAAATTTGGTTTTAGTTGGGGTTCCCAATAAATAAAAAATTATATTAATCCTTCTAACCCATGATTATACTTACTTGGATCCTAAGTTACCCTAAAATATCGGTGGGTTCTGCCTTTGGACTTCTAGTGAGTGATCTACATAACATGGTTTCCCATTTTTTTTCCTTTCTCAACATCCTAGAATGATTCCACAATGCTCCTTAAAATATTTTGATTCACTTGTGGTTTGGGTGGAACCATGTTCAGAACATTATCCACTTACTGGTTTCCAAGTCTCTTGACTAGTATCAATTCCTATTGTCATATAAACAGATTTTTCCATTCAAACCCAAACACTTTGATCACATATTATTTTCCATTTACCAAAATATAACATGAAAGATAATATAATATCAATGAATGTTAAAATACTTGTTAGAATTATTTTTACTAATGCTTGATACTGAAATATCATACGCTAAATCCAGGATGATGATGGGACACCAAACCCATAAGTTATTAATAAAATTTTTTATACCTTGACTGACCTAGTAACTTGAAGTTCAGTATAAAGAGGTTATATATTAAATTTTATACTTACACTTTAAGTCACAACATGTCTTATTTCCAAGCCAACCATCCAAACTGATGCATCATACCAAATTTATACCATTTTAAACACCCTAACCCCAAACCATTAACTCAGGAAGGACTGGAGTTCCATTGAACTTAGATAAAAATCATAGACACCAAAGGGTGACAATAAATTCTATGGGATTTAAAAAATAATTAGGGACAATTTTATATTACAAAAAACCTAAAATTGACAGACCATAATATTATAAAATAAACATGATGCATGAAAATAAACCAACCAAAACCCAGATGGAAAAATAAAACTAGAATCATAGTCCCAATAGTTGAATAAAATATAACAAGTCAATGAACCCAATGACAGATGAACCTCTAGGGAAATTATACGGCACCAAAACGACTCCACTATAAGACTATATCCATGATGAAAATCTCACAGTACATGAATGATACTTTAAGATACTATATTAAAAAATAATGAAATCTTCCCATTTCCCTGTATCACGGTAAACAAAGTCCGTATATGCACCAAAGTGAATATGAAGTGGGAGAGTCTACCACCTAGTAGGAAATCCCCAAGGATTCCCACACACTCCACCAAGGAAAGAAAAATTCATATGATAATAGTTATATATATATATATATATTTAATCTATAAGGGGGATAAAAAGGATAGTAAATATATATATATATATAGTAGTAGTAAAACACAATCCATGCCATGAAGGTCTCCCTTTTCATGATTGCACACCCATGAAAATTACACACCCAATTCACTTACTAACAAATAAGGAACATTAAAAAACCCATACTCATGATTGGTACCTATCCTTATGGACCCAATCCATCACTAAAGAGATAAATACTTTGAGTACAAAATTTAATCATTACTAAATCAAATGAGAATATTCCTTCTCCATATGATATCCTGAACACATGCAACCTACACCAATGTATTCATCAACATTTAACATAATTTATCTTCATATTATAGATCTACTATGAATTTTCAAAAGATAATATTTCTTTTTTAAATTAGAGAATACCTCATAAGAGACACATTATGTTGAAATAAATAAAGTCCATCAATAATCCCAAGTATAATTTTTCCAAAAGTAAATCCTCTGAGTTTTATGTATGAGGTTACCTGAACCCACACTCTAGGGTTTGGTGATAAAAACAAATTCTTTAAACACTTACATTTATTCAGAGTGAGATGGAGCTATCTAAATTTTACAACATTACCATAATATAAATATTAAAACTCATAAATCATCTCAAAATCCCAATAAATTAAGGTTTAGTGTCATTGAGTAATAGATACATAATAAAATTATTTTATAAACCTTGTGATTTTTTTCCATAATTCAGTGACACTAGACTCCATTCTATAATTTTTATACCTTATAATAATCTTCATAATATGGGGAAAACAAAAAATAAGTAAATGGTGATCTCAAATACCTAGTATGGTTAAACATAACCGATAAAAATAAAATATCACAAGTGAGCATAAATGAGAATATAGTTATAATCAGGATACATAAGAAAGTTATACCAAAAAAATCATAAATCATAAATCATGGAATAATATAATAGTTAAAAATATCTTAGAAAAGTGGCATAAACATCAAATATAACATATATTGAAAAGAAAAGGAACATAGAAAGGTGTAATAATAGTAAACACATGGAAACTTGTGAAAAAACTCATTATTGTCATGTATATGTGAATAAACTCATTATGTACACACCTAAAAATGTGAGAAAACTCATTATACCCACACCTATGTGAACAAACTCATTATCTCCACACCTGACTATCCGAAGAGATCTCAGTGTAACCAATGAATTAAAGCGAAATATATAACCCCACCCATTTTTATAGTTACATATGTGTTTTATAAAAAATAAATCATATCTTGAATAACCCATGTAAATAAAATGGGATTCATATCCCATTGAAATGAATACATATAAAAAAAATTCGTAATTTAATCAATAAACATGATAAACCCATGAAATATAAATGGGTGTCCAATGATAATAAATAAATTTGTAGGTAGATAACATATAATTAAGTATATAAAATATACACCATATATATAAAGGGTATACAGTTTAGTCAATAATTTCCCCAATCAATCGATGAATGAAATCTCGATAAAAACCCTTTAATCAAAGCAATAAAATTTATAGTGTTCATAGAGGAAAGACATTGGAAGAAAATTAATTACTATTTAAAATAGATGGTTAGGTAGGATAAAGAAAATTGTGGATAAGTTTTATGATTTAAATGAACATTTCATAAGACATATTGAGAAATAAGGTTGATGGTATCTCTTGAATAATATCCTTGATCAATCATAAAATATGTCAAATGATGTTATGTTAGGTGAAAAACATTTTTTATAATCATTAGGAAAATCAATTTAGAAATAAGAAACATTATTGATCTATTTGAAAACATTTATTTTAGTATAAATATTTTATAAAACCAGTACAATTACAACTTATTTTAGAAATCATGAAAATATAGATAATAAGTTTCATAGAAAATGAAAAAAATGGTGGAAATTTTTGTTCGCATAGAAAATTTTAAAAAGAGACACTTTCCACACATTGAGAAAAATAATCTAGATGAAAATGTTAAAAATTTAATTAAAACTTTTAAATAATTTAACATATTAGAAACTAACCTTAATAATAATCAAGGCATAGATATTTATATTCATAAAATCATACAATGAATATGGACTTGGAAGAGATGGGTTCTCATCCCAAAATAATAGGTAGGGGTAATTTACTTACAACGGGTAAAAATGAGACAAGGGGGAAATAAAATATAGATAAGACACATAAAACCACACAAATTACCAGATGAGAATAAAATTTTAGGGGTTTTATCGATAAAATTATAATAATTCCCTAGGTGGATTATCTTTAAAAACGATTTTCTATTTGAAAAAGAGATTAGACACGAAACCCACACGGTATTGGTAATGTAATAATCAAATGATTTTGGGAGGAAGATCATGAAATGGAAATTAAAATCTCATGAAATTGAATATATTTTAATACATTAAATCAACAGGGTATTGAACACACCATATAAAATAAATTAAAATGTGCAATATGAAACATGTCTCGTAGAGTGAAAATGAGACAAATAAATCCTTACCTCATTTCCCTTCTTAGTTAAATGCACTCTAAGATACTTTATAAAAAATATAAATATCTTAATAATCGATTTAAAGTACTTATTAAAAAATATTAGCTTTTATATACTTCATTTATGATCATTTATTGTGAATATATTAGTTATTCATAGCTTATTTTTTAGCATCAGTTGTTAGCAACTTTATTGGTTTCATGCATGATTTACGATGTTGATTTTAGTATCCATTCAATGATACCATGTTTATAAATACTAGAAAATTTAATGTAATGGAATAGATAATTTCTATTTATTTATAATTCTCTTATTTAATTACATAAATATTCTAGTATTTTGTGTGATAATTGAATTAATGTTGAATAGTTTCATAATTGTAGCAATTAAAGATGATATTTTAAAATTAACATAAACAATTAATATTACCTTAAAATAATGATAAAAAATATTATTTTATTATTATATTATAATAATATAATTATTTATGTTCCCATAATCATCCATGATACATTTTTATAGTACTTTTCATGTAGGGGTCAAACTAACCCAAACATGAACACCCTATAATTCGATGAGTGAGTATGCTTAAGAAATTGTTTATTTTGACATAATATCAGTATAAAATAAGCATATTGATATTATTTATATGATTTTAAGGGTTTGAAATATATTTTTAAATTATTTTTTAAATTATTAAAATTTAGATTAAAAATGAAAAAAAGTTACTTTGTGGAGGCGGTAGTCCGAATAACGCACGGTTGAAGTTTTCATTTCTCAATGAATGAGAGGGAATTCTTATGTATTATAAGAAATATATATATATAATAGTAATTATATTATATATGTAACATTTATTCTTAAATTCCATCCTTATGACTATAAAATAGAGGCGTTGGTGAAAAATTGAAGATGATGCTACACAGAGGCGGCAGTCCGTACCAATGCACGATCAATGTTCTTTTGTTTTTTTAAGTGGATAGAATGGAATAAGTAGTGGGTTTTTATTAATATAATAAAAATTCAGTATAATAATGATATAGATTTCATTATATTACTATATTTAGGGTAGTTTTGGAAGGTAAATATTAAGAATAAAAGAATATGGATTAAGTAATACTCACTTCGGGACCTTGAAATTTCTCTTTAATGTCTCCTTAGAAATGATGGGATTATGATAACTTATGATGAAAAAGGGATTTTGTTCATGCAAGGGATTTATATTATATTATAATTGGGATGGTTTTCAAGGAAATTTATAAGGTTATGTGTAAATTTTATAGGGTGGAAGTGATATGATTTTATAAGCGAAGAAAAGATCACTTTTCTGGACACCTATTATTTTTCAATAATAGAATGAAACTATTCAATGATTAATGGTTCCAAAAGTGATAAATAATGGATTTTTGGGTGACATAAGGTTAATAAAAACTCTATAAATAATTTTTATACATGTTTTAAAGATTTTAAAAGTCATTTACCATTGGAGTCTTTTTACATTTTACTATTTTTTCTTGTAAACCTAGTTGAATAGTTTTTAACTAAGTAATATATATCTTAGAAAAAATATAAAATATTTAATATTACTAAATTTTGGTGTTATTAACATAAATTTAACCTATTTTTAACATAATTAAATTTCTAAATTTAATAAAATTCACTATTAACATGAAATACATAATATAAAGAGGAAGAAATTTTTTTTTTAGAAAAATACTTTTTAACCATTATGTGTTGTTAATATTATTTAGAATTGGCCACCAATTAAATGAGTGTTAATATAATTATATACAATTTTAAACATTATATTTTATTCAATATTTAAAATATATTAATTTAATTTATTAGGTAAAAATTAAACAACATTAATAAAATACTTATTTGAAAATAACCATTCATTATCATAATAATTAAATTTAATCCAATTAATCATAATCTTATGCCTATAATGAAATATAAATTATTAAATAATATTAAAATTCTGATCTAAAATATTAAATCTAATTTTTATATTTAATTTCTATACGTGATAGTAACTACATTTTAATATATGTGAATAAAAACATTTTTTAGAGTAAAATAATACTTATATTTCCCAAACTTTATACATGGGTTTTATAAATTAATAATTGTTTTTAAAATGAATAATTTTAAACATAAAATATATTTTTGGTTTAATAAAAACATTTATTTTTTTAATTAATAGTTCATGATAGATTTATAAACATTTCAGTATTAGTAAAAATAATGTTTTTCACTATTCATCAAAAAATTAATTATTTTAGAAAAATATCAAAAAATTATTATAATATAATATTGATTTGTTTTGTAAAAAATAAAGTTAATTTTAAAAAATAAAAATTCTGAAATTTATAAAATTATCTTTTAAATGAAAATAAAAAATATAAAAGAAAAATTATTTTAATGAAAAATGAATTTTTAAACATCAAGTTTCTTTAATATTATTTCATAATTTTTTTAAAATAATTTAATTTTAACATATTATTTTATAAATATAAATATTAACTATTATAATATAATTTTTAACCATGATCAATTTGATTTATTCAGTTAAAATACAATACATTTTTTTAACATGGTTATTAGAAATGCGTCCTTTTTAAAATATTAATCAAGTGACAATAATAATTTGTAATTATTTTCATTTATTACTATCTTTTTATTTTATAATGATTATATTGTTCATGTAATTTTAATATGTCTCGGTTCATTTGAGTTGGGTGTTGCATTAATTTTGTGTTTCATGTGGAACAATCTATCAAAGATAGTATTTTTAAAGGATCTAAAATCTCAAGCCATTACATTCTATCCCCTTCAAATAAAATGCATCCTCACAATTTTAATAATTCTTTACTGATGAAAGTAGGTGAAGCTATTCTTAACATATTTTTAATTTGGGATATAATTTGAAATATGACATCTAGCTTACTCTCTTATGCTATATTAAGTTACTTATATTTCCTCAAACAACATTAATATTTCATACAATCATATACCCAAGTATGTATATACCCTAATCATGAATTATCTAAAATATACCCTTTAAAAAACCATATAAATATCCAAGAAATTAAAACAAAATGAAACCATATATTCTTCTAAAAATTAACACTATATTTAACCCTCAAATAGTATTAATTACTTGGTCATAAAATCATATACCATCCAATATATAACAAAATCACAAAAAATGTGACGAAATCCACCAAAATTATAATAAAACAATCATCAATCCCAAGGTTAAAAATACTATATAACTTAATTTTTTCAAAATAAACATACCTTTTATTATCTCAAAATATAGTGTAAATTAAAACTAAGAGTTATCCATCCTTCAATCATGTGTTCCTAAATAGTTGTCCCAAAAATACAAACTTTTCATAAAAATAATTTTTATGGTTATTGATACCATATAATATATATTTCAAAAACATTAAAGAAAAACTACTAAATATAAATCCTTAAATATTTCATAGGATCCTAATAAATATAACATAATATTATGAAAAAATATCCCACATTAATAAAAATCTATAAGAGTATTGAGATTTAATTTATATTGTGATATAAACCTCACTACCTTAGTCAAGACTAAGAAACATACATATTTTTCATTATAACAACCAAAAAATAAGATTATAAATAACTTAATTATGCTCCCTTCTTTATTTATAGGACATAGTGGTTTCTAGATACATACCTTTCTTACCTTCATTTTCTTGATCCCGTTTCAAACAAATACTAAAAATAAAAAGTTTATCAATAAAAATAGTGTAAATAATCATATGAATAAGAAAGATCAATCTTAATATGTATTCTCTAATTAAACCTCCAGTTTATCCTTTAATGCTTTTAGTTCAATCTACTTTGCTTTAAGTTTGGTTCTCTTATAATTCCTAGATTAATACCAAAAATAACTATATCAAAATTATCATGAACTTTCTTACATTATTCTAAACCCTAAAATAATTTATTTTTTTATCTCTAAAAGTTCAAATTATCCATTTTCCATAAAATAAAATATTAATTATTATGTACCTTAATTCATGAATCTTTATATTTTAATCTAGGTTCTACATATTCGTTCCCTATTAGGTTTTATAAACTAAATATTTTCAAAAAATACTATTTTTAAAAAATCCATAATGGTTAGAAAATAAAATTTAAATTAACCAAAGAATATCCCCCAGAGTACTTATCTAGGTGTCCAGTCTTAGGCCCACTCATCATGAACTATATTAAAGAATGAGTTGATACTCAACAAGCCATTTTTAAGGTGATTACTCCTAGGTTCATCTGTGCTACAACCACATCCTCTTACTAATAACTATATATGGATGAAATTTAATGTAGAACCACACAATATCTACTTTAATAATAATTTATGATGTTAATATATAATGACACTTATGAATTAAATTTATCCCTATGGATTTCACTAATGTTATCTTATCATAATCCCAAAAATAACTGAACTAATTTTAAAAACCAACTAAAACCTACCCTGATACCAACTATAGAAAACCAAGATAAATATATCTTTATTTTAAAACATTTATATAAGATAAAAATTACAACTCATAAATCTTCTCACAATCCTAAGAAAAAAGGAGTAGTGTCTATAAGGACTCTATATAAAAAAATTAATTTACAACACTTGTGATAATTTATCCATAATTAATCCACACTAGACTCTCTTCTATGCTTATTATATGTCATTCTCATATTTATAGCTCAAGGAAAAGTGAACATGAGGAAATGTTGAGCTTAGATGTTTCATAAGGGTAAATATAAGTGACTACCATCAAAGATATTAAGTGATCATAATATGGGAATACATGTACAATACATATATATAAGATAATTATAATAAAACAATCATAGATCATAAATAAAGAAACAAGGCATGACATAACATAAAAGTGAATGATATGATATAAAATAGGTATAAACATAGAATTTAACATATCCTAAAAAGAAAATAAAATTAAAAAGGTTGAATAGTCATAATAATTAAAAGCCTTGTGAGAAAACTCATTATTCCCATTATTATGTGAACAAAATAATTATGTACAATCCTGGATATGAAAGAAAACTCATTTTGCAAACACCTATGTGAAGAAACTATTATGTTCATTCCTGACTATCTCATGATATATCAACTTAAACTAATGTAATGGAGGGTGATATAGGACCCCACCCATCATGATACTTATATATGCGTGCCATAAAAAATCAATCATATCATAAATATCCCAAAGAAAGAAAATCGGTTTCATATCCCTTTTAAATGAAATCATATAATGAAATAATTTATAATTCCATCAATAAACATGATAAATATATAGAGTACAAATGGGCTTCCAATGATACTAAATAAAATTCTTGGTAGATACCATTCAATGAAGTTTACAATATATATAATGTATAGATAATGGGTATATGTTTTATTTTATAATTTCCCCAATCAATTGATAAATGAAATCTAGGTGAACACCCTTCAATAATAGGAAGGAAATATTGAGTGTTTATAGAGGAAAGAAATTGGAAGAAAAATAATGCCTATTAATAGTAGATGGTTATGCATGAAAAAGGTAGTGATGGATCAGTTTAATAATATAAAAGAACATTTTATAACTAATCCTAAGAAATGAGGTGGATTGTTTATTTTGAATAATATCCTTGATCAATCATAAAATATGATAAAGGATATTATGTTAGATGAAAAATATTTTTTAGGAGCATTAGGAAAATCACTTTAGAAATAAGAAACAATATTGATATTTTTGAAAATATTTATTTAAGTAGAAATATTTTATAAAAACTAGGAAAATAATAATTTATTTCATAAAACAAGAAAACATAGATAGAAAGTTTCATAGGAAAAGTAAAAAATGATGGAAAGTTATATTCACAAGGAAAATGTTAAAAATATACTATTTTCACACTTTTATGAAAATGATCCATATAGAAAATGTTAAAAATTTATTTAAAATTTTTATGGAAGTTCAATTAGTATAAAATTACCTTAATAATTTTTTATATATATAAGTACATTTATAAAAGTTTCTAATGAATATGGTCGTGTAAGAGAATGATTCCCGATGAAAAAGAAGAGGTGTAGTCGATTTCCAAAAAAAATATTAAAAGTGAGACAAGGGGTAAAATTAAATAGGGAGAAGGAAATTAAAACCCAAATAATGAAAAGAGTATAATAAAATGATAGTGGTTTTATAGATAAAACTATATAAATTCCCCAAATGGATTATATTTCAAAATCAATCTCTATTTGAAAATAAGATTGGAAATGAAACCTTCACGGTATTGGTAATGTAAAAATAAAAGGATGCTAAGGGGAATACCATGAAATAGAAATTAAAATATAATTAAATGGAAGATATTTTACTAAATTAAAATATAGGGTGGTGACCACATTATATAAAATAAATGCTGATGTGCAATATCAAACATGTCTCACAGAGTTGAAAATGAGACAAAGAAACCCTTACCTTGTTTCCCTACTTAGTCAAATACAATCTATGATCATGTATAAAAAACATAAATATCTTAATATTCTATTTTATAACCTTATTCATATAAATAAAGTTTTATATTATTTATTTATTATCGTTTATTATGAATATATTAGTTAGTTATAGTTTATTTTTTTATCAGTTGTTAGTAACTTTATTAGTTTCACTCATGATTTAGGATATTGATTTTTGTACCCATTCTATGACAAAATGTTCATAAATAATATAAAATTTAATTTATTTTAATATATAACTTATATTTATGTTTAAATATATTATTTAATTCTATAATTGTTTTAGTTATTTTTCATAAGAATTGAATTCGCGTCAGCTTGTTTTGATAATTTTAGTTATTGAAGATGATATTTTAAAAATAGGTTTAATACATAATATAAAATTTACAAAATGATAAAAAAATCATGATTTTATTATTATATTATAATAATATTATTATTTAAGTTCCCATTTTTATACATGATAGTGTTTTATAGCTTTGTTCAAGTAGGTGGTTAGGCCAATCCAAACATGAAAATACCATCATTCGATGGGTGAGTATGGTTAATATATATTTTACATAGTATCATTATAATAATAGAATAATGATATTTTTTTATTTTAAAGGTTTATAATCAATTTTTATGTGTTTTTTACAGATAATTAAAATATATATGAAAAATAAAAAAACATTACTTCAGGGAGGCGTTTTTCTACACAACACACATTTAACAATTTCATTCCCAAATGAATGAGAGTGAAAGGAGGGGGATTATAATTTTATATTAAAAATATAGAATTTATTATATATGTCACATTTATTCTTAAATTACATCTATATAACCAATTAATAGAGGCAGTGGTGAAAAACGGAAGACATAGCTTTGTGGAGGCAATAGTCCTCACAAACACACAATCAACGTTCTTCTGTTTTTCAATATAGATAGAGAGAAGTAAGTAATAGTTATTCCATTAATATAATAAATCTTCAATATAATAATTATTTTGATTTCATTATATTACCATGGGTAGGGTATGTTTGGAAAATAAATATTAAAAATAAAATGATAAGGATTATGTAATATTAACTTTGGGACCTTGAACATTCTCTTGAATGTTTCCTTATAAATTAAGGGATTAGGCTATATTATGGTGAATGAGGGATTTAGGTCATGAAAAGGAATTCTAGGAGAGGAACACTGGGTAGGTATTGAAGGATATTTCAAAGGTTATTTTTAACTTTGATAGTATAGAATTGATCCCCTTTTATAAGTGAAGAAAATGTCAATTTTTTGAAAACCCATTATTTTTAAATAATAGAATGATACTATTAAAGGGTCAATGGTTCAAAAAGTGATAGATAATAGTGTTATGGGTGAGATAATTTCAACAAATAATCTATAACTAATTTTCATAATTTTTTTAAACATATTTAAATTTATTCACCCTTATTTTTTTAATATTTTACCATTTTTGTTTTTTTAATCTTGGTTACTCATTTTTAACAAAGTAATATATATTTTTATAAAAATTAAAAATATCCCATATTATAAAATATGGATCTTATTAACCTAAAATTAACTTAAATTTAATCCAATTCATTTTATAAATATAATAAAATTTACTTTTAACATAAAATGTATTATATAGTGAGAAAAGATTTTTTTTGTAGAAAAATACATTTTAATCATTATATGTTCTTAATATTATTTATTATTGTTCACTAATTAAATGAGTTTTAATATAATTATATATAAGTTTAAAAATTATATTAAAAGTATTATTTAAAATATATTAATTGAATTGATTAGTTATAAACTATAAAACAATAACAAAATAATTCTTAAAAAATAATAGTTTTACCATTATCACGGCAATTAAATGTAATCCTAGTGATCAAAATTCTATACTAAAAAATAAAATCAAAATTATAAAATAATATGAAAATAATGATCTAAAATATGAAATACACTTTTTTAGATTTATTTTTTACTAGTGATGAAAACTAATTTTTATTATAAGAAAATAAAACAGTTTTTAGAGTAAAGTACTACTTAATTTTCTACAATGTTATACATGGGTTTTATAAATTCAAATTAGTATTTTTAAATGAATTATTTTACTTCTATTTTTTTATAATTTTTATAAGGTTTTAATTAATTCTTACATCATGATAGAATTATAAATATTAAATTATTAGTAAAAAGGGCTATTTTCACTATTCGCCTAAAATTAACTATTTTTGAAAAATATAAAAAAATTATCTTAAGTTTATATTAAACTTATTAATAAAATAATAAATTTAATTTAAAAAATACAAATTTTAAAATTTTAAAATTTATCTTTTAAATAAAAATACATAATATTAAAGAAAACTTCTTTTTTTATAAAATTACCATTTTTAACATCAAGTGATTTTAGTATTATTTTATATTAATTTATAAATAATTTAATTTCAACATATTTGTTTATAAATATAAATATTTCCTATTATAATATAATTTTTAACTATGATCATTTTATTTTATTAAGGTAAAATGCAATACCTTTTTTTTTAAAATTTTTCTTTAAAAAGAATGATTTTAAAAATATCAATCAAAAATAAATTACAATATATAATTATTTTAACTAATTATTATCTTTTTATTTAATAATTATTATATTATTCATGTAATTTTAATATTTCTTGGATCATTTTAGTTTGGTGTGGTGTTAATTAATTATTGTGTGTGACATGATCTATCAAAGATAATA
Organism: Viscum album; assembly: GCA_963277665.1. NCBI lineage: Eukaryota > Viridiplantae > Streptophyta > Magnoliopsida > Santalales > Viscaceae > Viscum > Viscum album. The sequence goes on from OY728120.1 coordinate 1,208,836,072, forward strand.
TTAATTTAAAGGATCCAAAATATCATGTCTTTAAAATGTAAATGTTGAGTGATTGAGAATTCACCATCCTCAAGCCCAATTACACAAAAAAAAAACAAGAGGAATAACTTCTTTAGAAAATGGATACTCCAGAATCACCTCCATAAGTACCTTCTTTGAGAGCCAAAATCATGGGAGAAAAAATAAGTTCTTTCCAAAGAGTAATCGAGTTAAAATCATGTTAATAAATCAAAAAAAATAATTCCTCCAAATTCCTCCCATCAAGGCGAAACACTTCACATAAGATTAAATGGCTATATTAGTCATTTTGAAAATACCGAGGGATGGAACGATGCCTTGGACCCTAGCATGGTTCATCATCACAAGATTTTTTGAACAACCCGCACAAACAAGCTTCATCTAGCACCATGCCTTGGACCATAGAATGATTCATTTTCCCAAGATGTTTTAGATGAAACCCATTCAAGATTGACCATTCCTAGCCACCACACACACTCATTGGGAATTGTGGTGTTCTTGTTTCTCATAAGTGAGCCTCTCATCCACCACACCCACCAAAATGGTAGGCCCTAGGGTGTGGTGATATCCCTAAGGACTGGCCAACTTCGATACTAGAGTGAAAAAACACTTGTGACCATGACCTTTACCATGGATGATATCACAATTTGGTGAATCCAATAACATAAAACACCACACCCTTGAACCCAATACTCCTATAATTCTTCCCGTACCAAAAAGGAAGCATATTATTATATGAAATATAAAATAATAAGAAAATACATCATTTTGAGGGTGTTATATTCTCCCCACATTTAGGCTATCTATACTTAGAAATCTGGAAGTTGTTAGTGTTTTTGAAAATATCCGAAAAATAGTCAAGAATCTAGTTATCAGATTCCCAATTCTCTTATTGAATCCAACTATGTTTCCATAATACCCACACAATAAATATACATATTCCACAAAATTTCTTATTTTTCCTATCCAAAATATGAATTAATGTGTTCAAAAATGTCACATCAGGCCCCATATTACCATTTTCCCAATTAATAACATGGTTAGGGTGAGGATGATACTTATTCAATTATGAGATATGGAAAAAATTATTTTTGGAACTAAAAAATGCATCCAGAATCTACTAAATTTTGAAGACCCTAATATATAGGTGTTGTTCATTTCACAAGCTTTGACTTTACTAGTCGTAGAGACAAAACAGACATATGGATCAAAAGTTATGGATGTTTGAATTCAGACTCCCCAAAAATGGATAGAAGAGAAAATTATAGATCAATGTCACGAATTTTATGAAACTAAAAAGTTTCATGAACCAAAATTGGAGAACAATAAAACTCAATCATTCATGAATATAGTAACCCATCATGATATATACCACCATGAATCTAAAACTTTCTTGAAGAAAGTAATACTTCACATAATGTATCTTCCAATGACCCTAGTTCCTATAAATATACCCCTGAGAAACCGTTTTGGGTCATATAGACCTAGGGGGCTTCAACATCCTGCTTTCAATTCACAAAAATCCAAGGAGTTTATTTAATTAATAAAAATCATTCCCCCATGGATTATTCTTTAATGAATTACCTCACTCAATCCATTCCATGTATGGGTGAGTGTTTAAGTATGTTTTTCAATGATTTTATCCCCAAAGAACACTTTTCATGTAAGTTATCTACGCATTACATAACTTAAATTTTCTCAAAACTCTAAAGTTTCACAATTTTTTTATCCATATCCATTTCTATCCCTAATTGTGGAAAACACACTTTCACAAAAGATAAAAATCATGAAAAAACCAAATTTCATGATACCCATTTCCCATTTATCCTACCTCAGAACCCTAACCCCAAAGAAAAATCAACAGTTACACCATGAGATTTTCAAATCTAGAAAGAGATATTTTCGATTGGGAAATGTATAACCCCAACCTCTATCTCCTATTATATCATGAATATAGATACTCCCCTTAACTCCCTAAAATACCTTGACTTGACATTTTCCTCTTAGTACCTTTTCCATGCCACAATTGAGATACTCCACTTGGATTCCATGAATATCTTGAGTCAAAATAATCCTCTATGTAGTCCTAAAATCTCCCCACCTAACCCATATTCTAGGTTTAACCAGAAAGGGCCTCTTCGATGTAATTCCTAAACTATCCATTTATAGTAATATTCTTCCTATTAGTCCTTGCTGCATGATGTTAAAATTTAGCATTCCCTATGAAATGAGCATATAATTCCTTATTTGGAAAGAATGGGATACCTTATGTGTTGAGCGTAATATACCTCATGTGATGATTATGAGAAGACACCATAGTCTCTACTATACGACTCCCCACTATTTAGTTATTAGGTCTCACATACATTACCATTAAAGGTTATTTACCTGGTCATAGCCACAAAACCTTAAAAGGAACCATAATATTCATTGTCACATGACCTTAAAAGGTATATAATACCCTATTTTATGGCATCAGACTATGTTGTAACACCCCCAATTTCAATTAATTTACCCTTTATTATGGATTTTGAAGTTATATAATACTTGGGTTGAGTTTTGGGAGATTATGAATGGTTTTAGTGTGTTTTGGAAGGGTTTTTAAGGGTTCACAGTTTGAGAATGGTTAGGGAAAACTGTGTGGTTTTCTCTAAGAAACTGTGTGAAAGCATTAGGAGGTCAAGTGGGTGAGATGAACAAGTGTATATTTTTTCCAAACCATGTGGGTTCCTAGGAGAAATTGTGTAAGTGGAGATAGAGGTAAAATCATGGTTGGTGCATGGTTTTTCAAACCATGTGAACCAACCATGCAAGGTGGTGGTTTTGAGGTAGAGGCATGCACATAGTTAGTGGATAGTTTCCCAAATTATGCGGCCTAACATGTCATGTGCATTTAAGGATAAAAAAATTATATTTTAACACGATGTTAATACTGAAAACCATCATTTTCACCTCTCCTCTAATGATATCAAACTCTACTCCTCTCATAATCATTCTTAGCAATTCCCTTTAATTTAAAATCCATTTTAGACTGATCTATGTTTTTCAGATCTCCAGAATCAATGGAAAGTATCATTTTTCACCATTTATCTTTAAATATCCTCATCTCATCTCACATGTAATGTTATATCTAGTCCTTTAATGATATATATATGATATATGGTGTGTTTTGATGATATCTTTATAGGATTTATTAAATAAAAGTAGTCATAATCCTAGATCTATAGGTTTTGTTATATTTCTCTTTGTTTTCATCACCCATTGAGAGGTGGGTGGATTCTCTATCTTCTCCAATTTTTATTGAACTAAAAGGATTTATATTTAAATTAAATTTCATTTAATTTTAATAGAAACTTTTATTTATTTATTATTGTATAGAACTTTGTTTTATAATTTGTAAATCTTGGAAATTGAATGGTTTTTGAAAAAAATCCCTTTGGTTTATGGTTTGAAAATTATGGTTTTTCTTTAATGAAAACAGTATCTTCAATTAATTTTTAAAGTAAAGACTTGATTTATGTTGAATGAATTAATATAATATCATGGAATAAATGGTTGGAATGAGTTAATTTTCATTAGATGTGACCTTGAATAAGGGTTCTGGTACCAGACTAGAGGAACATGGAGAATGGTCACCTAGTGATGACTTGGTGGATTGGTGAGTAAACTCTTATGAGTATGGGACTCTCACCAAGAATACATGTGTGTGTTAGTGGAAAGATGTGGTTTGGGCATGAAAAGTGGTATTGATGGACAAATTTTTTTCTTTTAATTTAAATTGTTTCAAATTATTCTAAATTAGTAAACTATTTTTAATGTTACTCTCATTTTTATAGTCTATATGTTTAATTATGAGCTAACGGTTTCTTGTCCTAGAGTAATTTGTGGGAATAATTTTTTGGATTCCTAATTGGGTATGATTGCACACCCATTTCATATGCACTTTTCCACATAAAAATATGTTGTTTTCCATGGTAAAGGAAAATGGGAAATTTCATATTTCTCTAGTAGTGCCTATTAATGTAACTTTCTAAAGTTACAGATTTGGAGTTGATCATGACCTTAGAGTATGGAGTGGAAACAACTTGGGGTTAAGTAATGTTTAATTTTAGTGTCTTGTGGTTATGGTTTATTGTTTCCGTTGATACTCTTATATTATTGTATTGTTGGTACTTATTTTTATTTGTTGTATTTATACCTCATGCATCATATAGTTTCATTGGTTTCTATTTTTTTATCTTGAGATGTTGTGTTTCATCTAAAGGAAAAACATTCTCCCAATTTTTATGTAATCCCTTGGAATTTATTTCCAGCCTTTTGTTCCTTGGGGATGTCACCTAATGTTAGTGTCACCTCATCTCTTTCCAAGACAATGGTTAAGATTGGGATGTTAAAAATGATATCAGTTTTGGTTAGTATATCATATTAGGATTATATAATGGATATATGAACTATAATAAATTGAAATGTTTAGTATAAAAAGACCTAGATAAACTCTTTATGCTAAACTTTATGTTATAAGGGTGGTTCAGGTACAAAAATTATTCTAAAATACTTCTTTGTTTTTTGACACCTTATCATCATGGGTTTAGTCGATGAGTGTGTCATATAATGAATTATTACTAAGACTCCCCACTAGGTCTACATTATTCAAAATACATTTGATGATTTTTTCAATGTTCACTATAATGATATTTTCTTATGAAGATTTAGAATATTATAGATCTTCATTTTCTGTTGAGTGATGACTAAGTGGGTTTTTATGAATATAGATAAATGGAATCAGTTTGATGACATAGACACCCACAAGAATAGGGGGCCTAAAATGTGGTTTCACTTAAGATATTGATGAAATAACGACTTCTTAAAATCATTGTACAATATTTTAAAGCTATTTATAAGGGAATTTGAAATGGAGAAGCATGAAAAGGGGATTATTCTGTGCAATTTTAGAAATAAAATCCACTAATCATTTAGGTGTACTTGGAACCTAAAAAGTAATAAGTGTGTCATAATAGAATAAACCATATATACAATTTCCTTGGAGAATTGAATGATTTAAGGGTCAAGTTAAAAGCATATATGATGGAAGATATTGCATGAAAATGATGGGATTTATATTTCCATCCTAAAGTTGATCAAGGCCTTGTATGGGAGGGATATAAAGAATTGTACAATAAATAGTTTTACTCAAAACACATTAAGATATCTAGAATAATATATTTTTGCAATATTAAGAAAGAAAATCTATCAATGATGGAGTAAGAATCTAAGTTTATGAACTAAGTTCTTTTTCCTCTAGAAGTAAATGCTAGTGCATCCTTGAAGGAACACATATTTGAGCCTAGATTGCAATAAAAAATTCATTCCATTGTATATTTCCTCTATATTAATTATTATAAGGATATAGTAAACAATTAGAAAGTGGTATAAATGAATATTAATGGGAATACTAATGGATTAAGAATATTTTTTTATACAAGGGAACATGGGAACTATAATGTTGGGAACAAGTAGAAGAGGGAAACATACTTAGAAGGAAGTAGAGCATCAAAAAATCAATCCACTGGATTAATTAACATTACTCCCTAACCTATAAGAAAGCCCAAATGTTTCCAATGTGGTTTATTAAAAAAATATATGTGATATTTTACATCACCACCTAGATCTTTTCACAACTGTAATTAGATGAGACATCTTTAAAATTATTTCCCTAACTCTACAAAGTTATTTTTCAGAAATACATCTCATGTGACTCATAGATCTTATTATTCAACTGGATGATCATGTTAGAATAATTACCATCCTCATAACCAAGAAAACCATATAGATTCTAGGAATAATCTGACTTCTCAAACAATGAAACCACAGTATGGAAGCACGGAACAAGGGGAAGGGAGTAAGAATTTGTATGGTGATGAGTGTACGATCATGAAAGACCAATTAGGTCCTTCAACTATATGAGGTATCGTTATACTTAACAAAACCCTTATAAAAGTTATATTTAATACTGGTGCATCCCAATATTTTATTGCTTTACATGTCATTAAACAATTTGGGTTACATATCAAGATGATGCCACACATGATGAGTATCTTGACTCAACTTAGGCATCAAGAGTGAAATGTATTTAAATGTGAATATTGTTTTATAATTATAAATGGATTAAAGTTTATTTGGGGCTTTTCTATTTTATACATGGATGTCATTAAATTGATCATGGGAATGGATTGGTTAGTTTCTTTTAAGGTCTATATCTATTGTTATAGATGAAAATTTAAGTTTAAATCTTCTGATGGGATAATGAATGTCTTTAAATGATATTGTGATGTGATGGATAGAAAAGAAGGTTTTTAGAACCAATTTTTAGAAATATTTCTAATTAATTATAAGTAGTCACTATGGGGACTAATGAAATAATTGATACTAGAAATTTTGCTTCCACTGTGGATCACTATATTGACACGTTTCATGAATATTTCACTAGTTTTCCACCTAAAAGATAAGTGTAGTTTTTGATTGATATCCTTCTAGGAAAAAATAAAATTTCAATTCCATCACATATAATAGAACCAATATAATTAAATTAATTAAGGTTCCAATTTTAATAATTAGAATGTAAATGGATTATAAGACCAATTACATCACCTTGGGTTACTCCAGTTCTTTTTTTAAAGAAGGAAAATATTTTGTTACAACTCTATGTTGATTATATTAAACTAAATCAGTTTATGATAAAGAATAGATATACAAATACTTATATTGAGGACCTTTATGACCAATTAAATGGATACTAATGGTTCTCTAAAATTGATATAAACTCTGGGTATCACCGATCTGGGTTATGAAAGATGATATCCTTTTTTTTCAGAAGTCTCTATAGTCTTTATGAATATGGGGTCATTCCCTTTGGAATAAAAAAATGCATCAATGGTTTTCATCGAATTGATAAATATTATTTTTTAGTGGTACTTAAACTCTTTCATTATATATTTTTTGGATAAAATTATAATGTATTCTCAAACCTAAAATGGATATGTTTTTTAATAGATTGTGTTGATCATTTTTCAATAGCACCAGTTATATGGAAAATTTTCTAAATACAATTTTTAGTAACAAGTAATTAACTTACTTGTAAAATTTATTTGTAATAAAGGGGTATCAATAGACCCTATAAAGACAGATGATTTCATCTTTTACGAATTTTTTGTGACTCATATATCCCATGATAATGCTTATGAGAAGGGTCACTTCATTCCACTAGATTTATAATTATCAAAAATCCGTTTTGGAGCTTATATCAAGACTCACTTAAACAATAATTTTTGTTTTTATAGAACCTCATATGGTTATTTAGTTTATTATGATCTATCTATATCTTTACTAAGTTATGTTCTCATGAAAGGAGATCATATCAAAGCTTATGGATCATTTCAGTTATAAATTCATGAAAATAATTATCCACCCATGTTTTGGAATTGTATGTGGTAGTTTATTCTGTAAAAACATGGAATCATTATCACTTTCGAGAGAAGCTCACTCTGTTAAAATACCATAAAAGTTTGAAACACATATTTTCACCAATATATTTGTTCCTGACTTAAATATATTGGATGAAATATCTCTAAATTTTTAAATTTTACTTAGTTTATACAACTATTAAAATAAATTTTTTGGAATATTGTTTAAGACGAAATTCATATAATAAATTAGCCAAAGAATCTTGTGATTAGTGGCAGTTGATGAGTGTGATTACAAATATGAAACTGTATTGTACTAAAAAGAATAAAATCGCACTCTTCTACCCAGTGACTCTTATTCCTGGCTTGGTTGAAAAAATTAGGGATTCTTAAATATCAAATTCTGGTTGCCTTACCATGAAATTAAAACTTAATTAGGGGGAGACCGTTTATGTATGGAAACAATATAGAATTTTTTTTGAGATCATATAGTCATTAAAAATTCTTATCAAGAAGAACCCCTTTATGCTCATCACCATCTAAAATGGGTTGTTCAATATGGAATCTAAAATATGTAAAAGTCTTTAAGAACCCATTTTTAGTGGGTATGTATGAAATTAAATGTGGTTGATTTTATTTTGAAATTCCTAACTTGTTAGTAGGTGAAGGAAGAGAATCAAGGAACAACTAAAATTTTTGAATCTTCACCTATAACCATTTAGAAATAAGAGTGAATCACTATATAATTTGTTATGGGTTTATCAAAAACTATTTTAAAGCATGATTTAATTTGGGTGACTATGGAAATACTCAAATTTTTATCCCACTTCATGAAAATTCATAAATCCAATATAATAGATAAATTAGAAAATCTATATAATCAATAATTGGTAAGATTCCATGAAATACTAGTTTCAATCATCTCCAACTGAGATCATAATTTCACATCCCAAATTTGGTGATCCCTTTAAGAATATTTGATTACCAAATTAATTTTGATCACAGTGTATCATCCCTAAATAGTTGGAAAGTTTAAATGAATGATTCAAACATTATAAGATATTCTCTATGGTTTTGTTATGTATTTAGAAGGATCATGGGAGGATCATCTACCATTAGTGAAAAATAGTTATTAGGAATTGATATTGATAAATCCTTTTGAATCATTATATAGAATTCCTTATTGGTCTCTAGTTTGTTGGGTAGACACCTGAGAAACTTCACTATTGGGACCTAGTCATGTTTATGAAATGGATAAGAAAATTCATATGATTAAGAAATAGATGGTTTCATCCAAAAGTTGTCAAAAATATTGTAATGATAATATTCATCATACTTTATCATTTTCCATGGGAGATTATGTATTCTTGAAAGTCTCTTCGTGTCTAGAAATCATCAATTCGACAAGAAAGGGAATTCATCTCTATGATATTTTAGACCTTTGAAATAATTTAAATTATTGTGATATTTCCTATCTGTTAGATTTACATTCATGGTTCTATATGTTTTATAATGTTTTCAATATATCTCAATTGAGGATGTACCAACCCGATTCTAGGCATGTGATTTGGTGGGACCATGTTGATCTTGAACTAAATGAAACATTTTTTCACGCACTGATTCATGTCATGAAAAAAAGATAATAAATTGCATGTAAAACATATTCCATTGGTTTTATTTTTATAGAAACATGGTGAAATTTAGAAGGATACTTGAGAATGTGAGAAATAGATGCTGTAATAATTGCCCAAACTTTTCCAAAGCACTGAGAATCTTTATATTTATAGGGATAGTGAACCTAATGGTGGGGAGAATGTTACACCCATAGTGTTATTTAATTTACTATTTTATTATGTATTATGAAGTTATATAATACTTGGGATGAGTTTTAGGAGTTTCTATATAGTTTTGTATGTTTTATATGTGTTTCTAAGGGTGCATGGTGTGAAGACAATTAGGAGAAACCATACCGTTTTCTCTAGGAAACTACATGATAGGATTGTGAGGTTCGGTGGGTATTTATGGCTAGCACATGGTTTTTCCAAATAGTATGGGTGCCTTAGAGAAAATTTGAAAGTGGAGACAATGAAAATCATGGTTGACATATTATTTGTCAAACCATAAAAAACAACTATGTGAGGGGGTGGTTTTGGGGTAGAGTCAATAGAAAAGTTAGCACATGGTTTCTCAAACCTTGTAGCCTAACTATGTGGTGTGAATTTAATCATCTAAAAATTAAATTTAAACTTAGTTTTAACCCCCCAAATCCTCATTTTTCACCTATCCTCTCTAGATCTCAAACTCCAATTATGTCATAAGCTTTCCTAGTAGTTCCTTTTGATTCAGAAGCTAGTTTTGACGGATCCAAGTACATTGGATCTCCAAAATCAATGATAAGTCTCTATTTTATATTTTTTCTTTATATATCCTCATATCCTCTCATAAATAATGTTTGATCTCATTTATTATAGATAGATCTATGATCAATGATATGTTTTTATGAGATATTTATTGGATATATTGAAGTAAAGAAGTCTTAATCTAGGATATAGTGGGTTTGTTGTGTTGTTCTTCATTTCATCACCTATTGAGAGGTGGGTGGATTCTCTCTATTATACACTTATTCTAGAAATAAAAGTCCTGATATTTAAATTCAAGTGATTTTAATTTCAAATGAAACTTATGTTGATTTATTATTATAACACCCTTTGTTCGATAATTTTGAAATCTTTTAAATTTAATGGTTTTTGGAAATATACCCCTTTGGTTGATGGTTTAAAAATTATGGTTTTGGTTTAACACAATAAATATTTTCAATTAAATTTTAAAGGGAATAATTTTTTTATATGGAATGAATTAATTTGAGAACTTGGAATACAAGGTTGGAATGTGTTAATTTTCATTGGATGTGACCCTAAACAAGGGGTGTGGTGCTAGACTGAAGGCACCTTGAGAATGGTTAACTAGTGATGACTTGGTGGACTAGTGAGTAACCAATCATGGGTATTGGAACATTAACTAGAATGACTGTGTTTGTGAGTGGAGAAATGTGTTTTGGGAAGACCAAGTAATATTTATAGATAATTATTTTTCTTTTAATTTAACATTTTTTAAATTGTTCTAAATTGGTAAAATATTTTTAATATTCCTATATTAGTTATAATTTATATTTTGAACTGTGATATAACATTTTTTTTCCTAGTGCATTATATGGGAATGTTTTGGTGGATTTATTTCTGGGTATTATTGATCACCCCTTATATATTAACTTTGGTGAATATATAAATACTATTTTTCATGATTCATGAAAGGATAATATTTCACATTTTTCTAGTGGTGCCTCTTGATGTATATTTCTAAGGTCAAAGTTTTGGAGTTGATCATGTACTTAGAGTTTAGAGTATTTCCACCTTGGATCTAAGTCATGTTGTATTTTAGTGTCTCGTGGTTTTGGTTTTCTTTGTTTCGATTGATACTCTGATATTTGTATATTTTTGGAATTTCTTTTGTGTTGTATTACTTATTTCTCATGAATCAAATAATTGGTTTGGTTATTATTATTTTTTCTTGATAGGTTGTATTATCTCCAAAGGGAAATTCATTACCCAATGTTTAAGTAATTATTTTTAATTTTTTAACATCCTTCAGTGTCTTGGGGATGTCACCTAAGTTTAGTGGAACCATATATCTTTTCAAGACAATGGTTTGGGTTAGGATTTTACATATGTGGGATCTGATTCCTTCAATAAGGATACGTAGGAATCCCCTTTCTTGGGCCCGATCCCATTCCTAAAACACCTTCTTCCTATCAAAATGGAGATAGAATCCATGTTACCCCCATTGGCCTCCTCCTTAGGTTTAAGGCTGAATCATATTCCCCAAACCATTAGTGGGTTAAAATTCCCTCATGTTCTTATATGAGGAAAAATAATGGGTATCCATAGGGTGCAAGCCCCACATATATCACTGCTACTCCTAGTAGACCCTATGGGCCTCCCCCACATGTGTAATACCCAAAATATTTCCCTAAACCATCATCATGTCGAAATTACATCATTTTCCAACATGATTAATAAGGAATGGACTGATATATTCATAAGTCCCCACACAAAACATACTAACTGCATGGTGTTAAACTATGTATCATAATATCCTTAATGTATGATGTTAAACTAAGACTTTCTCTATGTTATGAGCATATAATTCCTTGGGTGAAAACCCAAGATACCCCATGTAATGAAAATGGTATTCCTTTCATAAGATGTATCATGTGTCAAGCAATAGATACTTCCTCAATATATGACATTAAACTACGACTTACCCTATATTACAACCATAAGATTCCCTAAGTGAAAAACCTATTATGAACCATGTGATGAACATGGTATTACTTACATAATATGTTTCATGTTATGAGTGTGAGATTTTCCCCACCATACTAGGAAGCACACTCGTGTATGCCCTACTCATATCATCGTTAATCCTTAACAGAACTTGGGCATCACACTCATGTAGAATCTACTCATACCATTTCTACTCCTTAGCGGAACCTAAGAAACATACTCATATAGGCCCCAATCATAACTTTTCTTTTCTTAAGAAGCACCTGGGAGGAAATATTGCATTTACCCCACACATACCATCATTGATACTTAACATCACTTGGGAAACATCACACGTAAGCCCCAATAATGTCTGATCTAAAAGAATTTAAACTACATAGCCCAACATCCTAGTCACATAATGTTATACTGCATAGAAACCTCCTTATCACAAGACATTAAATTGTAGCCTAACCTTATGTGACGATCATAGGATAACCTATGTGATGAGAACATGATTACTCATGTGATAAAGAATTAGACTTCCCAATAAAAGATCATGATGTGATCACCCCATCACAAGTAATATCCATACCATCCCTTGATTTCACCCCTTACATAAAGAAATAATCCTTAACACATGGTGTTAAAATACATGGTATGTTCTATCCACATAACCTTAAACACTATATTCAAAATATGTGGGGGTTTCCCCTATCTTCCAATAGGGTAAACTGGATGCCTCTTTTAGGTTCAATCCCAATATTACCACAAAACATCTTCCCCTCAGGAGGTAGAAAATTAGATGCTTGATCACCTTACAAGAGTATACTGAACCTCTCACCAATCAAATATGAGGTCCCTACTAGAATTTGGCATCATCACATGATTCTAACCCATTCTAGGTCTTGTATGTGATGAGTGTATATGGTAATTATCCCCAATAGAATTTAAACTTATGATCAACCCATATAAAATGAGTGTATGTGGGACCATCCTCACTAGAAGCTAAATATGTGAATCATCCTCACTCAATTTTAAACATGTAACCCCTCCTAATGCATCATAATCCCAAGCCTAGGTGATGATCCTCATTAACCTTAAATGATAATCCTAATAAGTGTATGTGATGATCATAAAATATATTCTTCCCCAATCATGTGGAAATCCCTAGTTTCTACCAAGTGTGATGAGAACTAGATTCCCTAGGTGATGATCCTAGGAATCCATATTTTATGAGCATAAGTTTCCTATCATGATGGTAATTGAATGAATAAAAAGATGAATGTGAGTCACCTTGTGTGATGGGAAGAGGATTCCTAATGTGGTCAGCCTTATATGCCTTACACACTGAATATAAGTTACATCATGGTGATCATGGGATGCCTCAGGATTATCAATTGAGACAACTTATTTCATGAGTATAAGATTCACTCACAATCCCAAATGAAGAAGAATTTTACAAATTCCTAACATGCCTAACATCATCATTATATCCAACTATAGGTATCTTCCCTACCATGATAGAAAAAAAATTAAATAGCGTCCACTAGAATATAGTTCCATAAATGAGATTAATGAACATGTATGTAAAGACCCGTAAAATTCAAGGGAATTTTTTTTCTTAATTTTCTTTGGGATTTTACAAGAACACAGTTTCTGACGGAACCTGATTCCGAGGCCCGATGTGCCCAGAATCAGTTTTCAAAGTTTAGCTTGGGTACGTTCAGTGAATGAACGAGCGAATTTTCCTAATTTTTGAACCAGTGCTCGGAATTGAAATCCGAGGGCACCGATGAAACCGCAACGCCGATAATTGCTTAGAAACACCTTTTCTGGAGTTGCATTTTCTCGGGTATGGTTATTTAAAAATGGGGTAACTAATGAATAAAATAAAAGTTTTGCAACAATTTTTATTTTATGTTCTAAATAGTTTAAACCTACGTATGGAAGTTGAGGTGGGATCCACTAAATCCTAACTCCTCTTGATAGGATATTATTGAGGTGGGCCCCACATGAGCCCCACCTATTCAACTTCCTCAAACCTCCCATTAATTTTTCAAACCCCCCATTATTTTTGCATAACACACCCGCATCCCCTTATTAAATGCCAAGTCAGCTCTCGCGTTTAATTGGATTATTAAACGCCTCTTTAATTGGTCAACGCACATTAATTAAATCATGTTTTAATTTTGAATTTCAAAAAGGTATGGCATGAGTAATAAAATAAGGAAAAGCCTTATTTTATTATTGTTGATGTGTTGTGCGAGAAGATTTTGGGAGAAATTACTCTAGTCTTAAAGAACGTTCTTACTCGTTGAAGAACGCGAAGAACGATGAAGAACGCCGGCCTCCGACGAAAGATGACCAAGAACGCAAGTTCCCTGGAGATCGACGACGCGACACCGTGTACCGCGATGCCGACGATCCTCTTCTGCGACGTCTTTTCCCGCGATGATCCTCATTCGACAACTTCTTCGAGGTAGGGGGTTTGGTTTAATTTAATTTATGTGGATTATATCCTTGACATGTGTTTTAATTGTTGGAAGTTGTTTGAACCACTAACGCGGTGGGTGCGGACCAAAGAACAAGTCTGAACCCACCGATTCTCTGTTCTTGATGCGCGGAACGTTGGGCGATGATGAAAGGGTACCATTGAGTGATTGGAGGCCGTAGAAGTAATCTATGAGTCCCGAGACAACCCTAGGCGCAGATGGGAGCAAGAACAGACCACCGGAGCGGCTCCGGTGGCACACAGACTTCACCGGGGGCGCGGGTCGCCGGCACCGGACGACCGCCCGGAGGCGGCGGCATCCCGACGCGCCGCCAGGAGGAACCGCCGCGGCTGAAGCCGCGATGGTAGGTGACTGGGATCCCACGACCGTGCGGGATCCGTAGGAGGACATGACACTCACCGCGTCCGCGGAGCGCAAAGGAAGGGGGGGGACCACATCCCCCCATGCTCGGCCGCTGGCCGAGCCAGCGTGCCACCCCGTCTGGCCGGGCCGGGTTGCGCGGACCGGACCAGGCCGCACCCAGCTGGGCCGGGCTACTCCACGCCCTAATGGGCCAGACCTGGACCGGGTTGGGTCGACCCGGTTCGGTCCGACCCAGGGGGGGTTGGGCCGGGTCGGATCGGTCCCAGACCCCCCACTTTCAGACCACTTTCGGTCTTTTGCCCATAACTTGGGCTAAGGACCTCCGATCGACGCACCGTCAGTTGCATAGAGATCCTTGGAACGAGATGTGAGTTTCAGTATATTACACTCAAGGTTTCAGAGAACTTTGGGGATGACCGTGTTGGTTCGAAGAGAAAACCAACCGGGCCCTCGGAGCGGAAACACTTATATTTTGAGCTCCGGACGTCCGATTGACGTGCCATTGACTTTGTTGGATTCCTCTTAGTGATAAAGACCTTTTGGCTTACTCCGATCGAGGTTTGGACACAGTTGGAGTGCAGTCAGGTTGGTTTTGACATAAAAACCAACCGGGCCCCTGGAACGAAAAAGCCAATAACTCTCAGACCAGGCGTCCGATTGACGCGCCGTCTGTCACGTTGAGTTCCTCTTGTCGAGACCGAACCTTGGGATACATCCACTCCGGACTACCTGTCAGTTGATGTATCGACCCCCTTGGATCGTGGTGCGGACCCTCCCAGAATAAAGCATGCTGTGTGCAGGAACCCTAAAGCTGGCTGCCACTGCGACGACGATGATGGCTGCACTGAAATCCTCAGTGGGTTCGGTAGTGATGAGGACTGCACTAAAATCCTCCGTGGATTCGGCAGCAACGACGACTGCACTGAAATCCTCCGTGGGTTCGGCAGCGATGAAGACTGCACTGAAATTCTCCGTGGGTTCAGCAACGATGAAGACGACACTGAAATCCTCCGTGGGTTCGGCAACGATGAAGACCGTACTGAAATCCTCCGTGGGTTCGACGACGATGACTACTGTTCTTGTATCCAACGTGGATCTGGCAGTGTTTGACTTTTTTATTGCTATCCTATGTGGGTCTGGTAGAGTAGCTGGTCTGTATCCTATGTGGGTCCGACAGCTTAGCTGGTTTAGTATCCTACGTGGGTCCCATCTTAGATGAATCAGTGGCTTTATCTGATCATCTCTATCACCTTACGAAGAAGTATACCTGTGTGAGCTGAGTCTTGACTTTCAATCAATATCTTCGATATGATTGAATTGCTTTCCTATGTGGATTGGGTTGTGTTATCCTGTGTGGATTGGGTTGTACTATCCTATATGGACGTGATCGAACTTGGGCTCGGATGTTAGAGCCGAATGGGAATTGATGACTTAGGTATATGTATGGGCATATACCTAAGTAGTGTTGGTTGTTACTTCATGATTGTATCTTTCCTTTGTGGATTATCCTTTGTGGATTCTGGGAGACCTTTGGGGGTCTCAGGGTCCCTACTGAGTAGCGTATACTCACCCTTGTACGGGTTATGCCCGCACTACATTGTGTTGGATGCAGATGATGGACATCGCTGATTGTGGTTGAGGCTTGTGGAGCAAGTCGGTACCTGGAGGTGGACCACTGGGCGGGACGTACACGGAGCGGACGGCTGGACCCGAGGAGCTGAGGAGGCTATCTGTACCCACCCTTCAGGTGGGACTTCCAGTGGACGGCTCGACATTGCTGCTTTACTTTCAGTTTCTATACTTCTTTCCAGTTGTACTTTACTTTCAGTTTGGGTTTGTATTCTGACCCATTTACTTTCCGCACCTACTATTGTACCCAGTTTTACTTAGTGTTTACATCTTCTTGCTTACTCTATGGTTCTTGTTTACTTTATAAAGGAAATTCCTTCCCCTTTTGGTTCGGATTTACGCCTTGGTGCTAGTCGCCAGCTCCTGACCTATGGGAGGCAGGCTTGGGGTAGTCACAGCACGGGTCCTGAGGACGGGTCATGAAAAATTGGTATCAGAGGAGTTCGGTTCTACCGCAGAACTCAGTACTCTGATCTTTATTCTATGAGAAGCAATAGTGTTAAGGGTATTGAGTGTGGTTATCAGTCCAGGGAGTCCAGTGTTGGTGCGGCGGCTGACGTATCTGTACACCAGGACCCTGACCTCTGATTTCCGACTCAATGCACGAAAAAATTGGCTGCATGTGTGTTTCAAAAGTTTTCTTTGTGATTACTTTGTGTCAGCTCACTAGGTATACTGTTTTGATCGTGGCGCACCTGTTTCATTTTAGGATGGCCCCACGATGACAGCCAGCTAGGGTTCCGAGTTTTGTGCAAGCCGACAGCCCACCGAGCGACGAGGCCTCGGTGCTGGGCCCTTTTTTAGTGGAGTCACCAGCGGTACCTCTACCCGTCGAGCCACCGATGCTACCAGCCCTATCCGCTGAGAGTGCATGTCACCTTAGTGCACTTCACAAGTTTCAGCGTCAAAGACCGCCCAGTTTTTGTGGGGAGATGGACTCTCAGGCAGCCGAGGATTGGCTGGAGGCTGTGGTTCAAGTTTTCAGGTTAGTGGGGACACAAGTTGACCTCATTGTGATCCTTGCAGTGAGCCTCCTGCATGCGGTAGCAGGCTGATGGTGGAGCTTGATTCTCCAGGTGCACGACAAGGCATCACTCCTCTGGATAGACTTTGAGATCCTCTTCCAATCGGAGTTCGTCCCTGCCACCCTTCATGCGGTGCGTATCCAGGAGCTACTATAGCTGCGGTAGGGCAGCATGACGGTCACCCAGTACTCAGCGAGATTTACCGACCTCTCGCGCTATTCGATGGAAATGGTACGGGACCCATTCTTCCAAGCCCGAACCTTCGAGCAGGGCCTAAGGCCTGAGATCAGGGCATCAATGATCTCCCTTAGCATTCCGACACAGGCAGGAGTACTGGAGCGGGCTCTTCTAATAGAGAGATTTCTTACTAAGCCTACACCAGTGGCGAGACCTACCGTAGGGAGACACGTAGCATAGTCATCTACAGCTGGCAGTGAACGGATTTCACAAGGGTCCAGGCGGACCGGACCATCAGGAGGACAACCTCAGGACACTGAGTCATAGGTGCGGGGCACACGACACAGAGCTAGCCTTCCGAGGAGTAGACAGTGCTATGCATGCGGTGGGCAGGGCCACATAGCTCGTGACTGCCTGATCCGCCATGCAGAGGAGCAGCAGACGGTTGAGGGGCCACCTAGGAAGAGGTAGAGGGTCAACCGTGGCAGTCCGCAGAGAGCAGGTGGACGAGGCAGGGGAGCTGGCCGAGCAACAGGTGGTGGGTGACACTTTGAGGCTTTACCACCACCACCACCAGGAGGTCCACCCCGACCACAGGGAGCTAGCGGGTAGAGGCACGCTCAGCTTCAGGCAGTAGAGGCCTACGACCACGGCGCACCAGAGATGATTCGACGTACTATCTGTGTCTACTCCACCCTTGCTGTAGTTCTTATAGACACAGGAGCGAGTCATTCTTTTATTTCAGCTGCCCTTGTTCGGAGCTCGGAGATTCCGACAGAGCCGTTGGCTCGATCCTTACAGATAGAGACTCCTACGGGAGCATACTCGACGATTACGCACTGGTACCGACAGTGTGAGCTTACTCTAGGAGGCTAGAGCTTTGGATGGGATCTTCTTGTAGCGGTGTCAAGGCCTTACGACGTCATCTTGGGCATGGATTGGTTATCTACAGTCCATGATCATATCAACTGTATTAGGTGCAAGGTGCTGTGTGTTCACACCGATGGGAGCAGGTTCACCTTCACTGGCAAGAAGGGAGCCTTTACAGCACAGGATGGACTCACGCAGAGGAGAGGACAACCTATCAATCATCAGTTGGCTAGCCTCATCCTAGGAGCGGTTGACGTGCGGAGTCCGATTTATCCCGTAGTGGTGGATCAGTATGCGGATGTTTTCCCTAACAACGTTCCAGGACTACCTCCTTGCAGAGAGGTAGAATTTTATATTGACCTATACCCTGGGACAACCCCGATATCCACTCCAGCATATCAGATGACTCCCGCTAAGATTTGAGAGCTATGGGTACAACTGGAGGACTTATAGGGCAAGGGATTCATCCGAACCAGTGTTTCACCCTGGGCTTCCCCGATATTGTTTTCCAAAAAGGTGGACGAGAGCTTACGATTGTGTGTTGACTATCATCGCCTGAACCAGGTGACCGTGAGGAACAAGTATTCACTACCTAGGATTAAAGACCTCTTCTATTAGCTCAAGGGAGCATGTTAGTTCTCGAAGATAGACCCTAGGTCAGACTATCATCATCTCAGAGTTCGGGATGAGGACGTGTAGAAGACGACCTTCAGATGTCGGTATGGCCACTATGAGTTCTTGGTTACGGCATTCGGTGTAACCAATTCTCCAACGGTGTTCATGAGTCTCATGAAAATGATATTTCATCCATACCTCAATCGATTTTTCATGGTCTTCATCGACGACATATTGATATACTCGACCACTGAGGAGGAGCACGCCAACCACTTGCGGGTTGTACTAGACACACTCCGAGAGCACCAGCTTTATGGAAAGCTCTCGAAGTGTCAGTTCTGGTTATGTGAGGTCCACTTCTTGGGACACTTCATCTCTGAGGCGGGAGTTGCGGTGGATCCTGTGAAGATCGAGGTAGTGCTAGCTTGGGAGCCACCCAGGAGCGTGACGTAGGTGCAGAGTTTCTTGGGTCTAGCTGGGTACTATCGGAGATTTGTGCCAGACTTCTCCAGAGTTGTGGCACTGCTCTCAGCTTTGATGAAGAAGGGGAAACCCTTCGTGTGGTCAGACAGATGTCAGTAGAGCTTCCAGGAGCTGAGACAGAGATTGACCAGCGCACCTATCTTGAGGCTACCGGAGGAGGGAGTATGGTACATAGTCTACTGAAATGTATCAGGGACCAGACTCGAATGTGTACTGATGCAGGAGCGGGCCGTGATTGCCTATGGATCACATCAGTTGAGGCAACATGAGCAGAACTACGCTACCCATGACCTGTAGTTAGCAGTAGTGGTCTTCGCTCTGAAGATGTGGAGACACTATTTGATGGGCGAGCGGTTTATAGTCTTTTCGGACCACCAGAGTCTCAGGTACATCTTCTCATAGAAGGACCTGCACCTGAGATAACGGTGATGGGTTGAGTTCCTCTAGGACTATGACTTTGAGATAGTCTATACTCCTGGAATGCAGAACGTAGTAGCCGATGCTCTCAGCAGGAGGACGGACATTCAACTACTTAGGGAGGCGATGGAGCAGCTAGCCGCTTTGCAGATATCCTTCGTGGATAGAGATGGAGTCACCTTTATTCAGTCACTCACAATCACTCCTCCACTTCTACAGCGGATCAAAGAGGCACAGCGTGGAGACGTTGACTGTGAGACATGGCGTGCACATATATCCTCAGGACATGCACCTGATGGATTCTCTGTGGGAGGAGAGCACGTCGTCCTTTTCAGAGGACGTACCATGGTACCGGTTTCTTTACAGGAGGAGGTGCTGAGAGAGTTTCACACTTCCCCTTTAGCAGTACATCCAGGAGTGGCGAAGATGTACCAGGATCTCAGATGATAGCACTGGTGGCCGGGTATGAAGAAGGCTGTGGTAGAGTTCGTTTCTAGATGCCTCACCTGTCAGCAGGTGAAGGCAAATCACCAGGTACCAGCAGGCTTGGTAAAACCCTTGGAGGTCCCGGAGTGGAACTGGGACGAGATATCTATGGATTTCGTGACTGGACTTCCACGTACTTCCAGAGATCACGACTCCATTTGGGTGATCGTCGACCGACTCACCAAGTCGGCCCACTTCTTACCCATCAGAGAGCAGGGATCAATGGAGAGATTGGGATGCCTCTATGTTCAGGAGATCGTACGGCTTCATGGTGTGCCATCATCTATCATCTCCGATCGAGATGCTCACTTTACTTCCTGGCTTTGGAAGGGGTTGCAGGAGGCATTCGGGACGCAGCTACGACTGAGCATCGCCTTTCACCCTCAGATGGATGGTCAGACGGAGAGGACCATTCAGACTCTCGAGGACATGCTCTGTGCATGTGTCCTCGACTTTGGTCACAGTTGGGAGGACCACCTACCCTTGGTGGAGTTCGCATAAAACAACAACTACCACTCCACCATCGGGATGGAACCATACGAGGCATTGTATGACCGACCTTGCAGATCACCTCTGTACTGGACAGACTCTGGGGAGTCAGCACTTGTGGGACCAGATATGGTCCAGGCCACAACAGAGAAGATCCAGGTCATCCAGGAGTGGATGAAGACATCTCAGAGCCAACAGAAGTTATATGCTGACAGGAGGCGGAGACCACTAGAGTTCGAGGATGGCGACCACGTCTTCTTACGGGTCTCACCTCGATGTGGATTTCGGAGATTTGGCCGAGGTGGTAAGTTGTCTCCGCACTTCATCGGACCTTTTCAGGTACTCAGAAGGATAGGCGAGGTGGCTTATCGCCTGGCTCTACCGCCTCAGTTGCACCGGGTGCACGATGTCTTCCACGTATCTCAGCTGAGGAGATACGTGCACGACCCGACACATATCATCGACCATGGGGAGCTAAACCTTGACGATGGTGTGACTTTTGCAGATGTCCAGATAGAGATCGAGGATCGAAAGGAGTGGGTCCTACGTGGGTGGTCGATTCCACTAGTGCACATCAGATGGCAGCATGAGAACCTCCTAGAGAGCACTTGGGAGCGGGAGGCTCAGATGCACGCACATTACCCACATTTGTTCCCCTAATTTATGATGTATCTTTATGGGGACGTAAATCCCTGAGGTGGGAGTAATGTAAAGACCCATAAAATTCAAGGGAATTTTTTTTTCTTAATTTTCTTTGGGATTTTACAAGAATGCAGTTTCTAACGGCACCTGATTCCGAGGCTCGGTGTTCCCAGAATCAATTACTGAAGTTTAGCTCGGGTACGTTCAGTGAACGAACGAGCGAGTTTTCCTAATTTTTGAACCGGTGCTCGGAATCAAAATCCGAGGGCACCGATGAAACCACAACACCGGTAATTGCTTAGAAACACCTTTTTCTGGAGTTGCATTTGCTCGGGTGTGGTTATTTAGAAATGGGTTAACTAATGAATAAAATAAAAGTTGTGCAAAAATTTTTATTTTATGTTCTAAGTAGTTTAAACCTAAGTATGGAAGTTGAGGTGGGACCCACTAAATCCTAACCCCTCTTGATAGGATATTATTGAGGTGGGCCCCACACGATCCCCACCTATTCAACTTCCTCAAACCTCCCATTAATTTGGAAAACCCCCCATTATTTTTGTGTAACACACCCGCACCCCCTTATTAAATGCCAAGTCAACTCTCGCGTTTAATTGGATTATTAAATGCCTGTTTAATTGGTCAACACATGTTAATTAAATCGTGTTTTAATTTTGAATTTAAAAAAGGGATGACATGAGTAATAAAATAAGGCAAAGACTTATTTTATTATTTTTTATGTGCTGTGTGAGAAGATTTGGGGAGAAATTACTCTAGTCTTGAATAACGTTCTTCCTTGTTGAAGAACGCAAAGAATGACGAAGAACGCCAGCCTCTGACGAAAGACGACCAAGAATGAAAGTTCCTCGGAGATCAACGACGCGACGCCGTGTACCGCGATGCCGACGATCCTGTTCCGCGACGTCGTCTTCCGCGACATCTTTTCCCTCGATGATCCTCGTCTGAAAACTTCTTCGAGGTAGGGGTTTTTATTAATTTAATTTATGTGGATTATATCCTCGACATGTGTTTTAATTGTTGGAAGTCGTTTGTACCACTGACACGGTTGGTGCGGACCAACGAACAAGTCTGAACCCATAGATTCTCTGTTCTTGATGCGTGGAACGTTGGGCGACAATGAAATGGGACCTTTGAGAGATTGGAGGCCGTCGCAGTAACTTACGGGTCCTGAGATGACCCCAGGCGCAGACGGGAGCAAGAACGGACCACTAGAGCGGCACTGGTGGCCCGCGGACTTCACCGGCGGCTTCAGCCGCGACGACAGGCGACCGGGATCCCGCGGCCGCGCGAGATCCGAAGGAGGATGCGGCACCCGCCGCATCCGTGGAGCGCAAAGGAAGGGGGGGGGGACCGCCTCCCCCCATGCTCGGCCGCTGGCCGAGCCAGGGTGCCACCCGGCCGGGTTGCGCGGACCGGACCGGGCCGGGTTGCGCGGACCGGACCGGGCCGTGCCCAGCCGGGCCAGGCCGCGCCCACCGGGATGGGCCGTGCCCTAATGGGCCAAACCCAGACCCGGTGCGGGTCTACCCGGTTTGGGTCGACCCAGGGGGGGTTGGGCCGGGTCGGACCGGGCCCAGACCCCCCACTTTCGGACCACTTTCGGTCTTTTGTCCATAACTTGTTCTACGGACCTCCGATCAATGCACCGTCAGTTGCATATTGATCCTTGGAATAAGACGGTCATTTAGGTATATTAAAATCAAGGTTTTGGAGAACTTTGGGTACTTCCGGGTTGGTTTGAACACGGAACCAACTGGGCCCTCAGAGCGGAAACACTTATAACTTGAGCTCCGGACGTCCGATTGACATGCCGTCGACTTTGTTGGATTAATATTAGTGAGAGGGACCTTTTGGATTACTATTCTCGAGGTTGTGAAACAGTTGGAGTGTGGTTGGGTTGGTTTTGACTTAAAAACCAACCGGGCCCCTGGAACGAAAAAGCCAATAACTTTCAGACCGGGAGTCCGATTGACGCGTCGTCTGTCACGTTGAGTTCTTCTTGTCGAGACGGAACCTTGGGAAACATAAACTCTGGACTACGTGTCAGTTGATGTATCGAACCCCTTGGCTCAGGGATCAGACCCTCCCGGAATCGAGCATGCTGTGTGCGGGAACCCTAGAGCTGGCTGCGACTGCGACAACGATGACGACTGCACTGAAATCCTCCGTGGGTTCGGCAGCAAAGATGACTTCACTGAAATCCTCCGTGGGTTTAGATGCAACGACGACTTCTCTGAAGTCCTCTATGGGTTCAGCAGCGATGAATACTGCATTGAAATCCTCCGTAGGTTCGGCAGCGATGAAGACTGCACTGAAATCCTCCGTGGGTTCGGCAGCGATGAAGACCATACTGAAATCCTCCATGGGTTCGACGATGATGACTACTATTCTTGTATCCTACATGGATTTGGCAGTGTTTGACTCTGTTCTTGCTATCCTACGTGGGTCTGGTAGAGTAGCTGGTCTGTATCCTATGTGGGTCCGACAGCTTAGCTGGTTTAGTATCCTACGTGGGTCCCAGCTTAGATGAATCAGTGGCTATATCTCATCATCTCTATCACCTTACGAAGAAGTATACCTATATGAGCTGAGTCTTGACTTTCAATCAATATCTTCGATATGATTGACTTGCTTTCCTATGTGGATTGGGTTGTGTTATCCTGTATGGATTGGTTTGTACTATCCTATGTGGACGTGATCGAACTTGGGAATGGATGTTGGATCCGAACAGGAATTGATGACTTAGGTATATGTATGGGCATATACCTAAGTAGTTTTGGTTGTTACTTTGTGATTGTATTTTTCCTTTGTGGATTATCCTTTGTGGATTCTGGGAGACCTTCGGGGGTCTTGGGGTCCCTACTGAGTAGCGTATACTCACCCCTGCATGGGCTATGCCCGCACTACGTTGTGTTGGATGCAGACGGGGGACAACGCTGATCGTGGTTGAGGCTTGTGGAGCAAGTCAGTACCTGGAAGTGGACCACTAGGAAGGACGTACATGGAGCAGACGGCTGGACCTGAGGAGCTGAGGAGGCTATCTGTACCCACCCTTCAGGTGGGACTTCCAGTGGACGGCTCGACGCTGCTGCTTTACTTTCAATTGCTATACTTCTTTCTAGTTGTACTTTACTTTCAATTTGGGTTTGTATTCTGGCCCATTTACTTTCCGCACCTACTATTGTACCCAGTTTTACTTAGTATTTACTTCTGTTTTCTTACTCTGTGGTGTTTGTTTACTTTATAAAGGCATTGCCTTCCCCTTTTTGTCAAGATTTACGCCTTAGTTCTAGTCGCCAGCCCCTGGCCTATGAGAGGTAGGCTTGGGGCAGTCACGACATGGGTCCCGAGGACGGGTCGTGACAATGTATTAGATCTGTAAGGGAGACTCAGACTAGGCACTGAGTTACAAGGGAGACTATTTGGTAGGAAGATCTGAAATCCCATCATCTCATTCCAATCAAGGAGATAACATCATCAAACATATTGGTGAAGGCCACCAACCTTTGGGAGGAAAGAATGTGGGGAATACAGACCAAAATCAATCTAAGGATGTTGATCCTAGTTTAAGAGAACACCATGATGGAGGTTTCAAAAAATATAATAGTTAACCCAATGTGAATCTATTCTCCTTAAACTCTGAGTAGAATAAAAATGGAATACATCACCCAATATTGGAATCATCAGCATGAATCCATTATCCTTCAATAATTAGAGGATGTGTAGCATTGGGTGCTTGAAGACCTGAAATCCTTATTCCACATCAATGTCTCTCATGAAAAAAAAAACACAGGGGATATCCTCCTATTACCAATGCAAACTAACATGGGTTCCTTCCCATGGAATATTCTAGAGACACTCTACCTACCCCAAGGGGACATTCAGTCTTTGGTAAACCATGTTTCCACTAGATAGTCACCTAGGTAGGTCCCCAACACCTAGAAGTTCCTTTAGTATAGAGCCTCTCATCCCAATACTGGGGGGGGGGAGGTAAAATATATCCATAATCCGGTTGCTCTGTTCTAAGCACCATGGTTCCAACCCTGGGGGTAATTCACTAGTATTTCTCTATGAGATTCCACTTTAATAAGTTTCTAAGGTTACTAGGCACTCATTATCCATTCTTGTAATAAAACTGGATTCTGCATATCCAAAGAACCCTTTCCCCAATCCCATGGTGAAAAAAGCTTCTATGGATCCTGGGTTCCCACCCCACATTTCTATGGAAAGACAGGATTCCACGGATCCGGTGTCCTTGTCCATTCCTATTAAAAAATAGGATTCTATTTCTTTCATCATCCTTGTCCATTGCTATGGCAAGATAGGCTTCCATGGATCATGGGATCCCTATCCCATTCCCATGGTGAGATAGGATTCCATGTCTCTAGGGTTCCCTTTACCATTCCTTTGGTGAAATAGGATTCCATGATTCTAGTTCCCTCAACCCATTTCCTCAATAGAGATTTCCGTCCACCACTATAGGAGAGAGGGAATCCTACCTCCCTAGAATATGTCTTAGGAACACCATTAGATAAGGGTATCACATCAATGCATTTGACAATAGATATATCATAGGGGTCAACCCACTAGGGGCATCGGGGCAGTTTGTTATACCTACTATGTGTTGGTAAACTATTTTATCCATTTTACACATAGAAGTGCCTACGTATGGGGAATGTGTTCATACCACCTATAAGATACTTAACTCCAATAGCTCATGCGGTCAATACCACCATTTTCATAGTCCCTGTCATCGTAAATAATAAATAGGGATGTGTCTCCATCTTTTTTAGATCATGAACCCAACTATCTACTAGGAATTTTAGGTTGAATCTCTCTTCCACTCGTTCCATCATGAATAATCATGGAGGGCCTACCTAGGATGAAAAATAACTCTGGAGGCTCTCCCCAAAATACCATAAACTATCTAATGGAATTTTCCCTATGATGTATACCTACTCACACTTGGAGAACATTTTCATAGATACTGGGGGAATTATAGGGAGATCTATAGTAGGATTCCCCACTGATCCTAATGAATCCAAAAAAATTGGTATTTCATGGAAATGGACCTACCTCTACCACTAAGACCTATGGGGGAAGATATCCATACCAGTCAAGGGATCTCATTCTTGGGGTTCCTATACAAAAATACTGCTAAAGAAAGAGTCATCTCAACATAAAATCTCCCTAGAAGTGTGATTATGTATAAAATAATGTCCTAAAATGTCCTGGCCATAATAAATTAAACTATATGAAACATATTCCTCATAGTACAATGTTAAATTACATGTCCAACATCCTGGTCATAAGATGTTATACTATATGAAACAACATACTCACCATATGATGTTAAACTATGTGTCTAATGTCCCAGTCACAAGACATTAAACTGTATAACACATCATCCTCACCATGAAATGTTAAACTATGTGTCCAACATCCTTGCCACATGAAGTTAAACTGTGTGACATAACATCTTGGTTGCATGAAGTTAAACTAAGGGACATCACACTAGTCACATAACATTAAAAATGTACAACATTATCCTAGTCTCATAACATAAAACTATATAAAAACTTCATAGTTTCATGACATAAAACTATACGAAAACTTCCTAGTTGTATGACATAAAACAATGAGACAAATTACTCCAACATAATGTAAAATTTCATTGGATTTTATATATTTTATGATGTTAACTTGTGTGAAATCCTTGGTCCTCTATGAAAAATACTATAATTAAAATCATCCATCCTTACTACATTACATTAGACTGGTCAATATCTTAGGTCCCATGCACATGAATATGAAATGCTCTTCATTTGGACTGAGCTGTATGAGAATAACCTATAAATCTATTAGGAATACATCAGTCCCCACTTTGCAGCACAATGAGATTCTTATCATCATTTTTACTCCCAAGGTAAATTTTTTCATTTTCTAGAACCCATACCTGAATAAAAACTCCCCAAACACTGATCAACACTATGTCATATATAATGTGTGATGATGTATATCATGTGTTCCAAAGACCCTATTGATTCATTATCCTTCCATAATCCACACATAGTGTCTCCTTATGTTTTGATGATGCCATCTTCTATATCCAAATGGGCTCCCCTATAGCGACAACACATGAAAAAAATGCTCCCACCTCCCATATAGGCCACATGACCTAGAGGAAAAATCCATATTTCTGAATAGAATCTCCTATAATGATGATATATGTCCAAATACGCCTACCTCCCATTTAGGTTATAAATCCCAAAGAAACCATATCTCATGGCACGGTAGTGGAACCCTTATTTCAAACATAGTTTGCAGTAGTACTCAACACATCCACCTCTATATCATTCTTGATAAATTGGGTGGAAATTTTCCCTAATGTCCACTTACCACTGCTTAAGTGGGGTTCCAACACCCATGCTATTATATTTTTGTGCATCCTTACATGTTGTGGATGAGAAGATTAGTCATTTTGAATTAGGTCTGGCCCTATTCCCCCATATTGATAGGTACCCTAATTAAGATCCATGAACCATTATGATTCCATCAATTTCCAACCTTTCCACACACTCATATGTTATGCGTTCAATCTCACAATACCCTTGTTTCCCACACTAAGCATGACTGACATGGGCTTAGAGGACTTTGTTGGTTTTTTCAGTGAAAACGATTGAGTTTAATTCTCATCAAAGGAAAAAGTAAAAGATATCCTAACCAAAATATTTTAAACTAAATAGTTATGGTTTGAGTTCAGATACATTAAAATAGGAACCTTGGTCTTAAGTGAATGACATTAAAATGAATTATATATATTTTTGAGCTTCATACCTTAAGCCACATATCCATCTCATCCTCATTGGATGAAATTAAACTGTATGATACTTTGGTCCTCATATGAAAGTACATCCTCCTTCTGTAATGAGCATCTATCTCACTACTTATTAGAAATAAGTGTGGCTTGATTCCCATATATCTAGGCACATAGTGACACCTAGTTCTCTTATCACGATCCCAACTGTAGATCCCCCATAAGCATCTCCCTATAATGGTACTGTACATTCAATTTTTGAGTTTCCTCCCCCCATGTAACAATGAAATACCCCACTTAGATAGATATAGTATAATTTCTATGAAATTAAACTACATATCACCTTTGGTATTTATTTCATGACCTTAAAAGGAACATTTTTTTACTTAAGTGCATGACCATAAAAGGCAATTAATATGGTTCAAGATAAATGACCATAAACTTTAAATCACCAGGACTAACTTAGTTACTTTCAAGTAATTCTCAAAACTATCCTATAACTATCCTAGGTTTGAATATCCAATCAGGTATAGTTCACCCCATCAATATTCTTGAATTCATGATAGTATGCCCTCAGGGTTCTCAAATTTCTCTATGAGCATCTTACTCAATTTACACACTTAGGTCCCTAGAGTTTTATTTTCCACACTATTCCTCTATGTCTGAATGGGATACCCAATGGTGATGAAACATGGCCAAAATAGGCTCTCCTCCCATCTAGGGAACATGAAATTAAGGGATTTCATCAAAAACATGATGTTCCCCATGTTTTGAAAACATGGTCAGCAGTTGCGCGTCACATTTTTACCTCTGTTATAGATAATATGGTGGAGGAATACTTGTTTTAAATGTGGTAAATAGTTATCCTTGGCCTAATCATTAACTCAAGAAAATTTATATTCTAGAAGGAAAAACTTACCTTCATTCACTACCTTATGCTCAAGTGGAGTTTTGAAACCCTTTGTTTTACACATTTGTACTCTTCAGTTTGTTGGAAAGTTTAATCACTACTACCAAATCCTACCTAACCAATATTCTCATTTCACATGTTCTTGTAGAATAATTTGAAATATTCTATCCTTGAACCATCTAGGTACACAAATGTGACATGAGAAACCCTCCATTGTCCCTTGTTTCACACACCGAGCATGGATCACATGGGATTGGGGATTTTTGATCAATCTACTCACCAGCACGATCGAGGTGTCCTCCAGCATCTTGGTCACATGATGTAAAACAACACCAAAATATTTGAGATGAAATACCTTAAAAAATATATCATTCACATCCATACTATAATATATTAAACTATATGGTCCTCATCCTCACTACAAAATGTTAATCTGTTCGACCAATTTCCTCACCATAAGACATTAAACTGAATGGTTCACATCCTTATTGAATGATGTAAAACTATATGATACATTGGACCTCATTTTATAGGACCTCCCCCTTCGGAAATGGTCATCTACTATACCACCTCACAAAACTACATGTGACATGATTCCCATCTCTTGGAATATATAGAAATGCTCAAATCTCCTATCCCGGGCCCAAGAATAGTTCTCCAATCAACATCACTATTTATTGATAACCAATATTCCATTTACAAATAGGCTCCCCTATAATAAAAACACATGTAAAAAATAACCCACATCCTATCTAGGGTACACACAATAGAGGAACAATCCTTAGTTCTAAATGGAATCCCCTATAGTGATGACACATGGGAAAATATTACCACATTCCATTTATTGTACACACCCTAGAGAGAACATATATGATAATATGGAATTTAAACTTGTATTTAAATATTTTTCAATGGTCACCCTTATCCCATCTTCCATATCATTCCACAACTCAGGATTTGTAGGATAATTTCTACTTCTTTTACTTCTCTATTCTCAAGTGGAATTACAATAGCCTAGGTGTTACATGTTCATTAATTCATAATTTTTTAAGGGTGGTTTGGTCTTATGGATTATATCTAATCATTTCCCCACCTTTAAGAGTACTAACTAATGATCCATGTAACATTATGGTCCCAAAATTTCAATTCCTGTCGTGATCACTTGTTGAGATTGACAAGCCATCCAACCCCTTGTTTCTCACATAGATTTTGTCTCTCATGGGATTAGGATATTTGGTTGATCTATTCACTAGAATGGTTAAGGTTAATCACAAATATCATCGATGTAAAGTGATTTTAGAGGGACTCTTTGGTCCCTCCATTCATGTCAATTTACATTTTTGGGTCACATGATGTTAAACTATAAGACAATGTCCTGGTCATAATACATTAAACTGTATGGAGTATCATCCTAATCATATGATGTTAAACTACATGTCCAAAATTATCACTAAAAAAATTAATCTATATGGTCTATGTCCCTATCACATTACATAAAACTATTTGATGCTCTAAGACTTACCTGAGAGGGCCTCCCCTTCTAGTTCTGGTTTCCTACCACGATATATTCTAGAAATTTGTATGGATTGATTCCCATTTCATGGGACATATAGAGACACTTGGATGTCACACCTAATCCTAAATTACTAACATACTTTAGGTTATACTTTTGAGAATATAATCGACTCTAACTCATTGATATTACCATTTAATGTGACCAAATTCATGATGGCATAGTATATAGAGTGTTAAACTTATCTTAAACATCCCTTTACGTTCTCCTTAAAACTTTAAGCCTTTATCAATTTAAATCCTCATATGTATTCACATATGAATGGTCTCCCCAATGATGATGATGCATTGAAAAAATAGGCTCACCTTCTATCCAGAGAACACACCACCAAGGGATTCTTGAAAAAATGATAGTTCATATGTTTCAAACATTGTAAATGGTTGATTTGAAAATTTACCACCCCATACTTGATGATTCAATTCCAGGACCTATGTTTTGAACATATTTAGTATTCATCCCTAACTGATTTTCACTCCCCTTTGGGATTAATATATGAAAATTCTTGTTTTACTTATAATCTACCTCCCTTTGTTCTAGTAGCGTTTTTAACACCCTTAGTATTATCCCTTTGTGTATCAATGCACATTGACTAAGGATGTATGTGTTATAAGAACCTTCCCAATCTAACTTCTATTTCCCTTATTGTGTGATCTCATGTGACATTAGAGGTATCCCAAAACTTTATGTTTTCCAAATTGATCATGACTCACATGGATTTGGAATCTTGGTGGGTCCTCCCTATCATGATATAGATTCATAACGCTCTCAATAAGGACATACCTTGGGTCCAAGCATCATAACCTTAAACTATGTGCATCTCATTCCAAATTCATTCACCTGATTCAAGGCTTCCTTGTCCCCCCATTCACATTAGGTTCATACTCTCTTTCAAACCATGTGAACTTATTTGGAACACCCCTTTTAGTCCAAGCTATATGACCTTAAACTAGTAGCAAAACCGACAGTCTAGGATCCATGATTTTAAAATGGAACCAACATTATAGTCTGAGATCCATGACCTTAAAATTATACCAACTATCTAGTCCAACAATTATGACCTCAAAATGTATACATCTAGTCCATGCATGATTCCCCTAATAATGATAAACAATCCTGAAAGAAATGCATGTTGGTGTAGTGCCTAAACGCTTGGTCCTCCATTCACATCAAGTTTTCATTACCTTTGGTGCTGTATAAAAATTTCCCCCTTTTTATCCTAACCACATGACATTAAACTAAAAGGTAGATTCCCAGTTACTTGACTAAAAAATGCATGACACCTTGAGTCCTCACTCAGGAAAATGAACCCCTTTTTAGTGATGGTCATCTACCACACCTCATATAGAAATATGTGTGGAATTATACCTACTTTATGGGATATATAGGGATTCATGGATCTCATATTTCAGACCCAACCATAAGTTACCCCTTGTCCACACCTTGTTTTGTCACTTCACATTCCATAGATAACCCTTAGACGGTGTGACACTCAAATGGAACTAGTCCATGCATTAAAACCTTAAACAGTGTAATCCCTTATGAGGGGATATTTATATGGTATTGAGACTCTCTATAATTATATTTAAATCATGTTGATGTTACCTCTCATTCTATACAATACCCATCATCATGAATTTTTTCTAAGCCATATGAAATTAAAATGTGTGCCATGATCCAAGATTCATGACTATAAACTGAATTAACACTCATCTTATAGGGTAGTATACACTAGAATTGACCATAAACTATGTTACTTGTCTAAGATTCATGACCATAAACTAAATTCCCACTCATCTTATGGGGTAGTATATTCTAGAATTAACCTTAAACTATATTACCTGATCCAAGATTCATGACCATAAGCTGAATTCCCACTCATTTTCCAGGGTAGTCTATGTTAGAATTATCCCCCTCTATTCATGTCGAGTTTCGCATTTCCTTTTCCATATAGATTGTCTTACCCTCCATTTATATAAAATCTAAGAGACTTCAAACTATAACATTATGTGGTCAAAGCCTTCTGACCATAAACTTCATCCCTCTAGTAATCTGACCAGCATGCCCCCAAACTACCCTAAGAAAGAGGTAAAAATGTGTATCATGTTAAAACCCTATAAAGGGTAGAATAAGAAAAATCCATTAATTCACTCACCAAGATACTGCAATGACTTAGAAAAAAATTATCACACAATTGGAAAAAGTATAAATCCCCATGAATCATCATAAGTACCAATAAAAAATCTAGTTGTGATCACTAAACCCATTGGTTCAGAAAAAAATAGAGCCAAAACGTTATGATTTTTCCATTTCCCCCTCTATTTTCATCCTCAACATATTTAATTAAACTACCCTCCCAACATCCTTACCACGGGAAATTAAGTTGCAAGGTTCATATCCCCATCACATGACTTCCAATTGTGTTATATCCCAATCCTCACCCAAGAGGGCATCTCTAGTATTGTGTTGGCCTCTAGTTGTATACCACCTTCGGTTTAGGTCCTCTTGTACACCTCATATAGTACTAAATGTGACTTTAGTCCCATGAGTTGGATATTTAGTTTTGTATAAACTTTTCGTCTTAGGCCCAATCATGAAATTCCCCATCTTGGTGAGTTAGATTGTTCTAGAATTGGATCCACAAGGTTCCTTCCATTCACATCAAGTTTTATTTTCCTCATCCAACAGTTTCACATCCTCACGGTTTTATCTATATGACATTAAAATTCATAACTAGTATCTTCTTGTACAATGTTTTAAACAATATAGTCATCTCATCATCGTATCAAGAGAGGAAAACCTTCAAATTCTAGCACTGGTCTCCCACCATGATGCTTTCTAGAACTAAAAATGGATTGATTCATATTCCATGGGATATGTAGTGACTCATAAAACCCTTATCTTGAGATCAACCATAAAATATTCCTTGTGGGTGAGACTATTTTGGCTAACATTCATCCCCGAAGGCCTCAATTCAGGCCATATTCTATATTACTAGATGTTGAAACTATCTCAACCTCACTATGGTACTTATCACATGACAATAAAAGGAACAACCATATGGTTCTTAACACATGACATTAAAAGGAACACACCTAGGTCAAAGATATTTGACTTTAAATTAAACAAATTTGGAGACAACAATCCTCTCCTTGGAGAATGATCAACCCTCATTCTCATATCCTTCACTTAGTTTCCATTTTCATTGGCCTCACTATATTGTGAACTTTCTAGAGGTTTGGTACACTCCCATCAGTATTAATGATGCATGACGATGTAGCCTTAAGAGTGTTTGAACTATTCTCAAGCATCCTGATTCTCCATCAACACACTTTATTTCTCCTTAGTTTAGATCAACATATATCTTTCATGTCTAAATGTGATCCTAAATGGTGATGGTGTGTCACCCAAATAGTCTTTCCTCCTATACAGGGAACATGCCCCAAAGGATCCACCTAAATCAACTCTAAAAAGACTCCCCTATAGTGATTGTCCATGGATAAAATATGCTTGATTAACATCCAAGGAATACGTACCAGAAGATAAATATTTAGTAGAATGGTTGTGAAACTCTTATTTTGAACATGGAAAATGACTATCCACATTACACCTACCTCCTCTATTCATATATATAGACTCTTGAGGCCATAGTTTAAATCTCTCTACTTTCCCCTTACTCATTTGGAATTATAACACCCTTGGTTTCAAACCCTCATGAACCCTACACATCAAAAGGTCATATAAAACCCATGGAATCACACCTACCTAGTTCCCAAATCCATGGGTCCCAAAGGTGATCAATGACACATTTTGATCCTGAAAAATACACCCCTTTTCAACTGTCTCATGTAAGTGAATGATCTTGTACTGTCTCATGTTTCTATAATTGAGTACAAATCATGTGGGATTTAAAATGTTGTTGATAATTTTATCAATGTGATCAAGATACTGGGGTTCCCAAGGCTGACTATTTTCCGGTGCTTGTCTTAGAATCAAGTCTTCTACACCATCCTAATCCTTGTTGGTACCCATTATAAGGATGGTGGAATTTTTTAGTACTAAAAAATCCATATTAAATTTAAAAAATTATAAAGAGCCAAAATTAGGGTTGTAAATCATTTCACAAGATTTTATTTGATATTTCATGAAGCCAAAAAAATAGATGAATCAAAAGTTAAATACTTATAAATTCAAACTCCCATTAAATATTGATAGTTACACCATGAGATTTTAAAACTTTTATAAGAACATTTTGGGTAGATACATGTATAACCCAAACCATTATCCTTAATTATAACATGAATTAAGATAATCCTCTCATCTCCTTGAAATACCTCGAGTTCACATATTCCTCTTAGTCCCTTTCCCAAACCATAATTTGTGAAACTTCTCTTGGTTTCCTTGAATATCTTGAGTCAAAATACTTCTCATAGTATTCCTGACATCTCCTTACCTGAACCATATGTCAGGTTGAACTATAAAGGTCCTCTTCATTGTAAGTCCCACACCAGCCATTGTTAGGAATCATACACCTAGTAGTCCTTAGTAAATGATGTTAATATATAGTATACCCTTTGAAACGGTCTTATAATGCATCTTGTGACAAGAAGGAGATGCCTTATGTGTCGAGAATAAGATTCCTCACGTGATGATCACTAAATGACCCCTATAGTCCCCACCGTATGACTCTAAACTAAATAATACACAGGTATCAAATGTATGAACTTAAAAGGAACATCATTAGGACATGGATGCATGACCTTAAAAGGAACCATAATGGATCTTTTCATATGACCATAGTTGGTACAATGTGCCCTGTTATGTGAAACCGAACTATGTAAGATTTGATTCCATCAATAAGAATACATAAGATTACCCTTTCATGGGCTTAATTCTAGTCCTAAAACACCTTCTACCTCTCTAGATGGAGATGAACTCCATGTTTCCACCATGGGTATCCTCCTTAGGTATAAGCCCCAATTATATTCCCCAACCCATTACCAGGTCAAGATACCTTCATTTCCTCATATAAAGATGAAAGAACATGCATCCCTAGTGTGAAATCCCAACATATATCACCACTACTCCCAAGTAGTCCCCATGGCCCCCCTCATGTGTAAGTCCCAATATTTTTCTCCAACCCATTAGTGGGTTGAGATACCCTCATAGAACAACATGAGTAAAAATTAATGGATTGATCGATGCATAAGTCCCCACACACTACATTATAGCTGCATGAAATTAAACTATGTAGTATTACATCCTTGAAACATGACGTTAAACTATAGATTACCCTATATTATAAGAATATGATTCCTTGAGTGACAAAATCAAGATTTCCTATGTGACGAACATGGGATTCCTTGTATAAAATGGATCTTTTAGTGGGCATGAGATATGTACTCCATGCACAACATTAAACTATGGATTTACCTACGTTACGAGGATATGATTACTTGAGTAAAAAACCCCAAATTCCCTATGTTGTGAAAATGGGATGCCTTTCATAATATTTCTCATATGGATAGAATGATATTTTCACCACCATACTGGGTAGCACACTCACTTAAGCCCCACTCATACCATCTGTAACACACTAGTATTTTAAAAGTGGAACATCATGTTTGATAGTGTATTTGAGATGTAGCACCATGATTAGAAGACAATGAAATAATCAGATAGTTTATGATATATTTATTTTTAAATAAATTAAATCTCTTATATATCTTGCGGTGCATGAAATTTTAGGTTTACATGAAACATGATACTCTATTAAAATATTATTCTTTAAACATGGCCATTATAACCTAGTTGTTAAGTTAATGGGTATGAATAAAAAAAATAAATTATTAAAATTATATGGTTTAAAAATGTATAAAATAAATTCAATTATTACATATTCAATATAAATTAATTAATAACTATTTTAAATAAAAATAAAATTTTTTCAAAAAATTATATTTTTCTAAAGGGTGGTTTCATCACGCTTTGCTCAAATTATTTTAAAATTAATTTTTATCACTTTTAGGACACTTATTAGAAAAAATAAATTATTTTTTTTAAATATATATGTCAAAATTATATTTGGGTTAATTTTTTATAATTTTCTTAAAATATTATTTTTATGAATAGTAAAAAATACTGATTTTTATAAAAAACTGCCTTTTCATTTAAATTATTTACAGAGTTAAATTATATTTTTAATTAGATTTAAAGTAAAATTAGTAAAATTAAAATAAAATTTAACTAATTTAGTTCATTAAAATCAATTTAATATTGAACAATTATATAAAAACATTTTAATCCTTTGAAATTTTTTCATTAAAAAATACTTTTTTTCGACGTGTCTGCAAATATAATTTTAAATTGAATTATGCCACATTTTTGAATTGAATTTGTAAAAATGGATTAAATATTTTTACTCATCATAATTTATATTATTTAATAATTTCAATTTAAAATTTTACAATTACGAATAGTGAAAACAATAAAAATTAATTACCATGGTTAAGGTAAAAATGGGTTTTCTGGGAGTTAAACTAAGAAGATAAGGGTTAAAAATGGCCTAAAACTTTTTAAAAATTTTTTGGACATATTTATAACTTATAAAAGAAAGTTTATATAATGAACCAATTTTAATCCTTTTTAAGAGAGAAAAATTTGGTTACACATTATTCCTTTAAAAATTTCCATGTGTGTCCTCCCCCTCTTATGAATGGAAACCCCCTATCCTCTCATCTTCACACTTATAAAGCCCATTTTTTTAGATAATAAATACCCAAATACATTAATTAACACCTTATAAACATCCTAGGTTCATTTTGTTTTTTAAAAATACAATGTAGGAAGGATTTAGGTATAAACATAAAAGAGTTCTCTGAAGAAGAGGTAAAATTCTTAACATGCGTATTGATTTTATTTCATATTACACCTCCTTAAAATATTATAAAATAATGATAATATAATAAAAAAAATTATATATCATATAATTATATTTTGTTATGTTAATGGAATAAACTATATCCTTCTCCACTTCAATCAAATAGAAAATGAAATCGTCAATCGTGTGTACGACGGACTACTGCCTCACAAACTGATGTAATTAATTTTCCATCACCACCTTTAAAGGATATATATAATGATAGATTTAATATATTTATATTATATTTATGAAATTTTTATACTTATTTTAATATTATATCACATATACCTTCTTAAATTCTATTCCATGGGGGATACGATAACGTCGCTCGTGTGTACGACACACTACCACCTCGCAAAGTGATGTGATTTGTTTTTAACTTTCGCTTTACATAAAAGGTAGTAATGTTAAAATTAATGAATATATGTGATATTTATGGCCTAAAAATACTTCTTTAAAAATAATATCACGTTTAAATTCATACCTTCTAATCTGTTGGAAAATAATAACATCTCTCATTTTTACGTGTAGACTACCACCTCCACGTAGCGATGCGAAATGTTTTACTTTTTAGTTTTACATGGATGGAAATAAGGAATTATTTTATTAATATAAATGATATATATGAAATAATAATGATTCTATAAAGGCTAATTAATATTTATTTTCCATTCATTACATTCTTTGAGAAAAAATGGAAACAACATTTATGCGTATATACGACTTACCGTCTCTATGTACGATGCAATCCATTTTCTATATCTAACTTTTATTGATTACTCTAAATAAATATATGATTAATTTAAATAATATTTATATCGTGTTTAAAATTCAGAATATAATGTAACCATGATCAATTTAAAATGATCAAAATTACCAAACCAAAACATACATGAAAAACACAACAATTATCACACAAAACAATGATTTTAAGAAACAATTAGTATTAAAAAGGTGATAAAATAATATAAGTAAATAATATATGGTATGATATATATGTTTATTTTTATTTAATATATTTATAATAAATATATATTTATTATACAATAGGTTAAAACATATATGAAGTAAGTAGAACTAGAGGTAAGAGTTTCTCATCTCAGTTTTCTTCTGTGAGGCATATGCTATATTCACCACTTATTCAATTATGTGTTGTATATAATGACACTTTTTATATTTTATATACTGAACATATTTCTATTAAAGTTATTAAAATTTTAATTTGAATTTATTTCTTTCATGGGTGTAACACCCCAATATTTTAATAAATATTTCTCTTTAAATAATTTTAATTATTCAATAGCTTACGTTGCACGCAACTATGAGTTTAAATGAATTGTGAGACACTATTTGTACCAAATGACCATAATAAACTAGACTTTAATTTGTAAGGAATAAATATAAAAAACTAATTTATGAAATTAATATAAAGGTCCAACTCAATATGAATGTATTGATAGTAAAATCACTTTATTCTTCAAAATATGCTTTCTTTAAAAATGAGTTTATCTTCTTTTTCTAAGTGAATATTAATATATATAAGTTATAGAAAAAGGATTTTAAAAATTAATTTCATTTTTTAATTAATAATCTCAATATTATCTTAATTTTTTTTTTTTAAATTTTGTGAAAAATATTTTTTTAAGGAATAGTGAAAAGTCATTTTTTTATTGAAAAATGAATTTTCTTTTAAAGTATTTACAAGATAAAATTAAGTTTTATATTAGTTTTAAATTTTAATTAGTTAGTTTTTACTAAAAAAAAACAATTATGGTTTTTTAAAGGATTTTATAAACGAATTTTTTATAAAAACATTTTATGTTTTAAAAGGAAATTTTTCTAAAAAATTATTTTTCATGGAAGTTTACAAATTTTATTTTAAATTTCATTCTAAAAATTTTGGGTTTTGATTTTTTAAAAATGGATGACACATTTGGATTCATCATTACCAAATTTATTGAATAGGTCCCTTTTATTTTTTTACCGATATGAATAGAAAAATTGGAAAATATTGGTACCCCAGTAAAGGGAAAATTGGATAATTTATGTTAAAAAATGATAAAGACTATAAAACGATTCTAACATATGAATTTTTATAGATTAATATAGTTATATCCTTAACATATAAGGATTGAAATTAAGTTTTTTAATAGACACTTTCCATGAAAATGTTACGACCCATCCCCAGGGCCCATGTCGTGACTACCCCAAGCCCGTCTTTCATAGGTCAGGGGCTGGAAACTAGCATTGAAGGCGAATTCCCTAAAACTGGGAAGGAATTTACTTTATAACCTATAACACACACAAGAAATCCCATAGTAAGATACAAACTCACGTAAACTGAATAGTAAAAAGAGGGAGTACAGTAAGTAAAAAGGGGATAGAATACAAGCCCAACTGGAAATTACAAGGAAAAATGGAAAGTACAAGACAACTGATATGTGAAAAGATGCTCCTGGATCATCAAACACAGATCCTACCTGAAGGGTAGATACAACTCACGAACAGCCGTCTCTACGGTTTTCCTGGTCTAACATCCACCTCCGAGCTATCTCCAGTCCTGGTACCCACATCCTCAGTCAATGTTGTCTATCGTCTACACCAAACACAATAAAGTGTGGGCATATCTCGTGCAGGGGTGAGTATAATAATACTCAGTAGGGACCCCGAGACCCTCAAGGTCTCACAAAATCCACAAAGGATAAACCACAAAGAAAGGAAACAATTGATAAACCTACTTAGGTATATGCCCATACATATACCTAAGTTATCAAGTAAACCCATATCAATAATGAGGAAAACATGGAGACCAACTCCAAATCCCCAAGCTCAACTGTTCCACAAAGGAAGAAATACCATGACGGCAAGTACCACACAGGTATTCCACATAGAAGAATACCACCAAGGTATTACCATGAAAGAAAGTACAACCCAAGTACAGACTCAGATCACATCGGGTATAAATTAGATATTGTATTATAGATGATTAGATGTAACTATTGAATAATCTTACTCTGTTAAGAGGTAAGACCACATAGGATCGCTCGGTGCTGACGCACACAGGATTGCTGAGTGCTGACCCACACAAGATCGCTAGGTGCTGACCCACATAGGATCGCTAGGTGCTGAACCACACATGATCGTAGGATGATGACCCACACAAGATTGCTAGGTGCTAACCCACACAGGATCACTAGATGCTGACCCACACTGGATCACTAGGTGCTGACCCACACAGAATCAAAAGATGCTAACCCACACAAGATGTCTAGGTGCTGACCCACACAGGATCACTAGATGCTGACCCACACAGGATCGCTAGGTGATGACCCACACATGATCTCTAGGTGCTGAACCACACAGGATCTCTAGGTTCTGACCCACACAGGATCATTATTCTTTCTTCACGTCACAACCAGATACTAGGTTGCCACACTATGCTCACTTTTCTCCAGGAAGGTCTGCTCCACAAGCCACTGATCGATACTCCAACTACCACAAATACCCAAGAAGTAGTATCACAAAAGACTACCACATCATAGGGGTATCAACACAACAAATAGTATGTCAATCGGACGCCCGGTCTGTAAGTTATTAGCCTTTTCATTCCGAGTGCCCGGTTGGATTTGTGCTAGATCCAACCCAACCATTCCCAAAATTTATCCAAAACTCAAGTGGGGTATGCCAAGGGCACCGTCTCGCTCCAAGGTTTCCAGCACCACTGAAGGTTTGTCAAATGGTTGCTCGGTGCCAAAGTTATAGCCCAAGTAAAGTACAGGGTAGTATCTGGTCCAAGTCCGGTCCGACTCGGTCGGACCGACCCGGTTTGGGTCGACCCGGCCCGACCCGCTGGGTCTGACCCAGACTGCTGGGCGGACCAGCCTGCTATGCCTAGCCTGGCCTGTGGGGTTCGGCCCAGCCTACTGGGTCTGGCCTGGAAGGCCGTGGGTGGCTGCGAGGCTGCGGAGGGCTGTGAGTGGCCGTGAGGCCGTGGGGGGCTGTAGGTGGCCGTGAGGCCATGGGGGTGCCGCGAGGATGCGGGGAGGATCATCCACGGGGGTTTCCATGAGGGTGTGGGGCGGCTCGACCACGGGGGTTCCATGAGGGCGCAGAACGGCTCAGCCGCGGGGGGTACTGTGAGGGTGTGAGGCCACGAGGCGGCTTCGCCGGGGCGGCTCGGCCGAAAGGGGGGTGTCATGAGGGTGCAAGTTTGCGGGGTGGCTCAGCCGGGGAAACTTGGCTGCAGGGGGTGCCGCGAGGGCACAAGGCTATGTGGCGGCTCGACCGAGGCAGCTCGGCCGCGAGGGGGGGGGGTGCCGTGAGGGTGCGAGGTCGCGAGGCAGCTCGGCCGGGGCGGTGTGGCCAGGAGGGTGGATGCCGTAGATGCTATGGGGTGGCTCGGTTGGGGCAACACAACGATGTTGCAGGATGACACGGTGAGGCCGTGAGGCAATGATGGCTGCGTATGGTGGAGAGTCGCGGGGCGCGGAGGCCACGGGGCAGCGGGGTACCGTGCCTTCATCGACGGTTCTCGTGTTCCACCGGTTCCAACCGCCGACACCGGTCACCATCACGAAGGTCAACTTATTTCATCGTGAAGGATACACCATTCAAGTAGAACAGTAGAGGGGTCAGGACATGTTTGTTTTGACCACACCCTCCACGTTAGAGTAGTAGAAAGTGCCTCAACAAGAACATGAATGAGGAACGTCAAACCCTAACCTTTAGAAATTCATTATTCCCAAACCCGCAAAATAAATCATCCGTGATCAACTAGATAGAGAGTTGATCCATGTTCTTTGTTTTAGAATGGAAGAACATGGGAATATAAAATCACACACAACTAAAACCCTACATCGTTCGTTTGTTGTCGTTGATTAGGAGGGAAGGACGGTCGTCAAAGACTTCCTCTGTTGGTTGCCTCTGCTAGGTGATTCCGATCCGGCTCGGGGTTGGTTTCCTCGTTCTTCGATCACCGGTGGTCATTCTTTGTTGGGAGGAGTGTTCTTTGTTAGAGATAATAATCCTCCAATTTAGTTATTCTCTTCCAATTCCACCAAAAATACAAAGTAACCAATTATGTTGTGTTTACCCAATTTAATTGATGGAAAAAATTTCAAATTGGCTTAATTAATTACATTGTGGTTTGCATAATTAATTAAAGGGGAGAGTTGGAATAATTAAGTGGGGGAAGTTTTAAAGGCTTCCCCACACTTAAGTGGGAGTTCAAGGGGGTTTAGCCTTGGGTGGTCCCCACCACTATAACCTCTCATGGGATGTTTAGGCTTGATGGTCCCCACCTCCATAACCTCTCATGGGAGGTTTTAATTCAGGTGGTCCCCACCTGTGAGAAATCCACATGGAAGTTTCAAAAGAAAATAAAAATAAAATGTTACACCATTTTATTTTATTTTATTATTTCAAGAATTAGTGGAATGCTAACTTCCACACTCAACCTACTGCGGTCAAGGTGAAGGTCTTCCTAAGTGAATACCGGTGCTGTGAGTTCAACGGTGCCCTCATATTTCAATTATGAGCAGCAGTTCAAAATTCAGAAAAACCCGCTCACACGTTTACTAAATGTACCTGAAAAAAGGTCCATAAATTCATTCAGGGCACACCGAGCCTCAGAATCATGCACCATAAATTTTTGCAGACTCCTAAAATTCCCATATATTTTAAAAAAAATACATGGAAATTCCGGGTCTTTACATTCTCCCCACCTTAAGGATTTACGTCCCCGTAATCCACAACTCAAAACTAGAAAAACAAGTGGGGGTACTGAGCATGAATCTGAGCCTCCCACTCCCATGTGCTCTCCTGAAGGTTCCCGTGCTGCCAACGAACGCGAACGGGATATATCAACTTCCCACAAAGTACCCACTCCTGTCGATCCTCAATCTCTACTGAAACCTCTGTAAAATTCACCTCATCATTGAAGTCCATCTCTCTGTGGTCGATGATGTGGGATGGGTCATGCATGTATCTCCTAAGCTAGGATACGTGGAAGACATAGTGCACCTGGTGCAACTGAGGTGGAAGAGCTAAGCGATAAGACACCTCCCCAACTCTGCTGAGGACCTAAAAAGGTCAGATGAACCTTAGAGATAAATTTCCACCTCGGCCAAATCTCCTCAAACCTCATCAAGGTGAGACCGGTAGAAAGACGTGGTCAACATATTCTAACTCCAGAGGCCTTCGTATCATGTCGGAATATGACTTCTACCTGCTCTATGCAGTATTCATCTGCACCTGGATGATCTGCACCTTCTCTATGGTAGCCCATACCATCTCTGGTCCCACGAGTGCTGACTCCCTTAGGTAAGTCTGGCACAAAGGTGATCTGTAAGGTCACCCATACAACTACTCAAAAGGTGTCATCCTAATGGTGGAGTGATATCTTTTGTGGTATGAAAACTCCACCAATGGAAAGTGATCCTCCCAACTATGACCGAAGTTGAGGATGCATGCATGTAGCATGTCCTTGAGGGTCTGAATGGTCCACTCAGTCTGGCCATCCATCTGAGGATGGAAGGCGGTGCTCAAACGAAGCTACATCCCAAAAGCCTATTGCAACCCCTTCCATAGCCAGGTAGTAAAACATGGATCATGATCGGAGACAATCATCAAGTGTACTCCATGTAACTGCACAATCTTTTGCACATAGAGGCGCCCCTTCTCGTCAGTGAAGGTAAACCTAATCCCATCTGTGCAGACACACCACACTTTTCACCTAATACAGTTAATATGAGCATGGATTATAGATAACTAGTCCATAGCCAAGATGACATTGTAAGGCCTA
Organism: Viscum album; assembly: GCA_963277665.1. Classification (NCBI taxonomy): domain Eukaryota; kingdom Viridiplantae; phylum Streptophyta; class Magnoliopsida; order Santalales; family Viscaceae; genus Viscum; species Viscum album. The sequence continues at coordinate 1,208,880,623 of OY728120.1, forward strand.
AACACCGCTACTAGAAGATCCCAACCAAAGCTCTCACCTCCTAGAGTAAGCTCGCACTGCCGACACCAGTGCGTAATCATAGAATCTACTCCCGAAGGAGTATCTAGACGTAAGGATCGAGCCAACAACTCCATCGGAATCTCCAAGCTCTGAATGAGGGCAGTGGAAATAAAAGAATGACTAACACTTGTGTCTATAAGTACTGCAGCTAAGGTGGTGTAGACACAGATCGTACCTCGTATCATCTTCGGAGCGCTATGATCGTTGGTCTCAACTGTATGGAGCTGGGCTCTCCCCTGTCCACCTACTCCCTATAGTTAGGGTGGAACTCCTGGTGGTGGTGGCGGAAACATCTCGAATCGTCTCCCACTACCAGCTGCACGACCAGCTCGTCTGTCACGTCTACCTTCTCCCTGCAGACCTCCTCGGTCGAATATTTGTCTCTGCCTAGGCGATCCTTCGACCATCTGCTTATCATCCATATGGCGGGTTAGAGAGTCACGAGCCATGTGACCCTTCCCACTACATACATAACACTGCCTGCTCCTGTCATGACTGGCTCCACCTCGGGTGCCCCGCACAACCGACTCTGAATCATGCGGTCATCCACCTATGGGTCTGGACCTCTTAGACATCTACGACATCTGCCTACTGCCAGCTGTAGAAGACTTCTCTACGTGACGTCCGGTGGTGGATCTCGCTGCTGGTGACTGCTCAGCAAGAAAACTCTATACTAATAGGGATCTCTCTAACACCCCCACCTGCGTCAGGATGCAAAGGGAAATCATCGAACCCCTGATCTCCCGCCAGAGTCCCTGCTCAAAGGTCTAGGCCTTGAATAATTGGTCCCACACAATATCTGTCGAGTAGTGTGAGAGGTTAGTGAACCTCACTAAGTACTGATCCACAATCATGTTTCCCTACTACAGATTAAGAAGCACCTGTATGCACATTGCGTAAAGAGTCGCTAGAACAAACTCTACCCGAAACAGGCTCTCGAAGTCTGCCCAGAGAAGTGTCACCTCATTGTAAAATTCAAGAATCAAGCTCCACCATCTACCTACTGTTGCCTATAGAAGGCTGGTGGCAAGGATCACCATGAGATCAACTAGTGTCCCAATCAGCCAGAAGACTCTCACTATAGCCTCCAACCAATCCCCAGCTGCCTATGGGTCCATCTTTCCCCTGAACCTGGGTGGCCTCTGGCGCTGGAACTCATGTAATGAGCTCAAGCGACGTGTACTCTCTACTGCTGGAGCTAGTGGAATTGGTGGCCCAATGGGTAATGGTACCACTGGTGCCTCCACTGGTGCCTCTACTGGAATAGGGCCCTACACCGAGGCCTTATTGCTCGGTGGGATTTCAGTGCATACAACTCTTGGAACCCTAGCTGACTGTCTTCGTGGTGGCATCCGGAAAAGAAACAGGTGCGCCACAATCAATAAGTTATACTTGGTGACCTGACTCAAGAGATCACAAAGAAAAACTCTAGGAAACACACACGCAATTAGTGTTTTCATGCACTGAGTCAGAAATCAGAATTCATGGTCCTGGTGTATGGATACGTCGGTCGCCGCACCAATACTGGATTCCCTAAACTGATAACCACAGTCACTACAATTAACACTATTGTTGTTAAAAGAAATATTAGAGTCCTATGTTCTATGGTATAACCTCCATTTGATACCGATTTATCACGACCTGTTCCCCAGGGCCCATGCTGTGACTACCCCAAGCCCGCCTTCCGTAGGCCAAGGGATGGTGACTAGCACCGAAGGCGTATTCTCTAAAATTGGGAAGGCATTGCCTTTATAACCTATAACACACACAACGAAGCACACAACAAGATACAACTCAAGTAAACTGAATATTAAATAGAGTGAGTATAGTAAGTAAAAAGGGGACCAAATACAAGCCCAACTGGAAAGTAAAAGGAAAACTGGAAAGTAAAAGACAACTGATAGGTTAAAATTAGCTCCTGGATCATCCACCACAGATCCTACCTAAAGGGTAGGTACAACTCACGAACTACCATCTCTGCGTTTCACCTCATCTAACATCCACCTTGGAGCTACATCCAGTCCTAGTACCCTTATCCTCAATCAGTGTTGTCCTCTATCTATACCAAACACAATGAAGTGCGGGCATAGCCCGTGTAGGGGTGAGTATAATGATACTCAGTAGGGACCCCGAGACCCTCAAGGTCTCACAAAATCTATAAAGGATAAACCAAAAAGAAAGGAAACAACAGATAACCCTACTTAGGTATATTCCCATACATATACCTAAGTTATCAAGTAAACCCTTCTCAATCATGAGGAAAACACAGAGTCCAACTCCAAAGCCCCAATCTCAACTATTCCACAAAGGAAGAAATACCATGAAGGCGAGTACCACACAGGTATGCCACAGAGAAGAATACCACCAAGGTATTACCATGAAGGAAAGTAACACATAGGTACAAACTCAGCTCACACTAGGTATAACTTAGATACAGTAGTAGAGATGATTAGATGTAATTACTAAATCATCTTATTTTGTTAAGAGGCAGATCCACATAGGATTGTTCAATTCTGACCCACACAAGATCGCTCGGTGCTGACCCACACAGGATCGCTAGATACTAAACCACACTAGATCGCTAGGTGATGATACACACAAGATCACAAGATGTTTACCCACACAGGATTTCTAGGTGCTGACCCACACAGGATCACTAGGTGCTGACCCACACCGGATCGCTAGGTGCTGACCCACACAGGATCGCTAGATGTAGACCCACAGAGGATCGCTAGGTGCTGACCCACATAGGATCACAAGATGATAACCCACACATGATCTCTAGGTGTTGACCCATAAAAGATCTCTAGATGATGACCCACACTGGATTTCTAGGTGATGACCCACAGAGGATTTCTAGGTGCTAACCCACACAGGATCGCTATTCTTTCTTTATGTCACAGCCAGCTACTAGGTTCCCGCACTATGCTCACTTGTCTCTAGGAGGGTCCACTCCACAAGCCACTAGTTAATACTCCAACTGCCGAGAAGTCCCATGAAGTAGTGTCACAAAATACCACCATGTTATAGGGGTCTCAACACAATAGACGGTGCATCAATCAGATGCCTGGTTTGTAAGTTATTAGCCTTTTCATCATGAGGGACCGGTTGGATTCATGCTCGATCCAACCCGACCATTCCCCAAATTTATCAAAAAATCTAGTGGGTTAAACCAAGGGGACTGTATCGCTCCAAGGTTTCCATCACCACTAACGGTTCATCAAATGGACACCCAGTGCCAAAGTTATGGCCCAAGTAAAGTATAGGGTCGTATCTGGTCCGCGTCTGGTCCGACTTGGTCGGACCGACCCAGCCTGGGTTGACCTATCCCACTTGGCAGCCCAGCCCACTGGGTCTGGCCCGACCTATGGGGTGACTTGACCTGTTGGGTCCAATTATGTTTTTTAAATGGAATGTATACAATAATTTATTATAAAAACATTTTATTTTTTAGAAGGGTTTTATTTTCTGGAGACAAAAATTTTTTATGGTCGTTTATCAGTTTTACTTTAAATTAAATTATGAAACTTATGTGTTTTGAATTTTAAAAAATAGATAAAATTTTTTATCCATAAATTAATTTTTTCAATAGTTACCTTTTATTTTTTTATCAAATATGAATAATAACTTTTGAAAATTTTGTTACCATGATAAATGGTAAATTAGGTAATTTAGGTTAAAAAACAATAAAGAATATAAAATGACTCTAACAAATAATTTTTTATTAGATGTATATAATTAGACTCTTAACACATAAATATCTAAATTAAGTTGTTTAATGGACACTTTTCCATGAAAATAAGTTATATAATATTTAAGTCATAGAAAGTCACAAAATGTCACTTTCTTTGTCTTAAATATCCATTACGTGTCCAAATGGGGAAAATGATATATCATGAATGAATATAAATGTAAATTTGTAACATAATAAAAATATTTTAGTGATAAAAATTTATGTTTTAATTTTTGGGAAACTTAGATGAGATAATTATATTTATAGTATTTTCTTTAAAAACAATTTAAAGATGTCACATTCATGTTTATATACTATATATTTTTCAATATAAGATTAACCAATAGTCATATTAGACTATAAATATTATTCTGAAATCTAAAAGATTTATATTCATCAAGATATTTAATTTTTAATTTTTAGGGGACAAATAAGTATATTAAATAATTACACAACATTGACGTAATAATTATTTTATTAATGGAAATATCAAATAAATGTTATTAAAAATATTAAAATAAATACAATTTCAGATAATTAATGGGATCATTTAATTTTATATATGAACTTGAAATCATAGATATATAATAATTTTTTTGTCAAATTTAACTTATTATCTTGATATTTTTAAAAATCCATGTAATGAACATGGTCAAAATTGACAGTAATGATATTTTATCAAAATATTATTTTATTAAATTATTTAAAAATAATAAAACATCTTTAAAAATAGAAAATAATTACAATATTGTATAAAATATTCTAAATTTTTCATTTATAGTCTAATTTACATCACATAGGTAAAAATTACAACTTTTTTAATATTAAAATATTTGTAACCTTAGATAAAATTTAAATAGGTTAACTAAGGGTTAATCAAAATAATAAGGCTTAAAATAATACAAAAAATATTCTAAAATGTATTGGTTGATTATATTACAACCTTATATCATAAAAATATTATAAAAAACGCAATTTTTCAAGCATTTGTATTGAGATTGATTTTATTATAAATTAATATTTTTTGAAATTCCAAAATTACCCCTCACCACAATTATAAAAGGGAATCTCCTCCATCACTTATACACATCACATTAAGCCTTAAATATGAACCATACCCTAAAATATTTCTTTCTATACTTCCTTCGTCTTATTCAAGAGGTTCTGAAATTCTCAAAAGACCAACTCTTGCATCGTTAAGAGGAGATCTAAAGGAAGTTTGCTGAAGAAGAGGTAATCTTCTTTACCAACTCTTTTAAGTTTATTTGTTATTTTAATTCTAATTCATGTGTTATTTACATTATAAAGTAATACAAAATGTATCAACTATATTATGAGATGTTATTATTGTTACGTAACACCATATTCCATCTTTTAACCATCCTATGAAAAACAAAAGCACCGCACGTGCATACGAAAGACTTACCATCTCCACGCCATGGTGTAATCTGTTTTTCATCTCTACATTATTTGTATGGGAATAATTATGGATATATATATATATATATGATATTTATAAATTGATATTTATTCTGGAAAAAATTATATACCATCCACTTCCTTACCCTTTTACCATTAATGGAATGATATCATCGCTCGTACGTACATATGACCTACGGTCTCTATGACACGATGTGATTAATTTTCTATATTCACCATTCAAGAATGATTATATAAATATATATAATGAACAAATATGATATATATTACATTAATATAATTCTAGAAATTATGGAACTATATTCTATGCGTATGAACTAAGACTTACATGACAAAACATGCATAGGAAAATGAAACAGATAACACTTGAAAGAAGAGTAATAATAAATATTATTAACAAAAGGGTGATAAGATGATAAAATTGGATCATATATGGTATAATAAATATAAATACAGTTCTATAATAATTCAATACCATTCTTTCAACCATTATATTTTAGTTTCAGATATGAACTAAGGAAATCAGACCTAAGGTAAGGTTTAAATTCACAAGCTCATTATTAGTCAGGATTATTTATACATAAGTATTTACTGAGGAATATTTAACTCCCATGTCCATGTTTCTTAAAAAAAATCCAATTTTTTTTAATTATTATTCTACATTTTTTATAGGCACTTTTACCAATGTTTTAATTTTTACTAAATGGTCTGAAAGGAATCTTTTATCATTTACCTAACAAGGTACTTTATGACTTTTCTAGTAAAAGTATGAGAGGAATATTTTTTAACTTATAAGGAATGATTTTTTTTATTTCATGATGTATAAATTCATTGAATCTTACCTTATAATCTTGATAGTTTTTTTTTCATATAAAATTTTTTCTTTTAAAATTGTACGGTGTTTTAAAAAATGAAAATGTCTCAAGAAGAAATGATATTTTCCTTAAGAAGTATTTTCAAGTCATCTCTTAAAAATTATTTTACATCTAAGATAAAATTAATTAAATGGTTGTTTTATTTATGTAATGATATTTATGAAACCCATTTCTTTTCCATGTGTTATGTTATGATGAAATGATGTTTATAAAACCCATTTATTTTATGGGGTCTATGAATGAATTGTGTTATTGTGGAACACATATATATGGTTTTCATTATGTGATGGGAATAACCTATATCTCCATCAAATTAATTGGGTAAAGGTTTATATCTCATGAGATATATAGGAATATAACTGGTTAGTAAACTTGGTTCAGTAATACGGGGTTAGAATGAGGAGTGAACTCAGTTTAGTAAAGGACTTTGTCCACTATGATGATCTAGGAAATAATTATTGACTAATAAGTAAATGATTTTATGTTCTTGTGTGTATTACAAAAATTCCATTTCTTATGGTATTATATCATGGAATATTTTCTTTAATTATTTATAAAATTTTATGATTTATTCTGTGACATGATATCAAGATCTTTGGTATGCAGGATATAATTTTCAAATGTTTTGTTTTTGTTCTTTTGTGTTATGATTATGATATGATTCATATCTAACTTTTTTACCCTTACTTAGAATCTGATCTCACCCTTTTCTTATCTCTCTTTTCCATAGGATATGAATAAAGGTATTAAGTAATATTAGTAAGAAAGGGGTGTAGTAAAGAAGAAATACGCGGGGGATGGTGTAGATGTTTTATGATTCACTTGTTTATGTTTCCCAGTTTTCAATGAAACTAAAACTATAAGATTGTGGCATGGTTTTTTTATTTTATGTATTTAATTTTATTCTATTTAGATTTAATATCTATGTATGAAAATTATGGGCTATTATATTAGGGATTATGATTCAAAATTTACCAAAGTGGTAAGGGTGTAATTTAGAGTCTCATCATTATTTGGGATTGTTTATGTTTATGTCTCCATTGGGATAATTATTTGATATTCCTATATTAAACACGATATATATTCTTATATTATAGTTATTAATGAAATTTTAAATTAATAGTATCATTTTATCATTATTTGGTACTTAAAATAATTAAGAAAATGTTTTTTTATGAAAATTTGAATTCATTTCCCTCTTCTTTTAAAAATCCCTTTTATTCTAAAACCATTTTTTTAAAAGTGTTTTAAAAAATGTTTTTAACATTCTCAAAATGATTTATTAAATAGACTTATACCCATGTTTGATGTTTTAAAAAATGTTTTGAAATGAATCTTTATGTCTTTTTCTAATGAATGGCCACTTGGATTTTATCAAATATGTGAAAGGAATATTTTTTTAACATGTAAAACATGAATGGAATTTCATTACATCATGAAAACTAAATGATTTAAATATTATTTTATAATTTTAAAAGGTTATTTTGAAATAAAATTATTTTTAAAATATTTTGGTAACTTTTATTTTTAAAAATCTTATTTTTAAAATGAAATGGTTATTTTCCTCCAAAATATTTTTAATGATATTTTCATGGTTTTTATATTCATAAATGACATCAACCATTTATTATACTTATGATCAACTGGGTCTATGTTGTATTGATATCATTATTATTCTTTCTTTGGATTTTTTATGATTATTTTGATTAATGATGTATAATTTATATTACTCTAGATGGTTTACGATTTTTTTTATTGATTGGGGTAAGTATTAATATTTTGTATATTAGTTTCTAAATATGAATGCTTATTTTGGTAATGTTTCAACCATTTCATATGAGTTATTAATTGAAATTATTATGTGATGGGTGGGGACTAGAATAAAATAGCCCCTCGATGCATCAACTGGTCTCATGAGAAAGATTAGTTGGTCAAATTAAATGGGGTTTTACCCATAATTTTAAAGTATCATGTGAAAGGTGTTGAAAGTATTTTTATGATGTATAAAATTATGCATTTCATCATCATGATATTGGTTATTGATATCCATGTGATTAGTAAATTAGTTAGAATATCTATGGATAAGTTTCAAGATCATGTGGTTATTTATATAGATTTATTTGATCATCCTTTATTCCTATAATATTATGCTCAAGTTATTATTTAAATTTCATATGTTTCTTCTATTTACCATTCCACATTGGTTATGATTATTTATTCCTGATATATTCTGTTGTACATTTTCCCTTACTAATCCTTTGAACTCTCTCCTTTATTATGTTTTATTTTTTTTAAGGTACCAAGAAGTGTTTTGTGATTGATACGTCAGAAAACGCTAAGGATAATAATGGCATTCCCAAATAACATAATTTGTGAATTTTATGTTTTAAAATGAAATTTGAATTTAAAGTATTTATCAATTTTACCAAGACTACTAAACAATTCATACCTTTGGGATGTGATTTCTTGTATCTAGTGCCAATGAAATAAAGTAAACACTAGCTATGGGTTACTGGATTTAGGGTCCCTACAGTTGTATAAGAGAATGTTCAGTAAAAACCATGAGAGCTGTATTAATGAAAACATATATTAAGAAATATAAACCTATGAATTAATTTAAAGTTGTGTCTAAGTATAGAATAATATCTCAAAAGTTTTTTAAGGTAGATATTTTTCAGTTTTCCTATAAATACATCAATTTATGGATACTAAAAATGGATGTGGTTATGACACATATATACCTAGGGATAATAATTGAGAAAAAGGTGAATTAGTATTGACTCATGTGTTACATGGTATATGACAATGGGCCTTACTTTGCACCAGGTTTGATACTCCTGGGGATATGATTTGGTTAATTTACATTCTATTTACAAACCACTATGAAGGATTTGAAAATATTTTTATGACTTAAAAACCATACCAAAGAATCCATGTTTATTATTATGAGATTAACTATACATAAAATTTTCAATTTATATTAAGTCTTTCAATAGTATTAGGATTATAAATTATGTTTCAAAATGTTATTATCTAATCTAGTGTATTACATTGTTTATAAATGGAGACTAGTGGATATAATGGTACCCTATCAATGCACATACCACATATATGGATTTACTTAATGGGAAAGATAATGAAGATGGATCTTGAGCTGTAGCTGAAAATGAAGAAATTAGTAGCATATTGGGGCAGTATACTCAAGTTATGAATAATAACCTTTCCCATATAGAGTATCATATTTATCCATCATATGGTTTATCAATGTTATACTACATTATGTGTTAAAATCCCCTATCATTCAATGAGACTGAAAATCTATTTTTAGCTGAGTAATAGATAATTTCCTTTGAGAAGATATTTCTCACTTTGGGAAGTAATGAATGAGAGAAGGTTATCGGGGAAGTTTATTATCTACCAGTAGATGCATATTAATAGTTGTTATTGATTCAAAACACTAAGGATTAAGAAGTAACACAAAACATGTAATATAAGTATTTGAAAGTACTATTCTTGGAAAATTATTTTCCTTATGAGCAATAATCAGATATGGAGAGACAATTACTGAGTCTAAGAAAAAAGGAATTTGAAAATTTAGATAATCATGAATCCAAATTTAAAAGGTTAGAAAATAATTATATGGAATATTTATATAATCTAAATAGTAATATTGACCATTTCTTTGATGGGATTAATCAAAATCTTCAATGGACACTAGTCTCCTAAACTTTCTCATAATATAAAGGCATAATATCATTTGGTATCAAGACATAGAAAGAATTTTACAGGACTTATGAATTATAATGTAATAAATGTAAGAAGATGATAATAATTCAAAAGAAAGATAAATGGTATAAGGGAAAGAAGGAATTCCCCATGTTATAATTTTGGATAGGACCACCCTAACACTTTCTTTAAGGTAATGGGAGTTTGATAAATTTGTGGAGAGAAAGGCCACCAAGCTTAGAATTTCAAGGGCAATAAATAAGTTTCCAATGTTTAATAATTCAAATATAATAAAATGGGACACTATAAAAATTAATTTCATAATCATCAAGGGAACATACCTCAAAATAAGTAAAGGGATCAAGATTGATATTATGCTTTTAATACAACCAAAGTGGAATGATTAAAGTTCTCGTTTTTGGATTAAATACATATGTTATAAATGTATTTTATTAATGATATTCTCAAAACTTATATGGATTTTACTTCAATGGTTTTATTATAAGGATTTGAAGATACATGTTTAATGGTACTAAGAAAAGTGATTTAGTCAAAATTTGATCTTTTTGAAAAAAACATTATTGAGGGAAGATAACCCTTAATATATGCTCAATGTTGGGATAATAATGTTAATGAGATATTTATTTTATAGTATTAGTGATATTGAAATTTGTTAGAGGTTTGATAGTTTATGTCATCTTTTCTAGAGTTGATTACAATTATTTATTTATAGGATATATTCGACAACCTGAGATTTTATTATTGTAAGTATTTATCTTTTCATTAAGGTTTTATAGTGATCAAGGGATTAAAATAATTTGTTTTTGATATTAAGAGATACATTATTTTTTCTAGGGAATATAATCTTTTTTAGTGATCTTACTTTTATATTTTTTGACATTGAATTTGGTTATACCTATTGTGGATGAGTCTTAAGGTTAATCATTTATGAAATGGATTAATTTGAACAATGGGTTTTATTGGATAACTTGTGTTAACCATTTTGGACTTGGAAAATATATAGAGATATAAGAATGACTTTTCATTATTTTATTGAGCTAATAATCTATTAAATGTTAATTTTGGTGATTCAAGAATAAAAATTCCAACCAGGTATTCATTTCTTTGAGTAATAGATGAATTAGGAATTGATCAAAGCAAAAATAAATGACGAAATTGTGCCTATGAAATAGAAATATATGAAGTATATTTTATTTTGTTCTCAGTATATATGGTAAAATAATTCCTCAACTCTAGGAAAGGGATCTTGAAACCAAAATGTTATCCTAGTACCATCATTTACGATAAATCAAATGGCCCCTTAAATCATCACAAATTTATATATTTTTTGTCATTAATTTTTTTATACTCGTGAGTTGCAACTCACACAAAAATGAAAATAGGCCTAGGGAATCGACCCCGCGACGCATGTACCAATCCCTGCCCTCCCCAACCACTCTACATTCCTGAGGATGGAATCATTAAATTTTATACAGAATTCAATTTCTTGTGATAAATAATCTCTATCAATCTTTATAATTATTTAAACTTTTCTTCCATGTCCATATCTCACCTTCCAAAAATGTTCTCCTGCTTGGAAACCTAGTTACGTATTATTCCAGATACCCTATGTAATTTACTTAAACTATTATCAAGAGTTTCTTTTGTTAACCCTTTTTAAAATGTGGGTTTTCAATTATGGTATTTTCAAATTTCAAACCCTTGATTAATGAGATCATGATTAAATTGTGAGGACACAATTTATTTAAAGGGGGTAGAATGTAACACCCCAAGTTTTGAAAAGAGGAATATCATGTTTGATAGTATATATGAAATGAAACACCAAGATTAGAATAGAATGTAAAACCCTAAGACATTATGATATATTTATTTTTAAATAAACTTAATCTCTTTAATATATTTTAATGAATACAATGTTAGGTTTAAACAAAACATGATACTCTATTAAAATATTATTTTTCAAACATGACTATTATAACCTCACTGTTAAGTTGGCGGGTATAAAAAAGAATAACTAAATTATTAAAATAATATAGTTTCCACATGTATAAAATAAATCTAATTGTTATATATTAATAATAAATAAAATAAGAACCATTTGAAATAAAAATAAATGTTTTTTTTGAAAAACTATATTTTTCTAAAAGGTAGTTTCATCACGATTTACACAAATATTTTCTAAATAATTCATAAAATTTTTAGAATATTTATTTTAGAAAATAAAATTAATTTTTTAAATCAACATTTTAAAATTATATTTGTGTTAATTTTTGAGAATTTTCGGAAAATATTTTTTTTTGATGAATAATAAAAAATACTAATCTTTATTAAAAACAGTCTTTCGTTTAAATTATTTACAAAGGAAAATTATATTTTAAATAGATTTTAAAGTAAAAATATTTCAATTTTATTAAAATTAAACTAATTTATGTCATTGGATTAAATTTCATATTTAATTCTTATATAAAAACATTTTAATGTTTTGAAAATTTTTCTTTGGAAAAACTATTTTTTTGGATGCGTTTGTAGGTTTAATTTTAAATATAAATTTTCAAATCATATGATTTAAATTTGTAAAAATTTATTTCATATTTGAAATAATAATAATTTATATTATCTAATATGTTAAAATTGTTTTTTTACCATAATGAACAGTTAAGACAATAAAAATTAATTACTGCAGTTAAGGTAAAAATGTGTTTACTAGGGGGTTAAAGTAAAAAGATAAAGGTTAAAAAGGACTTAAAAACTTTTAAAAAACAAATTTCATGTCTCTTTTATGTTCTTATAAACTAAAATGTTTTATAATTACCCATTTTGGAGCCCTATGTCCTGAGAAAAACAAGGGTACAGTTTATACTTTTAAAACATTCCATGCATATCCTCTCCCCAACTTATAAAAGGCCACCACCTATCCTCTCCAATTGACACATAAAAGACAATTTATTTTAGAAAATAAGTACCAAAATACCTTAATTAATAATATATAAAAATCCTAGAGTCCATGGTTTGATCATAAATCTAATATAGGAAGGATTTGGGTATAAATAAAAAAGAGTTCTCTGAAGAAGAGGTAAAATGTTTAATGTACGAATTTGTTTTATTTCTTCTTCCAAATCCTTAAAATATTATTTAATTATTATGATATAATAAAACCATTATATAAAATAGAATGATATTTTATTATGTTAATTTAATATCCTATATTCATACCCACTTCCATCAAATGTAAAATGAAACTGTTGATCATGTATATGGCGGACTACCACCTCATCAAATGATGAAATTTTTTTCCATCACTGCCTTACATGGATGGATATAGTGATGGATTTAACATATTTTTATGATATTTATGAAAATATTATACTTGTTTAATTATTATATCACATCTAACACCTTACTATCCATTCCATGAGGGATATCATAACATCGCTCGTGTGTATGACAAACTACTGTCTCACGAAGCGATGTGATTTGTTTTTTCTTACATATCACATGCATTGTATTGAGGTTAAAATTAATGAATATATGTGATATTTATGGTTTATAAATTCTTATTAAAATATAATATAATATTTAAATTCATACCTTCCAATCCATTGAAAAACAATAACATCGCTTGTGTATATGTGCAGACTATCACCTCCACGCAACAATGTGAAATGTTTTTCATTTTATTTTTACTTTGATAGTAATAAGGATGTATTTTATTAATATAAATTATATATATGAAAAAAATTATTTTTTAAATGTTAATTAATATTTATTTTCCCTTTTTCCATCTTTTAGAAAAAAATGGAAATATCGTTCATGCGTACGTATAACCTACCGTCTCCATGAACAGGGTAATGCATTTTCGATTTCTAACTTTTATTGAATACTATAAATAAATATTAAATGATTTTATATGATACTTATGTCATGTTTAACATTATTTATTTTATTTAACAATGATAAATTCACAATTATTTAAATTACTGAACCAAAAAATACATGAAAAACAAAGAAATTATCACCAGAAACAATGATTTTAATAAAGAATTGTTATAAAATAGGCGATAAAGACTATAAGTAAATTATATATGGTATGATATATATGAGTATGGTTATTTAATATATTTATAATTAACCTATATTTATTATACTAGATTATTGGACACATATGAAGGAAGTTGAACTTGACGTAAGGGTTTCTCGTCTTACTTTTATTTCTGTGAGACACATGCCATATTCACCACTTATCCCTTTGTGTGGTGTATATAATGGTCATTTTTATATGTTGTATATTTAATATATTTCCCTTCATGGTATTTAATGTTTAATTTTTTGTTATTCCTTTCATTAGGCTTGTGATTATAAATTTACCAATGTGGTAAGGGCTTATTTTACAATCTCATCATTATTCATGATTTTTTTGTTTAAGTATTACTTGGGTGAATTACTTGATATTTATATCCTAAAATAAATATATTTTTAATATATTATGGTTAATTATTACGTTTTAAATTAATATTACCATTTTAAACTATTTTTTACTTAAAATTATTGAATAAATGTTTTTAAGAATATCTGACTTCATTTCTCTCTTCGGTAAAAAATATATTTTCTTCTAAAACCATGTTTTCTAAATGTGTTTTCAATTTTTTTTAACATTATAAAAATAATTAATTAAATAATTTATTAACCATGTTTTAATTCTTTATTTTTTTGGAATGGAATATTCATATTGTTTCCCAAATAATTTCGTTTGGATTTTATCAAAAATGTGATTTTTTTTTCAATTTGTATGACATGAACATAATTTCCCTTTATCATGAACACTCAGTGTTTTAAAGATTATTTTATAAATTTAAAAAGTTATTTTCAAAATATTTTTGGAACTATTAGATTTAAAAATGTTATTTTCAAAATGAAATCTTATTTTCCTCAAGAATTTTTTTAAGGATATTTTAATGATATTTTTATTCATCAATAGAATCAACCCTTTATTGTATATATGATACATTAGGGATATGTTGTATTAATATATTCCTTATCTTTTTATTTTAATGGTTTATGATCATTTTTACTAAGGATTTATAATTATATTACTATTCACCATATTACTTTGGATGGTTTATATTATGTTTATTGATTGGGGTAAGTATTAAATTTTTGGTTGTTAGTTTTTCAATATGAATGTTTATGTTGATTATGTTTCACCCATTTCGTATGAGGAATGAATTGGAATTATTAAGTGATGGTTGGGCCCAAAATTACATATCCCCTTGATCTATTGACATGTATCATTAGAAAAATATTTGTCCAAATTAAATGTGGTTTTAACTATAGTTTCAAAATTTATTATAAAAGGTCTTGAAAATATTTAATGATTTTTGAAATTATGAATTCCCACATTATGATATCAATTATTGATTTCCATGTGATTATTAAATTAGTTATGATATCTATGGATAATTTTCCAGCTCATGTGATTATTTATATGGAATTATTTGATCATAATTTATTCATTACCTATCATGATCAAGTTATTATTTAAATGGAATGTGTTCTGGTTATTTAACCTTCCATATTGGTTATACATATTTATTCATGATATCTTATATTGTATTCTTACCCTTAAAAGAGCATCTGAGCTCACCCCTTTCTTATGTTTTATTTTACATAGGATACCAGGATTTTTTTTGATTGATAAAAAGAGATAAACTATAGTGAATAATTGAATTATCAAATAAAATACTTTGTGAATATTATTTTTTTAAATGTAATGTGAATTTAATGTTTGTATCCAATTTACCAAGACTACTAAATTATTCAGTAATTTGGGATGTAATTTCTTATATCTTGTGGGAATGTAATAAATTATACAACAACTCTATATTACAAGATTTGGGGTCATTATAGGTGGTATTAGAAAAATTTTAGTAAAAAACATGGGAACTAGATTTTAAAAAACATACATTTGAGAATATAATTCTATGCATTACTTTAAGGATAATGCTAAGTATAGTATAACATCCAAATTTTATTTATGGTATTGATTATGTGGTTTTCCTACAAATAAATCTCTTTCTAGATACTATAAGTGGACATGGTTTAGGAATAGATATACCTAGGGGTAATAAATCTGAAAAAGGTGTATTGTGCTTGACTCGAGTGTTACCTAATACATGACAATGGGCCTTACTGTACAACTAGTTTGACACTACCATGGGATATTATTTGGTCAATTTAAATTTTATTTTCAAACCATTATGAAGGATTTGAAAATATTTTTATGAGTTGAAAACCATATCAAGTAAACCATGTTTGTGATTATGAGATTATCTATGCATAAAATTTTCAATTTATGTTAATTCATTTAAATGTATTTGGATTATAAATTATGTTTCATAATTTCATGATCTAATATAGAGTGTTATATGGTTTAGAAATGGAACCCAGTGGAAATAATGGGAACCATATCAATGAATGTACACCACATAGGGATTTACCTCATGGGAAATAAAATGAAGCTGGAGATGGAGCTATAGTTAGAACTGATGAAATTATAAATATATTGGGGAAACTAACTCAGGATATGAGTAATAACCTTACCTATATAGAGCAGACCATTGATTTAACATGTTTTTTAATAATGTTATACCACTTTATGCATAAAAAACCTCCATTATTAAATGGGAATACAAATCCATTTATAGGAAAGTAATGGATATATTCCTCAAAGAAGATATTTCTCTCTTTGGGAAGTAATTAAAGGGATAAGTTTTTCAGGGAAATTTATCATCTCTCAAGAGATGCAAATAAATTTTTTTCATTGATTCAAAACACAAAGGATGAAAAAGAAATATTAAACATGGAATGGAAGGATTTTAAAGTGCTCATATTGGAAAAGTATTTTACTCATGAGCAATAAGAGGATATGGAGAGATAATTCCCACGTCTATAATAAAAAAGAAGATGAAAATGTATCTATGTATGAATAAAAATTTACAAGGTTAGAAAGGAATTCTATGGACAACATACAAAATCCATATAAAAATATTAACCATTTCTTTGATGAGATTAAGACAATTATTTAAAGGGAACTGGTCTCAAAAACTTTCTCATTATATTAAGACATAATATCATGTGGTATCAATATAGAGAAAGAATTATCCAAGTATTATGACTTTGAAGGTAAGTTAGAGAATAGAAAGACAAAATAGAAAAATATGGATAAAGGGAAGAAGGTAAAGAAGGATTTACCCATGTGATAATTGTCACAAACCAAGCCGGGTCGACCCTGAAATGGTCACCCGAATTGATTCGCGACAAGGCCCGAAGGGCGTTCCCGATCCCCACGGGCTGGCACAAGTGCCTGGGTATCACATGAGATGCCTTGGGAACGATTTACCCGAATTTATCTTATTAAAATAACTAATAAAACCCAAAAAAACAGATCTGAAAAGTTTAATCAAAACTACCAATAATAAATCCAAAAATATAAAATTTACAACTAAACAAATACTAGAAAGAATGCTGACACAACGAGAAGCTAAAACAACACCTCAAACCTCCTTACAAAAAAGAGGAGCAACCTCCTCAAGTCATCGGCACCAACCAGCACAAGAAGACCATCGACAAAACGAACCACCATCACCAAGCACGATGCCTCAACCTGGGATACACAAGATACATAAACTACATGCACCCAAAGGTGCATGTAGGGTGTGAGCCAAGAGCCCAGTTGGATCTCACCGAATAAAAGATTCCATGCCGCTACATCAAAGAGATAATTTAACATGCTTATTCAAAAATATACATTTAGAAAAAAAAACCACTTTTAAGGAAAACATTTACATGCTAAAAGTGAAAACTAACACTTTAAGAAAAACCATTTTTTTTTTCAAACATTATTCTAAAGCGGAAGGGAAAATTTATAAAGATCACTCACGCACACACCCGAGTGGTCCTCCGTATGCCGACGGAAGGCACCATGTCATGAATAGTAGAGCACCATGGGTAAATCCCCTAAGGGTCATCTAACTCGTGTGGGTACCTAGAACCTCGTACCTCGGTGAAAAGTAACCATGACGAATATCCGTTCTCGTGCACGAGCCACTAGTAGGGAGCATACCCATAACCTAGTGGTCCCCAATCATCTCCAATATAGTTTTGTTAGTGTTGTCACGTCAAACATGCTAAGTGAACCATGGTCAAAACCCCTCCGTTCACTAGCGTACTAGTTCCGGTCCTCCCACCTAGATACCCAGGGTTTCCCTTGTGCTCAAACAAGTCCCATATGTTACAAAATACTAATTGTACTTAAAAAATTCTATTTTCACTAATAATCCCCATTTTGGAATAATACGCACACCAAAGTTTTCTTCAAACATCATTTGCAGCACTTAAAATTTCAATAAATCGTTTGCACAATTAAAAAAAACCATTTTCACCATTAAATAAAGTACTAAGAAAAATTATAAAATAATTTTAAGAAGTCAAACATGACTTCGCACACAAAAAAAACTCACCCGCACCCAAAACATAAAACATACAACATGTCAAACCCTTCAAAAATGTATTTTGCATTACTCACGCAACTTAATAAAGCATATACACAGTTTTTGAAACACTTATAAGAAGCGCAACATGACTTTACACCAAAAGCACACTCAAAATCACCTCTTTCAGCCAAACACACACAAAACCCTTTTCACATCATAATTTGAACCACAATCACAACTTTTTAAATTAATTAAACAATTAATAGAATATTTATAAATGGCGCGCTATGGGATTGCACATGTAAAACGCCCAATTTTCACATAAGAATGCCACTTTAAAAATGTAACACATATTTAATGCTATCAAACACTAGTTTCACATATCACATTTAAAAAAAAATAAATCCAATCAAATAGTTCATCAGGCACTCCAAATTTGCACACGAGAGTTCACACAAAAAAAATGAACTTGATTTCACTTAAAACGTCACTTTAATACCAAATGTGCAAAATAACCATATTAAGACATGTTTTCAATTACTCAAACAATTCGAAATTTAATTTCAAAGATGCTCAATAAATCTAACACACCAAAATAATTCATTATCCAATTGAACGCATACCAAACACTTCGAAAATATATTTTTGCGACACCAAAAAAGATCATAAAACATATTTATAAAATAAAATAAACATATTAAATTAATCAAATGATGTAAAGGAATGGAACCACCAACCTCAAAGAATTGGCCGAGCCAATGCTTTCAAACTCACATGACCACCTGTTCAAGTACACGCACTCCCACAAAGGCGCACGCACTAGAAAAAAAAACATCGCCACACCTTAACAACGCATTCGACACCCAAAGTTAGTACGGCGAAGACCAACGCACAAACAATTAAATATGAGAGACTCAATTAAATCATAAGACCCTAATTTGGATGATGCGAAGCAAAACAACGGGTGCATTAACCTTACCCGAAACATTGGAAATAAGGAAAATCAAGTCCATCTGCCTCGCCCTTGGCGGAAGATGCCGTAATATGGTCCAACGTGTCCCAATACTGCGATCGCATACCCTATTTAAGGAAGAACACAACAATCGGGTATTAACCTAACCTTAGGGTTTAAAAAGGATCCTAATTATGTATCGAAATAGAAACAAAACGCCAAATCAATTAAGGAAAAGAGGTCCGAGGAACATACCTTGACGAATCACTGAAGCAACAAAAATAAATCAAAAGAAATCTCAAAGGCTGTGGGAGATCTTGGGAAAGGGGGGTCGCACGCCATCAAGACACGGATGAGGTTGCAAGTGCGCCTGCTCCAGGTTGCGATCAAGAGGAGGTCGCGGTCGAAGGAGCTCCAGCCATGGAGGCGCTAAAGGGGAGCCTGGTCGTGGAGACTTTCGCACCAAAAGAAGTGTACAGGGGGTGGGGTGCGATGCTACAACGAAGGGGGAGTAAAGGGGAGAGTTGGGCATGAGAATAAAATAAAAAAGAAGAATAATAAAAATAAGAGGCGTGGAAAGGGAGAGTGGGCACTTGGGATAAGGGGGGAGAGAGGTGCGTGAGAGGTAGAGTGGGGGAGTTTAAAAAAAACAAAACAAAATAAAAGAGAGGGGGAGGCGTGGAAGAGTGTGGGTGGGAGGGAATAAAAAAAACGGGATGGATGGGGGGAAGCCGCCTGGGCTCTTGGGTAGATTAGGTTTCCGATTTTTTTTTTTTTTTTTTAATTTTCTTATCTTAATAATAATAATAATAATACCAAAAAACATAATAATAATACAAATCATAATAATAAAAATTTTAATAACATAATAATAATAATTATAATCATAATTTTATTCATTTTCTTTTAAATAATGAAAACATTAATAACAACTATATAATAATTATATCTATAACAATTTCAATGATAATAATATTATTAACAATTTTTAATAATAAAAATATTTTTATCAACGCAATAATATCATTATTATTACGATTTAAACATTTAACTTATTTTATTTACATCAATCTTTATTTATTTTAAACATTAAACATCTGTGCGGGCACTTGGGCCGATCGCGCGGTCACCGTCAACCATGTGATGTCCGCGCACCGGTCTGACACCCACCAAAACTATTAAACGATAAAAATTTTAGATCAGCGCTCAACTTGCGCCTTGACAAAGCTAACCGAAGTCAAGAAATAATAAAATAAAATAATAATAAAAAGGGTCGGGGTGTGACAATTCTCCCCACCACAAAACTTTCTGCCCCCAGAAAGTCACCAAACCAACAGTTAACAAAACTCGAGTCCATGCCCAGACAAAACCGAGAAAAACCGTGAATCCCGGGATGACCTTACTCTCCACAGGTCACACCCGACCAATTCAAGTGAAAATTGAAGCCCGAGGTTGGGGGGAAAACACGAGAGGGTTCTCCCCACCACAAGAATTTACTAATATGGAAACCTTGAAACCCGGTCACACCACCCCCGAGGGGGGCCGACATGGGAACTGCCAAACTGAACCCATTTAATTTCTCCACATGGACCGAACGATACTCAGAGACTTAAATAGAAATCTTGCTACAAAACGACCCAACACCCTGAGGATACGTAATTAACTCAACACCTCTCACACCGACCAGAAAGAAAAAAAATCCTCACTGCAACCAGAGACTATGTAATTCTTAGCACGAACACAGAAAGGACCCCGAAACACCGCTCATTAATTTCACAAAACCAAACATTCCCCCCCTAACGAACACAATTGAGACCAAACTCAAAATTAGAATGACCTATTTATTCACGGGTCCAACACCCTTCAAGGAAATCTGAAGGATTTGGAAGCCACATTGAGAACAGATAAGACCACTTAGACTACGGTAGAACAAGTTCATCACACCACAACAACAAGGATGAGCTTACGACGGTGATAAGAACAGAACAAGCAAACTTTGGATATTTCCCTCCCAAATCTGAAAACATTACTCGGACCGAGGTTCCACACACCCTCGGGAACTCCTGACTGTGCGCGAGCTTCACCCCGAGACCTGTGGCTGGGGCCCTGATTGCTGAAGCATCTCCTGCCTCACAAGTCAGGCATTTGCATCTTCTAGTCTCCAACTCCCTCCCAAACATCGCTCCTTTTTGAACTCTCCCCGATGCCGTGAATAGTCGCACGGTAGTAAGACTTCGGATTAATGCGACAAAGCGGCTTAGAATGCCTGAACCAGCTACACTAGTGGCATGCAAGAGAACAGTCCAACAAAATAGGATTTGGTACCGATGAGGATGGTTTCTTGGCGACAGGTTTCATTGGCCCGCACTCCTTGCTAGGTGGGGAACCTTCGTGGAAGTCGACCATCGTTAATCACACCCAAGACTCCAACGACGCTGAAACATCTCATCTTTACTAGTCCAAAATTGAACCCTCAAATAGCTCTAGGGCGGTACGAACCTTAACTATCCTAGGAGTTCCCAACAACCCGAAGACAATCTATCTTTCAGAACAATACAACTACCTCTAATAGACTTCAATTATCACAAAAAGCAAGCAACACGCAAAAGGAACAGAGAACTGAGCATAACTCATTGACAACTGTTGGAGGCTTTCTGGGTGGCATACTCATGACAATACGAGAAACACCATCAAAACTGGCATCAAGCAAAAACTCAATCAAAGCGACAACACAAGCTAAGGACAATAGGCCCATAATCCAAACATATACAACACAAGAAGAAATCACTTTTCCAAAACCATTATTTCTTTACAATTTTAAAAAAAAACAAAACTCACCTATGGTACCTTATTAACCATCACATGTGCGTTTATTCAATCCCACTCACCTCATTGTGAACAAGTCCCCCCCCACGCACTTTCTATACATACCCATGCACGTGTGACCCTCCATAAAGAGTGTTAAGGTTCAAACACTTCTTCTTCTTTTTCCTTACAAAATCTAAACTCATACCAGGTTTTTCCAAACCGATACACCTTCTCTTTAAAAACCCACTTTAGTAATTTCAAAAACAATTTGGAAGAAACACTTTTACATTAAAAAAAACCAATATCACTTTTAACACACACTCAAATCAACTGAGACTAAAACAAAACACAAGCAGTAATAACCCACTGGAATGAGGAACTAGTGCATATGTCTGACCCAGCGACATGGTGGTGAGTCATGCCCCAAGTGAAGCATTACACTAAGAGGACCTTAAACCGGACACTTGGACTCCACATGGGTAACCACCCCATGTGATGTCGTAAAGTGAACCGATTCACCTCCATTTTCATCCCTCAATCCGAAACGACCAAGGACAAATGACTCAAATCCCGGACTAACCCTGGTAACTCAGGTCTCGTCACGAGCGGTGGTGATCAGGCACTGACCCGTAACCTACCTCCTTAGCCCGACAGTCCTAATCTTCAACTGCTGGACATCCCAAATAACAAAAGGGCACTCTGAAAAGTGAGGTCCGCTAAGGGCCAACCTCCTCTGATACCATTTTGTCACAAACCAAGCCGGGTCGACCCTGAAATGGTCACCCGAATTGATTCGCGACAAGGCCCGAAGGGCGTTCCCGATCCCCACGGGCTGGCACAAGTGCCTGGGTATCACATGAGATGCCTTGGGAACGATTTACCCGAATTTATCTTATTAAAATAACTAATAAAACCCAAAAAAACAGATCTGAAAAGTTTAATCAAAACTACCAATAATAAATCCAAAAATATAAAATTTACAACTAAACAAATACTAGAAAGAATGCTGACACAACGAGAAGCTAAAACAACACCTCAAACCTCCTTACAAAAAAGAGGAGCAACCTCCTCAAGTCATCGGCACCAACCAGCACAAGAAGACCATCGACAAAACGAACCACCATCACCAAGCACGATGCCTCAACCTGGGATACACAAGATACATAAACTACATGCACCCAAAGGTGCATGTAGGGTGTGAGCCAAGAGCCCAGTTGGATCTCACCGAATAAAAGATTCCATGCCGCTACATCAAAGAGATAATTTAACATGCTTATTCAAAAATATACATTTAGAAAAAAAAACCACTTTTAAGGAAAACATTTACATGCTAAAAGTGAAAACTAACACTTTAAGAAAAACCATTTTTTTTTTCAAACATTATTCTAAAGCGGAAGGGAAAATTTATAAAGATCACTCACGCACACACCCGAGTGGTCCTCCGTATGCCGACGGAAGGCACCATGTCATGAATAGTAGAGCACCATGGGTAAATCCCCTAAGGGTCATCTAACTCGTGTGGGTACCTAGAACCTCGTACCTCGGTGAAAAGTAACCATGACGAATATCCGTTCTCGTGCACGAGCCACTAGTAGGGAGCATACCCATAACCTAGTGGTCCCCAATCATCTCCAATATAGTTTTGTTAGTGTTGTCACGTCAAACATGCTAAGTGAACCATGGTCAAAACCCCTCCGTTCACTAGCGTACTAGTTCCGGTCCTCCCACCTAGATACCCAGGGTTTCCCTTGTGCTCAAACAAGTCCCATATGTTACAAAATACTAATTGTACTTAAAAAATTCTATTTTCACTAATAATCCCCATTTTGGAATAATACGCACACCAAAGTTTTCTTCAAACATCATTTGCAGCACTTAAAATTTCAATAAATCGTTTGCACAATTAAAAAAAACCATTTTCACCATTAAATAAAGTACTAAGAAAAATTATAAAATAATTTTAAGAAGTCAAACATGACTTCGCACACAAAAAAAACTCACCCGCACCCAAAACATAAAACATACAACATGTCAAACCCTTCAAAAATGTATTTTGCATTACTCACGCAACTTAATAAAGCATATACACAGTTTTTGAAACACTTATAAGAAGCGCAACATGACTTTACACCAAAAGCACACTCAAAATCACCTCTTTCAGCCAAACACACACAAAACCCTTTTCACATCATAATTTGAACCACAATCACAACTTTTTAAATTAATTAAACAATTAATAGAATATTTATAAATGGCGCGCTATGGGATTGCACATGTAAAACGCCCAATTTTCACATAAGAATGCCACTTTAAAAATGTAACACATATTTAATGCTATCAAACACTAGTTTCACATATCACATTTAAAAAAAAATAAATCCAATCAAATAGTTCATCAGGCACTCCAAATTTGCACACGAGAGTTCACACAAAAAAAATGAACTTGATTTCACTTAAAACGTCACTTTAATACCAAATGTGCAAAATAACCATATTAAGACATGTTTTCAATTACTCAAACAATTCGAAATTTAATTTCAAAGATGCTCAATAAATCTAACACACCAAAATAATTCATTATCCAATTGAACGCATACCAAACACTTCGAAAATATATTTTTGCGACACCAAAAAAGATCATAAAACATATTTATAAAATAAAATAAACATATTAAATTAATCAAATGATGTAAAGGAATGGAACCACCAACCTCAAAGAATTGGCCGAGCCAATGCTTTCAAACTCACATGACCACCTGTTCAAGTACACGCACTCCCACAAAGGCGCACGCACTAGAAAAAAAAACATCGCCACACCTTAACAACGCATTCGACACCCAAAGTTAGTACGGCGAAGACCAACGCACAAACAATTAAATATGAGAGACTCAATTAAATCATAAGACCCTAATTTGGATGATGCGAAGCAAAACAACGGGTGCATTAACCTTACCCGAAACATTGGAAATAAGGAAAATCAAGTCCATCTGCCTCGCCCTTGGCGGAAGATGCCGTAATATGGTCCAACGTGTCCCAATACTGCGATCGCATACCCTATTTAAGGAAGAACACAACAATCGGGTATTAACCTAACCTTAGGGTTTAAAAAGGATCCTAATTATGTATCGAAATAGAAACAAAACGCCAAATCAATTAAGGAAAAGAGGTCCGAGGAACATACCTTGACGAATCACTGAAGCAACAAAAATAAATCAAAAGAAATCTCAAAGGCTGTGGGAGATCTTGGGAAAGGGGGG
Source organism: Viscum album (assembly GCA_963277665.1). Classification (NCBI taxonomy): domain Eukaryota; kingdom Viridiplantae; phylum Streptophyta; class Magnoliopsida; order Santalales; family Viscaceae; genus Viscum; species Viscum album. Next base: position 1,208,905,984 of record OY728120.1, read on the forward strand.
TCGCACGCCATCAAGACACGGATGAGGTTGCAAGTGCGCCTGCTCCAGGTTGCGATCAAGAGGAGGTCGCGGTCGAAGGAGCTCCAGCCATGGAGGCGCTAAAGGGGAGCCTGGTCGTGGAGACTTTCGCACCAAAAGAAGTGTACAGGGGGTGGGGTGCGATGCTACAACGAAGGGGGAGTAAAGGGGAGAGTTGGGCATGAGAATAAAATAAAAAAGAAGAATAATAAAAATAAGAGGCGTGGAAAGGGAGAGTGGGCACTTGGGATAAGGGGGGAGAGAGGTGCGTGAGAGGTAGAGTGGGGGAGTTTAAAAAAAACAAAACAAAATAAAAGAGAGGGGGAGGCGTGGAAGAGTGTGGGTGGGAGGGAATAAAAAAAACGGGATGGATGGGGGGAAGCCGCCTGGGCTCTTGGGTAGATTAGGTTTCCGATTTTTTTTTTTTTTTTAATTTTCTTATCTTAATAATAATAATAATAATACCAAAAAACATAATAATAATACAAATCATAATAATAAAAATTTTAATAACATAATAATAATAATTATAATCATAATTTTATTCATTTTCTTTTAAATAATGAAAACATTAATAACAACTATATAATAATTATATCTATAACAATTTCAATGATAATAATATTATTAACAATTTTTAATAATAAAAATATTTTTATCAACGCAATAATATCATTATTATTACGATTTAAACATTTAACTTATTTTATTTACATCAATCTTTATTTATTTTAAACATTAAACATCTGTGCGGGCACTTGGGCCGATCGCGCGGTCACCGTCAACCATGTGATGTCCGCGCACCGGTCTGACACCCACCAAAACTATTAAACGATAAAAATTTTAGATCAGCGCTCAACTTGCGCCTTGACAAAGCTAACCGAAGTCAAGAAATAATAAAATAAAATAATAATAAAAAGGGTCGGGGTGTGACAATAATTGTGGAAAGAAATACCCTAATACTTTCTTGAAGAAAAAGGGATTTTTCTACAAGTGTGAAGATAAAGGACACTATTCTCTTGATTTAAAGGGTATTAAATAAGTTTCTAATTCTTAATAATTGAACTGTAAGGAGATGGGGAACTACACAAATAAAATTCCCAAACATCAAGGGAATATACCTAAGAAAAATCTAAAGGATCAAGGGTAGGATTCTGATATTAATATAGTTGAAGTGGAATGATTAATGTGATTGTATTTGGATGGAAGAAACATTATGTGGAATTATTTTATCAATGATATTATATAAATGTGTAAGGATTTTACTGTAGTAGTTTTACTATAAGGATTTGAAGACATATATTTAATGGTACTAAGAAAAGTGATTTAGTGGAAAGTTGATATTTTTGGAAAACACATGACTAAGGGAAGATAAACCTTAAAGTTTTCTCAATTTTGTGATAATAATGATAATTATATGTTTATGGGATATTATCATTGACCTTGAATTTGGTTATATGTTTAATGGTTTATGTTATTTTTTCTGGATTTTAATGAAAGTATGGATTTATAGAATATTTTTGACAACCAAAGATTTTATTTTTAGAAGCATGCTTGTTTTCATTAAGTTTTTTTGGCGATCAATGTATTCACAAATTTCTAATGTGACATTAAGAGACACATTATTTTGAATAGGTAATATAATTTATATTTAGTGACCTTCCTTATAATTTTTTTGAATTTTAATTTTTGTGAGACATATTTTGGATGATTCATAAGGTTAACTATTTATAAAATTTATTAAGTTGAACTTTGGGGTCCTTGGATAACATGTACTAACCATTTTGGTGTTGCAATATATATATACATATGTAGTAGGAATGTATTTATATTATTTTACTGAGATAACAATATAATAAATTTTAAAATTAGTTCTCCAAACATAAACATTACAATTAGAAATTCATTTTTTGGAGTAATATATTAGGTTTGAATTGATCAGACCATAACCAAATAATGAAATTTTGTGTATGAAATTGAAAGATATTAAGTAATTATATTTTATTATGTTCTCAGTCTTGATGGTAAAGGAATTCCTTATCACTAGGAAAATAACCTTAAATTTTTTTTTATCCTAGTACATTAATTTATGGTGAGTCAAATAACCCCTTAACTCATCACAGATTTATTTCTTTGTGGTAATTAAATATTCTAGATCATTCACTTTCTTTTGATCAATGATCTCTATCACTCTCCATAATTATTATTTTTTCTTCCACTCCTAAATCTCAACTTCCCATCAAAGTTCTACAATTTGGAAACTTGGTTATTTGTTATTAAAAATAATCTCTATAATTACATTTATATCATTTCAAGAGGAAATTTTCTTAAACCTTTTTACAAATTGGGTTTCCAAAAAAGGAAATTTTAAATTAAAAAACCTTGATTATCGAGTTCCATATTAAATTATGCGGACACAATTTATTTATAGGGATAGAATGTAACACCCGCATATTTTAAATGAGGAACATCATATTTGATAACATATATGAAAAAATAAAAATATTATAATGTAACATCCCAAAACATTATGATATATTTATTATTAAATAAATATAATCTCTTTGATATCTTATGATACATATAATGCTAGGTTTAAACGAACCGCAATACTCTATTAAAGTATTATTCTTCAAACATGACCATTACAACCTAGAAAATATGTTGGTGGGTATGAATAGTAATAACTAAATTATTAAAATTGAATTTTTACACATGTATAAAATAAATTCAAATGTTATCTATTTATTATAAAAAAATAAGAACCATTTGAAAGAAAATGAAATGTTTTTCAAAAAACTATATTTTTTATAAAGGTCGGTTCGTTGCGCTTTTCACGCATATTTTAAAATATTGTTTTACCACATTTATAAATTTTATTTGAAAAAATAAATTTAATTTTTTAAAAATACATTTCAAAAATCATCTTATGGTGAATTGTTTATAATTTTTGGAAAATATTATTTTTTTGATGAATAAAGAAATATATTGATTTTTATTGAAAACTACCTATTTGTTTAAATTATTTAAAACATTAAATTATATTTTAAATTGTTTTTAAAAGTAAAATAAGTTCAATTATATTGAAATTTAACTAATTTAGGTTATTGGAATAAATTTCATATGGAATTATGATATAAAAACAATTAAATGTTTTGAAAGTTTTTCTTTGGAAGAACCATTTTTTGACGTGTTTACGAGTTTAATTTTAAATTGATTTTTTCCAATTATGTGAATTGAATTTGAAAAAGTAGATTCCATTTTTATAATTATAATAATTTATATTATATAATAAGTTCAAAATAAATTTTCATCGTAATTAATTGTGAAAAATGTAAAAATTAATTACCATAGTAAAGGTAAAAATGGGTTTATCAAGGGGTTAAACTAAGAAGATGAGGATTAAAAATAACCTAAAACTTTTTCCAATAATAATTTTATGGATGTATTTATACTATATAAACTATATTGTTATATAATCACCCAATTATTTGCCTTTTTCATATGATAAAAACTTGGGTAAACTTTATTCTTTTCAAAGCTTCTATGTTTGTCCTCTCCCCTACATATAAAAGGTCCCCCACTTTCCTCTCCTATTATAACTTAAAAATACCAATTGGTTCATCCAATAACTAAAAAAATAAATTCCTTAATAATATATAAACATAATAAATTCTTTTTTTGTTATCAAGTTAATCTATGAATCCTTTTGGTATAAACCTAAAAGAGTTCTTCGAAGAAGAGGTAAAATTTCTAATGTGCATATTTTATTTATTTATTATTCCATATCCTTAAAATATTATTCAGTCATGATAATATAAAAAAAATAATATATCCCATATGATTAAATTTCATTATGTTAATGAAATAAACCATATCCATATCCACTTATATGAAATTGAAAACGAAACCGTTAATCGACTGTATGATGGACTTCCGCTTCGCGAATTGATGTAATTCATTTTCCATCACAACCTTTAAAGGAAGGATATAATTATGGATTTAACATATTTATATGATATTTATGAAATTATTATAATTAATTAATTATAATATCATAAATAAATTCTTACTTTCCATTCTATGGGGGGTACGATAACATCACTCGTGTGTACGACAGACTACCGCCTCTTGTAGTGATGTAATTTGTTTTTAGATTAAAATTTATATGGAAGGTAGTAAGGTTAAAATTAATTAATATATATGATATTAATTACCTATAAAAACTTATTATAATATAATATAAAATTTAAATTCATACCTTGTAATCCATGGACAAACAATAACGTCGTTCATGCATATATGTGGACTACCGCCTCCACATAATAATGTAAAATGTTTTTCATTTTATTTTTACACGGATAATAATATGGATGTATCTTATTTAAAAAAATTATATATATTAAATAATAATTATTTTATAGAGGTTAATTAATATTTATTTTCCTTTTTCTCCATCTGATGAGAAATAAATGTAAACAATTTTTATGCGTACGTACGACCTACTATCTCTATTAACGGTATAATCCATTTTATATCGCTAATTTTATAGATTAATATAAATACATATATAATTAATTTATATTATATTTATACCATGGTTTAAATTTTTTAGATGATTTATCCATGATCAATGTAAAAGTACTGAAATTACCAAACCAAAACATACCTGAAAATGAATCAATTATCATATGAAACAATGATTTTAACAAATAATTATTATTAAACGGGTGATAAAAGACTATAATAAAAAATATATGGTATGAGATATATGATTATTGTTATTTGATATATATATATATAATAAACATATATTTATTATACAGGAGGTTCAAACACATACGAAGGAATTAAAACTTGAGGTAAGGGTATCTCATCTCATATTTACTTCTATGAGACATACGCCATATTCACCACATAATCCTTTGTGTGGTGTACATACCACCCATTTTTATATGTTATATCACAAACATATTAATTTTAATGTAATTTAACGTTTAATTTGAAGTTATTTATTTCATGGGGATTATGATTCCAAAGTTTCCAAAGTGGTAAGGGTTTATTTTACAATCTCATCATTAATTTGGATTGTTTGTAGTTAAATCTCAATTAAGTGAATTATTTTATATTTTTATATTAAATTCAATATATTTCCTTATTATATGGATATTCATGGAATTTTTAACTAATATGAAAATAAATTTACTCTTTTGTAATTAAAATTATTGATAAAAGTTTTTTAAGAAAATCTTACATTATTTTTCTCTAGGGTCAAAAATCAATTTTTTACAAAACCATGTTTTCTAAAAGTGTTTTAAAATTTTTAACATTATTTTAATGATTTAATAAAGATATTTTTACCAATGTTTTACTTTTTACAATTTTTTTTGAATGTAACCCTCATATGTTTTTCTAAACAATTCCCATTAGGATTTTATCGAAAATGTGAACAGAATCATTATTTTTAACGTATACAACATGGAAAGAATTTAAAGAAATCATAAACATTAAATGTTTTAAATATTATTTTATAATTTTTATGGTTTATTTTCAAATAAAATTATTTTTAATATATTTTTGGAACTTTTATTTTTAAAAAGGTTATTTTCCTCAAGAATATTTTTAAGTATCTTTTCATGGTATTTATATTAATCATTGAAATCAACCCTTTATTGAAATTATAATCCTATGAGGATATATTGAATTTATATCATTATCATTATTTATTTGGTTGGTTAATGATCATTTTTATTGAGTATTTATAATTTTATTTAGATTCACAATAATTATTAGGATGGTTTATTATTATATTTATTGATTTGGGTAAGGAATAACATTTGGAATGTTAGTTTTTTTGATAAAAATCTTTATGTTTATTATGATTCACCCATTTCGAATGAGAAATGAATTGGAATTATTACATGATTGGTGGGGCCCATAATTACATAGCCCCTTGATGTATTGACATGTATTATGATACAAATCAGTTGTCTAAATTAAATGGGGTTTCACCCATAATTTTAAACTATCTTATGAAGGGTCTTGAAAACATGTTTATGATGTTTTGAGTTATGCATTCCCTCATTATGAGATCAGTTATAGATTTACATGTGATTATTTAATTAGTTAGAAAATCTATGGATATGTTTCAAGATCATGTGATTATTTATATGGATTTATTTTATCATCCATTATCACTTCTATATTATGATAAAGTTATTTTTAAATGGAAAGTATTTTAGATATAAATGACTACATATTTATTATGATTATATATTTATGATAGCTTCCACTATACTGCTTACCCTTATTGCGCATATGATCTCACCCCTCTCATTTGTTTTATTTTCCCTAGGATACATGGAAGAGTTTTGTGATTTATATACATGAATATTCTAAGGGTAATAATGAAATTATCAAATAAAATACAATGTATATTTTAAAATTTAAAATATAATATGAATTTCAAGTATATAACTTGTTTACCAAGACTACTAAACTATTTGGTTATTTATAATTGGATTAATTGTATCTATTTCAAATTTAATTATGTATAAATTGTCTCTAGGTTACTAGATATGGGGTTTATATACCATCATCACTCCTTAACAACACCTGAGCAACACACTCACATATTCCCTGTTTATACCATCACTACTCCTTAAAATCACCCAGGCAGAACACTCATATAGAACCCACTTATACCTTCACTACTCCTTAAGATCAGATGGTAGGAAAAATGTATTAATCCCAACATATACCATAATTTATTATTAGAATCACATGGTAATATTCAAGAAAAATCCCAAAGAATTTTCATGGTGCAATACTGTAAATAATATAACTTCACATATTGGTCGTATGATGTTAAACTTCATGAAAACATCTATAGAAAATGATTTAAAACTACAGCCTTACCCTATTTTATGAGAATATTAATACATGAGTGAAGATAAGAATATTACTCACGTGATAAGCAAAATATCCCTCAAGAAAATACCATGACAAAATCCTAACTAAAATATTGAATTTTTGGTTCATTATAAATTATTGAAACAAGATCATCACCAATTTGTTTCCTGAATCATAACTAAAATAATTATGAAATGAAACTAAAAAATTATAAATAATTATAACATATCAATTAAAATACATATAATTATCCATGAATTATGAAATTTTTATATATAAACAATTATCAATATCACTATTATTAAACTAGTACTAAACAAAAATTAATGAGAATAACATATGATGATGAAGAAATAAATCTAATTCATATATTTGAAATAAAATATTATAAATGAATTTAATAAAAATATATAAGTATGAAAAATGTTATTAAATAGGTGATTATGTTTTATTTTTACATATGGTTAGATCATATTCGACTAAGAGGGATAAATGGTAAGGGTTTTTACATCTCAATTTTTCTTTATTGAGACATGATTTGTATTAACCACTTGTTTCCTTTTATAGCGTATATATTGGACATAATTTTTTTTAAAACATTCAGTCAATATTTTTTATTTAAAAATCCATCTCATATTATATATTTTATGGGATTTTGATTCAAAAGATACCAAAATTGTAAGGGAATTTTTTAACTCAACTCCCTTCATTGAGTTATCATGTTTATTCTTGAAATTATTTCTTCTAAATTTGGTTTATTCAAACCTAATATTTTATTTAATGTTACATTTAATTCCACTCTAAGTATAACATCCTTTTAATTCAATGATTTTACTTTTATGAATTTCATTCCCCAAAAGTATATCATTTCTAAAAAAAATTCTCATCATATTTAATGACAATTTCCCCTCCCTATCCATATTTTCTTTTATATCTAATATTATCATATATATTTGGGAACCCAATTTTGTGATAACTATTTTTATTATAACATTTTTCTTTTTATCTTTTAAAATATAAGTTTCATTAACATTTTTTCTATGTGATATTTCAACAATTGTATTTTTAAATATTAAAAAAAATTTCTTCTATGTTTATTTGTTTTATATTACACTTCAAATTTCCTTCAGATAGTATTTAGGTATTTTTTTAAATATCCTCTCTATAATATTACTTTATAAAGTAACAGTTTTAAAAAAAATTCACTTCACCTTTTCAAAAATGACTTTTGAATGTGACCTGTAATGTCATTTGTTACAATAATGATAAAAACATTTTTTTGAAAAACTATTTTTTGTACCATTATCATTTTAACCTTCATATTTAATGGATTTATTTACTTGGAAATTAATTTTCATGAATAATTCTATAAATTTAATTTTAAAATACTCTTTTGGGGTGATTTAATTTTGGGTATCAACTATTTACATTCGTGTGGTCAATTTTGGTGATACCAATTGGAAATGATAAAAAATACATTTTTATTTGTAGGGGTTCTTTATGATCTAATTAATGATTATTTTCAATTGGAACAAAAATTTATTGATGATTTATTGGTTGGGTATGATATTTCCTTCCAATGAATTAGTTATGGTTTTGTATCTCACGAGATGTTGAATTTTTGATTGGGTGTAATTAAAGATATGTTATACTTACAATATTGTGCATGGATGTAATTTTGGTTAAGATATGATTACAAGTTTTTGATCGGTGTCATTGTGGTTTTTATATTCCCCCAAAATTGTCTATGGGTTTAATTGTAGTTAAGTTATTCTCACAATATTTTTTGTTGGTGTAATTGTGGTTAAGTTATTCTCAAAAGTCTACGTGTGGACATAATTGTAACAACCCAGAATCTAGTAACCTAGAGATGGTGTCTACTTTGTAACAATTGAATATATATAGGGGGTCAAATATTAATGGATCAATCAATTTATTAGTCTTTTATAGCCATATATATACATGATACCCATTTTACATTGGGAATAAAATATAAAAAATAGTAGTGGAAAACATTTGTTACCTTTGAACTCATTTAATGATTTATTCTTCATATCACGGGGAAAGGAAAAAAACATGGGTGTTCTAAAATACTTAGCAAGGATTATGTGTAATGATATATATCATTAATAAATAAGGCATAATAAATATGGAAAGATAAATAACTGAACACACATTGAATTTAATCAATAACTTGACCATCATGAATTGATAAGGCATAATTAATATGGAAAGGTAAATATCTAAAAACACATTTCATTTAATAAATATATTAAGAAAAAATGAATCCATGGATAATATCAATACAATAATATAATATATTTAATATTAAATTAATTCTAAATGAATTAAATTCATAATATTTTATGTAATGATATCAGACATTATGATATCTATACCGTGAATACCTTATGCCAAGACAATTTAAAACTATAGGTAAAAATCAATTTAATTTGGTCAAATAACTTATCTCATAAGAACTAAAAATTAATAAAGGGGAAATATATAAATTATCCCCACTTGTTACTTCATTTCTAATACATTCATCATATATTGAAAGATCGATTAAATACGTGAACAATGTGCCTTATCAATAATTGTATGTATTGAATAATGAATAGGAAATATTAATAGTGCCCTAATAAATAAAATAAATTTCATAGTAAAACACCATATGTATAAATGGTTTATGATTTAGAAAATAGTAATATACATTATAAAAATAATATGGATATTTAATATAAATTTATTGTTTAATGATTACAAGAAAGTGAGTGTTTCAAGGGAATGTTAATGACTACAAAATTAATCAAGAATGTGAATGACAATACCTTACCTTGTCAAACTAACCATAAAACACCAAGAGAAATTATATATATTATATCATTACAACATATACCTAGTGGTGTATATGTATAATAAAGGGGTTTTTCATTGATGAGTATAATTACTATTAAAAGATCATTAAAGACATTTTTGAGGAAAATACCCTTTTAACTTAGAAAATCACTTTTAAAAAAAGAAATTTACATAATATTAGGAAAAATATTTTCTTTGAAGAGAATATTTTAAAATTTTAAATTAATTTTTAAAACAATGAGTGGTCTTGATGATGGAAAATGCAATTCATTTCGGGTACGTTAACGCAATGATTCCTTTCACATTTTTGTAAGAAATGTTAATAAGTCCCTCGCTTTGAAAATGATTGGAAAATTACTTTAAAATAGTTTTTTAAAAGTAAAATATGTTTAAATATTTATTAAATAAATCATTGGATAATATTGAAAACATTCTTGAAATAATTTCTAGAAGACAAGGATTTTGAAGAAAAAGGTTTTTCAACCGATGAGAGTAATAAGGTCGGATTTTCTTAAAACCTTTTTCTCAATAATTTTAATTACCAAAGAGGTGAAAATTGTGATATTACTTAAAAATTTCATTAATAACTAGAGGATAATAAAATTAAAGGGTTTTATTGTAAAATTATTATATAATTTCCTTCAATGGCTGTTCAAGAATAAATAATCCCGATTAAAATGAGATTGAAACATAAATGCTTACCATATTAGTAACTTTTGAATCATAAAAACCATGAAAGAAATAAATTCAAATGAAACATTAAACACCATAAATATAAATATGCTCATTACATAATATATCAAAAGGTTAGTCAAAACACCTCATAAAAATAAGTAGGTGAATAATACAAAATACGTCTCAATAGAGTGGAAACTGATACAAAATATCTTACAATGATTATACCATTGAAGCGAGTATAAATAAATGGATTGATAATGTGTATAAAATGCAAATCCATATAAAAAATTTAAATAAAATAATATAAATACATTACACACATAATCTTATAATAAAAAATACAATGGATAAGTAATATAACCAATTGAAAAGAAATTGAGTTATGAAATTCCATACCACTTTGTAACTTTCAGTCGAATCCCCTTTGATGAAATTTTTAAAATTTATACTTAAAATACAAGGAATTATTAACATTTCCTAATATAATACCTCAGATAGGAACTGGATATAATATATAAAATAAATTAGGCACATAACATTAAATATGGATCAATGAAGGGAAATTGAGATGAAGTCCCTTACTTCACGCTTCTCATTAGTTGATCATGATTTAACCACCATTATAGTGGTTTTAAGAATGTTATTAATTTATACCAAAATCATATTCATATTTATAATATCATATATGATCCTTTTATAACATATTAACACCCATTCATTAACAATATTTTATTATTACTATTGTTTAGGGTGTTAATTTTCTTGTCTTCTCATGTGTGTTTTGTTATGGAAGTTTTGGTTATTGTATATAGGATATAATTCCATCACTGATAGAATTATATCAATTTTATAAATATAATATTTAATATTTAAATTCATTTTTAGAGACATTATTTAATTTTGGTCATGGAAAATGAATCACATCACTTTGTAGAGATAGTAGACCCTATGTATGCATGAGAAACAACATCATTCCATTAATGGGTGAAAGGGTTAGGAAATGAATTATATATGAATTATATATAATTAATATCACGTCATATATTACCCATTTATAATATCAAATTTCCTTAAAATTTACTAGTCAACAAACTCACATATTCCCTATTTATACAATCGCTACTCCATAGAATCACTCAAGAAAAACACTAATGTAGGCCCAAATCATACCTTCACTACACCTAAGTAGCACTTTGGAATCACAATGGTGTAAGAAAAAACATACCATTATTTATCATTATCATCACATGAGAATATTCATGCATAATCCTCAAGATTGTTCATTTTTCAATACTTTAACACCACAGAACCACATCTTAGTCGCATGATGTTAGAAATTATGAACAAATCCTTAGTAAAAGATATTAAACTATATACTTACCCTATTTTAGGTTCATTGTATTCCATGTGTGATGAGAACAAGATTCCTCATGTGAAAATCACAACATACCTCAAGAAAATAGCACGACACGATCTCCCCATCCCCTAGATAACTCTTATACATAGCCCCATACCATCCCTTGTTGTCACCCATTCGATGATGTAAGAATCTTTTTCACATGAAGTTAAACTAAATGGTATAGTCTATCCACATGAATTTAAATGTTAATTTTAACTATATGAGTTTTTATCATTTTCTTCCAATAAGGTATGTAGGATTCCTCTTTGAGGTTCCATCCCAACATTATCACATAACTATCTCCCCCTAGAGAGGTAGAAACTCTGAATCTAGATCTCCTTTTTGAAGTATACGAAATCTCCCACCATAAAAATATGAGGTCTCTAATGAACACTAAAATCATCATGTGATTCTAACATGTTTTCATCCCAGTACACAATGGGAATATATGGGAAGCTTCCCCACTGAACTTTATTTCATTGATTGACTAATAAATGATGAGAATATGTGGAATATTAAAATATGAAGAACCTTTACACTTCTTTAAACCTATGACCACTACCGAAGCATCAAAATCCTAAACCCAGGTAAAAATAACTAGGAACCATATGTGATGATCCTAAGAAGCATACATTACAAGCATATGACCTATTTTCCCCACTTTGATGAAGACCCCAAGTTTCTAACTAGTGTAACAAACACTAGATTCCCTAAGTGATGAGCCTATGAAGTGTTATGTGATGAGAATATATTTCCTAGAGTAACATGCACTAGATATCTCACATGAATAATGCGATTCACCTAGTGAGATGAGCATATGATTCCTAAAGTAACAAGCCTTGGATTCTTTATACACTAAAAATAAGTTACATCATAGTGATCATGAGATGCCTTTGGGTTCTCACACAAGTTTACATATATTGCGATGACAAGATTACATTACAGACCCAAATAAGGAATATTTTTTTAGATGAACAGTATGTTTGATGTCATCGTCATATCAAACTACTAGTAGTAGCCCTTCCACGATTGCAAGTCATGTAATTAGCCAGTGCCCACTTAAAGAAGTCCCCAGGAACAATATGGAAGAACATGTCTTAGATATATAATGGAGATATAGAATAGAAGATGAGATCCATGGATAAATCCTTAGAAGGATGAGATAATATACCATCATCCCATTCTAATCTAAGATCCAACATCTTCAACCACAATAGTGATGTCCACCCACCTATAGAGAGTAATAATGTAGGTCATGATGACATTGACCTATACAAGGACACAAATCATTGTGTGAGAGGATTACCTAGTGGAAGAATTGGAAAATAGTTATTAAATGAACTAAATCTTAGTGGTATAGAAAAATGATAAGAAAACTCACCAATACATTCAATAATTTCAAAAGGTCAAATGTATCAAGGAGAAAAATTCCCTTAATTACCAAAATGATGATGTTACAACCTTATAGAAACTCATAAGAATACACGATTAGTCACTTTAAAAGAGAATGTTAGATGATGATGATCATTAAATCTTTTGGGTCTTCTCATTTGTCTCGCGCTGAAGGCTTGGTCCAATCAATAAAGTTTATCTAGTCTTTACCCAACAAAGTGGGGAGTGACATGGATTATCGTGAAATGACTAATGTAGGGCCATGTATATTTCAGCATGAAAATTTTTGTTATAGGAAAATTCTACCAAATTCAAACCATATTTCCATAAACCACCATGTTCATTATACAAGCTCTAAGAATATCCTCCGATATTTAAATTGTACTCCAACAGACCATCTGTTTGAGAATGTCATGTCATGATCAAGATTGACATGATTTCAAGATTTTTCTACAAGGACAACCAAAACTATGAGGATTATATATGGTCTTATTCAGAGATAATAGAAACTAGTAAACAATGTGAATTTACCGTCTTCTTTGAGATATATCATTTCCAACTCGTCTACCTTATTATTCTCTAGGATTAGAATGATGTTTTCCGACTTCATGGTTCGGTATAAAATCACCTAAATGGATTCATTCTCTTTAAGTGTTATCAATAGACTAGGAAAAAAGTATATAATAATTTTTCCCATTTCTATATGGGTAAGGGTAGGTATTGAAACATTCTAGTAGGTCATTTTTTACCATTATTTATTTAAAAGTGAGGCATCTCATAACATATTAAAAAATATTTCTCTTCATACCCGACCATAAAAAATGGTCATTAATTTCCTTGTACATTTTTTGAGTACCTTAGTGGATATCCAATATATAATAGTTATAATAATAAACAAGTTTATCTTAGAAATATGGATGGACTATGATCCTATCATGAAAAAAACACCAAATTGGAATCCTCTATCCGTCCATCAGTGGTCCCTCACTATTGAGGTTCAAATCACTGTAAGACAAATACGGTCTAACTATTGGGCATTTTTACTTGTTCAATAATGTCTACAATCATAGTTAATTGAAAAAAAATAATTATATTCATCACATTCTAAGTGAATATTTCTAATCATCACCGTATGTTTCCCTTAGTCCAAGAATTATCTGACCACTTTATCATATGAGTTTTTACTAAATGAATCACCAATGAATTTCCTTTATTGAGTGTATAAACTATGTTTAAGTAAAATTTTTGAAGATATTCCATTAAAACTTATTTGGATCTAGTTTAATCCCCATTGCAATAATATGTGTTTCATTATTTTGTGATCTAGGAACATAGTACCGACAATTCTATTTTCTTATTTTTAGGATAACATCTTTAAGGGAAAGAATGAACCACATACATCAAGCGGGAATCCAAATACAAGATGATTAAATGAAATTTGAAATTCAAAACCAACATCAAAACCTAGGAGGCTTCGATCCATGAGTCACCGCATCAGCTGGAGTCACGTCACTGCCATTATCCATCATCAAAATGGTATGCTATTGTCAACTCGACATCCACAAACCGTCAGAGCCGATAATCAGAGTAAATAAAACCATTTTTTCCACACAAAAACCAAATCAATCCACAAAAATTCATTAATCCACAACACCACATACCAAATCAAACATCATCAATTAAAAATAAATCAGAGTCTAGATCCCTAATAGCCTCGCAAACTTGCACCAGAATTGAGACAGCATGACAACATCTTTAACATCTTCAAACTCCTCAAACCACACCACCGAACCAACATCACCACCAGTTCCACCACGAAATCACACATCATGAACAAACAAAGATAGATCCAAATCACGCAAACAAAAAAAAAACTAAAAACTGAAACATCACCACAAATCACCGAACACTATCCCACGCCGGAAGAAGCCCCACCACAAGTCAGGAACCGCAACCCATCTCCACCTTGACAGCTGCCATAGAGACCACCACAAACAACCCCTTGATCTCCCAACTAACACCCGAGATAGAAACCCTCAGACATCAATGTGGATCTCGACTTCTAGAACTCACCATGCCGCCAAGGAACCCTAGCCAACAAATGAGACAAAGGGAGTGGAGTGATCCAACAAACAGTGAGGGAAGCCATGACTACCGATCTCACAGAGACCGATGATGCCTATGAAGGAGGAACCCCCTGAGATCATTATGAAGAAGCACCGAGGAGAAGCCGAAGATAGTCTGATGCTAGGGAAGGAGAGGCGGCGACACGGGGGAAAACCCTATTGAGGTGCACCCCTTACGAGCTCATTCTCGTGTTGTACCATGAGTTATTGAGAGTGGATAAGAAGATCGAAATGGAAGACCCTCACCTGAGGGGATAGGATCATAGTGAACATTACACTAAAGAGATAGTGGTATCATGTTTTTATGGTATAGTTTACTTTTACTAGTTAATGATCATAGTTTTGTTAGTTTTTTTCACGTGTCCTAAATTTTTGGGATCTATAAGCTATGATATAATCTAATTGCATGATAACACAACAAAAGCTAAATCTAGAAGAACAAAAAAGGCGATGTATCCACTACTGGGTTCTAGTAAGATAAGTATGGGCGAAAAAGTGATGTGAGTTTTTAGTTCCTTGAAATATTTATGATAACAATCACTCCAATAGAATGTAATAATCTTTCTTATTAATGTATTCATATGATATGTGAGACATATATAGTCTCAAAAAACATTAATATGCTTTAAATCCTATGAATATCTATACTTTTAAGTCAATATTATGTGTTTTCCAAGATATTATGGATTTTTTTATCAAGATTAACCAATATTCATTTTTCTGAAATGGAATTCCCAAAGAAGTGAACTTCATGTATCTAAAATTCAAACTTTCAGAATTTTAAATAAATTTTATGGTCTCATAATGTACACAATAAAACCTCCACATGACTTTCATGGCCATATTTCATATGATAATACACTATGATGTTGTCCACAAAGACCACAATAAATGAATCTGGATATTTTTGAAAGATATAGTTCATCAATTCCATAAATATTATTGGAAAATTAGTGAGACCAAAGACAATAACCATGAATTAATAATGGTAGTAACTACATCTAAAAGTTATTTTAGTAATATCCTCTTTATTGACTCAGAGTTTGTGCTAACCCAATTAGAGATTAATTTTGGTGAAAAAATAGGTTCCTTTCAATTGATCAAATAGATTATCAATTTTAGGAATAAGATCTCGATTCTTAATTTTAACTTGATTCACCGTATAATAATTGATACGAATTCAAATAGTAACGAATTATTTGTTTTCAAATAAACCCAGAGTGTCCCTAGGGGTTGTAATTTGTATTATAAGTACCCCACTTTCCAATTCTTCTAGATAGAACTTCAATCACTATAATTCCATTTGTTCCATTTTGTATAAAAAAATAAAATTGGATTTATTCCTAGGAGTAGGTCAATAAAAAATTTCACTTCCCTTCTGGGTGGCAATCATAAGAAATTTTCTAGAAAGACTCCAACTTATCGATCTACTGTAGTAGGAATAACTCTATATTCAGTTTCATCAATAAACCCCAAGGTAATCATTACCAATTGATATGAGATGGTCTCAACCACTACTACTAATGGTCATTCTCTTCCCACATTAATGTACCATTCCACTTTGAATAATTTAATAACTCTTTAAAGAGAAGTAAAATTCACTCAATGAGGATAAAAGTAAAGGTGAGCCTTGAATTATACTACCAAATTAATTCCTAATATTAAATAGAATATTTACATTTATATGAAAATAAATTCCCACAAAAAGTAAACTAATTCGAAGGGAATGGAACATGTTGGACATTTGAATCCTCAATAGTTCTATTATTTAAGGGGTTTCTTGATGCTCATAATGTGAGGCATCACTTCTATAGACAATGAAAACTATTTTTCTAGCTGAGAATAAATTAAATAATACAAAGTAAAGAAATAAAACAAAACATGAATTAAAGTAGATTCAAGAAGAATGATACCTCAAACTATTAGGAGAACAACTTTATAATGAACCAACCTTAAAATATTACATAATCTCGAATTAAATGGATAATTAACATTGAGGATCTTTTCAAGTTTAGAGTTTTAGAGAATTAGGCTATAAATATTACATTACATCTCAAAAATTACAAAGTAGACACTTCTACCCAGTTTCCATTTTTTTCATAAAATAAAAACTCTTGAAAAAAAGAGTGATGTCTAGTTCAATGTTTTAGACAGCACAACTTTCCTTAATCCCATCCTTGACCCTATTCATCTTTAAGTCATGTGAAAAACATTTCAAAAATTGGGATGAGCATAAAAATCTCATTAAGGGTTATAAAATAAAGAAAGAAAGCATTGGTCCATTGAAACATAAGCACTTTAACGTACCTCATGAAATCACAAGAATTATGAATAAAACATAGAAAACATAATTCATAAAGGTAACTTGTGGCATCCATAACATACTTACGTTGTAGCTTTCACAACTATGTTGGGAGATACATTTGGAATACCCATCACAATATATTCCCTAAATATATTAGGAGAAACATTATTGTTTACCTCCGTCACATTACCCAATGCATTACAGAGCTATCTCGGGCTCACCCGCCCTAGGTTTATCATGGAACCACCCGTATACGTAAACAATTCCCAAGAACCATATCATATTCATAACACATAAAACAAACAAAAAGGAAAGATAAAATTTCCACATTTCAATCACAATATATCATTTAAATATATTGACATAACTGATCCATTATCAAAACCATTTTCAATACAAAAATACGTAAAAGATTATATGGTATTTATTTTCCTTATAAAAACACTACGACTTGTAGAGGAAGCCAAATATCAAATAATACTCACGACAGCAGAAAAGGTCATTGTCACCGCTTACGTTAAAAAGAATCATTCTTTTTGGTAATTTTGTAAAACACCTCGTAGAAAAAGATTCCCTTTTAATGAAATGAAAATTCAAAGGTGTTTATACACTGTATAAAATAAATTCATATATAAAAAAATATGCCTCAATGAAAGGAGATTGAGACGAAGTCCCTTACCTCATGTACGACTTGACCCGTTCATTCTTTAATCTTATGAATAATAAACTAAAGTTAATTTATACCTGATTAAGAACCTTTTTAAAGTTTATTATTATTTTTATATCACTTATTACCATGTTATAAAAATTATTTAATCATTTAAGTTAATAATGGCCATTTTGTCGATATTTGGTACATGAGTCAAAAATGAACTTCTTATAATTACAAGTTGTTCATGTGGTCAAAAGTCCATTATCTCCATAATTATATTCATTATTTAGATATCATATATATCATATATATCCATTATATATATTTATTTATAATATTACATAATATTTGGAGATAATAAGTGAAATGCACCATTCATGGAGACAGTATACCGTATGTATGCAAGAACGCTACTTTCATTTCTATTTAATAATTTTAATAGAATGAAAACTTAATGATAAATAGGTATATTATAATTCCAGTATAATATCATATATAATTTAATTAAATCCATCATTTATACATTCCACATATGGCGTGAATGAATCATATCACTTTGAGGGGGCGGTAGTCCATACTTCCTCAAAGGAAATTACCGCGTTTACCCATTATAGAAACCATAAAGGTATGATATAAATAAATAATATAGAAGTATAGAGACAATATAAATATAATATATATCACATGTAAATACAGTTCCATATTAATGGCCATCATAAGAGGTTGTAGGAGAAGATTGAACAATCATCATTTCGTGAGGCAGTAGTTCGTCGTCCATAGAAACAATACGTTCTTTACCGATTAGACGGAGGTGTGTGTAAGTGAAGTTCGAATAATTCTAATAATAAAACCTAGTATATTTGGGATTATGGTTTTTTTATAAAATAAATTAATAAAAAGTGTTTAGGGGGTAAGATAATTAAAATAAAAGAAAAGAACTTAAGAGAAGACGTTACCTTTAAAACATGTAACTCCCTTTAGTTTGAACCAAAAGGATTTTTTGAAGTGCCTTCTGCCTAAGGTAAGGATTATAGGTGTAAGAGGGGGATCTTGAGAGCTTATTTGGGTAGATTTTGGACGAGAAAAAGGGCTTGAGAGGTGTGAGTAATGGGTTATAGTTGAGGGATTTTTATAAGGGGGAGGAGGGGCTCTTTAAGAAAGTTTGAAAATATTATTTTATTATATAATGATTTTCAGTTTCTAAAGATCCCAAATATAATAAATTTTAAGATAATATGACTCTTGTTCTAAATAAAATCATCCAACAAATATTGGATAGGTTTTGGATATTGTGTTAATTTTTATAATCTTATTTATAAAGATTATTCATTAATGAGGTAAACACTGCATCATTATTGTGTCATAAATAATTTTATTTATTTGATGTATAAAAATTATAAAAAAATACCATGATGTAGGAAATATTTTTATATTTGAAATTAATATTTATAGTCAAAGAAATAACTTATATAACCCCATGTAAGAATTGATTTACTAAAAGATATATGTTTATGTCATTTTTGTCATTACTTTAAATTAATTAATATTAAGTGTCATTATCACTCTTAAGTTGCTCCATGGGGTCCCAAAATCGACCCAAGGATCCCCATGGTTATAAATGTATCAACCAAAAGGATTTTGACACATGTTAGGGTAATTTAATATTATTATAATATTGTTTTTACCTTGAATTACCATATTTACGTATAACTGGTGTAAATAAAAGTCAAAAGTCACTATTCACCAAAAAGTATTTTCATCTTATTGAACCATATTTTACTCACTTATAAAAACTAAGTATGTTGGATTTTTGAAATTCAATTCACAGAAGCGGTAAAATTTCATTTAAATGAAAAATTCGGTTTGTTAACTACTATTGAGTGTTTTCACTATTCATCAAAAATTGAAGTTTTTCAAAAAAATATCAAAAATTCAGACTAAGCTATACTTGATATTCCAAATTAAAAAATGATGTCTATTTTCTCAAATTCAAAACATAGAAGTTGCATTAATTAATTTAAAATTAATTTCCGTTGTCAAAACAAAAAGCGTGTTTTTAAGAAATAATAACTATTAAAAGATTGACACTTGTTTATGTCTAATTTCAAAGTGAAATTACTTCCATTGAACTACATTGGATTAAATGGTAAAAATATAATATAATTACACTTTAAAATCAATTAAAAAGATAATCTAACCATATAAATAAATTACATTAAAAGGCGGTTTTGAATTGAAATACAATATTTTTCACTGTTCATTAAAGATGAATTTTATCAGAAAAATACCAAAAATTTATCCAAATTAAAATTTGATGTTCCTATTCTAAAGAATAATTTTATTTTGTCAAACAGAATATATAAAAGTGATAAAAACTATATTTAAAGAGGATTCTCCATCAAAAGGTGGTAAATCAACCTTTTAATGAATATTATAGTATTTATGCTTAAAAATGGATTTATTCAAATTTTAAGCCTCTAACTTTTATTCCATAAATGTAAATTTTTTTAACAAAATGTATAATCATATTTTAGTTAGTTATGTTCACTCCTACCAATAAAATGACTAGACGTTAAATATCATTTAAAATAATATTATATTATTATTTTTCAGTATAACTCAGTTTTGTGTGCAACATAAGATTTCAAAGAATCTCGTTGTTGTGTATCAGGTATGCCATCGAACATAGCATCCCATTTAAAGTAAAATTAATATTTAATTCACAAATGTTAATAAATATGAAAATATCATATTTCTTTATTTATATGGGATGTTACATCCTTCCTCCCTTTTGGAAGTTGCATCCTCACAATTTTTATTCACTTATCAAATAAGTGGGGGAACTTATACCTCATTGCATTTTCATATTCCCACGTTGCCTCTTCAACCATTTGGTTTTTTCACAAAACCTTCACCTGATGAATTACCTTATTCCACAACACTTTCTCTCTACGGTCAAGAATCTAGACTGGTTGTTCCTCATAAGAGAGATTCTCTTCTAATTGAACTATCTCTGGGCTAAAAACATGAGATGGATCCGGCATATAATTTCTCAACATTGAAACATGAAAAACATTGTGTACCTGGGATAAACTTGGAGGTAAATCCACTCTTTAGGTAATTGATCCAAATTTATCTAGGATTTCATAAGGTCCAATGAAACTCATACTCGACTTTCCATTCTTACCAAAATGCATTACACTTTTCCATGGAGAAACTTTGAGAATGACATGATTAGCTACCTCAAAAGAGAGATCCTTCCTTTAGTAATCCCTTTAACTTTTCTGCCTACTCTGAGCTATTCTAATGTGATTTTGAATCAACTAAACTTTTTTTTCCATCTCTTCTACCAATTGTGGTCCCATCAACTTCCATTCAGCTACTTCATCCTAAAAATCCGAAGTTCGACACCGCTTCCCATATAATGCCTCAAATGGAGCCATCTATACACTGAAATGAAAACAGTTATTATAAGAAAATTCAACCAAATAATGATGTTAGTCCCAAATTCCCTGGTAATCAAGTGAACAAGCACGTAGCATATCCTCCAAGGTCTGAATTGTTCATTCTGACTGCCCATCTGATTGAGGATGAAAAGCTGTAATAAAATTTAATTTAGTATCCAACTACTTATGAAGGCCTTTATAAAATTTAGATGTAAACCTGGGATCACGATCAGATATAATGGAGAGGGAAACTCCATGAAACTTGACTATATCTTTAACATACAACTGATAAACTTGATCTAGAGAGAAAGTATCTCGAATAGGAAGGAAATGAGCAGATTTAGTCAACCGATCAACAATAACCTAGATTTCATTATTACCTCAAGATGTCTTTGGTAAACTAACAACTACGTCCATGGATATATTTTCCCATTTCCACTCTGGCACCGGTAAAGGCTGAAGCACCCCTTTTTGTAACTACTGCTCTAATTTAACCTGCTGACAAGTCAAACAGTTCACAATAAAGTCAGTAATATCTCTTTTCATTCCATCCCACCCGTAATACTCTCAAGGATCTCTATACATATTAGTATTTCTAGGATGATATGAAAATGGAGAACTATGAACTTCACTTAAAAACTAATTCTTCAACTATGAATAATAAGGCACACACAATCTCTTACAAACCTCAAAACACAATCATTATCAATATTAAAATCATGTAAATTACCCTTCTGAACCAACTCTACCTTTTTCTGCAACTCACTGTATTCCTTCTCTGCTTTCTTAATTCTGTCTGATAGAGATGATTTCACTGACACCTGAAATAAAATAGAGGAATTTCCTACACTAACAAATTCTATTCCAAAGTTCATCAAATCAAAAACCAAAGGATCTCATTCCAAACATAGCATGCTTAATGAAGCATTAATTTTTTGACTCAAAGCATCAACCACTTTATTTTATTTTCTTGGTTGTTAATAGATCATGTAATCATAATCCTTGATTAATTCCAACCATATCCTCTGTCTCTTGATTAATTATTTCTGAGGGAATATATAGTTTAAATTTTTTTGGTCAGTATATATTTAAAATTTTACTCCATATAGATGATGCCTCCAAATTTTTAGAGCAAAACAACAATAGATAATTCCAAATTGCATGTAGGGTAATTTAACTCATGAGGTTTCAACTGGCATGAAGCACAATCAATTACCTGATCATTCTCCATTAGGAAAAAACCAATTCCTTTCAACAAAGCATCACTATAGATAAAAAGCTCACCATTTCTTGAAGGCAGTGACAAAACTGGAGCATTCACCAATATTCTTTTCAATTCCTAAAAACAATCATCACATTATTTTTTCCAAATGAACTTAACACCTTTTCAGGTTAACTTAGTCAGTGGGATAGATAACCTTGAAATTTTTTCAAAAAACCTCTAGTAATAACCTGGTAAACCAAAAAAAATATGGATCTCAGTTATATTTGTGGGTCTTGACCATTCTTTAAGAAATTTTGTTTTAGCAGGATCAAAAATTATTCTATTTTTTGAAACAATGTGACCATGGAATGAAATTTGTTGTAACCAACACTCAAAATTTCTCAATTTCCCATATAATTTCATTTATTTTAAGGTTTTCAAGACAAACCTTAAATGACATTCATGTTCCTCTTTACTTTTAGAATAAACCAAAATATCATCAATGAACACAACCACAAACTTATCCAAGAGCTCAGGGAAAATTATATTCATAAGATCCAAGAATACAGTAGGTGCATTAGTTAATCCAAAAGGCATAACCACAAATTCATAATGGCCATATCTAGTAAGATATGCAGTCTTCAGAATGTTTGCTTCCTTTACTTTCAACTGATGGTACCCCATCCTAAAGTCAATCTTTGAAAAATACTGAGCTCCCTGGAGCTGATAAAATAAATCATTGATACGAGGAAAATGATACTTGTCCTTAATAGTGATGTTATTAAATGATCTATAATGAATGCAAAGTCTCATTGAACCATATTTATTTTTAACAAACAAGATAGGAGCACCCCATGGTGATGTGCTAGGTCAAATGAAACCTTTATCTAATAACTCTTGAAATTGATTCTTTAACTCTAAAAGTTAAATTTGAGCTACTTGATAAGGGGGTTTTGAAATTTTCTTAGCATCAGGAACTAAGTCAATAGTAAATTAAACTTCCTGATTAGGTATAATACCAGGAAACTCATCAGAAAAAACATCAAGGTACTAATTTACCATTGGTACATCATTAATCTGAACAGTTC
Organism: Viscum album; assembly: GCA_963277665.1. Lineage (NCBI taxonomy): Eukaryota > Viridiplantae > Streptophyta > Magnoliopsida > Santalales > Viscaceae > Viscum > Viscum album. The sequence continues at coordinate 1,208,930,063 of OY728120.1, forward strand.
CTTTGTTTTCAACAATATGTGCAAGGTAACATTCATTTCAATCTTTTAATAGTTTCCCAACTTCTAGATATGTTATCACAATTAAGGTTTCATTCTTGTAAAAAAAACTGAAAATCATTCTGAAAAGAGACCTATTTAGCTCTTCAGTAAATCTTAGCATGATAAACAGAAATCCAATCCATACCCAAAATAACATCAAACTCTACCAGAGGCAAAAAAAAATAAGGTTTTCTAGTAGATTCTTTCCGCACATAAGGACATGAAGGTTCTTATAATTTCTTTTTTATCAACATTTCCCCCTAGTGTTTTTACAATAAGTTCTAGATTCATACCTTGGGATGGAATTCCCAATTTACTAGAAAAATTCTAAAAAATGAATGAATGTGTAGACCCTGAATCAAACAAAGCATTGGCATAATGTGAATAAACAAACAGTATACCTGATACTACTTCATTCAATGGAACAACATCCGCTGAAGTAGTTGCAAAGGATTTCTCCACCCTTTCTTCTTGTAGTCTGGATACTTTCCCTCATTTCTGTTTTTTTGTACACTCATTTCCATAATGACCCATTTCATTGCACTTAAAACATTTTACTGACTGTAAATTAGATTTTTTCTTACCATTAACCTAATATTTTTCAGTGCAATTATGAGCCTTATATCCCATTTTACCACATCAGTAGCACTTACCAGAATTAAAAAGACATTCCCCAACATGCTTTTTATCACAATTTTACAAATTATAAACTTAGGTTTCTTACCATCAGACTTTTTTGAAGAGTTCTTCCCTTTAATATGCCACCTCGACCTCTTATTCTGTTGTTTTTCAAAGAACACCTGATCATCGGAAAACTCCATTTCTACCTTCTCCACCCATCAAACAAGTTTTTCATAACTTTTGAACTCACGAGAAGCTAAATCCCTTCGATTCTTTGGCTTTAATTCTGAGTAAAAGTGATTGATTTTACTATCAAGATATCATATGAAATTTTTAGAATACCTTACCAGTTAAGTTGATTTTGCTTCATAAGCAGCCACTGATTCATCCTCCTACCTCAATTATATGATTTTTTTACATCCTAAAACGAACCAAATTAGAAAAATATTTCTCAAGAAACATAACTTTGAATTCATCCCAATCAAGAGCATCAATCTCCTCACTATCCTTGATATTTTCACCATCGACCACCACTGATTAGCTTCACCTTAAAAATGGTAAACAACAAGACTAACCTTTTGATGTTATGAACACCCCATGACATCAAAAATCTTTTCCAGTGCTTTAATCCACCCTACTGCTAGCACATGGTCAGATGATCCTTTGAATGATGGGGGATGTTGCCTCATGAAATTCCCCACTACTGACATGTTCCTCTGTGGTTGATCTAGATGATCTTGTGCATAGATACCACCACCATTTATAGCCTGAGTCAATTGTGAAATCATTGCAACAAACTATTTAGTTCTGATTCTAACTATATTAGGTTACTGATTTGGAAGGTTGTATTCCTCCTAATGTCATCCCATCATAGCTACCCTATTTCCTCTATGGAAAACCATTCTGAACACAGAAAAATCTTAGGTGAAGCAACATGGTAATATTAAAATTCAATATCATTTCATTTGACCATAAATTAATTAATGGACATTAATTTAACAATACCCTAACTCTTAAAGTTGTCTAAAACAACCTATGATACCAACTATAAGGACCCATCCCTAAAAAAGATACAAAATATTCAATTAAATAGATAATTAACATTTAGGATATTTTTTAGGTTTACAGTTTTAGAGAATTAGGCCATAACTATTACATTACATCTCAAAAATTACAATGTAGACACTTCTACTCAGTTTCCATTTTTTTCATAAAATAAACACTCTTGAAAAAAAGAGTCATGTCTAGTTCCATGTTTTAGATAAAATGAATTTTCCTTGATCCCATCCTTGACCTTATTCATCTTTAATTCCTGTGAAAAACATTTCAAAACATGGGATGAGCATAAAAAGATCAGTAAGGGTTATAAAATAAAGAAAAAAACATTAGTCCATCAAAACATTTTCCTTTTAACATTCCTCATGAAATCATAAGATTTATGAATAACACATAGAAAACATAAATCATAAAGGTAACTTGTGGCATCTATAACATACTTACATTGTAGCTTTCACAGCTACATAGGGAGTTACATTTTGAATACCCATCACCGTATATTCCCTAAATCTCTTAGGAGAAACATTATCATTTACCTCTGTCACATTAACCAATGCATTGGAGAGCTATATTGTGCTCACCCGCCCTAGGTTTATCACGAAACCACCCGTATACGTAAAAAATTCCCAAGAACCATATCATATTCATAACACATAAAAAAACATAAAAGAAAGATAAAATTTACAAATTTCAATCACAATATATCATTTAAATATATTGACATAAACAATCCATTATCAAAACCATTTCCAATTCCAAAATACTTTAAAGAGTATATGGTATTTATTTTCCTTTTAAAAACACTACAGCTTGTAAAGGAAGTCAAATATCAAATAATACTAGCGGCGATGGAAAAGGTCGTTGTCACCACTTACGTTAAAAAGAAATATCTTTTTTTGTCATTTAGTAAAACACATCATAGAAAAATATTCCCTTTGAATGAAATGAAAATTAAAAAGTGTTTATATACCGTATAAAATACAATCATATATAAAACAAAATATGCCTCAATGAAAGGAGATTGAGACGAAATCCCTTACCTCATGTCCGACTTGACCCGTTTGTTCTTTAATATCCTGAATAATAAACTAAAGTTAATTTATACTTGATTAAGTACCTTTTTCAAGTTTATTATTTCTTTTATATCACTTATTACCATGTTTTAAACATTATGTAATCATTTAAGTTAGGTACTTGGCTCAAAAATGAAATTCTTATAATTACAAGTTGTTCATGTGGTCAAAATTCCATTATCTCCAGAATTATATTCATGATTTAGATATCATATATATATATATATATTTATAATATTACATAAAATTTGGAGATAATAAATGAAATGCACCGTTCATGGAGACGTTAAGCCGTACATACACATAAACACTACTTTTATTTCTATTTATTAATTTTAATGGAATGAAAACTTAATGAAAAATTGGTATATTACAATTATAGTATAATATAATATATAATTTAATTAACTCCATATTTTATACATTCTATGCATGGCATGAACGAGTCATATCACTTTGATGGGGCGGTAGTCTGCACTTCCTCAAATGAAATTAACGCATTTACCCATTATGGAAACCATAATGGTATGATATAAATGAAAAATACAGAAGTATAGAGACAATATAAATATAATATATATCATATTTAAATATATTTCAATCTTAAAGGACACCATAAGAGGTGGTATGAGAATATTGAACAATCATTGTTTCGTGAGGCAGTAGTTTTCCATCCACAGAAACAGTATGTTCTTTCCCCATTAGACGGAGGTGTGTGCAAGTTTAATTCGAATAATTCTCATAAAAACAACCGAGTATATTTAGGAGATTGGTGTTGTTATAAAATAAAGGAATAAAAAGAGATTATGGGGTAATAGAAGTAAAATAAAAGAAAATAACTTAAGAGAAGACGTTACCTTTAAATCGGGTAACTCCCTTTGGTTTGAACCAAAAGGATTTTTTGAAGTGACTTCTGCCTAAGGTAAGGATTCTAGGTGGAATATAGGGATCTTGAGAGATTATTTGGGAAGAGATTGGATGAGATAATGGGATTGAGAGGTCTGAGTAATGGGTTATAGGTGAGGGATTTTTATAAGGGGGATGAGGGGCTCTTTAGAAAAATTTGAAAATATTATTTTATTATATAACGATTTTTAGTTTCTAAAGGTCTAAAACTTAATGAAGTTGAAGATAATATGAATTTTGTTAAAAATAAAATCATCCAATAATAATTTTAAAGGTTTTGTATATTGTTTTAATTTTTATAATCTTATTTATTTAAATTATTCATTAATGAGATAAACACTAGATCATTATTGTGTCATAAATAATTTTATTTATTTGAGGTCTAAAAATTATAAAAAAAATACCATGATGTATGAAATCGTTTTATCTTTAAAATTAATATTTATAGTCTAAGTGATAAATTAAATAACCCCATGTAAGAATTGATTTACTAAAAGATATATGTTTATGACATTTTTGTCATTACTTTAATTTAATTAATATAAAGTGTCATTATCATTCTTAAGTGGCTCCATGGGGTCCCAAAATCAACCCAAGGATAACCATGGTTAGAAATGGATCAAACAAAAGGATTGTGACACATGTTAGGATAATTTAATATTATTATAATATTGATCTTACCTTTAATTACCCTATTTACCTATAACTGGTGTAAATAATAGTCAAAAGTCACTATTCAACAAAAAATATTTTCATCTTATTGAAACTAATTTTACTTACTAATAAAAAACACGTATGTCGGATATTTGAAATTAAATTCACATAAGCAGTAAAATTTCATTTAAATGAAAAATTCGGTTTGTTAACTACTACTGAGTGTTTTCACTATTCATCAAAAATTTATGTTTTCAAATAAATATAAAAAATTCATACTAAGCTATATTTGATTTTACAAATTAAAAAAGGATGTCTATTTTACTAAATTAAAAACATAAAAGTTTCATTAATTAATTTAAAATTATTTACCGTTGTCAAAACAAAAAGCATGTTTTTAAGAAATAATAACTATCAAAAGATTAACACTTGTTTTGGTCCAATTTCAAAGTGAAATTATTTACAGTGACCAAAATTGGATTAAATGGTAAAAATGTAATCTAATTAAAATTTAAAACCAATAAAAAGATATTATAACTATATAAATAAATTATATTAAAAGGAAGTTTTGAATTTAAATATAGTATTTTCACTATTCATTTAAAAATCAATTTTATCATAAAAATACCAAAAATTTATCCAAAGTAAATTTGGATGTTCCTATTCTAAAGAAGAATTTTATTTTATCAAATAACCCATATAAAAGTGATAAAAACTAGATTTACATAGGGTTCACCATCAAAAGGTGGTAAATCGAGATTTTAATGAATATTAGAGTATTTATGATTAAAATTTGATTCATTCACATTTTAAGCCTATAACTTTTATTGGATAAATGTAAAAACATTTAAAAAAATGTATAATCATATTGTAGTTAGTTATATTCATTACCTAAAATAAAATAGCTAGACGTTAACTACCATTTAAAATAATATAATATTATTATTTTTTAGTATGACTCATCATTGTGTGCAACATAAGATTTCAAAGAAACCCATTGTTGTGTATCAGGTTCACCATCGAACATAGAATCTACTTTAAATTAAAATTAATATTTAATTCAAAAATACTAATAAATATGAAAATATCATATTTATTTATTTACCTTCGATATTACAAACTTCCTCATTAGGTATAACCTTCTTATCTCCAAAAAGTTTTTATTCGACCCCCTAACTATTTCCTTCTCCTTTGCTGAGGTGGTTCCTACTGAGGTGTTGGGGTATTTCTAGAATGACCCTAATTCCCCCAATTATAAAGGAATGAAATATTCATGCGATATCATTTTGGATGAACATTAGAATATTGGGACATAGTAAAACCATACCTACTAGTTTAATTCATGGATTTTTTAAAATAACATCAAATATGTCCCTTTAATCCCTAGTTATGATATTACTGAGGTGGTGTGGTGAAATACCTCTTTATGTTCTCTAATGAACCATATTGGAAACAACTCGGTTTTCTACTATGATGCTGAGGAAATGAAACTATTCTAGTGGTTTAGTTATTTGGTTCTCTACTACCCTGTGAGTATCTCTCCTTTCTAACATTATTCCCTATACTAGATTTCTCACAAGTGTGTGGGAGGAAAACAGTTTTCACTCCCCCAAGGTTCCTAGAGATATATTTCCCCCCCACCATACCCTTGTTCACAATGTATATATAATTTTCGATTCATAACATTACCACTCTAGAATGAATATCCATTTTAAGATATTCTTAGAATATTCATTCCTTTAGTGATTCACTATCATCCAATTTTGGTAAAAATTGAGCAAGGTATATAAAAAAATCTTTATACTCCATATCTGGGAGGTTTCCATGCTTTAATTGGAAGAAATAAAATTTTTATGATACATAGAATTTATTCTACTAGACATGGTTGTTAAACACTTCCTCAAATCCACTAAAATTTTGGACTTGATCAATTTTTTTTTGTAATATAGACAAGTCACACCATTACCATTCAATATCCTTAAGAAAATAAACAATGATATTGACTTTTATTTTAGTTGGGTTTATAAAGAAATAAAATATTCTATTTTTCATTCCAATCCATGTTTCCACTTTCTCGACTCTTGAGTCACCTAGAAAGATTAGTGAGTTCTTCCTTTGGAATTCTTGCGAGTGATCCACATAAAGTGGTTAGTTGAGTTGATTTCCTTTGGAAAAATATTGAAATTATTTTACCATTCTCTTGAAAAGATGTTGATTCACTTATGGTTTTGGTGGAATAATTTTATTAGAAATTTCCACTTGTTGGTTTCTAAGTCTCTGAACTGGTGACATTTTCCTATTATTATAACATGTCCATTATCTAATCATGCCTGAATGCTTCGATCACATATCATTTTCTATGTACCAAAACATAAAAAGAAGGATAATACAAGGCCAATGAGTAGTGAATTCTTAGTGAGATGTATTTTCACTAATGAAGGATATGGAAATCTCATAGGCTAAACCCCTGATAATGAGGTGATAAAAATCCTAAAAGTTCTTAATAACACTTTTAGTTCCCCAAATATAATGATAGAATTAATTTTATTGTACAGAGGTTAGCTATACATTTTTATAGTTATAATTCAAGTCCCAACACATCCTATCTCCCCACATACAATCCCAAATGAAAAATTGAACCAAACTGATACCAACTATAACACCTCAACCCCAACCCATTGGCTTGGGAAGGAATGGAGTGTAGCTGACCATATATGAACTTCCCTAGACATGAAAGAATATCAATAAATTCAAATCGATTTACCAAATCATGGGGGATTATTTTTTTCTTATATTAAAAAAATTAAATAAACTAACCAAAAAAGTATAAAATAAACAAGATGCATGAAAATAAACCACCTCAAACCTAGATGAAATAATCAAAGCATAATTAGATTAATAATAGTAGAATAGAAAATAGAAAGTCTATAAAACCCCAAAGACACAAGAGACACTAGGTCACTAATGTTTCACCACAATAGGTCTACTACTAGAAAATCTCTATGCTCTATCTACCATATGACTTGACTGCAGCTTTAGGTTGATCCACTAGAAAAGTGTGAAATATTCCCCTTCCCAAATCATGGTAATTTTTTTCCTATGAAACAAAGTGCATATACATGGGGTGAGTATACAACCGAGTAGTAAATCCACAAGTCTTCCCACACATGCAAGTAAAAAAACTATTTATCTCATAATAGTCACACACACACACACACACACATATATATATATATATAACAAAATAATAAGTGGATTATAGGGATAATAAAGATACAGATACAATAATAATTATAGATAATCCATGCCATGATGGTCTCACATTTCCTGAATACACACCTATTCAACTCACATACCCAATGAAAACCCTAACAAAGAAATCCCACTGAAAATCCCATACTTATGAGTTGTACCCTACCATACCTACCCATGACATCACATGGAAGTGAAATACCTTGAGCCTAAAATTTTCACTATGAACAATTATTACATGAAGATCCCATTTATATAAATAATCATGAACACAAAAATCCCATGATAATGGTTTCATCCAAATTTTAAATCATTTTCTTTTTAAATTATCGATTCAATATGAATTTTTAGAAAATCATATTTTTCTTTGAAAATAGATCATACACTATAATAGACTAGATAGGTTGATTTCATGACATTCCATTCAAAATCAAAAGTATAAGTTTTCCAAAAATGAAATTTTTTGAGTTCTATGTAAAAGAAAAATGATATAGAATCTAACCACCTCAAGTATAATTATATAATAGAAACAAAGATAAATATCTTATTTAGGAAAGGGATCATCTTAAATCACCTAATAAAGTGCGAGCTTTAAGATCCAAAATCAAGAGAGAATAAATGAGGGGTTTTTATAGAGTGTAATCGAGTCAAACTAATGTTAATAAATCCCCAATAATAATCACATGAAGTTACCTATAAAATAGAAATACTTACCCTAAATTTTAATGGATAAATAATCCATTTTAAAACCCCTAAATAATGACTCTACACTATGTACCACAATGTGGTGCATTCACCCAATACATTTGAATGACTGATGTAAACCAACTTTATCTAGAACCATGCCCTGAACCACAAGGTTTTTCAATTTCACAATCCATTTTGGATTGATCCCACATGATACTGAACACACCTAGCCACTATTCCCACTCACTAGGTATTTTGGTTTACCCATTTCCCATAAATGATCCTACTAGGCACTACACCCACCAAAATGATAGATATTAGGGAATAATGACGTCCCCATGGACTAACTTAATTCCATTACTTGAGAACCAAAAAAATTTAGGACAATGACCTTCACCACAGACGGTACCATGGAATGATGATGCTATGTAATCCAAAACACTACAACCCTCAACCGAACACTGCTCTAGTACTTTCCAAACCCAAAACAAAACATTCTATAATGTTAAAATATAAAATAATAAGCACAAACCTCAAACAGGGGGGTGGTGTTACATTCCAATATGAACAATATCATGAAATGACTCTATCCCCATATTATTCTTTTAAAAATCATGTAAAAACACTAAGAGTAGGGTAGAAATGATAAACACCCTTATAAAGTGGTTTTATATCAAGAAAATTCATAGTCTTTACGGTATTAATAAATGGTTAAATGAAAGGTAGTTCTCAAAGGTATAAGGGGTTAAAATTCATCAATTATTTCCTCAATCATCTTAATGTGGTTCCAAATCTTCTAGCTTTAATGAATATTAAAATTAAATATCTAGAAGTCAAGCATAGCCAAATCTCTCAAGAAATAATGTATTAGAAAGAACATGTCAAAATTGTTTATAATACCTCATAGAAATGAGAATTAAAACAATAAAAAATAACTCATGGTATGAATAATAATTTTTTAATTAACATAAACTTTATAAATTCAAAGAATAAAAATGTTTGAGAAATTTCATTTAGATAAATCAACTAATATTCTGAAATCATGGTTTGTATAATCAAAATTATCATGCTTACCTCTAATTACCCATGCATCATCCTAATCATTTAAATTTTTCATAAATGTTATTAAAAATTAGGTATTGTGATATTAATTAGAAAATATTTTAATCATAGATAAAAAATATAGAAATAAATCAGAGTGTGTCAGGAAAATTAATTTATCCAAAGAATTGAAATTGTCAGTGATTTAAAGTTAAAATTAATTTAAAACAATGATCCCATATCCCTTAAAGTTATTCATTTATTTATATATATTTTCATGTTGTTACTTACTCCATCATATTATTATACCTACAAAATAAAAAATAAAAAAGTGACAATACAAGATCTAATCCATTAAAATAAAAAATATATGGGTGATTTATTCCTAAAACAACTATATAAATTAAATAATAAACATAATTCCTAAAAAATAATAAATAAAAAAATAAAAACTTAGGTTTTCTCCCTTAACAACTTTTTTTAAGGTCTTTTAGCTAGGCATGACCTCACCATGTCATGTAACAAAAGATTGGAAAGAAGTTACCAGATCCAGATCAATGATTGATCTCAGTTGATATTACTCTATATAGATATGCCTTCCCCTTTCTATAAAATAATATTCACACTCACTTGAGGTAGTATCTTATATAATTATATGTGTACAAAACAATAATATTTAGTTAATCATGAAAAATTAATTGTTAATTCATGGGCTGACTAAACATTTTATCACACTCTGTTCTCTTTTTTCTCAAAAAATTCTACAATATCTTCAATCCTGTCAACTAACATGATTTTATCCTTTTTCCTTAATTTATTCATTTTACTTATTACTCATATAATCTTATTGTTTTCTTTCATCAAGGTTAAATACATCGTCCAATTATATCCTATTATCCACCATTAAATCCCTATTTACTTAAAAAAATTCTTCATCTCCATATGAAAGTTGAACTTTACTTGCTCACCATCAAATGTAAAAGACATATATATACATTGAATGCTAATTAATGACCTTCCCGTTACTAAAAACGTATTCCAAGAATGTGGGGAGTTTTTTATTTATCAATATCATCCACAAAGTTCACCAGAATGTAAAATTTATCAATTTCAACCAAAACATCCTCAAACGAACCGCATGGATATCTCACCATAATATTTTCCAATTGAATTGAAATATTGGAGGTATTAATATATTACAATTATAATATCTTGAATTTTGAGTATAACATGATGTTAAAACTAAAAACTAAATCACAAAAGGATTTTTAAAACTCATAAGATCCAATATTCACAGGAATTGAAAACCCATTTAGATATTTTTACTACTTTGGTAGACTCCTTGATACCAAAATTAAACATTTTCCCATAAGTGGTATTGTGTACATCTATTAAAGATTCATTTTTTTGAATCTAAATATTTCATGAACTTTATATATGTGGGAATGCTTTATAAATCATATTTAAATGTAATTTTAATATAGAGTTTCATAAAAAATCAATGAAACTTTCATTTTTAAGCCACAGTTTTCTATCGATTCATTATTTTTAGAAATTGTAGTGGTGTTTTATAAAGTTTTAGGGATTCTTATATAAATTCATTCTTGAATTCCTTTTTATTTTACTTCTTATTTTCCTTATATTTCATCTCAATTTTCACTTTCTTCCCATGATATTTTTTATTTGTTTCAGTAGTTTCTTATATGATTATTCTATTAATAAGGGTGATAAACTTAAATTCATCACATGGATTAACCTCTGTTTGACTCAGAAGTAATACTCTAGTACAATAAATGAGCTTGTTTTCAATTTTCCATTATTTGAACTCAATATTTTTTATAGAAAATATTTGATATTTTGAATTTGAATTCAGATCATCAATGGAAGCTCCAATAGTTGTGAGGAATATCAAACAAGTTTTCTCTAATAAATGAATTTGGATTTAGTGTGATGTTATATATTAGTTTTTTATTGAAAACCTAATATAATTTATTAAAACCATTGAAATCATTAGGGATACCTTCCTTGAAAATTACTTTAGAAGTTAAATTCAGTGTAATTTCTATCTTTAGTTATTATAACTTATCTTTTTTGAATGATTGAGGTAATTATATAAATGGTTATTGAAATATAATTATTTTATCTATTATATTTCACTATATAATCTTATTTTGGTTATCTTAATTCTTTATATTTACATTATAAAACATTTATAGACAAATCATGAAACAAATCTAAACTCTTTTTTGGTGGCTTATTCATCAATAGTCTTTCTATTATACCATAAAGAATAATATATCACCTTAAGAAAAACTTCTATAAAAAACTTTCATAATCCACCATGTCTCTTGAATATGATGGTAAAACTTTCTTGACAACTCTTTAAATCTATTCCATATAACATAAATAAAATATGATTTGGATACTTGAAAATTAATAATTTTTAATCAGTGATTCATTATTTTTGATGGGGGAAATAATCATGTTAAGAAATGACATACACATTACCCCATATAGTGAAGGAATATTTTTCAAAACTTTGAATTATTTCTTTATCCTTGTCTTATAGTGAAAAGTTAAACAACATTAGTCATTCTATATAATTAGAAACACTATTTAATACGAACATATGACAGAGGTCAAGGAAACTTCCCATGTGTAAATTCAGATATTCAGGTGGCATCCCTATGAATTTAAGTGAATTGAATATCATTTGAATGATTTATTTATTGATCTCAAAGTGGTTTACTGCAACCAAATTCACTAAAAATTATGGTTTCACCCACAAAATTGATAGTAAACTTTAGAATATGATTATTATTTTCCTTATCTATTTCTCTGGTACAACCTAATCCATCCCCTATTCTTGATCTACATCAAAAATTTTATTTTCTTTATTGGGTTTCTTTAAGATCCTCTTTAAATCGGTATCATAGTAAAAAAATTTCATTTCCTTTACCCAAATTTATAACTCATGCATCAATAATGAAACCTACAAATAATAGAAAAACAAAAAAATTATAAAAAAAGATTAAAAAGTAAAAATATAACGGTGATGATTTTTTATCTTAATCTAGTAAAACTATGCTTCTATTAAGTTCATAGTCCCTAAAAAAAGTGGAAAAATATTTGACACATGATGAGACTCATTAATTCCAACTAATAGTTGAGTTTTGAAAATAAATATACTCTTACCAATAACAAATACAAAAAGGCCTAATATAGCTCAAGTATGAGGTTGAACCCATAAGTATAATGATCATTATTATGAAAAATTTAGTTTAAAAATTGAGATAAAAAATTAAAAAATGAAAACTAAATCTAAAACTAAATAATAGAACTCTAAATGAGATAATATTGAGTTATTATAAATCTATTTTCAGTTTATAATTAACAATTTAATATTCTTAATGAACCAACTTATTGTTATATGAATTAGATTTCAAAAAACCTTTGTCTTAGTTTTTATTCCTTAATTAATAAATACATTTTTTATAGTAAATTGATATAGTTAATTTAAAAATATCATTATCCAAATATTTGTTCAAATATTTCACTTAAAATCATACCATGAACAAGAAGGGATCTAATTACATATTCCCACAGTAAAAATAAATTCATCAATCTATTAAATATTTTTCAGGCTTAAAGAAAAATGAAAAGATTTATGAGAAAATATGGATACATTAACCCAAAAAAATAACTATTAAAGGCTAATGAAATCAACTATTCAATTACCCATCATTAAAAAACATGACCCAAGATGTTTTCCATTAATTCATTTGAGACTCCTCTGACTCAAACTCGTGAGTTTGGTTTCCTAAACATGAATGTTACAAATATGCTTTGATAGAAACTATAAAATCTTGGATATTACCATCCTTAATTACAAAATCAATAATCATTAACGCATCACTTAAATCATAAGGATATTTTTAGGTTTAGATCTTTATAAAATTAATACATATCATAAACTAATAAATCCCATGTATTCATTAACTAATGATTTTTTATTATATAAGATATTACTTAATTAATTATAAGTCTTCAAAATATCCCATGAATTCTTCCACATTTTATATTCTTGTAAACATGTCATGTGTAAAAATTTTCATCATAACCCAAGGAATGGAAACATAAGAAAGTTGTGAGTTCAAATGATCTATAAAGGAAACATATAACTCAAGCTGTAAAAAAAATAAGAATGGTATATATAATATGGTAGGAATAAATAATCTGAATAATTTCATAATCAACTAAAACAAAGATCATTAAATTTCAATGATAATAAATGAAACAAGGATATTAATAATTCTGGTCCCATACTTATGGAATGTATAATTATGATCATCAAAAACATGATTTTAAGGTCTTATATTAGGAAAATATCTTATTATGGGAAGTGGTATACACCAAAACCAAACTTTTTTTTGTCTCATGAGACCTATAGATGCATTGATGGGATATATAATTCAAGGACCCACCCCTCACTTATTCAAGTCCAATGTATTCAACATAAGAGTTAACAAGACTTTATACCCTTCTCTAAGGAACCTATTTCTAAATAAAACATGTATATTAATATAATTAAAGTTATTAAATGTCAATACATGATTAACCCACATTTTTAGTTAATAATCATAAAGAGTATGAATACTTTTCTCCATGTTAATAAAAGGGATAACATGGTCATAACCCATCTAGAGAAAGAAGGCTGGATGGTCAAAAAATACAGTCAACTTTCCAACAATCATCTATATTGTAATATCTACATAAAAAATTCCAATAATTTTCTCCTTGTCAATAGAATAACATTTTTTCTAGGTGAACATCATCCAATATTAATTATGTTAAAATATTATATTAACACCATAGAGAGAAATGAGTATACTGATAAATAAATAATAGAATGACATGATCATAATAGATCCAGATAAAGAAGGTGTATACTTTAAAAATAATGTAACCCTAGTATAACAAAGGAAACAGAGAAATATGGTTACGTAGATAAAAAAACCTTTCAAAAATAATTATTTTAACGATATAAAAAATGAAGGGATCAAGAATCATTTTTTTCGTATCGTGAGTTAAATATCTTAAATGATAATATATATATATATATATATATATTAGACAAAAAATCATGAAACATGAAACCTATTTGGGTATATCCTTTAGAAATTTAATAAAGTAAGTGGAAATAAAACTTAAAAAATATTTTAGAATTTTGTTTAATATTAATGTGAAATAAAAATTCACATGTCACTTTTAAAGCTAACTTTTGAAAAGGTTATGTTAAAGATTTTAAAAACCATTAATCTTAAAAATAACCTCCAATAATGTATAATTTTAAAGACATAATTTTTATCTTAAAGAAATGAGGAGAGGAGGACTAAACATATGAATGTGAAAGGTGAAACCCTTTATGTTATATTCAAAATACTTTTGTTCAAAAGTAAAATTATATGAAGAGTAAGAAAACATTAATTAGTATTAAAACATTTTTTTCTTAATATTATTTGAAAATGTAATATAATAAAATATTAGGGTGGTATAACCTAGGAATGAAAGAGATAAGTTCATGAAGAAGAAATATAACTTAAGGAAATGAGACTTGATTGATCAATATACCTTATGTGAAACAAACTCAATAAGGCACGAAATATTGGAAAAGGGTTTATGTGGTAAAAATATAAAAAATTATGGAATAATATATAATATAATCAAAGAGGTAAAATTTAACGAAATTATATTAAATAAGTTCAAGGGAATGATCATAAATCAATGAAATAAAATTGAGTTACTGAAAACTCTTACGACTAGGGTAACACATGAATAAAAAGACATATGAGGGAATGAACATGATTTATCTTAGTTTATCCCATTAATTTCAAGGAAAAAATTTATAGAAAAATTATTGAATAATAAATCGATATAACACTATATAAAGGAATCATGATGCATAATATGTAACATATCTCATAAAATCAAGATTGAGACCAAAAAAACACATATGGATTGAGTAACACTTTAATCAAAACCCCTTGAAAGATTGAAATTGTAATTAAACTTTAAATAAAATGATTAAAATATAATTCATGATATTATATCTCAAATAGGTTCTATATATAGAACATCAAATAAATTAGGTACATAATACTAATAATGTCTCAAAGAGAGGGATTTGAGATGAAAACCCTTACCTTGGTCCATATTAATTCCCTCCTTGAACTAAACACCTAGGATAATTAAATTAGGTCCATTAAATATATATCCATGATCAATAATTATAAACATAACCATTAATACTCTTCATTTACAATCATTCTATTCATATGAATATTACCTATTTTCAACACCGGGTGTAAGAAATCTTTATCATTTTGAACTAGTACGTAAAAGTGGTTTTGTTATATATTATTTCATATATATGGTACAATAATATATGTTCCAGTATATCATATAAATATATAATATCACATCATAATAGCTTTTGTTAGGATCCATGAGGTTGAAATAGATGATGATAATGTTTAAGTGTTTATTACTGAATTAAGGGTGATTTATTAATTAATGAGTTAAATAATTCTATAACCTTAACAAAAGAAAAAAAATATTATTTACATTTTTAAATCATATTTTACCAGCACTTTTTATTAGTGAAAAAGTAGGAGAAATATTTGGAAAATATTGAAATTTCATGATAGTTAGGTGATCTATGTCGATAAATTATAGGTGAGACATCTAGGTTTGATATTAATACCTAAAAAGTATTTGTAGAAGGTTTATGTGAAATTTTAATCATTAAAAATTTGTGATACCTCATTTACCCATTGTACAATTATAAATCTTGATTAAAAAGTATCCATGGTAATTATTTTACTACTAAAAATATTGTATGAACCTTCTTATCAAATCCTCACATGATGAATCCAAATTTGGGATCCATTTAACCAAATTAAATATTTAAATATGATAAAATTTACTTTTAAATTAAAACAATATATATTGTGAAAAAGTGTTTTAGAAAAATGTATTTTTAATTATCAAGTGTTTTTATCCTTATTTCCTATTAATTCTTAATTTAATTAGTGTTTATATTTTTATGTGTTAAAAAATCATATTAGAGTCGTATTTTAAAGTATATAAATCTAATTTATTTAGATATAAATTATAATAATCTTATAAAATTAATTATAAAAATATATTTTACTTTTATCATGGTATTTTATCTTTTTCGTAAGTAATTTATTTTAAATCAATAAAAATAATATTGAAATAATTACATAATTTAGGCCTAATGATTATAAATATAATTACCATTTTATCAAATAAAATTATCATGGTAGTGGAAAATTAATTTTAACATTTTCACACATAAAACCCATTTTTTTTGAAAAATCCCAAAAATTGATCTTAAGAAAATATTATTATTATTAATACAAAAATTTTGTTCATTTTGTAAAATTAAATTTCTAAAATTTTATAACTTATTATATAAATAAAATCATAAAATATGGTGGATAACAATTCATATCGTAAAATAACATTTTAACATGTTAACTATTATTTATTCTTATTTCTAATAAATTAATAATTAATGTATTGGTAATATTTTATTTATATCATAAATATATTTTATTATTACCTAATCATAATATATTTAATTTATAAAAATGAAACACTAATTTTAGATAAGTATATTTTTGTGTATAAAATGATTTCATTAGTTGTTTTAACTATATTAATTAAATTTCATTCATATTAAAATATCCATTATTTTATTTCTATAAATATTCCATAAATATATTACTCATATAAATGAATTATTATTCATGTCTAGTTTTTTGTGACCATACTTAATATTTTTAATTTTAACAATATATATCGTGGTTTTGTTTAAGTTCAATGTTGAATGTGGTGCAAGTTATCAAACACATTGTCTTATTCAAAGGAAGTCATATATTAAAATATAAGGGTATTAAATTCTCCCACTCTTAAATAAATTTCATCCTTATAATTTTAATAATTACTCATTAAAGAAATTAAGTGAGGGTATTCTTAACACATTCATCAATCAGGGCATAACAACTAATATGAAATCTACCATACTCACTTAGGCTATATGAAGTTACTTAACTTTCCAAAAATAATATTAATAATTCATAAAATCATATACCTATGTATTTATATACCCAAATAATATATTATCTATGACATACTATTCCCAAAACTATATAAATCTCCAAGTCAATAAACCGTAGTGATGTTATATATTTCTCTAAAAAATAAATCTATCTTTCACCCTCAAATTGTATTAATCACTACATTATATTGTCAGAAACTAGTATATATATATATATATCTTAATCCCAAAAATTAGATAAAAGTCACCAAAAATATAATGGATTACCTTTTCTTTGAATCAATAACCAATTCCAAGGCTATCAATAATATTTAAATCACTTTTCTTAAAATAAATCAACCCTTTATTACATCAAAACCAAGAATATTTTAAATATAATATTTATCCATCCCTCAATTAGGTTTTTTCAAATAGTTATCTTAAAAAATATATACTTGAAATAAAATAAAATTTCAAGGTTATCAATACCATTTAATATCGGTTTCCAAACTTTTAAAGCATAATTACTGAAGAATAATCCTTAGATGTTTCACTTAATCCTCAATAACAATTATAATATGCCAAAATGTCATCAATAAATATCACTTTACTAATTAAAATAGATAATATTATCAAGAATTTATTTATATCATGATATCAACAACACTAACTTAGGTAAGACTAGGAAACTAACCTTTTCCAACATAATAGGAATATACTAAAATTCAAAATGATTTATATATGCTTCATTATTCAGTTATAAAGAATAGTGATTTATAGATATATAACATTCTCAGATTCACCTTAGTGATTCTATTTCAACCAAATATTGAAATAAAAATGGTTATGATAATATGAAAAATATGAATATGAAAACATTAATATGAATATGTGTTCCCTTATGACACCTTTATTTTTAACATATGATACTTTTAGATGAACATTTGACTCTCCGTGTTCAATACTTGGTTATCCATGGTCATTCTCCTCTTAGGATTTCTAACCTAAATATATTCAAATATTTCATATTGGTCCATAATAAGAATGTTAATTAACTAAAGAAAATACCTCAAGAGTGTCTAGCTAGAAGTGAATGAAGGCTTCTTGGTAATGAACCAGGTCATGATTGAGTTAATACCCTAAAATCCCTCTTCAATGTTATTACCCCTAGGTACATCTATGCTAGAACCAAATCCTCTTTCTAATATCCATTCATGGATTTAATTACTAGGAAATCCTCATACTCAATATTTTACCAACACTTCGGGATTTTATCATATGCATAGACATATTCTTAGTATTTTTACTAATTTTTTCCATCCTAATACCCAAACAAAATGTTCATTATTACCTTAAAAGAATCATATACTATCTAAAAGGGTTATCTATACCTTTTAAATTATGATCAAATTTAACTTATTGAACCATAAATTATCCATAAAAAATACCAATCTCCAAATTTATCTAAACATTTCCATTGATACCAAATATGATGATGCAGACCCATAATCCCAAATATGGTGCCGTAAACACATATTTACATACTAGATTTGATAATAACTATAAATTCCCAAACATTTATATCCCATATTACACTACTTATATAAAATATTTTATTAAATACATTCCCAGGACCTTTTAGGTTTAGGTGTTTAGAGAATTAGGGCACATAAAAATAATAATAAATCCCATGTATTTCTCAACTAATGGATATTTTTATTATATAAGAGACTAATTATTTTATCAAAATTATTCAAAATATCCAATAAATTCTTCGACACATGAAATATTTATAAACACATTGCACATAATACTTTTATTTATAACCTAAGGAATAGAAATATGAGAAAGTTGTGAGCTCAAATGAGCAGTAAGGTAAACATATAATCAAACATATCAAAACCATAGTCATGTTATATATAACATGGTAGGAATAAATATTCCAAATAATGTAATAATCAACTAAAACTGAGGGAATTATATATCCATGATAATAAATGAAATATGGATATCAATAATATTGATATCATACTAATGTAATGGATAATAAAGGACATCAAAGACATTATTTAATAGTCTTATGATGAGATAATATCCTATTATGGGAATATTTATACACAAAAAACCAATATCTTTTGTCTTATGAGACCCATCAATGCATCTAGGGGCCATATAATTCTGGGCCACAACCGTCAAATGTTAATGTAAAATGCACTCACCATAAGAGTCAACAAGAGTTTTCCTACAATTACATAAGGAACCAATTGCTGAATAAAACATGGTTATACATATAATGAATTATATATAATGTAAATAGATTATAAACATATTTTATTAATCAATAATAGTAAACAATATCAATAATTTCCCTATGTCAATAAAAGGGAAAACTTAGTCCTAACCCATTTGGAGAAAAAATATGATTTTTTAAATAATAAATATTCAAATTTACAATAATAATTTATATTAGGATAACTATATATATATAACTCCAATAATTTTCCCCATGTCAACAGAATAACATTCATTATAGTTGAACATCATCTGATCTAAATTATGTAAAAATATGATGTTCAAACCATATAAATAAATGATAATAAAAATAAGTAAATAATAAAATAACATGATAATAATCCATACATAGAAAGATGGTGGATGGTTTCAAAATATCATAACACTAGTTTAATAAAAGAAACATAGAAATATATTAACATTGATGAAAAATATCCTAAAAAAATAATGATTTAAAAAAATATCAAAAAAAAAAAACAATGGAACAAAAATCAAATTGTTTTATATTATGAGTTAAATCCCCAAAATTATAACATATATATATTAGATAAAAAATAATTAAACATAAACCCCATTAGGATTAATATTTTTCAATGTAAAAAGAGAAGTGGAAATGAAATATTAAAAGATATTTTAGAATTTTTTTTAACATTGATGTAAAATACAAAACTACATGTCAATTTAAAAGGTGATATGATTTTTCTTGAAAATGGTAATTTAAAAAAAAACTATAATAATGGATCCTTGAAAATACATAATGTTTATATTGGATAAATGAGGAGAGGAGTTAAAAACCTATGAAAGTTAAATGATAAATTATTTTTAATATTTTCAAAATACCTTTGTTAAAAAATCACATTGTAAGAAGCGTAACAAAAAATTAATTTGTATTAAAAATAAATTTTACATAATAGGATTATAAAATACCATCTAGTAAAATATTAGGGTAGGATAAACCAAGAATTAAAGAAAAAATTTCATAATTAAACAGTACAAATCATGTAAAAGAGGCTTGAGTTATCAAAATCCTTTATGAGAAACATACTCCGTTAGGCATAAAATGTTTGAAAAATGGGTTTATGGGGTAAAATGTTTAAAAAATGTGAGAATAAAACATAATAAAACTAAATGGGGCATAATTTACCAAATTATATAAAATAAATTTATGTGAGAAATAATAATTCAATTAATGAAAATAGAACCACATACAAATGAAACAAGATGCATAACATGTAACTAGTATCAAAGAATTAGAATTTAGACCTAGAAAACTCTTGTAGTTTGAGTAAAACTTTAATCAAAAACCAATTAAGGAGCGGTTTTATAATTGAACTTATTATAATACGATAAAAAAATAATTCATGATATGATATCTAAAATAAGAATTATATACACAACATAAATAAAATTAGGTTCCTAATACCAATATTGCCTCAAAGAAAGGAATTTGAGATGAAAACCATTACCTTGGTCTTGATTTGTTTTGAAATTGCACAAAAAGTCTTGAATAATTAAATTAATTTCATCAAATACATACCAAATAAAATTATTCATAACTATAACCATTTATAATCATCATCTACAATCTTTCTATACATAAGAATATATCTAATTTTTAACATCGGGTGTAAGAAATATTTATCACTTAGAACTAGTTTCGTAAAAGTTGCGTTGGTATATGTTATTTCCTAAAATTAAATAAATATTTTATAATATAAGGTATTATAATATATTTTTAATGATATTTTGTAAATCTATAATACCATTTCATGGTATCTTTTGTTACGATTCATGTGGTTGAAATCAATGAGGAGCATGTTTTGGTGATTCTTAATGAATTAATGGTGATTAATTAATTAATATGTTAAATATTTATATAACCTTAACAAAAAAAATATTTTAATATTTCTATTATATTCTACTAGTATATTAGTTCTCATAGTCATCCATGATGTGAATGAAAATTATTATTCAAGTAGGTTGTTAAAGCGATTCAAATATGAACCTATCATGATTAATAGGTGATTATGAGGTGGTTTGGCTATAATAAAATCATACCAGAAGAATAATGATATTAATTATTTCTTATTAGTGTTATATATTAAAATTTTAAGGAATTATGAGAATAATTATCAGATATGAAAATATTATATAGTATAAATAATAATTTTTTAAACTTAGTATGCTTGTTTAAGATGGTTAATGTTATAATGATCACTTATTGCTAATATTAGTTATCAAATTATTAATTAATATTTATAGAACTTAAATAATTATTGAAGTAACATATATATTCACTAAACTCATTTATTTAACCATCCTTGAAATTTGGTGATGAAAAAAATGAAATGTCTTGTTCATGGAGACAGTAGTCTGCACATGCGCATGAGAAATGTTTTCAGTTTTATTTATTTAATGGGAGTGGAATAGATGATTATTATAGAATTAGTATAATATAATTTCAATATATTATTTATACTTATGTAATTATATACATATGTTTATAATAGGTTTTTTGGATGTTTTATGGGAAGGATAAATAATAAAAGCAAAAGGGTAAGTAATAATTTTGTTATGAAATTGGATCTTCTCTTGAAGTATCCATTGTAAATAAAATAATAGAGGAAATTTTTTGAAGAAATATTATAAAAAACGTGTTTTTTGGATATATAATGAGTAAATTGGATAGTGTTCAATTGGAATTTTTAACTATAGGTCAGGTTTAAAGTGGAAGAAAGTGAGCTCCTTTTATATGTAAAAAAGAGGGAAAATTTTTTAGAAAAGAATGTTAGGTAGGGGAGAAGAATGTAATGGCATGATATTTAGATGATTTAGGTTTATAAATGGTAGGTGAGACATGTAGGTATTACTTAAATAACTAAATAGGATTTCTATATGGTGTTTATGAACTTTAATTATTAAAAACATGAGACACATCATTTACTCATTTCCCTTATTAATATTGATAAACAATTAAGAATGATAATTATCTTATTAATAAAAATATAATATGACTCTTATTTTAAAATATTAACATGTAAAATATTATTTTCATCCATTCATCCTAATTAAACTTCTAAATATCATAAAATCAACTTTTAAATTAAAACATAATATATATGAATATATATATATATATATAATAATGTCATTTTATATATTAGGTGTTATTTATCCTTATTTCCTATTAATTATTAACTAAATTAATGTTTATATATTTTCTTATGAGTTTAAACATCATATTAGAGTCATATTATAAATTATATTAATCTTATTTATCGAGATGAAATTTATATAACCCTTATAAAATTAATTCTTTGAAGACATCGATTTTAATTTTATTGTGGTAAATAATCTTTATCCTAAGTAATTTATTTTCAATGACTGAAGTTTATATTTAAATTTTCATATAATTTTGAAATATTTATTCTAAATATAATTTTTATTTTATCAAAAAAATTAATATGTGTATGGAAATTAATGTAAACATTTTTTCACATAAAACTCGTATTTTAGAGAAATCCCAAAAATTCCTCTTAAGAAAATATTATGATTATTAATCTAAAAATGAACTTCATTTTTTAGACTAAAATATTTTAAATTTTATAATTTAATATTTATGTATAATTCTAAAATGTTGTAGACAACTTTTCATATTATTTTTTTAAAAAAATGTTAACTATTATTTACTCTTATCTCACATCAATTAGTAATTAATTTATTTTTAATATATTGTTTTTATTATCAATATATTTTCTTATCATATAATCATAATATAAATAATTTATTACATCGAAACACCAATTTTAGAAATGTATATTTTTAAGTATAGAATTATTTTCTTAGTTATTTTAACTATATTAATTGAATTTCATTTATATTAAAATAACCATTATTTTATGTCTATAAATATTTCCAAAAGTGGCCACTCCTACTCATTATCATTAATTATATTGATAGGTTTTAATTGTCTTGGCAAATATTTATATTTTTAACTAAACTTATCATGTTTGTATTAAAGTTTTGTGTTTCATGTGGGGAAAGCTATCAAACACATAAACTTATTTAAAGAAATTCCTCTATTAAAATCTCAAGGTGTAATAGTTATTAAAAGAAAAACAGGATTGATCCATTTTATATATGAGAGAATACCATAAAAGATAAAATAAACCATTTATTATATCCAAATCTCTAGTAGTGATCCCTGAAAATCAAAAGGTATATGCCTTTGCTAATACCCATGTCCTTCTTTTTATATACGTAAATCAACACAAAATATCTAATTATATCTCTCATATATCTTTCCTTATTTTAGTGTCCTAATATATTTAAAATTATCTCTAAATATATAATTTGGATCTATCAAAAATCTCCATAAAATTTATATTCAAGATTCCAAAATGGTGAACATATTAAACATTCCATGTATTCTATAATTATTTATAATCACACAAAAAGGTTCCTCATCCTTCCACAATAAACATATATCTCTTGTCTTTTCTATACTACATACCATTTTCCATGGTGCATCATATATACACTCTCCAATCCAAATTCTTTTATCCAATATTGTACTACCACTTTTTCAACTTCTCTCTTTATAAATCTAGAAATATGATCTTAGATCTCAAAGTATAGTTTTGTTTGTGGTTAAATATGAGTGTGTTCCCTCCCATGAGGCAACCCATAGAAATTTAATTCCATGGATACTTACTATATATTCAAACTACATATTTATGTTCTTGATCTACTTTGGATATTTCTATGAATGATTAGTACTTAGATTTTTCTCCTTTATTTAATTTCACACCACCGTGTCAAGATGAAACATCTCAAGTTGGGCTATAATGCCTTCTAACCCTTCTTAGTTGTGGTGAAATGAAATCATCTAATGATATAATTTCTTTATTAATTATTAAATATCTTCCAAAAATCATTAATTTCCTCTTAATAAAAATCTCCTTTCATAAAACTTTTAAAGAACCAAAAAATTTGGTAGAATTGACTCATTTTTCAATAAAATTATCCATAAAAAAGCATTCATATTTTGATCCATCAGTTTATATTTTTCTTTAATGTGGAAAAAATGTGCTTAAAATATTATGATTTGATGGGTGGACATGAAATTATACATCTCCATAATTTATTGGGTAGTGTATACATCTATTGAGACACTATGTATTGTGCATGGGTACTAAGCCTAACACATTTAGTTATGTTGTTTTGGTAGAGAGCCTCAATTAATGTTCATGATGACATGTATTATATCTGTTACATATTCATATGTTTCCAATGACTAAAATTCTTCAATGACATAATGTCTCGTATTCCATGTTTCTATGTGAAGATTTATGATTCTTCCCTTTATGTATTCCATGTTATAATTGTTGAAACTTATGATTTCCTCACCCCATGTTTATTATATTTAATCCCCATAGTGAGATTTATGGTTCAACCATTTTTCTTTGTATGACCTTCATATATACCATGTAGTTATAGGATTATGTTTATATGGTGGATCATATTGTGGAAATAGGAATAAAGGATTATATAGTTAATGTTTTATTATGAAACTATTATTCTAAATACATTGGACATCTATAGTTTTTTGTTTTTTAGGGATATTTATGTTAAAATGATATAATAATTTATTTATGAGATGTGTGGTATTATATTTGGAGTCATATAAAGGTATAGTTACTATTAGGGAATCAGTTAGTGAACATTATGGGAAATACATGCCAAATAACAAATATTGAGACTTATAAAGTTATACATCTGGATTTTCATGATATTTATTTTTTGTTCATTCTAAGTTAATAATTTATCTAACATGTTCTAATTAATTTAATTATTAACTTACCTAATACTACTTTGTTTTAGTAAATACATAAAATAGAAGGAATCATGTCAAAAACTAATATAATGGGAAATAAAACTATTTCCCATGTATTAATGAGTTATTCAAAGAATAATGTGGTTATCATTAATTCTTAATGGTGGAACTTTGTTCATGATATCATTATTTTTTATTCAAAAAAGGGGAAATTACTAAAAACTACTTTTTTATAAGATATGGGAATTATGAGTTTAGAGTGATTATATTTAGACTCACTAATAATAGGAAAATATTCATGTATCTGGTGAATATAGACTTTAGAGATTACCTCAAAAAATATTTAGTGATATTTATAGTTGATATTATTATATATGAAAAAGTACAGATGTGTATAAGGAACACTTGATCATTTTTAATACCTATTATATTTTAATGAAACACCTAATGGGTGGGTGGGGGGGGGGGGGGTTGAGTTAGGTGTTGTCAAATTCTTTTTACAAAAACCTATTGTTCTTTGATCCTATAAACCCCCTTTGGTTTTGAACCTATGATGCTGGTTAATGGGGAATTTATTCTTTTTATGTTTAACCAAGAATACACATATATTCAATGTAGATAAATTATTAAATATGTAATAAGTGTTTTTATATGGTAGGGGTTCAATTTTACCATACTCTTTGATATAGTCATTTATTATCCCAATCCACATTGTTTCCACTATGAATCTTATTATCAATACAAGTGAAAGTGGGTAGTTTTTTCCCAATAAAATCTCTCATCATATTACACATGTGGGGATATTGAAAATATTACACATATGAACAATGTAACATCCTACTTCACTACTTGTTGATGGAATTACACATTCTAGTCTTACTTCCTTCTAATCTTTAAGAAGATCACAAATGTTTTATTGGGATGCCTATGAACTCTAAAAAACTAATTTTCTTCTTCAAAAACACGAATTATTCTAATTCATAAATATCTTATGAACACATATCATGAAACCAAATATTTGAATATTCAATGCTCATATATCCTTTGTAGAAAATGTTTTATATTTTTATCAACTAAAACCATCAATTATTAATTAAAAAAATAATCTTACCTAGCAAGTGTACAAATAATTCATAACTTATACAAATATTTCCTAGAGATATAAGCACTATAAACACTTGTATGATCCTTTTTTCACTGAGTTCTTCTTTTATTACTTCTCAAACTATACTTTATGTGTGGAAATAATCCATCTCAATATGTTTCTTAAATATACATGTTTTATTCTTCACATGGCTCAATACTGGTACACTATTACTATTACTCAATAAAACATGTAATGGATTCTAATTATACTTCATCAAGAGGTTCTTCTTATATCATCCATCTCAGTTAAAAAACATAGTTGTAGCTCCTTATTCTTTTTACATTTCTTTATTTCTCAATTTTCTAAATCTCACATGTGGATGCATTAAATTATCTTATAAAATATTTTATTTCTATCAAAAAATAACCACAATAAGATAACCTCTTTTGGTTCCCCATGAACATTGGGAGACTTATAAAAAATAACCCTCATTAAATTTATTTTCATGATCTTCAAACTAAAGGGATACAAATTTAATTCCCTTTCTTTCTCATTTGTGAAACTCATAAGAATATTTCAACTCCTTTATCTTCAAAAATATTGGCTTCATCTTCCTAAAAAATCAAGTCAAATCAGATCCATTTAAATATTTCATTAATATTATATAAAATAAATTAAAAGGGGAATCATAGATAATTCAAAACTTTATAAATTCATTTAAAAACCTATATAGATTCTAATTTAATATTTTTTTCACAAATAGTATCTTTACTTCATACTAATATTATCCTACCAGAATAAAAATTATTTAGGCACTAGATTACAAATCGATCATCAAATCAACTTCATTTATATTATTATTGAAAACCCGTTAGGTTTATTTTATTTTATCAATAAGCTTATACTATTGATATTCCCATATTCATATTATTTGATCTTACATGAAATAGTATTGGATCATTGCTAATCCTAGCATCATGATGTTTATAACAAGATTTAAAAACCCTTTGATCATACCTAATGAATCATTTATTCATATATTAAATATTAAATGTATGTATATTATCCAATTTTTTTTCTTATTTGGTATAAAAGAATAAAGTTATATAGTCATTATGAAGTCATACATTGGGATTCATAAGACATTCCCTTTTTATAAGAACAAATTTCATAATACTTTTGACATAGCCAAACTCATTTCATAAATATTTGAAAGTCTTATAGAATCTATGATATCTTATTCTAAAGTCTTATAAAATACTCCAAAGTCTCATGAAATTCTATGAAGTCATATGAAATGACAAAAGTATCATGTGTAGAATTGAATTCATCAGTTTTCTCATAAATTCATACAAAATGAATGAAGTATTTTATTTTTCTATAACATCTTAAACAACCATTGTAGTATTAATCAATTCTTATGAAGTACACGAAATATTAAAATTCATATGAAATCATTTGAAAGTAATACTAAATTTCACTAGTCATATGAATCCTCCAAAGGTTGGATAAAATTTATTTATAAACCTTGAAAGTCATATAATTTATAGACTCAACTAATATTTATTTTTAACTCCAATGGTTTAAATAAATTTATAACATCTTCCAATGGTTCTAGGGATTATTCAAACATCCTAAAACTTAATCCAATGAATTCTCATGATATTTTTAGTATCCTTTAATCTCAATTCACCTTTTATAGTTTCTTTATATATTCTGGATGAATTTTATTTTTCCAAGCATATATATCAATATATACATGTGATATCTCCTCCTTGGACTTCTTAAAACTATTATTGATATTACTCACAACATTGGTTCATTTATTTGAGATGAGGACTATCTATCTAATTATATAATAGAATAGATTCGCATTGAATCTATCTAGATAGATATTAAAGGGAATAAATTTTATTACACATATTTCATGGGCAGTATCTTCAAATTCCTTTTGAAAAATAAGTCACTTTCTCCTTTATATATAAAATGGAATCTTTTATCATACATTGACTCTCATTAATTGAATAAATAATACACCTTTAGATTTACAAATAAAAATGTGACTTCACTCCCCAACTTTGGATTTATTTTCAATTCCAAACTTTCTCAAGAGTCAATAATATTTATCACCCTAATTGAAAATAAATGAAAAGTATGGAAAAATGTTACCCCCCTCTATGGAATTGTAAGGTGGAATTAAGAATGTTATTATCCTCTTTAATTGAGATAACATTGATGCAAGGGACTATTTCTTATCCTCTTATATCTAATCTTCTAATTTTACGATACACATCTTATTCCCATTCGATTCACATTCACTTTAATTTTTTTCCATTAGATCCATGAGACAACGATGGCATCGAATTCTCTTAGAAGTGTTCCATAAATGAAGAAACTGTACATTTACATTAGATAAAAATTTTTATAATAAAAGAGTGTTCAATTTTGGAAATTTTTTTCCCATAATTCTGTGACATGTGATAACTATTTTTAACTTTCATTTCTTAGGGTCTTTCTAATTTTTTTTCTTTCAAATTCTTCCTAAACCTACACTCACTAGAACAGACACATAAAAACATTTTGAGTGGATTTTTTTCTTCCACATTTTGTTAGATAATACCCCATTGATAAACATAATGTATAAGAGTTATAATAGTTATGGGAAAATGAAAATAATATATTAAACATTATATATTTTTGAGGATGTCCATATTTTCACAATAAAAAAATGAATAATTCATTAGGAGATTCTATATTTTGATAGCTCCCAATCAAGTTATTCTCTCCATTATTCATGACCTTAAATTATAAAATTTTTAACACAGATATAGTAGACATGGGAATTATGAGGATTGTCCATTAACTCTTTAATTTTCAAAATAGGGGTGACACAAATTTCTCAACTTATAGGATCCTTTATTTCATGGTTTAAAGTATGTAGAATTCATCATAATCACTCCATTTTTTATTTTCTAAAAATTTTCACCTCTGGGTAGCATCGAATTATCCCTTTTTTAACTTTATTCTTAGTTGAATTATCCTTTTTTCTCTAAAAAACCGATCACTATTATTATTGTCATTTTTTACTTATAACACACATAGATTTTATAATATTTTCTTTCACTAAATTAATACTATTTGTGATATCTTGTTCCAAAAAAAAACAAAAATAATAGAAGTCATGATATATTAGCTGAATATTATTAATAAAGTTATAATAATTATAAAATATATAGAAAACAATAAGATATTACTCAATAAAAATCACTTATATTTAGAGGATAAATAATTACTATGATTTATTATTAAAGATTTTTTCTCAAATAACTACTTATAAAATTGTTTTATATTTATCCTAATAAATAAAATTAATAATTGTTTATATTATATATGAACTAATATATTAAAAAATTTTAAATTAGAAATAAATATGATATCATATTAAGAACACATTAAAATTTCATTTTAAAAAAATATTTTTTTTAAAAACTAAATTTATAAATTTTAGAATTTGATTTTTATAAAATGAAGTTAATTTTTGAATTCCGTGTTACAATATTATCTTAGTATAGACATTTTTATATATATTTTTCTGAAATATTTGATTTATAGGTGAATATTGGAAAATTATTTTTTACCAAAACTATAACTTTTAGGAATTTGTTATTATATATGTAAGATTTAAAATTTTATAAAACCCTTAAATTTATAATATATTAATTATATGAGTAAATATGTATTTTTAAAAATAGTATTTTGATTTTAAGAAACCAATGTTTGATATTATAAATTTTAAGTAATATTTTTCTATAAATAAACAATTTTTCTTATTTTGTTTTAGTTAAATGTTCTTTTGAAAAAATTATGTTTTGAATTTATTTTAAATCTACATAACATTTTTTTGGTTTATATTAAGTCAATTTATTTGTTTAAAATATAAAAACAATGATATTTTTTTCATAGACCAAATGTTTTTTTAAAGATATTTTTTTCTTCTAAAAACAGTTTTTATGCATTATGTGTGACAGTTTTAACATTTACTTTTCTTACACATATAAATATTATTTAATAAAATAATATTAAAATTTAAAATAATAATTTTCCTATTATTTATAAAGACTAATATTATTATTTTTCATTAAAACTGATTACCGAGGTTAATAATGAGTTACTGTGGTAAAAGTTAAATTGGTCGAAAGTCAAAAATAAAGATAAAAGATGAAAAACACTCAGTGGTGTTCTTAAAAATGAATATTTGAGTGAATTATATTCCTTTACTTATTTCACACTCTTTCAAATCTCCCTATTTTCAATTATTTTATCCATCTGAACCTTGATTAGTGACTTTACCTTTTACATTATTATAGAAATGCCACTCTCATCACTTATAAAAGGGGACTTCATCCACCCTTTCAAGGCCACTAAAATTTAGAGTTACCATTGAACCGATACCATTTATATATCTCATAGAGACATCTTCTAGATCTTTATTCCCTTTATCCAAGTAAAATCCACAAGTCCTCCATTTCAAAGAAGTATTTAAAGAGAACATTCAAATTCTCAATGAAGTACAAATCATTATATAATAAATTTCCTTATCTATCTTTCACCTCAAAAGATATCATAAAAATTATAAAATTATTAAATAAATATTTCCTATATACTAATATGTTTTTATGTTTATTTAATAAACAATATCCAAATTTTCATTTTTTACTTAGAAACATTAAAACGTCGTTCATGCGTATGTATAGACTAATGCCTCAACAAAGTGACATGTTTCATTTCTCATAACCAACTTATATATATGATTATAAAAGGTTACTTAATCAATAAATAGGATATTTATAAAAATATTATGACTCTAAAAAGATAAAAAATTTCCTACCCTTTCCCCATTCTGTGTAAAATGAAATCATCATTTGTGTGTAAGTGCGGACTACCACATCAATGAAATGACATATTGTGTTTTAAAAATATCTAGTATTTTATGATGTATCTAAATTTATTAAAATTTTATTAAAAACCTTAAAAAACTATGTAATATAAACATGATTCTATAATAATGATATTATTCCAATGGAATCACATTCTTAACCATACTCACTAATCAATTATACTATGTTTTACTTTGGGTTGATTTGACCACCTACTTGAACAATGCTATAAATTTAAATCATGGATGTCTATGGAACTATAAATAATGGTGTTATTAGAGATTAATGAGATTTTTTATGGTTCTATAGAGGATATATTATTATTTAACTTATTATTAATATACCACCTTTTTTGTTAATTATAAATTGCTCAAACAAGATCATCACCAATTTTATCATAACAAAAAAAACTAAAATAATTATTAAATAAAACTATAACTTTATAAATAATTATAAAAATAAATTCCAGAACCTATAATGACCAAAAATGAGGAAATTTTAATCTACAAATAGAACTGAAAAAACCATTACAAATCTAGTACTAAATATATAATCAAAGTTGATAACATCCAATAAAGAAAATAAAAAATAACTAACGAATATATTTAAAATAAATGATTATAAATAAAGATGATAAAATAATATATATATGAATAAGGTTTTTAAATAGGTGATTAAGTTTTTGTTTCTTTTATATGATGTTAGATCATGTTCAGCTAAGTGGGATAAAAGTTAAGGGTTTTTTTAATCTAAATTCAAATTTATAGAGATTTGATTCATACTAACCACTTGTTTACTTGTTTGGTGTATATATTGGGAATGTATTTATTATTTATTAATTTTTATTCTATATAAGGTATTTTAAAATCAATCTCATATTCTATCTTTCATGGATTTTCAATTCATAATATACAAATGTTGTATGGGTCTATGTTAACTTAACTCCCTTTATCAAGTTATAATTATTCTTTATGAAATTATTTCTTCCAATTTTAGTTTACAACACCCTAATATTTTATTTTATTGTAAATTATATTAATATATAAGGAGAATTAATTTTTTACTTCAAATATTTTACCTTAATGAATTCATTCATTGAAAAATATATTATTTTTGAGAATAATTCTCATCCTATTTAACAGTGGTTTCCCCTCATTTCCCATATCTTCCTTTCCCACCAATTTTTTCCTATAAATTTGGAATCGGAATTATGTGCTATCTATTTTGGTATTCATATTTACTTTTTACTATTTTCAATTTTATGTTTTATTACCCTTTTTATGATGTGATATTGCTGTAAATTTATTTTTAAATATTAAAAAGTTTTTCCTTCAATGCTCATTTGTTTTATCTTTCACACCACATTTCATTGAGATAATATTTATTCCCTTTTCAAGGATACAATGTATAATATTCCATTAAAAAGTAATGTTTTTTTAAAAGTTTTCATTTCACCTTTTCAAAAATGACTTTTTAATGTAACCCATAAGTTCATCAGTTACATTAATGATAAAAATGTTTTCTAAAAAATATCTTTTGTTTTTTGCTTCTATTTTTATCTTTAAAATTAATGTATTTATTTACTTAGAAATTAATTTTCCGGAATTAATCTATAAATGATGTTTTGAAATACTCTTTTTGGGAGATTTTATTTTAGGTATCAACTTTTTTCATTCTTGAGACCAATTTTTGTTATACAATTTGGAAATTTTATAAAACACCTTTTTCTTTCCAGGAGTTATTTATAATTTTATAAATTATTGATTTCAGTTTTCACACATATGTATTGATGGTTGATGAGTGGGGTCCTATATATCCCTCTGATACATCAATTAAGATTTTATATCTCGTTATATATTGACTTTGTGTATAGGTGTAATTGTGTATAATCTATTATAAAAAGATTGTGTGTGGGTGTAATTGTAGTTAATTAATGCTAATAAGTTTATCCATGGGTGTAATTTAGGTTAATTTTTCTCACAAGAGTGTGAGTGGGTGTAATTTTGGATAATATATTCCCACCAGATTATGTGTGCGTGTAATTGTGGTTAAGATTTTCTAACAGTTCTATGCATGGACAAAATTACAAATAATATAAATTCACAATGATATGTTTTACAATGATTATATTTGTGGCACATTTCCTTTTTATACTATGTTTCAATGACATGCTATATTTCTATGTCATATTTTTATGATAATTTTTGGAGGCCCATGTTTATTATTTAACACACTTATTACATGTTACATATTTTTTCATTTGAGATTACATGTCATTCATTAATGAATTATAGAAAACTATTATTGTACCTTTTTTTAATAATTTATTTCTCCCATGCTCATGTTTTATCACATTATTATGATATAAACCTTCAATACATGTTGATAACTTTCACCTTAGTAAGGATTTAATCTCACCCCTTTCTTATGTTTGCATTTCCTAGGCTATAAAAATTAGTATAACCTATTAGGAGTCTAGATGAGGATCTATCATGGTTTGATTATAGAGATGCTCACTAGTAGAATAAAATAATATGCTTATGTAGATTATCCTAAAATACACTAAGTCATAAGTTCTTTGGATTGTGATATTATTTGGAGATATAATTTTTTTGTTATGAAAATATATGGAATATATATTTTTATCATTAACCACTTCAATTTTTATCAAATATGGTGTTTAAGGAAAGTATTTTTAGCACTAGACTTAAGAGTACAGGGCTGGTAAGCCTTAATTTGTGTAGGAAAAGAGATTACTTATTTATTAGTATTATTTTATTTATTTTTGGGTATTAGGATAAGGTAAAATTAGTAAAAACTCTATGGATATGTATAACAGATTAGTCTAAGTGTAGGATAACATCTATAAATTTTGGATAATTGTTGATTATGTGGTTTTTCTATCAATTACAATCCTGTTTGTATACTGGAAAGTGGATTCCGTTGGGGCATAGGTTCACCTAGGAGTAATCCCCTTGAAACATGGTTGATTATCAACTATATCTTCACTCATTTCATGATGAGTAGGCTTAATACTATACATATTTCTAGGAACTACCACGAGATATGATTTGGGCAATTAATATGAAAATTATGAACCATTACAAAGAATTTGTGAAATATTTATGGCGGGTTGGAGAAACTAATTGGAATATGACCATGAACAACCTAGATTAAACTAAAGGAGTTATAGATTGGTCTATTTTTTTCAGAGTTGAACTTAAAATATTCTTGGTTTAAATGAAGGTTTTATTTGAGAATTCATGTTAGGTGTGAGTTTTCATATTCATATGATCATTCACTTTGATTTTATTGGATATCATCATAACCATTTGGTAAATAGTGTTTTATTGGAAATAATATCATGAAAATAAAGATGTGAAAGATATTTCTTGAGAAATTTATAAGAATTATGGATAGATAAGGAAGAATATTTGGAAAAAATGGTTGATAATATAAATATATGATTATTACAAGGGAATATATAAGTTATGTAGTCTTACCCCGGATAGTGAGTTAGAAATTATATCTTTAATAATACCCATAATTATTTTTCATTAGTGTGTTTTAATTATAATTGTGAGGATGAAATTTATTTAAGGGGTGGGAGGGTAACACCTTGAGATTTTGTGATATATATATTTCTATAAATTGTACTATGTTGCATATATATTCCCACAAGGAACACTGAACTAAAACAATTCATAACATAATTAGATGAATATTATTAAACAAGTTTTAAGAATAATAAAACATGTATTAAAAAAAATATATTACTCAACTAAAAGTTCTTATATTTAGAGGATAAATATGTAGTATGATTTAATATAAAAAATTATTGAACTTTCTTAAAATATAGTTTTCGTTAAAATAATGTATATTATATCCTAAAAAGTTAAATTGACCTCTTTTTTATATTATATATGGAGTAATATATTATCATAATTTAAATTAGAAACTAATAAGAAATAATATCAAGAACACTTAAAACTGTTATTTTCAATAAAAATGTTTCTTCTTGAAAAACTAATTTAATTAATTTTAAAACATTAATTTTGGAATTTATAATGTAAAATTTTCATTTGTATATTTTATTGATATTTTTCTATAATTGTTTATTTTTAGTTCATTATTGAAAAATGGAGATTTTACCAAAAGAATAAATTTCATGACATTATAATTATATAAGTAAGACCTAAAAGTTCATAAATTTTTTTAATTTATTATAGATTCATTTTATAAGTAAAATTATATATTTTAAAATAATTCATTGATTTTAGAAAACCTCTGTTTGATATTATTAAAAAGTGTTTAATATTTTCTAATAAAGAAGCAGTTTTTATATTTTAATTAAATTAAATATTCTTTCTTTAAAATTGGGGTCTAGATTTATTTTAAATCCATACAATATCTATTTTTTAGAATGAGTTATTATGGTAAAAGCTAATTTGGGAAAAAGTTAAAAGTAAAGAGAAAATCCTAAAAACACTCAAAGGTTTTATCCAATATTATTGTTTGAGAGGAGTATCTATATTAAATTATCCCAAAATGTTTCTACACTCCCTTATTATTCATTATTGGATACATTTGACTCTTGAATAGTGACTTTACCTCTAATATTATTACACAAATGAAACCCCATCACTTATAAAAGGGGAAATCCACTACCCCTTGAAGGATAATCAAATTTATATTTATTATTTTAAAAGTTTACTATTTTTATTTCCATAATATAAATCTCCCACCTCTAGAATCCCATTGATCCAATTAAAATCCATAAGTCCATTATTTCTAATAATTAATTCAAGAGAAATTTCCAATTCTCAACATAAGTACTAATACCTCTATAAACTCTTTACTTATCTATAATTATACTAAAAAACTATCTTAACCATAATAAAATTGTGAAATAATTATTTTTTATATAATGATTTGTTTTCTATGTTTATGGATTAAAATTTTCCAATTGTTTTCCTTTTCCCTTAGAAAAACAAAAACATCATTTCTAGGTACGTGCAGACTATCACCTCCAAGAAGTGAAATGTTTCATTTTTCATAACTACTCTACATGGATGGTTATAAAATATATTTTAAGTAATAAATAGTATATTTAAAACATGATTATGATTATGAAATGATAAACCCCTTCCTACCCTTTACATGTTCTATGAAAAATAAAAATATCATTCATATGTACGTGCGAACTACCACCTCTATGAAGTGACATATATCATTTTCCAATAATCTAGTATTTTATAATTTATGTAAATTTAATAAAATATAATTAAAAACATTATAAAAATACAATTAATATCGTTATTATTCTATAATAAAGTTATTATGCCTACGTAGTCACACTCTTAATCATACTCACCCATCAATTATAGCATATTATAGTTTGTATCGGTTTAACCACCTACTTGAACAATGATATAAATTTATATAATTGAAGAATATGGAAATATAACTATTTGTGTTATTATAAATTAATGGGAATTTTTTTTTGGATTATTATTATGGAAAGGTGAAATTAATACTTAACTTATTATTAATTTATATATATTTTTGTTTGTTATAAATTATCAAAAAAATATCATCGATAATTTTGTTGTCATTAATCATAACTAAAATACTTATGAAATGAAAATATAACATTATAAATCATTATAAAAAATTAATTAAAATACCTATAATTATCTCTAAATGATGAAATTTGTATCTATAAACAAGAATCGACTTCAAGATTATGAAACTAGTACTAAATAAATAATAAAAGATAATAATATATGATGATGAAAAAAATATAACTAATATATTTGTAATAAATTATTGTAAATGAAGTTTATAAAAGGATATATGTATTAATAATTCTATGAAATATGTGATTAATATATTTTTTTGGTGTCTGAGTTTATATCACCTTCGACTAAGCAGGATAAAAGTTAAGGGTTTTTACATCTCAATTATACTTCATCGAGATATGATTTGTCTTCACCACTTTTTTTTTCCATTTATGGTGTATATATTGGAAATGGATTTATTTTCACATAAATTTCATTAAATATATGTTTTTTTAAAAATACATCACAAAATTATATATTTTATGGTATTTTTATTCAAAAGATAACAATGCTGTAAGGGTATTTGTTAAATCAAATCCATTTATTGAGTTATAATGATTCTTCTTGAAATTCTTTCTTCCATGCTTGGTATCTTCCAAACTATGATTTTATTTCTTGTAAATTTTTGTTCATCTATAAGTAGAGTTTACTTTTAATTAAAATATTTTACTTTTATTAATTTCATCCTAAAAAAGTATTTCATTATTTAAAATAATTCTCATCCTCTTTAATGATAGTTTCCCCTTATTATACATATGTTAATTTATCTCTAATTTTATCTTATATATTTGGAAACCAATTTTTTTTATCTATTTTTATCATAACATTTTAGTTTTCCTATATTCAAATGTAAGTCTTATTAAACTTTTGATGATGTGATATTTCAAAAAAAATGTATTTTTAAATATTAAAATGGTTTTCCTTCCATGTTAGTTTATTTTATTTTCCACTTAAAATTTCATTGAGATAATATTTATGAATTTTTTCAAGGATTTAGTAATTCATATTACTTTATAATGTAAAGTTTTTTTTTTAAAAAATTTCACTTCACCTTTTTAAAAATTACTTTTCAATGTGATATACAATATCATATGTTACAATAATGATAAAACATTTTCTAATGAAAACAATTTTATGGTACCACTTTTGTTTCCCCCTTCATCTTTAATGGATTTATTTCCTTGGAAATTAATTTTCATGAATAAATCTATAGATTGAATTTTAAAAGACTCTTTTGGTATTATTTAATTTTAGGTATAAATTTTTTACATTCTTGAGGTCAATTACGGTTATACCATTTGGAAATTTTAAAAAACCCATTTTTCTTTCCAAGGGTTTTTTATGATGTGATGAATAATTGTTTTCAATTATCACACATATATATAGCTTATTGATTGGTTGGGTCCAATATTTCCCTATAATTAATTAGTTATGACTTTTTATGACAATAGATATTGACTTTGTATATGAGTGAAATTGTAGATAAGTTATGCACACAGTATTGTGAATGGGTGTAATTACAGTTAATCCATTCTCATAAGTTTTTCCATGGGTGTATTATGGTTAATATATGACCATAAAATTGTGTTTGGGTGTAATTGTAGTTATGTTATGGTCACAATATTTTGTGTGGGTGTAATTTTGGTTAATCTATTCTCACAAGTCTTTGTGTGGACATAATAGTAACAACCCCTAATCTAATAACCTAGAGCCAATTTCTAATTTATTACAATGGAATAGATACATGGGGTCAAATACTAAAGTAATGAAAACTTTTATAGTATTTTAGAGACATATATATTTAGGATAACCATTTTACTTTAGAGATAAAATATAAATCATAGTAATGGAAAACATTCAATATACTTGAACTCATTAAATAATTCTTCTTTATATCCTAGGTAAACGAATACAAATAAGGGCGAGATCAAATGATCTGTAAGGGTTACGTAAAAAAATATATC
Organism: Viscum album; assembly: GCA_963277665.1. Taxonomy (NCBI): domain Eukaryota; kingdom Viridiplantae; phylum Streptophyta; class Magnoliopsida; order Santalales; family Viscaceae; genus Viscum; species Viscum album. The sequence continues at coordinate 1,208,969,254 of OY728120.1, forward strand.
TGAAATAAATAATTCATAATCAATTGATAAAGCTAAATAAGTTAAAACACATTCCATTTAATCAATAACATGACCATCATGATTTGATAAGGCATAATAAATATAGAAAGGTAAATATCTAAAAATACATGCCATTTAATTAGTAACAAGAGAAAAAAATACATCCATGGATAATATCAATGAAATAATCTCATAAATAATAAAAAACAAATTATCAATGAAGGAAATTATTTATATTATATTTCATGATCTAAAAAATCCTGATATTTATATTTTCAATACCTTACTCCATGACAGTTTAAAACTATGGGTAAAAAAACATTTAATTTGGCCAAATAATTTGTATTATGAGAAGTAGAAATTTATGGAGGGATTATCTATAATAGGTCCCCGCCAATTAATACTTGTATAATTAATTTATCATATGTCGAATGATCAATTAAATTCATGAACAATATTCCATATCAGTAAATGTATATATTTAATAAAGAATATGAAATATAAACATTTCCCCATAAATCAAATAACTTTCAAAGTAAAACACCATATATTAACATTTTATAATATTTAGGAAATAATAATATCCATGATACAAAGAATATTGATATTTAAGATAAATTTAATGTTTAATTATAATAAGAAAGTGAGTGTTTCAAGGGAAAGTTAATGACCACAAAATTAATCAAAAAAGTGAATTGAAATTATTTCCTTGGTCAAACTAATCATAAATCTTCTAGAAAAAGTATATGTATGGTATAATTAAAACATATAACCATTATTTTATAATTATAGTAAAGGTCTATAATCATTTAGGAATAGTAATACCATAAAAAGTTCGTTAAAAATATTTTTGAGTAAAATACACTTTTCACGTTGAAAATGATATTTAAAAAATAGAAATTTATAGAATAATAGGTTTTTTTTTGAAAATAAACTTGTAAAATTGTAAAGAAATCTTCAATAAAATGAGTGGTCTGGATGATAGAAAATTTCATTCATTCTAAGTATGTTAAAGCAAATATTCCTTTCACATTTTCGTTAGAAAATTCAATTAATGTCGCTTTTGGAAAAAAGGATGATTAATTTTAAATCGTTTTTTAAAATGAAATAATGGTTAAATATGTATTTAATAAATCATTAGATAATATTAAAAAAATTATCAAATTCATTTTTAGAAAACATAGATTTTGAAGAAAAATGAATTTCTATCAATGAGAGAAATAAGGTCTGATTTTCTTTAAAAAATATCATTAATTTTCAGTATCAAAGAGAGTAAAATTTTAATATTAAGAAAAAATTACTTGAATAAATATAGGTGAATAAAATAAAAGGGTGTTATTATATATTTACCAAATAATTTCTTTCAATGAAAATTTTAGCATATATAACCCTGATTAAAATGAGATTGAAACATAACCCCTTACCACTTTGGTAACTTTTGAATCATAACCACCTAAAATAAATAAATTAAAATGAAAAATTAAATACCATTAATATAAATTTATCAATTTCATAACATATCAAAGGGTCAATAGATACCCATCATAAGAATAAATAGGTTAATAATACCAAATATGTCTCAATGAAGTGGAAATTAAGATGAAATATATTACAATGATCATACCATTGAAGTGAGGATTAATAAATGGTTTTAATATGTATATAAAATGGAAATAAACATGAATCATTTGGAAATAAAAAATTAAATAATAAAAATACTTCAAATACATAATCTTAGATTAAAATATAGAACGAAGAAGTAACATAACCCAATGAAAAGAAGTTGAGTTATGAAATTCTATACCACTTGGTAACTTTTAATCAAATCCCCTTGGATGAAATAGTTCCAACTAAAACATAAAATACCATGAATTATGAATTTTTCATGATATAATATGTCAAATGGGTAGTTTATATTCCATATAAATGAAATATAGTGCATAACATTAAATATTCATCAACGAAGTGAAATTTATATGAAGTCCTATATTTCAGGATTCCCTTTAGTTGATCATGATTTAACCACATGTATACTTGTGTTAAGTAAATTATTAATTTATAAAAAAATAATATTCATATTTATAATATCATATACAATCCTCTTATAACATCTTACCACCCATTCATTAACAATATTTTATTATTACTATTGTTTCAGTTGTTAGTTTCCATATTTTCTTATGCATATTTTTGTCATGGAAGTTTTGGTTCTTGTGTATAGGATATTATTACATCACATCTAGAAAGGTATAAATGTTATAAATATAGTATTTATTATTTAGATTCATTATTAGTGCCATTATTTAATTTTGGACATGAAAAATGAATTGCATCGCTTTGTGGTCACGGTAGGCCGTAAATAAACACGAGTAATAATATCATTCCCTTTATGAGTGAAAAGTTAAAGAAATGGCTATTATATTAATTTTACATAATTAAATAATGTCATATATGGCTCATTTATACTATCAATTATCCATAAAAACACTTGGATAATACTCTCACATATTCCCCGTTTATAGCATCACTACTCCTCAGAAGCACCCAGACATAACAATCATGTAGGCCCCAATTATACTGTCACTACTCCTAAGTAGCACATGGGAGAAAAACGGTGTAATACCAACTCATACCATCATTTATCTTTAGAATCGCATGGAAATATTCACACAAAATCCCCATGAATGTTCATGCTACAATACTTCAAATAGAATAACACCACATCTTAGCCTCAAGATGTTAATATTCATGAAAAAATCCTTATAAAAAGATGTTAAACTATATCCTTAACCTATGGGGTAGTAATCATATTCCATGTGTGATGATCATAATATTTCTCATGTGATAAGAAAAGTATCACTCAATAAAATAGCATGACACGATCACCCCATCCTCTCGATAGCTCTTATGCGTAGCCCCACACCATCCATTGCTATCTACCCTTCCATGATGTAATCTTACTTATCACATGACATTAAACTTCATGGAATGGTCTAGACACATGACTTTAAATTTTGAATTAGAACTACATGGGTTTTGATCATTATCTTTCAATAAGGTATATAAGATTCCTCTTTGATATTCTATCCCAACATTACTACAAATCTATATCCCAATCAAGATGAAGAAACTCCAATGCTTGATCACCTTTTATAAATATACTGAACCTATCTCCATAAAAATATTTGGTCTCTACTAGACTTTGGAATCATCATAGGATACTAAAAAGTTCTCATCTAGTAAATGAAAAGTGTATATGGGAAGAATCCCCTTAAAACTTTTTCCCTTTGATATACCCATAAATAATGAGCATATATAGAATCATCCATATTAGACTCTAAAAATATAAATAAAACTCACTTGTATATAATCCTATATCCCCTACCAACACATAATAATCCCAAACCTATGTAACTAACCTAGGGAACCATATGTGATGAGTCTCAGAAGCATATATTATAAGAATAAAACCTATTCTTCACCTCTCCGATGATAGGACTAAGTTTCCACATGGTGTAACGAACACTAGATTCCCTAAGTGATGATCCTACAAAGAGTTATGTGATGTGAATATGTTTCCTGGAGTAACAAGAACCAGATGACTTTGATGAAAAATGTGATTCACCTTGTGTGATGAGCATAGGATGCCTGAAGTGACGAGCCTTGGATTCCTTACACACTAAATGTAAGTAACCTCATGGAGATCATGAGATTACTTGGTGTTTTCAACTGAGTTTACTTATGTATCTTTCATAGGATTCCATTATAAACCTAAATATGGAACAATTTTATAGATGACCAACATGATTGATGTTATCATCTACTCTAACTATAGGTAGTGGCGTTGTCATGACAGTATGTAACATAATTAACTGGTGTACACTAGAAGAAGGCATCAGGAACAAGATTGATGAACATGTATGAGATCTATAATTGAGACCTAGACTAGGATATGTGATCCAAGGAGAAAAAATTAAAAGGCAGAGCAGACATCCCATCATCCCATTCCAATCAAAGATCCAACATCATTAACCACATTGGTTATATCCAACCACCTTTGGGAGAAGGATTATTGGGAATGAAGAAATTATCTATTCTAATGACATAGATCTTGAAATGAGAGTATTCCCTAGTGGAAGCATTAGAAAACAATTATGAGCCTAAATAAATCTCAGTGGTAGGGAAAACTAATAATAAAACTCACCAAAAAATTCAATAATTTAAAAAGGTCTAATGTATTGTGGAGCCAACTTCCCTTGATTACACAAATGAAGATGCCCATAACTTATAGAAACTCATAATAAAACATGACTAGTTACTTTAAAATAAAGGTGTTGATGAAGATGAATAATAAAGGATTTAGGATTTCTTTGGGTGGTTTTCGTTGTCTTCTTATTCATTTGTATCTTCTCATTTGTCTCACACACAAGGATTAGTCCAATCAATGATGTTTGTCTAGTATTTACCCAAAAAAGTAGAGAGTGACATAGATGACTATGAAATGAATCATGTAGGTCCATGTGTATTGTGGCATGATAATTGTTGTTATAGTGAAATTACACCAAATTCAAATCATATTCCCCTAAAATACTATATTAATCACAAGCTCTAAGATTACCCTCTAACATCTGAATTGTACTCTTTGACTAACAATCTATTTGAGGATGATATTTTATGATCATGGTTGACTTGATTCCAAGAGTTTTCTGCAAGGACCACCAAAACCATAAGGGGTATCTAGGGTAACTGTAACGCCCCGACCTTAGTTACCCAGAGTCAATGCATTATTACGTAACATTAGCATGATCACAAAAGATCAAGTCTCGAAAGACTGATTAGTTTAGTAGCCTTGGAAACACTAGATACATTCATAAATGTTACATTACATCACAAAGAGAAAAACTAAAATAACATAGTCTCCATTTTCCACACTCATATCCCCTTCAGACTATCCCTGCAGGTCATTCCTATAATAATTTATCACATCCTGGAAAAATTAAAACATTGAAAGGGGTGAGCTCAGATGCTCAGTAAGGATAACAATATAGCGGAATATTTCATAAATAAACATAAAAATTTAAGGCAATGTATGACTAAAACAAAAGCCTTTTAAACTTGAACTTCAACATAATATGGAAAAAGTAAAATGAGATAATGCCATTTACTTATTCACATGGATATTCTACTGGTCGAATAATCACATGCAATATCAATAACCACTTTCATAATGATGGAATGCATTATGCCAGACTATCATAACCACGTAGCCAAGGCCTCGTGCCAAGACCACAAATAAGATTTTTTCAAGGCCTCGTGCCGAGACACTAGTTTGTCTCATGAGACCTGCTGATGCATCGAGGAGCTATAGTGGGCTCCGCCAGTCACTTATTAAGTCCAATGCATTCCTCATATGAATGGGTTTAAACATATCATAAACCATAACATAATCGTATCACATAAAACATGCATAAAGTAAACATAACATTTCCACATTTCAATCACAAGATATCAATACAACACATTGATATAATAAAAACACTTTCAAAACCATTTTCAATACCAAAATAAAAGAAAAGTAAAACATGGTATTTATTTTTCTTTAAAAAAAAGGTATGGCTTGTAGAGGAAGCCGAAACTCAAATAATGGTCACGGCGGCAGAGAAGTTGTTGTTGCCGCATACATACAACAAAAACATTACCTTTTTTCGTTTAGTAAACGCTTCGTATAAAAAATATTCCTTTTGAATAAACGTAAAAGTCAAAGGGGTTTATACACCATATAAAAGAAGGTTGTGTATAAAACAAAATATGCCTCAATGAAAGGAGATTGAGATGAAGTCCCATACACAGATCATTTTGTTAAATAAAATAGATATATTATGTGTATTCACTATAATTACACATAAAGAAATTACAAATACAAGATAGGTCATAATAATATCATCACGTAATTTGAAAGTAGGAGATTAACCCAAAGAATGGAAATTGGGTTAAGAAGTCCCCTTACCTTGCGTCCTATTGTGACTCGACCATTCTTTAACCTCCTGAATAATAAACTAGAGTTATTTCATAGTTGTTTAAGATCCTTTTTGAAGTTTTTATTCCTTTTATATCACTTATTACCATGTTATGAGCATTATGTAATTATTTAAGTTAATAACGGTCGTTTCGTCGATCGTTGGTACTTGAGTCAAAAATAAACTTCTTATAATTACACGTTGTTCATGTGGTGAAATATCCATTATATCCATAATTATATTCATGATATAGATATCATATATCTCATATATATCTAGTATATACATGCATTTATAATATTCCATAACGTTTAGAGGTAAGAAATGAAATGCACCGTTCATGGAGACGGTAAGCCGTACGTATGCATGAACGGTAATTTCATTTCTATTTCGTATTTAATTAAATCATAATGATATAAAGGTATATTATAATTCCAGTATAATATAATATATAATATCATTTACTCCATCCTTTATACATCCCACATATGGCATTAACGATTCAAATCACTTTGAGGGGGCGGTAGTCCGCACTTCCTAAAATGAAAATATCGCGTTTACCCATAATGGAAACAATAAAGGTATGCCATAAATGAAAAATACAGAAACTTAAGTAAAATATAAACATATTATATATCATATATAAATATAGTGACATCTTAATGGCCACCTTTGAAGGTGTTATATGAGTGTTTAACAATCATCGTTTCGTGAGGCAGAAATTCGCCATCCAGAGAAACAGTATGTTCTTTAACCATTAGATGTAGGTGTGTGTAAGTGTAGCTCTAATAATTCTTATAAAAACATCCTAGTATATTTAGGATACTAGTTTTGTTACAAAATAAATTAATAAAAATAGTTTAGGGGGTTGGATAAGCAAAATAAAACAAAATAACATAAGAGAAGACATTACCTTAAAATCGGTTAACTCTTTTGATTTGAGCCAAAGGCTTCCTTGGGAAGAATTATGACCAAATTGAGGCTTCTAGGAGTAAGGTAGGGAAGTTTGGAGAGTATTTGGGCAGAGTTTGGCCGATCCAAAAGGCTTTGAAAGTGTGAGTAAGGTGGTAGTGGTGGGGGCCTTTTATAAGTGGAGAGGAGGGGCACTCTTGGAATATCATGAAATGTTACTTTATTAAGAAATGATTTTCGATTTCTAAAGGCCCCAAAATGATATATTTCGAGTATAAGGTGATAAGGGTTAGAAATATACTCATCCAATAGGTTTTTGACAAGTGTATTTCTTATATTTTACATTATCCTTCAATTTTATTAAAATCGTTAATTAATGAGGTAATCGCTGCATCATCATGATGTCATAAATAATTTAATTTATTTAATTTCTAAAAATTATAAAACAAATATCATGATTTAGTAAATATTTTTAGATTTATAATGAATATTTATAGTCAAATATATGACTTGTATAACCCCATTTAAAAATTGTTTTAGTAAAACAACTTATGTTTGTGACATTTTTATTTTAACATTAAATAAAAAGTTTTAAATGTCATTTTCCTACCAAAGTGGCTCCATGGGGTCCCCAAGTTGACCCATGGATTTTCTTGGCCGACCATTACTCATACAATAGGGTTAGGACAAGTTTAAAGGTATTTTCATATTTTTATAATATCAATTTTACCTTAAATTTCACTAATTACCTTTAATCGCGATTAATTAAACTTAAATGTTACTATTCACCAAAAAATTATTTTAATCCCATTGAACCACATTTTACTTCCTAATGAAAACCATGTATGTCGGATTTTGGAAAATCAAATCACAGAAGTGGTAATATTTCATTTAAATGAAAAAATCAGTTATTTAACTACCACTTAGTGGTTTCACTATTAATCAAAAAATTGAAGTTTTTCAGAACAATGCCAAAATTTCACCCTACGCTATAATTGATATTCCGAATTCAAAAATGATGACTATTTTACAAAATTCCAAACATATAATTTTCATTAATTAATTTTATAACTAATTCCTGCTGTCACAACAAATAGCGTGTTTTTAAGAAATAATATATATCAAAAGATTGACAATTGTTTATGTCCAATTTCAAAGTGAAATTAATTCTAATGACCAACATTGGATAAAATGGTAAAAATATATTATAATTACACTTTAAAACAACTCAATAGTATAATTTATCACCATAAATGATTTTGATTAAAAAAGTTGTTTTTAAGTATTTTTCACTATTCATAAAAAATTGAAAGTTCTCAGAAAATTACAAAAAATTCAACTTAAGATAATTTTGATATTACGAATAAAAAACGAAGTCCATTTTGAAATATAAAATTTCTATAATTTTAAAAAGTGGTTATTACTATTCATAACGGCTACTTTGATTAGTCGTGGTGTGTTAGAACTCGAACTTGCGTACAATGTAAGCTATTGCATTATTGAAAGAGAGGCATATCGTGGAAGCTTGGGGTGTTACATTCTCCCTTCCTTTAATAAATTGCGTCCTCGCAATTTGAAATTTTTCTTTGAAAATACAAGGTTGAAAATAGAAAATACCTTTGTGGAAAACCCACATCGGAAATAAGGTTATTAGAATTTATCCTTAATAAGAGGGAAAAGGAAATGAAAAAGTCTCCACCAAATTATGATCTCGATAAGGAGAACATTGGTGGAAATTAGGGACATATAATTGGAGGAAAAACGTAAATATTTTTAGGGAGTGATTGAGGTCATCAATCCCAAAGAAGTGTAAAATTGAGGGCCTCAAAGCCTTTAGTCTATGTTGATTTAAAATATTATCAGTTCAACAAGACATAAGGTATTAGGATAACACATTTTTTGTTTTAATATCCCTTTACTAAAGTTTAAGAATTAATTTATTCATAGAATAAGATATAGGTATATATATATTTATGCTTGATAAGTAGAGTTTCAACCTTCAACTAATTTCTACCACAAACTCATCTTTCACTCAAAAAGATAATAGAACTCAAAAATATTATATTTATCCAAATTGTATAAGGTTCTAAATATTACCACATACCATTTAGATTAGGAAAAATATTTTTTAATAACTAGGGACTTCTTGTAGGCTAGTGGTAGGTAAGAAAGGTCTGTCGCACTATGGTTGTGGGTTCGATTCCTACAGCTTTGTCCGACGCGACGGGTTATCCCCCGACCTGCAGGTTGTCCTTTTCCTAAAAATATAGTATTATAATATTCCAAAAGTAATCTTTAGAAATGATTTAACCTTAAACAATACTATCAAAGGTTCAACTTAATCCATTCCAACCTTTATAGTTATCCAAAATACCTCTATCTAGACTTTCTCTAAAATGTCTCTAAATTCCAAAATCAATTGTATCATCAGATTCCTCAGACAAGGTAAAGTTTATCTTATTTTCACATACAAAAATATGATTACCTTCATCATATTAAAAACTTAATGAAATCAAAAAGTACTGCAGTACAATCCTTATATATATATCACATTATTCTAATAACCAGAATATAATCCATGAGTCCAAAAGCACCAATACATTAATTATTCCGCTTCAACTGTAGTCACATCATAAGATTGGCCTTGATCCCTTGGCCTTTTCTGAGGTAAGTTTCCCTGACTCTTAGGACATTCATTTGCATAATGCCCCATTTCTCTACAATTTTAGCATTCAACATTGATAGCGTCTTTCTTTCCCTTGCAATCACGCGCCTGGTGACCTTTTTCTCCACATTTATAACAAACTCCCATTCCTTTTAGGAAAGTACCAGGGTGATTCTTCCCACAATTATCACATAATGGAAAATCCTTCTTTCCCTTTTTCTCTTTATCTGTCTCTTGTTCCACCGTTCTCTTCTTCTCTTTCTTTACTTTATTGTCATAAGATTTAGAGAATTCCTTTTCTGTCTTGATAGCACATGAGACAATGTCTTCGTACGACGAGAAGGTTTGTGAGACCAATGGTCGACGAAGAAATGGTTTTAAACCATCAACGAAACGATCAATCTTACTTCTTGGGTTACGTATATAATCTACATCATGCCTCTCTAACCTTGTAAAGTTGGCCTCATACTTTGCGACATTCTCATCCTCCTTTTTTCTCAGACTCAAAAATTGTCTTTCCATATCTGTTCGATGGTCGCGAGGATAGTATTTTTCTAGGAAAAGATCTTTGAACTCCCTCCATTCCATATTTGATACTTCATCATCTTCCTTTGTGTTTTGAACCAACGACCACCATTGATCGGCATCTCCAGTGAGGCGGTAAACTGCCATGACAACTTTCTCCCTTTAGCTACACCCCAAGGCATGGAATATTTTCTCTAAGGAGTTTATCCATTGCTTAGCTACTAATGGATTTGTACCCCCATTAAATGTTGGTGGTTGTTGCCTCATGAAGCGGTCTAACATTGATCCTCCATGTTGCGGATCAGGGTGCTCCATACGAGCAAGGTTATTATTCATAACCTGAGTGAGTTGTCCCAGTATGGTAATAAGTTGATCATCACCAGGTGTATCTCCAGATCCACAATAATTATCTTGAGCAGGAGGGAAATCCCTACACGGAGTGCGTGTATTGATACGGTTTCCATTCCTTCCACTAGGCGCCATTTCTAAATAATGGCATAAACTAGATTAGTTTATGAATCAAAATACATAATTCCATACTTGTAAAACACTTAACACTAATTGAAATATTTATGGATATAATCCATAATCATAAAAAAAATTTCTTTGAGGAAGTATATAATCATAACCCTTTATAGTGGTTTGTAAAGAAAATGAGAATTATCCTAAGCATATCCCCCGAGAGTGTCGTAACCAAGAGTGCAGCAAGGCCCGTTGTCGTGCACCAGTTCCCGTTCGATTCTAGCTCAAAGCGGTGTTTTCGGGTTTTACCCCTAGGTACATCTGTGCCAGAGCCACCTCTACCTACTCGTATCCAGACATGGATGTATTGCTCGGAAAACTCACAAAATCTCTATAATACCAAAATTCTAGGAAGTTTTTCTATACTAATCCTCAAAGTCTATCTTTGGGCTATGTGTTATAATCAAATTTTATCTAAATCTAGCTTTCAAGGTTAGTACTAAACTGCCTATGATACCAACTGTAACGCCCCGACCCTAGTTACCCACAGTCGGTGCATTATTGCGTAACATTGGCATGATCACAAAAGATCAAGTCTCGAAAGAACAATTAGTTTAGTAGCCTTGGAAACACTAGATACATTCATAAATGTTACATTACATCACAAAGTGAAAAACTACAATAACATAGTATCCATTTTCCACACTCATATCCCCTTCATACTATCCCTGCAGGTCATTCCTATAATACTTCATCACATCCTGGAAAAATTAAAACATTGAAAGGGTTGAGATCAGATGCTCAGTTAGGATAACAATATAGTGAAAGCTTTCATAAATAAACATAAAAATTTAAGGCAATGTATGACTAAAACAAAAGCCTTTTAAACTTGAACTTCAACATAATATGGAAAAAGTAAAATGAGATAATGCCATTTACTTATTCACATGGATATTCTACTGGTCGAATAATCACATGCAATATCAATAACCACTTTCATAATGATGGAATGCATTATGCCAGACTATCATAACCACGTAGCCAAGGCCTCGTGCCAAGACCACAAATAAGATTTTTTCAAGGCCTCGTGCCGAGACACTAGTTTGTCTCATGAGACCTGCTGATGCATCGAGGAGCTATAGTGGGCTCCGCCAGTCACTTATTAAGTCCAATGCATTCCTCATATGAATGGGTTTAAACATATCATAAACCATAACATAATCGTATCACATAAAACATGCATAAAGTAAACATAACATTTCCACATTTCAATCACAAGATATCAATACAACACATTGATATAATAAAAACACTTTCAAAACCATTTTCAATACCAAAATAAAAGAAAAGTAAAACATGGTATTTATTTTTCTTTAAAAAAAAGGTATGGCTTGTAGAGGAAGCCGAAACTCAAATAATGGTCACGGCGGCAGAGAAGTTGTTGTTGCCGCATACATACAACAAAAACATTACCTTTTTTCGTTTAGTAAACGCTTCGTATAAAAAATATTCCTTTTGAATAAACGTAAAAGTCAAAGGGGTTTATACACCATATAAAAGAAGGTTGTGTATAAAACAAAATATGCCTCAATGAAAGGAGATTGAGATGAAGTCCCATACACAGATCATTTTGTTAAATAAAATAGATATATTATGTGTATTCACTATAATTACACATAAAGAAAGTACAAATACAAGATCGGTCATAATAATATCATCACGTAATTTGAAAGTAGGAGATTAACCCAAAGAATGGAAATTGGGTTAAGAAGTTCCATTACCTTGCGTCCTATTGTGACTCGACCATTCTTTAACCTCCTGAATAATAAACTAGAGTTATTTCATAGTTGTTTAAGAGCCTTTTTGAAGTTTTTATTCCTTTTATATCACTTATTACCATGTCATGAGCATTATGTAATTATTTAAGTTAATAACGGTCGTTTCGTCGATCGTTGGTACTTGAGTCAAAAATAAACTTCTTATAATTACAAGTTATTCATGTGATGAAATATCCATTATATCCAGAATTATATTCATGATATAGATATCATATATCTCATATATATCCAGTATATAAATTCATATATAATATTCCATAACGTTTAGAGGTAAGAAATGAAATGCACCATTCATGGAGACGGTAAGCCGTACGTACGCATGAACGCTACTTTCATTTCTATTTCATATTTAATGAAATAATAATGATATAAATGTATATTATAATTACAGTATAATATAATATATAATATAATTTACTCCATCCTTTATACATCCCACATATGGCATTAACGATTCAAATCACTTTGAGGGGGCGGTAGTCCGCACTTCCTAAAATTAAAATATCACATTTACCCATAATGGAAACAACAAAGGTATTCCATAAATGAAAAATACAGAACCTTAAGTAAAACATAAAAATATTATATATCATATATAAATAGAGTGACATATTAATGGCCACCTTTTAAGGTGTTATATGAGTGTTGAACAATCATCATTTCGTGAGGCAGAAATTCCCCATCCACAGAAATAGTATGTTATTTAACCATTAGATGTAGGTGTGTGTAATTTTAGCTTGAATAATTCTTATAAAAACATCCTAGTATATTGAGGATACTGGTGTTGTTACAAAATAAATTAATAAAAAGATTTTAGGGGGTTTGATAAGCAAAATAAAACAAAATAACATAAGAGAAGACATTACCTTAAAATCAGGTAACTCTTTTGATTTGAGCCAAAGGCTTACTTGGGAAGCATTATGCCCAAAGTGAGGCTTCTAGGATTAAGGGAGGGAAGTTTTGAGAGTATTTGGGCTGAGTTTGGCCGAGCCAAAAGGCTTTGAAAGTGTGAGTAAGGTGGTAGTGGTGGGGGCCTTTTATAAGTGGAGAGGAGGGGCACTCTTGGAATGTCATGAAATGTTACTTTATTAAGAAATGCTTTTCAGATTATAAGGGTCCCAAAATGATATATTTCAAGTATAAGGTGATAAGGGTTCTAAATATACTCATCCAATAGGTTTTTGACAAGTTTATTTCTTAGATTTTACATTATCCTTCCATTTTATTAAAATCGTTAATTAATGAGGTAATCGCTGCATCATCATGGTGTCATAAATAATTTAATTTATTTAATCTCTAAAAATTATAAAAAAAATATCATGATGTAGTAAATCTTTTTATCTTTCTAATGAATATTTATAGTCAAATATATGACTTGTATAACCCCATTTAAAAAATGTTTTAGTAAAACAACTTATGTTTGTGACATTTTTATTTTAACATTAAATAAAAAGTTTTAAATGTCATTTTCCTACCAAAGTGGCTCCATGGGGTCCCCAAGTTGACCCATGGATTTTCTTGGTCGTCCATTACTCATCCAATAGGGGTAAGACAAGTGTAATGGTATTTTCATATTTTTATAATATCATTTTTACCTTAAATTTCACTAATTATCCTTAATCACGATTAATTAAACTTAAAAGTTATTATTCACCAAAAAATTATTTTTATCCCATTGAACCACATTTTACATTCTAATTAAAACCATGTATGTCATATTTTATAAAATAAAATCACAGAAGTGGTAATATTTCATTTAAATGAAAAAATCAGTTATTTAACTACCACTTAGTGGTTTCATTATTCATCAAAAATTGAAGTTTTTCAGAACAATGCCAAAATTTCACCCTAAGCTATAATTGATATTCCGAATTAAAAAATGATGTCTATTTTAAAAAATTACAAACATATAAGTTTCATTAATTAATTTTATAACTAATTCCCGCTGTCACAACAAATAGCGTGTTTTTAAGAAACAATATATATCAAAAGATTGACAATTGTTTATGTCCAATTTCAAAGTGAAATTAATTCTAATGACCACCATTGGATAAAATGGTAAAAATATATTTTAATTAAACTTTAAAACCACTCAATATTATAATTTATCAACATAAATTAATTTGATTAAAAAATTTGTTTTTAAGTATTTTTCACTAATCATAAAAAATTGAAAGTTCTCAGAAAATTACAAAAAATTCAACTTAGGATAATTTCGATATTACGAATACAAAAAAGAAGTCCATTTTGAAATATAAAATTTCTATAATTTTAAAAAGAGGTTATTAGTATTCATAATGGCTACTTTGATTAGTCGCGTTGTGTTAGAACTCGAACTTGCGTACAATGCAAGCTATTGCATTATTGAAAGAGAGGCGTATTTTGGAAGCTCGGGGTGTTATAGTCACAATCAGAGAAAATTGAAACTAGTATAAAATGAGAATTTACCACTTCCTAGAGGTATATATTTCCCAAATAATCTATTGTATTATTATATAGGATCATAATTAAGTATTCCAAATTCATTATTTTGTCTAAAATCACCTAAATGGATGCATTATCTTGAAGCGTTCTTAGTATACTAGGGAAAAAGTTTAACATTTTTCTTTAATTTCCATATAGTTATGGGTAGAGATTGAATCATTCTAGTAGGTCATTGATGCCTTACATTTAGTTGTTGACAAGTGAGACATCCTATAACACATTCAAAAATATTTCTATTCATACCTGACCGTTAGAAATAATCCTTAATTTCCTTTTACATTTTTTGAGTACCTTAGTGATTAGACCATATCGAATGGTGATAAGTAGAAAGTAGTTGATCTTGAAATGATATTGGGACTATGATTCTATCTTGAAAATGAAGCACCAAATTTGAATCCTATGTCTATCCATAAATGTTCCCCACAATATTGAGGTTCAACCTCACTATTAGACAACCCTGGTCAAACTTTGGGGCCCTTTTACGTGTTTAATCAGGTCCAGAATCATAGTGACTAGAAACAAAAACACAATATCATTATGTTCATCATATTATATGTGTAGATTGGTAATCACTGCCATAAGTTTCCATTAGTACCAAAATTATATAACAACTTTTTCATATGACTTCTGACTAAATGAATTAGCCATAAAATTTCCTTTATCAGGTGTATATACCAAGTTGAAGTCAAAAATTTGAAAATATTTCATTAAAACTTCTTTGCCTCTGGTGTAGGTCCTATTTTAATAATATGTGTTTCAAGATTTTTTAATCCATGATCATAGTGAACATTTCACCATAGAGATTGTGACACCATGTTTTTTAAGGAATAATATACTATTCTCAGTTAAAGTGCCTTTGTTGGATAGTTATTTTCATGTATCCACAATTGTTGGGGTCCACAATCTTTGACATAATCTCCCTCCATGAGAACACAACCAAAAATAGATATAGAAGAATTACAAAAGTTGAAATATCTTTTATCTAGTTCTGGAAAGATAAATATAGGTGATTAAGTGAGGTGATATTTTAGTTCCTTGAATGATTTATGGAAATAATCATTCCAACAGAATGGAATAACCTTTCCTATTAATTCAATCATAGGATAAGTGAGACATATGAAGTCAAGCGACATTAATATTATATAAATCCTATAAAAATATATATTTTAAATACATTATTATGTGTTTTAAAAGATATTATGGACACAATTTTATTAGGATTGAGAAATATTACTTTTTTTAGAAGATGCATACCCAAAGAAGTGAACTTCATGTATCCAAAAGTCATAGTTTCCGAATTTGAAATAAAGATGATAGTATCATAATGCACTTAACACAATCTAAACATTCCTTTCATTTCCATATTTCTATAATAATACACTATAATTTCCTCTATAATGACAATAGTAGAGAAATACAGGTATTTAAAAAGGTATTATTTATGTTAGGTCCACAAGGCTGAATACCCTGAGAGGGGGGGGGGGTGAATCAGGGTATGACTAATTTAAAATTAAATCTTGTTCTGATCTTGTTTTGCTGTTAAGCAAAACACTCTTCTCTCTATTTCCAGTTGCACAATATAAACAGAAATTAAAGCATGTACAAGTCACAACAATTTTTACTTGGTTCACCCTCACTGTGATACGTCCAAGGAGAATACACCAGCAATGTGCTGATGTACCAAATCCACTAAAAGTGAACTATTGTCTACAAGGTTCAGGATAGATCACTTCTATTCCCAGGCTCACTGCCTTTACAAAGTTTGGGGTCAGATCAATGCTTTCCCAAGGGTCACTCCCTGTTTCTCTCTCTCTAGCTCACTGCCAGTGGAGAGGATCACCTTCTTCCTCTTCCTTTGCTCACTGCTCTGGAAAGGATCCACTCACAATTTATAGACCCATAGGTCTCTTTATTATCACTAATTAATGCATCCTCCATTGTATGTAGATTCTCTGTTGAAGTCCAACTTTCACCCGTAGATGAATCTCTCTTTGCACCAGGGGTATCGGATAATCTTCCATCTTCCACGCAGTCCTGAACCACTATCGTGAAACAACCTTACTTGGCACCCTTCTCTAAGACAGTGCGCATGTCTCGGCACACAAGTCAAAACTGGTCCACAAGTCCACCTCAACCACTTGCGTGACACAAGCTTCTGCAACTCCAAACTTGCGTGACACACACCCTTTTACACCCAAACCAATTTGGGCGTCCAACCAACAACTTTCACACTTCTTCAAAATATGGAGCAAAAGTTTCACTAAACCACTTGTGCGACACCCCCTTCTTCTACAAAAAACTTGTGCGACTCACTTCCTTCTTCACCCAAACCACCTTAGGCGCGCAACTATCACCTGTCGCGCAACTTCTACTTGCCCGACCACACACCACTTGCTCAACCACCACACCTGTGTGATGGGAGCTCTGATTTTTCTAAGTGTTGAAATCTTCACTGAATGAGGAGGGATCTACCTCTATTTATAGGCATTTGGACACCCTTCACGATGGCTCACAAGTCTCCCCTCTACGCGCAAGTCTCTGTCGCGTAAGTCACTTGCGCGACCAACCCTAAAACTTGGGCACCCCTTATCCCTTTGCCATATTTTGATGTTATGATCTTGAAAAACATTAGGCACTCAAGTTTCCTCTCCTTCAAGTACACGGTTCACAATTCCCTTAGCCAAAAACTACTTTTATCCAATTGTTGATTTTCAGGCCCAAAAATTTGGCAAACACTAGAAAATGGCACAACCTTGTATCTTCTCTTTTTGTACCGCCTCCAGATCATCCATTCCTTTGTCTACATTCTTGAATCAAACATGGATCATTAAACACAACTCTTGAACTCTACATTCCACCATCAAATCCCTTTTGTTAACAAATTTGTATGTCATGGTTTTCTTTGTCAACAATCACAACACAGATGTCCAATTTATCAAAAAACACAATCACCTCAAAAATGTTTCAATGATACCTTGAGGGATTTGTGCCCAACAATCTCCCCCTTTGGGTTTCTTGTCAAATCTTCCATAAAAAGATACATCATTGATTCTTCAGCCACCATTCGCCTCATTGCAATTGTGATAGCAATCAAGGATTTACTAAACACATACTCTAAGCCCACATGAGAAATGCTCAGTGAGAGAAACAAGAGTAAATGAAAAGTTTATCAATGAATCACTTCAACTGTAACACCCACTGTTGACACTAAACTGATACCAATTTTTGGAAATATTCTTACCGCATTCCAACACCACTCTTCTACTTTTATCACGATCCTCACTTGTCGTGATATCTATTCTTTGATCGATCCCTTCTAGAATCGTCAGATTTAATAACCTCACCCTGTCTCATTGCTCTCCCCCTATCTCGCTACTCCACCTATCAGATTCTCCCCATATCAATAATGATTTATCAAATTTCCACACTATCTCCCACTTAAACAATCACTATTTTCTCCCCCTTTGTCAACGAACCCAAAGGTCACCCCTTTTCAGTCTGTAGCAGAGTAAAGAACACATATCGACACACTAGGGAAAACACATCATACCTCGGGGAGAGGGGGAAGGGGATTCCACATACACACTCTTTCAAGTGTAGGGAGTCGACTGAACTCCCATAACCAGTCGATGTCTCTCAAAATCTTCCTTGGGTAAGAACTTTGTCAGAATGTCTGCAACCTATAGCTCTGTAGGCACATACACCATCTTCATGATTCCCTACTCAACCTTCTCCTTGATAAAATGATACTTTATCTCAAGGTGATTTGTCCTTGAATGATGGATGGTATTTTTTCTAAGATTTATAGCACTTGAGTTATCACACTAAATTCTGATTGGAGACTTCACTTCAACTCCCATATCTTCAAGTTACTGCTTCATCCATAATAACTGTGTGCAAGCTTGAGTGACCGCAATATACTCATCTTTTACGGTGATTAATGAAATACAATCCTGCTTCTTGCTTAACCAAGCAATACAGAGTCCACCAATATAGAATGCACCTCCAGATGTTGATTTCCTGTCATCTGCTGAACCAGCCCAATCAACATCAGTATATCCCAAGAACTCTGTCTGAGATTTGTCATTATATGTCAAGACAATGTCCATCGTGCCCTTGATATACTGAAGTATTCTTTTCACTACTATCATGTGGATTTCCTTGGGATTACTATGATATCTTGCTTCTTGGCATGTGGAAAAAACAATGTTAGGCCTTGTTGCGGTCAAGTACAACAAACTTCCAATAATTTTCCTATATTCTGTGATATTAACTGCCTTGCCATTCTCATATTTTGATAATTTCATTCGGGTAGAAACCAGAGTCTTCATCTCTTTGGAATTATCCATTCCAAACCTTCTTAGAACCTCCTTGGAATATTTGGATTGATAAATGAAAGTGCCATTACTTCCTTGTGTCACTTGTAAACCAAGGAAGAATGTTATCTCTCTAATCATTGACATTTCAAACCCAGTTTTCATGAAATTGTAAAACATTCAACACTGAGCTTCATCTGATCCGCCAAATATTATGTCATTGACATAAACCAACACCATTATCCTTTTATTACTGTCGTTGTTGAAATAGAGAATGTAATCAAATCCCCCATGCTAGAAACCAAGCTTCTTCAAGTACTGATCAAGCCTTGAGTACCAAGCTCTTAGTGTTTGTTTCAGCCCATACAATGCCTTCTTCAGTCTAGAAACATTGTTCTCATCCTCATGAATGAGAAAACCATCTGGCTGATCAATATACACTTCCTCTTCTAGGACTCCATTCAAGAATGCATATTTGATGTCCATCTATAATACTTTGAACTTCCGTTGCACTGTGAAGGCTAGGAATAATCTGATTGTCTCCAGTCTTGCAACCGGTGCAAATGTCTCATCAACATCTATTACCTCTATCTGGGAGTATCCTTTGCACACTAGTCGTGCTTTGTTTTGGACCACTGTTCCATCTTTATTCATCTTGTTGCAAAAGACCCATTTAGTCGCGATGACATTTTTATCTGCTAGCCTCAAAAAAATCTCCCACATCTGGTTCTTCTCAATCTAACCAAGATCTTCATTCATAGCCTGAACCCAGTTTTCATCTTCAGCTGCATCAGCAAAGCATTTTGGCTCTACCTGAGATAGGAAAGACATCTACTATAGTGACTTCATTCTTCTTGTCTGAACTGGAGCTTTCTAATCACCATTGATATTCTGCCTATCAATTTCAGCTTGACTCTTTGGCCTCCTTGCAGACACAGATTTTGTTTCCTCTTGCTCATCATTAGTATCTTCCTCTAAGTCAGCCTCCACCACTTCTACTCCCCCTGTGTTGCTTATCTCTTCATCACTTTCATCCAAAAATTGCTCACCAAGTCTTTGAGTATTCTGTTCATTTTTAACTATAGTGACATCATTTCTCTCAACAATTTTCCAAGACATTTGTTGAAGTATTTATATGATTTTCTTTTACCTAAGTAGCCAAGGAATATCCCCTCATCTCCTCGTGACTCAAACATCCTATGGTTTTCTTTTTTGATAATGAAACACTTGCTTACAAAGATTAGAAAGTATTTCAACGTTGGTTTCTTTCCATACCACATTTCATATGGAGTCTTCCCTTCTTTCGGACACAACAGAGCCCTGTTGGAAATATAGACCGATGTCAAAACTACTTCCTTCCAAAATTTCTCTGGTAGGTCCTTTTCAATAAGCATTGTTCTGGCCATGTTGTTGATGATCTGATTTCTCCTTTCAACTACTCCTTTATGAAGGGGAGTTCTCACTAATGAAACTTGATTCCTTATCCCGTGTTTCTCGAGATCTTCTTCAACTTGACTGTTTGTGAATTCTGTACCATTATCTGTACAAAACTTAATAATTTTTTTCCCAAGCATCCTTTCTGATTCCCTATTATACTGATTAATAAAACTAAACACTTCTGTCTTAGGGGTAATGAAAAATACCCAAGCAATTCTGCTTTAATCATCAATAAAAAGGACATGGTACCTTTTACCATTTATTGCTCGTGGTGAGATCAATCCACAAACATCATCATGCACCAATTTGAGCACCCTGGTTGATTTCTATTCCTTTGTCTTGGATTTCTTTCTAATGATCTTCCATTTTTGGCAAGCAGCGCACGTATGAGTGCGATCACGTGATTATTTGGGAAGGTCTCTAGCAGCATCACAGTTCACAAGATCTTCCATAGATGGTTGGCATAGATGACTAAGTCGCTTATGCCACAACTTGTTTTCTTCCTCTCTGGATAAAAGAAACATAACTTCTTATCCACTTACAAGGTAAAGATTTCCCTTTGTCCTTTTCCCTTATAGAACAACTGCTCCATCTTTTCCTTTCACAACACATATCTTCTGGGTAAATCGGATAGAGTGCCCAGAGTCACATAGTTGACTGACACTGAGAAATTTATGAATGAGACCCTCTAATACCAAGATATAAACACGTCTCATTTATTTTCCCCCTAATTTAGCCTTTCCGGAACCAATAATCTTCAGCCCTTCATCGTTCCCAAATTTGACCACTCCTTCTTTGTCATACTTTATGCCTGTAATGAGATCCTTGTTACCTGTCATATGGGATGTGCAACCACTGTCAAGAATCCATACTCCTGAAAAATATGAAGCTTTGAGGGAAATTTCTACAACTAATGCCTTCTCATCCTTTTTATTTTTGATCCATGTCTTCGACTTTACACTCGGTATGGATTGGAGAGTTTGATCTTCCCTAGAGTGTGATAGACCAGCTTCATCCTGTAGAGCTGCAAATTGATTTTGTGTTTTCATCTCACTTGTCGATTCCCTAATTTGCTGCTTACGACTGCTCAGGTTTTGTTTTGGCAAATTCCACTGTATGATTGATGTGAAATATCTTTCCATGTGCCCAAATCCTCCACACCAAAAATAGTTTCCTTCGAAATATGTTCTGGAGAACCGTTCTCTATTTGGCTTCCACCTTTGTTCTTGTTCCCTTCGATATCTCTTGGCTATGGAACACACATACTGTGAATGTCCCATCTTTCCACAACAGTAACACCAGATATAAGGTGAATTCCTTCATGTTACTTCTGCACTACAAGTTTCCCCTTAGGATCTCTGAATATTCGGATTCTGCTTTGTGCCTAGATCAACCTTCACTCTCGGGACAGGTGCTTGCGGTCTAACTTCAATTGTCACAGATTTTTGCTTCTGATCAGGACATGAATCAACCTTAACATATGATCTCAATTGTTTCTTCTTTCCTGCTGAACTACTAGCCTTCTTGTTTGTCTTTTCTGTCCTCTGAATGACCTCCTTTCCTGATATCACATTGGGGGTCAAGATTTTTTCTTGATCCTTCATTTTTCTTCGCAGACTGACCACTTCTTCTTCAAGTTCTTCGATACACTTGACTTGATCTTTCAATTTTCTATTCAAGCCATCAATATCCCTTTTCTATTATTCAATCTTGATCTTATTCTCACGAACTGATTCTGAGTGTTCTGATGTTGATAACTTGATTTTCTTAATTTCTTCCATCAACTCAGACTTCTCTTCTTCTTGCTGCTGCATATAGAGTTTGGAATCAAGAACAACTTTATTAGCTTTCTTTTATTTGTCTCTCCAATAATTTATCTCCTCAAGAGCATCCTCTAACTCAGCTTCCATATCTATTCTTCCTTCAACTTCTTCTTCTTCATCGTCACCTTAAGTTTCATTCTTCTCATGAGAACTACTGACGACTGCCACCATATCATTTTCTCCACGATCTTTGCAATTTTTAATCTCCTCAACCTCTTCAACCTCAGACTCATCTGAATTGTTTATTTCTTGTGAAAGAAGATTCTTCTTCTTGAAGAAATTTCTCTTGAACTACTTCTTCCCTTTCACATAGGTTGAAGATTTATTCTTGGGAATTTCAACTTCATATTCATCATTTTATTCTTGAAACTTTTCAGGGCACCTTGTCACCAGATGAACAACCTTTCCCCATCGAAATCATGCTAGTGGAAGTTTCCCTTTAAACTTTCCTTTTCCTCTTTGCAGATTTGAAGAAAAGAATGACATCACCTCATCTGTATCTTCTTCCTCTTGAGAATATTCTATGGTGAGATTTTTCATGGCCTCAAATGCCACTTCTTTGGATTTTCCCTTTTCTACAACATCGTTATCATCATTTATCATTTCATATTCAACAAGTGTGTTGTGCAGGTTATCCATTGTCAGCTATTTTTGGTATTTATCTTCCAAAACTGAAAATTTCGGATTAAACCAAGGTGGAAGTTTCTCTAAGATACACTTCACGATATTTATATCTTCGATGAATTCTACAAGACCCCACATGTCTTCAACAATAACATTTACTCTATCAAAAAATGCATCAACAAATTCATTCAGACTCATTATTAGATCTTCATATTAGTTCCATAGAACTTGTAGATTTTCCACTCTAACTTTTGTATCTTCTTCATATATATTCAATAGCTTTTCCCACATAGCATGTTATGTTTTTAATTACATCACCTTCGTATAAATAGGATCGGATAGGGCTCCCCCTAAGGCATTAATTGATTTGGAATCTGCATCCAACTCTCTACGTTCAGCTTCTGATATTGAAACACTATTAATATTATCTATTCTGTCATGCATTGCTGCTGTGAATACGTCCATTCCCAAATATCAGAAGTAGTATTGCATCCAATTCTGCCATAGCTGAAAATTTTTCCCGTCGAAGATCAGAATCCCTTTATGATTAGTGACCTCCATTGAGAGAATAACTAATATCAACCTTTCCCTCAAATACCAATGGTTAGGTCCACAAGGCTTAATACCCTGAGAGGGGGGGGGGGGGGGTGAAACAGGGTATGACTAATTTAAAATTAAATCCCATTCTGATCTTGTTTCACTGTTAAGAAAAACACTATGCTCTCTCTTTACCATTGCACAATATAAACAGAAAGTAAATCAT
Source organism: Viscum album (assembly GCA_963277665.1). Lineage (NCBI taxonomy): Eukaryota > Viridiplantae > Streptophyta > Magnoliopsida > Santalales > Viscaceae > Viscum > Viscum album. The sequence goes on from OY728120.1 coordinate 1,208,993,120, forward strand.
GTACAAGACACAAAAAATTTTACTTGGTTCACCCTCACTGGGATATATCCAAAGAGCATACACCAGCAATGTGCTGATGTACCAAATCCACTAAAATTGCACTTCTGTTTACAAGGTTAGGGATAGATCACTTCTATTCCTAGGATCACTGCCTTTACAAAGTTTAGGGTCAGCTCACTGCTTTCCCAAGGGTCACTCCCTGTTTCTATATCTGGCTCACTACCGGTGGAGAGGATCACCTTCTTCCACTTCCTTTTCTCACTGCTCTGGAAAGGATCCAATCAAAGTTTATAGATCTATAGGTCTCTTCATTATCACTAATGAATGCATCCTCCGTTGTATGTAGATGCTCTGTTGAAGTCCAACTTTCACCTGTAGATAAATCTCTCTTTGCACCGAGGGTATCGGGAAATATTCCAGCTTCCACATAGCCCTGAACCACTAACATGAAACAACCTTACTTGGATCCCTTCTCTAAGCCGGTGCAGAAGTCTCGATGCACAAGTCAAAACTGGCGCACATGTCCACCTCAACCACTTGCGCGACACAAGCTTCTGCAACTCCAAACTTGCGTGACCCACACCCTTTTATGCCCAGACCAATTTTGGCTAGCAACCAAAAACTTTCGTGCTTCTTCAAAATCTGGCATGTAAGTGTCACCAAACCACTTGTGAGACACCCCCTTCTTCAACACAAAACTTGCGCGACTCACTTTCTTTCTCACCCAAACCACCTTAGGCACGCAACTATCACCTGGAGCGCAACTTCGACTTGCGTGACCACACACCACTTGCACGACCACCACACCTGCACGACGGGAGATATGATTTTTCAATGTGTTTAACTCTTCACTAAATGAGGAGGGTTCAACCTCTATATATAGGAATTTGGACACCCTACTCGATGGTGCACAAGTCTCCCCTTGGCTTGCAAGTTTCGGCATGCAATTATCTGCCGCGCAAGTCACTTGCACGACCAACCCTAAAACTTTGGCACCCCTTATCCCTTTGCCATATTTTGATGTTATAATATTGAAAAACATTAGTCATGAAAGTTTCCTCTCCTTCAAGTACATGACGCGTAAGTCCCTTTGTCAAAAACCACTTTTCTCCAATTGTCGATTTTTAGGCCCAAAATATCTGCAAACACTGGAAAAAGGTGCCACCATGTATCTGCTCTTTTTGTACCACCTCCAGATCATCCATTCCTTTGTCTAAATTCTTGAATCAAACATGGATTATTAACCACAACTCTTGAAGTCGACATGCCACCATGAAATCCCTTTTGAGAATAAATTTGTATGTCATGGTTTGCTTTGTCAACAATCACAACACAGATGTCCACTTTGTCAACAAACACAATCACCTCAAAAATGTTTCAATGATACCTTGAGGGATGTGTGCCCAACAATTTATACATTTGATAAAGGCTATTGGTGAGTTTTTTAGAACAAAGATCATGACCATGAATTCATAATGGTATTAACAACTTTTAAATGTTATTTTTGGAATATATACTTTATTCACTTGGAGTTGGAACTACCCTGACTAGAGATTAATTTTGGTGAAAAACTGGGCTTCTTTCAGTTGATCAAATAGATTTTCAATTTTAGGACCTAGATCTTAATTCTTAATTGTAACTTGATTCACCATGTGATGATTGATACAAAGTAAAATACTAACATATCATTTCTTAAGAAATAAAACCATAGTATCCCCAGGTGATATAATTGGTCCTATAAATCTCATTCTATCCAATTCTTCTCGCTAGAAAATAAATTATTGTAATTCCATTGGTTATATTTAGAATGAAAAAAATAAAATCAGATTTATTCCTAGGAGTAGGTCAATCTGAAATTAAACTTGGCTTTATGATGGTACTCCTAAAAAGTTTCCAGAAAGACTCCATTTTATTAGTCTACAATGATAGGTAACTCTATGTTCAGTTGCATCAATATACCCAAAGGTGATCACTTTCAATTGATATTATATGGTCTCAACCAATTCCACTAAATTTCATGCTCTTCCAACATTAATTTCCCATTCCACTTTGAATAATTTAATAACTACTTTAGGTGGTGTAAAAGTCACTCAATAAGGATATAAGTCAAGGTGAGTCTTAAATTCTACTATCTAATTAATTACTAAGATAAAATGGAAGTTTTCCATTTTTGTGACAATGAATTCCCTTAAAAATAGACCGATTCAATGGATGTGGAATGTTCTGGACATTTGAATCCTCTACACTCCCATTATCCAAGGGGTTTCTTGATGATCATAACATGATACCTCATTTCCATAGACAATCACAATTTTTTTACCACTTGAGAAGAAATAAAATAAATGAATCATTAGTCTCAAACATAACATGAAATAAAGTTGATTCAATATGAATGGTACCTCACACTATTGAGATACCTACTTCCTCATTTCCAATAACCTTCTTAGATGCAAAATGTTTTCCCCACTCCCTAGACCGATTCCTTCACCATTTCTAAGGTGGTTCCTACGGAGGTGTCATGAAATTTATAGAATCACACTAATTACCTCACTTATTCGATAATTAACAATTCATGTGAGATCATTCTTGTTAAAAATTATAATCCTATGACATAGTATAACCATCTACACCATTTGAATTCATGTAATTTTTATAACAACATCATATATATCCCTTTTCATATTTATTTATGATAATACTGAGGTGGTGTGGGGAAATCCCTCTTTATGTACACCAACAAACCATATTGGAAACAACTCGGTTTGCTACTATGATTTTGAAGAAATGAAAATAATCTAGTGGTTCAATTATTTTGTTCTATACCACCTAGTGAGTATATCTCCATTATATGCTTACTCCCTATATCAGATTTATAATATGTGCATGGGAGGAAAAAGGTGTTTCCTCCCCCAATTTTCTTAGATATATATATTTTTTTCCACCATATCCTTGGTCACCATATTCATGTAATTTTCAATTGAGAACATTACCACTCTAGAATGAATATCAAGTTTTATATAGGCTTTGAACATCCATTCATTTAGTGATTCAATAATTGACAATTTTGATATAAATTGAGAAAGGTATGTAGACCGATATCTATGCTCCATCTCTTAGATTTCTCCCTGCTTTACTTAGAAGAAATACATTTTTTATAATACTCAGAAAATATTTCGGTAGTTATGTTTGTTAAAAACTTCCTCAAATCCAACCTAAGTATGAAATTGATCAATGTTTTCTTAGATATATAAGTCCAACCATTACAATTCCATATCCTTGAACATATAAAAAATTATCATAAATTTTATTTTAATTGGGTTTCCAAAAAAATCAATGATTTTGTTTTTTATTCTAGGCCATGCATCCACTTTCTCATGTCCCGAGTCACCTAGAAAGATCATTGACTTCTTAATTTGGAATTTTTATGAGTGACCCACTTGACATGGTTGATCATGTTTATTTATTTTGGTAACATCCAAAAACTATTCCTTCATTATCTTAAAAAGATGTTGATTCACCTGTGGTTTAGGTGGAATAATTTTCTTATCTATATCCTCTTGTTGGCTTCTATATCTCTGGACAGGAGAAATTTTACTATTATCATGCAAGACCATTATCTATTCATTCCAAAATACTTTGATCACATACCATTTTCTTTATACTAAAATATAACAAGAAGGATCATAAAAGGAAAATGAATAATGAAGTCATTTTGATATGTATTTTTACTAATGCATGATACTGATGTCTCATCGGCTAAACCGATGATGATGAGGAAATAAAAATCCTCGAAGTTCTTAATAACACTTTTAATACCCTAAATACCATGGTAACTTTAATTCCAATGAAAAGAAGTTTGATACACTTTTTATACTTACAATTCAAGTCCCAACACATCATATCTCTACACTTATCATCCAAAATGATGGAGCATACCAAATAGACACTAATTATAACACTCTAACCCCAACCCATTTTCTTTGGAAAGAATAGAGTGCAACTTACCTTATATGACATTACCTAGATCTAAAAGGATGGAAATAAATGCTAATTTATTTACCAAATCATTTTTAATGATTTTCCCTTATATAAAAAACTTGAAAGAGACTGACCAAAATAGTATAAAATAAATAATTTTCATAAAAATAAACCAACCAAAACCTAAATGATATAATAAAATCATAATTAGATTCAAAATAGTATAATATAAAATATAACGTCTATAAAACCCAAATCCACAAGAGATTATAAGGAACCAATAAGGAACCATGACAGATACACTACTATACAATCTCTATGATCTAACTCCCATATGACTTGTTGTACCTTAAGGATTATCCACTAGAATAGTGTGAAATATTCCCCATCCCTATATCATGGTAATTTTTTTGTATATAACCCAAATATCATATACATGGGATGAGTATACAACTGAGAATGAAATTGAAAAGGCTTCCCACACATTCCAATAAGTCGAAAAAAATTTATCTCATGATATATATATATATATATATATATATATATAAAAGATGGGGATAATTTGGATTGTAAATATATGAATACAATAATAGTGAAAGATAATCCATTCCACAATGGTCTCACATTTCATGAATACACACCCATTAAACTCACACACCTAATGAACTCCCTTAAAAAGGAATCCCACTAAACATCCCATACTCATGAGTGGTACCCATCCCTCTAGACCCATTTCATAACATGGTAGTGAAATACCTTGAGCCTAAAATTGGATCAATAACCAGTTATAGCTAGAAGATTCCATATCCATATATAATCATGAACACATAAAACCCATGAAAATGGTTTCATCCGCAATTGAAATCATTTTTTTTTTGAAATTCAAAATTTAATATGAATTTTGGGAAAATAAAATTCCATTTTTAAAATAGGGAATACATCAAAATAGACCAGATATATTGAATTCATCAAATTCCATTAATAATCACAATTATAAGATTTCCAAAATTTAATCATTCGAGTTCTATGTAAATGAATAGGGATAGAAAATCCACCTACCTTGAGTTTAGTCACACAATAGAAACCAATAGAAATAACTTCATCTAGAAAGGGATCCTTGAGAATCACCTCAAAAAGTACCAGCTTCAAGAGAGAAAATCATGGAAGAATAAATGATGGGTTTTTCCCATAGAGTTATCAAGCCACACTAATGTTAATAAATACACAAAAATAATCAGATGTAGTTACCTAGAAATGTGCACAACTTACCCTAATATTTAATAGATAAATAAACCATTTTAAAACCCATGATTAATGACTCCACACCTTGGTCCACGACACTATGAATCAACTAAATCCATTTGAATAACCCATGAAAACTAGAATTATCTAGAACCATGCCCTGGAAAATAGGGTAAAAAATTTTCCCAAGCCATTTTGGATGGAACCAAAATGTGACCGACCACATCCAGCCACTATGCCCACTCATTAGACATTTTTCCTTACCCTTTTTCCCATAGATGATACTCCTATCCACCACACCCACCAAAATGGTAGGCTTTAGGGAACAGTTTCATCCTTGTAGCCTAGACAACTTCTATTCCTAGATTACCAAAACAATAAGGAACACAACCTTTACCATGAGTGGTCCCATGGCATGGTGATGATCAAAAATCCAAAATTTCATACCCTTCAACCTTAAACTCCTCTAGTACTTACCAAACCCAAAATTGAACATCCTATAATGTAAAAAAAACAATAATAATAACATACCTCAAATGGTGGGGGTGGGGTGGGGTGGGGTGTTACAATTCATCCCCATTATCTTCATTAAATTAATCATACCCCATACATATTCTTTTAAAAATCATGTAAAAACACTAGGAGTTCGGTAGGAAGGAAATATTCACTTCTATTGTAGTTTTCTATCAAGGAAGTTCATGGTATCTAAGGGGTTTATAAAATTACAAATGAAAGGTATGTCTCAAAGTTATAAGTGGTTAAAATTTATCAGTTTATTCCTCAATCATCTTAATGTGGTTCTAAAATTAATGCTTTAAAAAATATTAAAATTCATGATATGGTAGTCATGTATATCCAAAAAATATCTCATTAAAGAATTTATTAGAAAGAAAATGTTAAAATGGTTTAGAATAAATCATATGAATGAGGATCAAAATATTTAAAAATCACCCATAGAATGAATAATAATTAGTTTTCATTTAATATAAACTTTAGAAAATGAAAGAATAAAAATGTTTGAGAAATTTCATTGACATAAATGAACCAATATTCCAAAATCATGGTTCATAAAATAAAAGTTCTCATGTTTATATTTAATTATCCATGAATTTTACTAATAATTAAAATTTATCAAAAAATATAATTAAAATTAGGTGTTATGATATTCTTTATAAAATAATTTCATCATAGATAAAAAATATATAATAAAATCATCACGTGTCATAAAGATTAACTTATCATTGGAATTAAAGGTGTTGGGGATGTAAGGATAAAATGAATTTAAAATAATTATCCCATTTACCTTGAATTTATTCATTTATTTCTTTATCTTTTCATCTTGTTAATTCCTTTATCATATTATTATACCTACAAAATAAAAAATAAATAAGTGATAGTACAAGATCCAATCCATTTTTATCAAAATATATGGGTGATTGTATCCTAAAACAAATATATAAATTAAATCCTAAACATAATTCTTAAAATATGATACCAAATAAAGTAATAAGAAACTGTGGTTTCCTCCCATAAGAACTTTTTTTAAATTCTTTTAGCTAGACATGACCTCACCATGTCATGTAACAAATGATTGGAAATAATTTACCATATATATATCGATGATTGATCCCAGTGGAGATTAATTCATGCCAATTGGCCATCTCACTTTCACTAAAGTAATATTTATACTCCCTTGAGGATGTATCTTCTTCAATTATATGAGTCCAATCTGATAATCACCAGTTAATCTAGAAAATTTAACGATTAATTTATTGACCGACTTAACCCTTTATCCCACCTTATTCTCCTTTTTCTCAAAACATTATACAATACGTTCAATCCTCTCAATTAACCATTTTTTTCATTTTCCACTCAATTTACAGCTTTCCATTATTCCTCATATTAGATCCTTCTTTTCTTTTATTAAGGGTAACAACATCATCCAATTATATCTTGTTATCTGATCTCAAATCCCTATCATTTTCAAAAAAAAATCTTTATTTTCATATAAATGTTGAACTTTAATTGCTCAAATTAAAATTTCAATGACAAATATCTATTTTTAACATCAATTAATGACCTTAACATTTATAAAAATGGTCTTTTAATCATGTGGGGTGTTTTTTATTTATCTATATCAAGCAAACATTTCACAAAAAAGTAAAATTTATTTATTTAAATTAACATATCCTCAATCAAACATCATGGTTAGCTCACCATAATATTTTAAAATTTAAGTGAATCCTTTGTGAGATCCATTTACTCCAATACCATCCTATTTAATTTAAAGTATAATAAGAAGTTCACACTCACAACTAAATCACATAAGGCTTTCTAAAACTCATAAGATCTTATATCAATTGGAATTAAAACCCATTGAGATATTTTTACTTATTTGGTATACTCCTTAATACCAAAACTAAATGTTCTCCCATAAGTGGTATTGTTTAAATATCTTCATGATTATTTATTTAAAACTAACTCTTATTGGAAATTTGTATATGTGGGAATTCTTTCTATATATTATTTAAATGTATTATTAATACACAGTTTTATAAAAATTCAATGAAACTTACATTATTAATACTTAATTTTACATTCATTCTTTCTTTCATAGGAATGGATTTTTTATATTATAAAGTTATAGGGATTCATATCTAACTTCATTCTCTACTTAATTTTCATTTTACTTCTTATTTTCCCACATTTCTTCTCAATTTCCACTTACTTCCCTTGATATTTCATCTTTATTTCAATAGTTTCTTCTTTGATTCTTCTATACATAAGGGTGATGACCTTAAATTATTTATATGGATTAACCTATGTATAATTTAAAAGTGCTAATATAGTACACTAAATTATATTATTTTTAGTTTTCCATTCTTGAAACATAATATTATTCATAGAAAATCATTGAAATTTTGAATCTACATTCAAGTCATTAGTGGAAGCTCCAACAGTTGTCATGAATATAAAACATGATTACAAAGATAAATAAATTTATAATTAGTGTGATGTTACATATTATTTTTTATATTGAAACCCTAATACACTATTAAAACACATGAATTCCTTATGGATACCATCATAAAAAATTATTTTTGAGATTAAAATCAGTGTAATTTACATCTTTGGTTCCTATACTGTGTCTTCATTACATGTATGAGGTAATTATAGAAATTATTATTGAAATATCATTGATTTAACAATTAGTGTTAACCAAAGGATATCTTTTTGGTTTTTAAAAATCCTTATATTTCCATTAGAAACAATTTCTATGCATATCATGCAATAAAAATAAACTCACTTTTGAAAGCTTCTTTATCAATGGGCCTTCTATTATAGCATAAAAAACTAAACTATCACCTTAATAAAAACCACTATAAAACATTTTCATAATCAACCATGTATCTTAATATATTGGTAACACTTTCTTAACAAAATATTAAATCTATTACAAACTATATAATGTGACTCTAATTTGGATAGTTTTAAATTTCAAATTTTTCATCATAGATTCAATATTTTTTGATGGGGGATATAATATTTTTATGAAATGAGACACATATTACCCTATATAGTGAAGTAATATGTTTCAAAACATTTAATAATATCTTTATCCATATTTTATAGTGAAAAATTGACCAACCTTAGTCATTCCAAATCATTTTAAACACTATCGAATAGGAAAGTATGACAGAATTCAAGGAAAATTCCAAATTTTGAATTTAGATATTAACATGGAATCCCAGTGAATTGAAGTGAATTTTATATCATTTTAATGATTTAAGGATTGATCTTGAAGTGGTTTTCTACAAAAAAAAGTCACTATAAATATTGTTTGTATTCCTACACTTAATGGTAAACTATGCACTATGATTTTATATTTCCTTAGCTATTTATCTGGTATAATATGATCCATCCCTTATTCCTGATCTAATTTAATGATTTTTTCTTCATTCATGTGTTTCCTTTACATTACCTAAATTTAGTACCCATGCATCAATAATGAAACTAAAAAATACCAAGAAGATAAGAAAGTGTAAAAAAAGAATAAAAAGTAAAAATAAAAAGGTTATGATTTTTTTATTTTAATATAGTAAAACAATGATGCTATTAGGTTCCTAGTTCCTAAAAATGTTGGAAATTTTTTTGAAACCTGATAGGAATCATTATTTCTAACAAATTATCAAGTTTAGAAAATAAATATACTCTTCCCTATTACTAACACAAAATTGTATAGTATAACTCAATTCTAAGGTTGAATCTATAAAAAATGATTGTTATTATGAAAATGTTAGTTCAAAAATTAAGATAAAAAATTTAAATAAATAAAAGTAAATCTAAAACTAAATGATAAAACTACGAGTTAGATAATATCGAGTTGTTATAAATCTAGTATCAATAGATGATTAGAAATTTATTATTCTTAACAAATAATATTATTGTTATATGAATTATATATAAAAAACCTTTTTCATAGTGTTTATTATTTAATATATAAATCCAATTTTTCTGATAATTTAGTTTAGTTAATTTAAACATATTTTTAGCCAAATACTTATTTAAATATTTCACTTAAACTCATACCATGATCAATAAGGAATCTAATTACTTATTCACTCCTTATAAATAAATTCATCAATCTATTAAATATTTATTAGGATTTAATAAAAATGAAATTTATAGGAGAAAATATGAATGAATTTACCCAAAAACATCCCTATTAAAAACTAACTAAATAAATTATTCAATTATCCACCATTAAAAAACACAACACAAGAGTTTACCCTTAATTTTTTTGTGACGCCCCAGACATGTGCTCATAGATTCAGTGCTAGAAACATAAAAGTTACATAAATTCTTTGATACTGGCTGTAAAATCTCCTATATTACCATCCTTAACTATAAAATCATTAATAATTAATGAATCACTCAAATATGAAGGATATTTTTATGTCTATATCTTTATATAATTAATATATACCATAAACTAATAAAGACCACGTATTTATTAACTAAAGTATTTTTCTATTATATAAGATACTACTTAATTCATCATAAGTATTCAATAACTACCATGAATTCTTCCACATGTACTATACTTCCAAACATTTTATGTGTACTACTTTTCCACATAACCCGAGGAATGGAAACAAAAGAAAGTGGTGAGGCCAAATTCTCTATAAGGGAAAAATATAACTAAAGGTGTCAAAAACATAAGAATGGTATACATAATATGGAAGGAATAAATAATATAAATAATTCCATAATCAACCAAACCTGAGAGAATGATATATTCATGATAATAAATGAAATATGGATATCAAAAATACTGATCTGATATTAATGGAATGTATAGTTACAGTCATAAAAAACATGCTTTTAAGGCCTTGTTCCAAGACACTCTCTTGTAATGGGAAGTGGTATACACCAAACACCAACATATTTTGTCTCATGAGACCCATCAATTCATTAAGGGGATATTTAATTTTGGTCCCCACATGTCATGTATTTATGTCCAATGTATTCACCATAAGATTCAACAAGAATCTATACCGTTCCCAGATGAACCTATTACAGAATAAAACAAGGATATTTGTATAATTAAGGATATAGAATGTCAACACATTATTAACCCATGTTTTCAGTCAATAATCATCAAGAATATAAATACTTTTCCCCGTATCAATAAAATGGATAACATGGTTATAACCCATCCAAAAAAATAAGGCGGATGTTAAAAAAATATGTAGTCAAATTTACAACAATCATCCTTATTGGAATAACCACATTCAAAACTCAATACCTTTTTCCATGTTAATAATGTAAAATTTTATATTGGTTAACATCAGACAGTAGGAATTATGTAAAAATTTAATGTTCACACCATAGAGAGAAATGAGTATACTACTAAGTCAATAATAGAATAACATAATCAAAATCCATCTATATAAATAAAGGAGGATGGTTTAAAAATAACATAACCCTAATGTAACAAAGGAAACAAATATAGATATTGACATAGATGAAAAAATTCCTTGTAATAAGAATGATTTGGATGATATCATAAATAAAGGGATAAAGAATCGATTTTTTTGATATCATGAGTTCAATATCACAACTGATAACACACACACAAATATATATATTATAGAAAAAATCATTCCATAAACCCCATTTAGGTATATCCTTTTGAAAGTAAAAAATTTAAGTTGAAATTAAAACATATAATATATCTTTTAATTTTTTTTAATATAGATATAAAATAAAAATTTACTTATCTATTTCAAAGGTAACATTTGAATAGAATATGTGATTGATTTTGAAAACCATTAATTTTATAAATAACCTCTAATAATGGAGACATGGAATGATATAATGTATATCTTAGAGAAATGAAGATAGGAGGACTAAACATATGAAAGAGAAAGGAGAAACCATTTTTATTATATTCAAAATACCTTTGTTCAAAATCACATTATAAGAAGAGAAACAAAACATTAATTTGTATTAAAACATCATTTTACCAAAGTGGATTATAAATTTTTTATAATAAAATATTAGGGAGAGATAACCCAAGAATGAAAGAAATAAGTTCATGATGAAACGATATAACTCAAGAAAAAGATACTTGAGTTATCAATATCAATTATGGGAAACATACTCAATAAGACATGGAACATTTGAAAAGGGTTTATGAATTAAAAATATAAAAAATGAGATAATACTACATAATACAATCAAAAAGGAAAAATGTACCCAAATTATAATAAATTAGTTCAATATAACGATCATAACTCAATGAATGAAAATTGAGTTATCAAAAACTCTTACGACTAGGGTAAAACATGAGGAAAAATACATATAAAGAGATATTCTTGATTTATATTATTTTATCCCATTAATTTCAAGGAAAAATTGTATAAATAATTTATGTGATAATAAATCAATGTAACACCATACAAATGAATCACAATGCATAATATGTAACATATCTGAATGAATTTGAAATGAGTCCCAAAAAAGATATGTGGCTTGAGTAAAACTTTAATAAAAAACCCTTAAGAAGGTGAAATTGTAATTAATTTTAAAATAACACGATTTAAGTATAATTCATAATAGAATATCTCAAATAGGAATCATATGCACCACATAAATGAAATTAGCTGCATAATACCAATAATGTCTCAAAGAGAAGGATTTGAGATGAAAACCCTTACCTCCGTCCATATTCATTTCTAGAATATAACAATAATCCTAGATAGTTAAACTAAGATCATTATATATATATATCCAAGAATAATAATTATAACTATAACCATTAAAAATATTCATTTACAATCATTCTATTCATATGAATGTGACCTATTTTTAACACTGGTTGTAGGAAATATTTATCTCTTTGAAATAGTTCATAAAAGTGGTGTTGGTATATATTTTTTCCCATCTATGGTACTATAATACATGAACCAATATATCATATAAACCTATAGTATCATTTATATTAGTTTTTTTGTATGGCCCATGCGTTTGGAATATGTGATAATAATTTTTATGTGATTCTTACTGAATTGAGGTTGATTTCTTAATTAATGAGTTAAAATGATGATAAAACCTTACAAAAAAACAAAAAAAATACATTATTTTAATATCTAAATCATATTATACCAGTTAAAAAGTTCTCATAGTAATATATGAGAACCTATCATGATATTATTGGGTGATTATGAGGTGGTTTAGTTGTAATATAATTATACCCAAATCATAACGATATTATATAGTGTTTATGGGGTGTTTCAATAATATTTTATTTTTTTGTAATGGAAATAAAATTACTTCACTTTGTAAAAATGGTGATCGGACTCAGAAAAATATTCAAGAAATTGGAATCACAATTCTTAAGAAAGTCTATCATATTGAGAATATGTACTCAGGATGAAAAGTCTCATCATAATCACATTGGGTTAGGAATGGGATTTTGATCGTAATGAGGAAGAGAATTAGATTCATCATGAATCCAAAATAAATATGACAATTATTTACTATTTTATATTTCCAAAAATCATAAGTATGTTGTAAAACTATAAATTCTAGCTTGATGAAGTAATGAGGGAGAAACGATGCTACCAATCATGTTCAGGAAAATCATATTTAGGACAATCGTATATAGAATAAGTAGAAAAGACTGATGTTTATAACATATAGGGAGGTTACAATACTTTCCTTGGTAAAATATGACGATGTTGAAGATTATATTAAATGTAATAAAAGTATTGAAGGAATTAATTATTATAATAAAAAGTTTGTTGAAGAAGGATGTTCTTGAAGTAAAATATTTTCAGTCTCAGATCATTAGATTCATATTTGTTTGAAGGCTGAGAAGGTTTAATTGATCAAAATGAGAGAAACAGAAGGTGCTAATTTTAAATCAGAACAAAATCCAAATGATTTAAATCTTCAGAGAATGAAGTTTATAAGTATCATAATCAGAAAAGAGAAAGAAGTTGAGTTCTAAAAGATATTTGGTATTGTATTTAGAAAAGAAGAAGTAGAAGCAATTTGAGAAGTTTGAAAGAATCTATTGTCTTCATCATAATGAAGAAATCAGTATGAAATTTGGTTATGAGAATCATAATGATAAGACATATATTTTCATCCTTTAATTTTTCAGAGATCAATATAATGACGAAAATTTTGTTGAATATATTATTCCATTATAATGAGAAAATCAGAATGGGAATATTTTCTTTCAGTTGGGGAAAAGCAATTTTATAAGATGTCTTCAATTTTTATTTTTTTACAAGTGGGTTATGGAAATAAGAGTGAAAAAATTCTTTTATTATAATGAATAAATTGTATTGGTAATATTATAATCAGGAATCAGAATCCGACTAATGTTTTTTAAGAAGTATTTAGTTCTAGATGTACATGTTGGTCAAGAAATCAGGATGACCATCACAAGGGATACTCATAATGAGAAAATAGGAATGAAAAATAGGAATCACATTTAATATTTGATAGAAAGAATTAAGGGTGATGATGTCAAGAAAAGATATAAAATTCAAGGAAGGTTGAATAAGTCAAAGTAATATATGGATTTCAAGGGGAATTGAATGAGTAAAATAAAGATATGAGATTTAATGAAGTCTAAAGGTTCATGAAATTTGGTAAACTGGGAAAACAATTTTATTATACAACTTAAACCATTTTCGGTATCTATAATAGGAGTAAAATAATTTGTGTGTTCTATGACTTGCATCACTTGTGAAAGAGGAGAGTGGAGCTCCACAATTATAGAAAGAAGAAGTTTTCAGATTGTGATTTAGGGAAAAAGTTTATTGGATAGAAGAAAAAGAAAAAGTATAAAAGGAAGATAATATTTTTCTAGCTACTATATTGAGATGGAAAATAAGACTTGGAAAATCATATTGAAATTTCAAGATAGGGGAAGAATAAGTTCAGGATTTTTTAATAGTATTCTGATAGGGTAATATTTTCATATTTAGCAATCAGACTTGGGAATCAGACTAGGAAATAAAACAGATCATTATTAAAACGTCTAGGAAGTTCTTACCAACTTCTGAGTAAGAAAGTGAATAATTTTTTTGAAAGATCCTATTTGTGAAAGTTGATCAAGAAGAACCATAACATGTTTGTTACAAAAAACTCTTTATTACATCTCCATGTTACTTGAATCACATGCAGTATTCTATTGATTATATTTCTTACTCATTGTATTTCACCTAAAAGAATTATTTTATAGTAGATTGTGTGGTATTGGATTGTTTCCAAATCATACCAAGGATGTAGCTACTTTTGTTGAGTAGTGAAGCTTCTAAATTACTGTATTACAATGGATATGTTTTTGAATTATTTTTAAAAGGGAAATAAATCTTTAACATGAGGAAAATATTGTTTCTTAAGTAAGGAAACATAAAAGAAAAATATACCACTGATTCACCCCTCAACCTCTTAGTGATATTTTAATGCTGGATGGGTAATCTCAATTTTTATCAAAAGGAAGGTTCCATTCATTTACTCTCTGTAGAAGTTTTTAAATAGAATGTGTGATAGAGAATCTAAATTGTGTGAATAGTAAGGGGATTTCAGTCTTTGGTTGAAAGAATAGTCATATTTGGAAGGATAGAATGATGAATTATATTATATCTCTTGGGTATGATGTTCTTGAACCTACAACTGATAGATTTACTGATATTGATGATATGGTTCCTATTATATTGGTCGATAATAAGAATCTTGAGAATGATGGGAGAGATAAAAATACTTTACTCTCATCAGTTTCTGAAAGTGTGTTTTGAAGAATGAAAGGTTTTTCCACTACCAAGGTATCTGGGATAAGTTAAAAAACATTTATGAAGGAAATAAAAAAGTCAATAAGGGAAAACTAAAAATCTAGAGGCTAAAGTATGAATATTTTTGAAAATGGGTGAGTATGAATCTATTGGGGACATATTTACCAGGGTAACTGACATTGTCAGTAATATCATATGTCTTAGTGAAAATTTAGAAGATTATACAGTTTTTTAAAAGATTTTAAGAATTCTTCTGGGAAAGTTTGAATCCAATGTTTCATAATTGGAACATATATATCCTGAAAATTTATCTCCGGATGATCTTTATAGTACTCTCATTAAATTAGTAACAAGAAGGGAGAAATTTATGAATGGTAAACAAAATTTGAATATAAATGACTTTCAAATCCATCAAGAAGGAAAAGTATACAAAGTTTCTTCAGGAAGATGATGCTGTGGAATCTGACTCCAAAAATGTTCTATGTAAAAATCTTGGTGAAATTTTATTCTTTTTTTTCTAAAAATTTTAGAAGAGTTATAGGTAAATATAAAGTGAAACTTCCTTTGAAGTGTTTTGAATGTGGATTCGTTAGGAAATTAGTAGCTAATTTTCATAGAGGAAATAAATAAGAGGTCAGTGATGAAGAATAAATAAGTCCAAGAAGTTCATGGAAGAAACTGGGTGATAAGGATAAATCCTTTTCCAAAGGGAAAGAGAAAAATTTATTCATAAAGATTTAAAATAAGAAGATAGTGTAGCTGAATCAAAAAAATATTTTTTTAAGAAAGTTAGAGAGAATACATTTATTATAATAGTGAACAATAAATAATTCAAAATTAGTAGTTCTAAAGAAGAATAAACCTAATTAGAGGTTCATATTAAAGAAAAACTGAAATAATGTCTAAGAAAGATTGGGAGGCTCAAAAAAGAAATCAGGAAGATAAAAAATGAAAATTCCTCATTAAAAAATCAAGAATATTTTGATGAAGATAATTTCAAGGTGATGGAATAAATTGATGATTTGAATAAATCTATTGAGAAATAAAATAATCATAATGAACATATGAAGGTTATTCTGAAGGAAAAAAATAAGAGGAGTTGGAAATTTTCCGAAAAAAACTTTCTAAAGTTTAGAAGAGAGGTACAAGTTATAAAAAATCTATCTATGAAGTTGGTGAAAGTTCTCATTAAGAGGAATCTGAGAAGGATAAAAATCCACCTTTAAAGGTTGAGAAGAGAGCTAGTGTTTTTCTTGAAAATATTTCGGGAAATGTTTTTGAAAATAATAATGCCAGGAAAGTTATGAATGTGGACAAGACTAAAAAAGTCAAGAAGTTATAAGTTTCTAAATGTTCTGAGTCTAAAAAAGTTTCTAAACACTTTTAATATTTTTTTCTATTACATATAGTTATAATAAGTATGGAAATAAATCTAAATAGAAGAATAATGTTTCATTTGAAAATCGAAAGGTTAGTGGTAAAAAAATTTCTATTAAGAAGGTTGATGAGAGACATACACACAACATTGGTCAATCTAAGAATTTCAAAAGAAAATAATCTTTCTATTTATACTGTTGGTCTTGTGGTGGATATGAACATATGAAAAATATGTGTTGGTTAAACCAATAACATTACTACTATTCAACATGTTATGGTCGGAAATGGTTAAGGGGGAGTCAATCCTATAAAAAGAATAAATATTATAAGGATGTTATAAAGATACCCAAGAAGGTTGGTGTGAAATTTGAAAATAGGATCCAACCCATGGAAACTATCTGTGAAATATGTAAACAACTAGTTCATATTGCTAATGGTTGTCTTATTTTTTTACCATCACAAAAAATGTATATTAACAATTCTCAGAAGACAGAGGTGAAAAAATAAAAGTCTCTTGTTATTGAAACCACTTTGAAAGCTATAAAAGGATAAAGTCCTTGGATTCTTGATTTTGGGTTTCATCTCACATGATAAGATACTTAATGTTTTTGAATAATGTGAAATAATTCAATGAAGGAATGGTGAAATTTTTCAATGATGAATCTATGAGAATCAATGGTGTTGGATCAACCACCATTGGGAAAGAAAAGAAGAAATCAAAGAAACCTTTATATGTTGATGTGATGAAACATGACCTACTGAGTGTTTCACAATATTGTGACAATTTTAAAAAACATATCTTCAGAAAACCTGATTTTGTTGTGAATACTGACGAAGATGGAAGGATAGTTACAAGAGGCCAATGTATAAAAGAAAAATTATTTTAATTTTGTGAAATATGAAACTCTTATTACTTTTGAATGGTGGAAGAGAATCAGTTATGGAATAAAAGGCTGGGAAACATGTATTAGAGAAACATGAGCAAGCTATAAAAGTGATAAAGTGTCCAAGATATTCTTGATATGTCGTGAAGAAGTGATTGGGGTTGCACTATTTTTCATAAAGGAAATAGTAAAAATTCTATGTATAATAAAGTTGAATTTTTTTCAAAAAGACCCCTGGAAATAATTCATTACAAGATCTATGGGCCAATGAGAAAATAATCAACTAATATATATAATTAATTTATAACTTTTATTTATAACTTTACCCTCATTACTTGTGTTATGTATATGAATCATAAGTCATTTTCTCAGAAAATGATTAAAAGTTTTAGGAGAAAATATGATAAGGAATGAGAGTATTATCTGTAGATTTTAAGGAATAATAATGGTGGTGAGTATAATAATTAATAATTTCAATGTTATATTGTGAATAATGGATTTCTAAATGAGTTAAATTCACCATATCCTCCTCAACAAAATGGGGTTTCTGAAATAAAGAATAGAAGTCTGGTTGAAATGAGACGAACTATGATACTTGAGCATAATATCTCTCTTTACTATTATAGGAAAGAAATGTGTACTACTATGTATATTCAAAACCAAATTTTCTATAGTCCACGTTCAGATATTACTCCATATGAAATTTTTTATGAAAAAAATCCATTTTTGAAACACTTAAGAGTCTTTGGGAGTCCATGAAAAATTAAGAAACAATGTGGAAACCATGAAAAGATTAAGCAGGGAGGTGAAGATAGAATTTTCTTGTCTATTCTATATAAGGAAGATGATATAAGTGTTTTAGTAAATAAATAGAAAGAATTCATGATTCTGTAGATGTGAAGGTTGTTGAAATAGTTGATGAGGATAAATAAACTCATGTAGTTAAGGAAGTCAAGTATGATAAGGAAAATTTTGTTTACATTTATGATAAGGATACATAAAATTGTAATCCAAATCAAGAAGAAGAATCAAACAAATCTATTTTAATTGATGAGTATGAAACTCAAATAACTCATCCTAGGATAAGGAAGCTATTGGAGTATCAAAAAATTATTGGTGATCAACATCAGAATATCCAAACAAGAATAACTTCAAAAATTGTTACACATACTTATTTTTGTTGAAAAGTTAGGACGAAAGATGTGAATAAAGATTTTGAGAATTCATAATGGTTATATACTATTAATGAATATATTTATCACATTGAAAATAATTAAACTTAGGAACTCATACCCAAAAGGGATAACACAAATTTTTTTGGTGCAATGTGGGTTTTCCAAAACAAGTTGAATGTTGAAGGTGAAGTGATAAGAAACATAAAAAGATCAGCGTGAAAAGGTTTCCCAGAAATTGAAGGTGTTGATTTTTATTACACCTTTTATTTGGTGGAAAGTTTAGAAACAATTAGAATATTTCTTTCTATTGATGCAAAATGAAGTTACAAAATATTTCAAATGGATTTGAAGTATTAATTATTGAATGGTGATCCTGATGATGAAGTTCACATTGAACAACCTTATGGATTTTTTGTCGGGAAAATGAAATTTATTTGTGTAATTTGAAGAAAGATTCATATGTATTAAGACAACCTATAAAGTCATGGTATTCCAAATTGGATACTTTCATAAGGAAGACTAGTTTCAAAAAGGTAAGGAAATATTTACATCAAGTAAAGTTAGGATTTTTCCCTCATCATAATTGTTTTTGTTGATGACATTATCTTTGATGGGAATGATGAAAAAACATGTGAAATATTTTTTAACGAGATGATTTTTTTGAAATTTCCATGTTGGGGAAAACTAAATAAACTCTAAGGTTATAAATTTTGAAAAATAAGATATAAATTTTTTTTTCATAAGAAAATTATACTAAGGAACTTCTTAATAAATTTGGAACAAAAAAATTCAAAACCAGTTTCCACACTGATTTCAATGGAAACAAAGTTGTCTAAAGATTATTAAGGTAAGGAACTTGATTAGAATGATTTTAGATAGTTAATTGGAAGTTTTTATATTTTACTACCTCATGAACCAACATTGTTTATACCATTAACTTATGTAAAATATTTCAGAATGATCCTAAATAATCACATTTACTTGATGGAAAAATAAATCTTGATATATCAAAGGGATTTTTTTTGAATCAGGTATGATAGATTAGAAAGTATTGATTTATTTGGGTATTAAGATACTTATTGGGAAGTAAATGTTGATGATAAGAAGATAAAAATCTATTGGAATTTTCTTTCATTGGAAAAGTTATGTTAGTTGGAATACAAATAAAAAAAATTCAGTAACTCTTAGAAATATTGAAGCTGAGTATGTTGCTTCCACTCAAGATGATACCCAACTTATGTGGTCAAAAACTCAGTTGGAAGACTTATTGAAGTTATGTTACCCCTACTCCTGGGATGTGATAATTAGAATGAAACTAACCTTAAAAATAATCTAATTCAACATTATCATTCAAAACATATTGACATAAATTAGAAATTCATCAAATAGCACGTAGATAAGAATTAATTGAAGATGGAGTATGTTTCTAAATTGGAACAAGTTGCTGACATATTCATAAAACCTATACCAAAGGAACCTTTTTATAAATTGAGGTTAAACATGTGTGTCTAAACTATATCTAATCAAGGTTTAGGTATGATGTTTTTTACCCTATATCATCTTACATTTGGATAGTTTTTTAAAGGGTGATAATTGTTTCATAAATCTATCCTTATGGATGCATGCACAAAGGGGAGTTGTGGGTAGGATTTAATTTAGCATGTAAGTGTGTGAACTATTCTAATTATTTTTTGGAGTGGTTGTATATTTTTTTATTATAGGGAAGTTGAATTAGAGAAGAGAATATATGGAAGAAATATTAGGAAGAAAATCTGAGGAATTGTTTCTTGAAAAATTAATTTTGGAAAATATGGTCTCACTGTCAATGATTCTTGTTTCTTATATAGATTTATCTCATATAGGCAAAGAATTGTGGATAATAAATCCATTTATTGAGGTTACAACATTTAGTGATTTATGAACCATGGTTGAAAATAAAATCTAAAGGGGGAGATTGTTGGGACCAAGTTAGATGGAGAGGGTTTTTTGGAAATTTGAAGAAGGTTATGGTGATAGTATTTCCTTTTTTTGGTCAAGGAAATAAAATCACCCACTTTTTAAGACTAGTGATCATACTCAAAAATCATACTTAGGAAATCAGACTCACAATGCTTAAGAAATTACACCATATTGAGAAGTTGTTTTCTGTAAGAAATGGATCACTAGACTCACCTTGGGTCCAGAAAGATATTATAATCATAATGAAGAAGTGAATCAGATTTAGTATGGATCAAATATAAATTTGACTATTCTTGGATATTTTGTATTTTCCACAAATAAAAAGTTATAAAACTTGTTATTCTATATCTATGAAGGGAATTAGGAGAAAAAATATTTCCAAACATATTCAAGCCAATAATATTTATTATAATCATATTCAGGATGAGTAGGAAAGATATAAGTTTCTAGAAGATAGGGATGTTTTAATACTTTCCTTGGAAAAATTTGAGGTTTCCAAATCTGATCTTAAAGATAATAAAATTCATGAAGGAAGTCATGATTAGAAGAAAAAGTTTTCTGAAGAAGGAAGTTACTGAAGTAAATGATTTCTCATCTTAGATCATTGGATTTAGATTTGTTTAAAGGCTGAGAAGGTTTTTTTGATCGTAGTGGGGGAAAATGAAGGTTCTCGTTTTCAGTAAGACCAAAATACATAATATTTAAATATTCTGAGAATGAATTTCATATTTATCATAATCAAAAAATAGAAATAAGTTGAGTTCTAAAATACCTTTGTTATTATATTTATAAAAGAAGAAGTAGATGTGGTTGAAGAAGTTTGAAAGAATTTTTTGTATCCATTCTGATGAAGAAATCAGAACAAGAGTTGGTTCTGAGAGTCATAATGAGAAGAAATATGTTTTCCTTAATGAATTTTATTTAGAGAAATAAAATGAAGAAACTATTGTTGAACATATTATTTCATCATAATGAGGAAATCAAAATGGGAATATAGTATTTCTAGAGGTGCAGAGCAACATTATGAGATGTATTTGGTTCTGATTTGTTTATATGTGGGTCAAGAAAATTGGAGTTACCAAATTCCTTTATCGTAATGAAGAAATCAAAATGGGAAAATAAGAATCAATAATTGGAATCAGACTAAAGTTTTTTAGGAATTATTTAGTTCCAAATTTATAAGTTAGTTAAGAAATCAGGATGGACATCATATGAGAGACTCGTAATGAGAAAATTAGACTAACAATTCAGGATCAAAATAAATATTTGTAAGAAATACTGAAGGGATATAAAGTCAAGAGAATATCCAAAATTCAAGGAAGTTTGAGGAAGTTAAATAAATATATGTATTTCAAGTCTAGTTGACTGAATTAAGGGAATATCCTAGATTTAAGGAAGTATAAAGATTCAAGAAATTTGATAAAGTGGGAAATTTTTTTTAGAATCATGCTTAAAATATTTTTGTGTGTCTATAAAAAGATGATAATACTTTGTGTATTCTGTGACTTACATCGCTCATGAAATACAAGAGAGAAGATATTCAATTCTAGAAAGAATAAGTTTTCAAATTGTTATTTTCTAAAGAATATTATCTGGTAGAAGAAGAAGAAAATGAATATCATATTCCGATGGTTATGTATTGGGAAAGATAATTAGACCAGGAAAATCATGTTAATATTTTTAGACTGAGGAAGAACAAGTTTTTGATTTTTTCAATGATATTTTATGAGATTATTATTTCTATTTTGAGCAATCAGACTTGGGAATTAGACTGGGAAATCAGACTGAGTATTATAATAATGTCTCATAATTTCTTGCCAGTTTATGGGTAAGAAAGTGAAGAATTGTTTTGAAAGATCATATTTATTAATGTTGACCATGAATAACCATAAAATATTTTTAATAAAAACATTTTTAATACTTATTTATGCTACTTGAAGCACATTAACTATTGTATTAATCATTGTGCTACATGAGTGTAAGGGTATATCTACTAATTGTATTCCACAGAAAAGAATTGTTTTATAGTGGATTGTGTGGTATTGGATAATTTCTTAACCATACCAAGGATGTAACTAATCTTGTTTATTAGTGAAACTTATAAATTCTTGTGTTCCTATAGATGTGTGTTTCAATTGTTTTCTGCAAGAAAAAAATCTCTAATAGGAGGTGAATTTTGTTTCATAAGTAAGGAAACAAAAAAGAAAATGATATCATTGACTAATTCCATCCCCATCTAAGTGATAATTGAATCCTGGATAGGTAATATAAAATATAAATCATGAAATTAGTAACATATTTACTCACTAAATTATTTTATAGAATTATAATTTAAATTTTGTGATAAAAAATGAAACGTGTATTTCATGGTGGTGGTAGTTTGCACAGGCTCATGACGATGTTTTCATTTTATTATTATATCACATAAGAATAGATAATGGTTATACCATTAAAATCATAAAATTTAGGTATATTATTTATAATGATTTAATTATATACATATGGTTTGAATGATTTTGGAGGAGGGTGGATAGGAAGGATGAATAATAAAAGTAAAAGGGTAAGTAATACTTATGTTGAGAATTTGAATATTCACTTGAAGTATCCTTTGTAAATGAAGGACTTGAGGAACAATATTGAGGCTAGGGGATTAAAAACATGTGTAGGGGATATATAATTAGTAAATTTGGTAGTGTATCCTAGTAATTTATAACTATTGGTGTGTTTTGTTGTGTAATTAATTTGTCTCCTTTTATAGGTGAAAAGGAGGGACAAATCTTTGGAAAAGAATCTATGGTAAGAGATATGAATGAAATTGCATAAGAGTTCGGTGATTTATGTGGATTAGGTGATACATATGGATATTACTTTAAAACATAAAAATTATTTCTGGAAGGTTTATATGAAATTTTAATTATTAAATATTTATGATACCTCATTTTCCAAGTTTACCCTTATAAATATTGATTAAAAATTAACCGTGGTAATTATTTTATTAATAAAAATATTATATGAACCTTCTTACCAAATTTTGACATGATGAATCCAAATTTTGGATCCATTTAACCTAATTTGAAATATAGATATGATATATTAAACTTTTAAATTAAAACATAATATATAGTGACAAGATGTTATAGAAAAATTTCTTTTAAATATTAAGAGTTTTTATCCTTATTTATTTTTTAATTACTAATCGAATTAGTGTTTATATTTTTTATGTGTTTAAAAATAATAATAAATTCATATTTAAATTATATGAATCTAATTTATTTAAATAAAAATTACATTACTCTTATAAAATTAATTATTTCACTTTTATTGTTGTAATTAATCGTTAACGTAAGTAATTTATTTTCAAGGAATAAAAATAATGTGGACATGTTTACATAATTTATAACTAATTATTATAAAAATAGTTTCCATTTTATCAAATAAAATTATTATATATAGGGAAAATTAATTTCATCATTTTCACACATAAAACCTGTTTTTATTAAAAATACCCAAAAATTCATCTTAATAAAATATTATTATAATTAATCCAAAAAGATATTCATATTTTCAAATTATATTTCTAAAATATTATAATTTATTATATAAATAAAATCCTAAAATATAGTGTAGAACTACTTATATCATAAATTAAAATTTCAACATGCTAACTATTCTTTATTCATATTTTCAATCAATTAGTAATTAATTAATTGGTAATATATTATTTATATAATTAATATACTTTGTTATTATCTAATCAAAATATATTTAGTTTATGAAAATGAAACAATTATTTTAGAAAAGTATATTTCTATGCATAAAAGTATTTTCATAGTTGTTATAACTATAATAATTGAATTTCATTCTTATTAAAATAGCCATTATTTTATTTCTATAAATATTCCATAAAAAAATTACTCATATTCATTCCTTATAATTCATTGGAAAGGTTTTAATGATCTTAATTAATATTTTATTCTTTTACTAAATATATCATGGTTTTTATGAAGTTTAATATTGCGTGTGGAGAAATCTATCAATCACATTAACTTATTTAGATGAAGTCATATATTAAAATATCTAGGTATTGCATTCTCCCCCTCTTAAACAAATTACATCCTTATAATTTTAATTATTAAAAACTGAAGACATTAGGTAAGGGTATTCTTAACATATTCATAATTTGAGGAATAACCACTAATATAAAATCTACCAAAATCTCTTAGGCTATATCATGTTACTTATCTTTCCCCAAATAACATTAATCATTCCTATAATCATATACCCAAATCATATATTCTCCATAACATACCATTCCAAAAACTATTTGAATCTCTAAGTCAATAAAATGTAGTGATGTTATATATTTCCACAAAATAACTCTATCTTTAACCCTGAAATGGTATTAACCACTACTTTATATGGTTAGAAACTATTCGATATAAGTCATAACCCCAAAAACTAGTTAAAAATAACATAATATATCATGGATTAATTTTTATTTAAATCAATAATCAATTCTAAGGATATCAATACTATTTAACTCACTTTTCTCAAAATCTATCATCAATTTATTACCTCAATATCAATCATATTTTAGAAATAATATTTATCCATCCATTAAATATATGTCCTCAAATAGTTATCTTAAAAAATATATCCTTGGCATAAAAAAATTTCAAGGTTATTCATACAATTTAATATATGTTTCAAAACTTTTAATACATAACTGCTAGATAATAATCCTTATATGATTAACTTAATCCCCATAAATAATTACAATATACCAAAATGTTATCAATAAATATCACATTAATAATTACGATAGATAATATTATTATGAATTAATTTATATCATGATTTTTACCTAACTAACATATTTAAGACTAGGAAACTCACCTTTTCTATCATCATAGGCATATACTAATATTCATAACCGTTTATGTATGATCCCTTATTCGGTTATAAGGAATAGTGATTTCTAGATATATACCATTATTAACTTCACCTTCATGATCCTATGTCAACCAAAAACTAAAACCAAAATGGTTTTGATAATATCCAAAATATGAATTTAAAAACCTCAATTTGAATATGTATTCCTTTATGACACATTTATTTTCAACATATGATACTTCTGGATCAATATATGACTATCTTTATTTATTAATTTGTTATCTATGGTCATTATACTATTAATATTTCAAACCTAGAAATATTCAAATACCTAATATTGGTCCATAAAGAGAATGTGAATTAACTAAAGCATTTACCTTGGGGGTGTCTAGCCAAGTGTGCGGTAAGTCCTCTTTCTAATGCACCAGGTCATTATTGAGTTAATAACCAATAATCCCTCTTCAAGGTTATTACCCCTAGGTACATCTATTGAAGAACCACATCAAATTTTCAATATCATTACATGGATTTATTCACTAGGAAAACCACATACTCAAGACTTTACCATTACTTCAGGATTTTATCCTATTCATAGACTCATTCAGAGAATTGTAAATAATTTTATTTCATCCTAATACCCAAATAAAATGTGAATTATTTCCATAACATGAAATCATATACTACCCCAAAGGGTTATCTATACCTTTGTAATTATGATCAGACTTAACTTATTGACCCTTAAATTATCCCCAATAAACATTATAATCTCCAAACTTATCTAAACCTTTCCTTTGATACCAACTATGATTCCCAAGACCCATAATCCTAAATCTAGTTCTATAAACACATAATTTACATACTATGTTTGATAAAAACCATAAATTACCAAACATTACTATCCCATATTACATGAATTAAATCAAATAATGAATTACATATATTCCCAAGACATTTTAGGTTTTTGTATTTAGATAATTAGGACACATAAAAAACTAATATATCCCATGTATTTATTAACTAATGGATAATTTTCTGATAATATAAGAAAATATTTAGTTTTTGATAAGTCTTTATCATCTCCCATAAATTATTCCGCACATGAAATCTTTCTGAACATGTCACATGAAATAATTTTCTTCATAACCTATGGAATGGAAACATAAGAAAGGTGTGAGATCAAATTTTTGGTAAGAGAAATATATAATTTAAGCTATAAAAATCTTAAGAGTGTAAAATATAATGTGGTCGAAGTAAATTATCTAAAAAAATGAACTATTAACTAAAATAGAGGGAATGATATATCCATGACAATAAATGAAATATGGGTATTGGTAATAATGATTTAATATAGATGTAATGAATAATACTGGAAATCAAAAAAAAAATCATTCAATGCCTTTTTATGAGACAATATCCTATTATGGAAAGAGTTATACCCCAAAACCCAACTTATTTTATCTCATGAGATTTCCCAATGCATCATGGGGATATATAATTCTGTCCCATAACTTTCACTTGTTAATTTCCAATTCATTCACTATAAGAGTCAATATTACTTTTCATACAATTCCTTAAAGAAAATATTATTCAATAAAACATGGTTATTCATATAATAAAAGATACATAATTTTAATAAATGATAAACCTATGTTATAAGTCAATAGTAACCAATAATATCAATACTTTTATCTATGTCAATAAAAAGGATAATCTAGTCATAACCTATCCGAAGAAAGAATATGGATGGTAAAAAAATACAAATACAAATTTCTAATAATAATACGTATTGGAATAACTATATAAAAATCCCAATACATTACCCCTTTTCAATATAATAACATTCATTTCAGGTGAACATCATCCAATCTAAATTATGTAAAAATATTTTGTTCACATCAT
The DNA here is from genome assembly GCA_963277665.1 of Viscum album. NCBI lineage: Eukaryota > Viridiplantae > Streptophyta > Magnoliopsida > Santalales > Viscaceae > Viscum > Viscum album. Next base: position 1,209,020,843 of record OY728120.1, read on the forward strand.
ATAGAGAAACATGTATATGGATAAGTCAATAAATAAAATAACATTATCATAAGCCAAAAAATAAATAATGAAGATGTTTTAAAAAGAAATTAATCCCATTGTAATAAAGGAAACATATAAATATGTTGACAAATATGAAAAATTTCATTCGAAAAAGAATGCTTTTAACAATATCAAAAAAATAATGAAACACAAATTGAATTATTTAATACTATGAGTTTAATCACCTAAATGATAACATATATATCTCAGAGGGAAAATAATTAAACATAAACTCCATTAGGGTAAATATTTTTCAATTTAAAAAGATAAGTGGATATGAAAACTTAAAACATATTTGAGAAAGCATTTTTAACATGGACATAAAATAAAAATTTATATTCAAATTTCAAAGGTAACTTTTAAAAAGGTGATGTGAAATTTTTTTAAAACTGGTAATTTTAAAAAGAAACTCCAATAATTATGCCTTGAAAATACGTAATTTTTATCTTCGAGAAATAAATAAATGAGGGAAAACATATGAAAGTGAAATGAGAAATTATTTTTATATTTTTTAAAATACCATTGTTCAAAACTTACATTATAAGAAGAGTGATAAAACATTAGTTTTTATTAAAACTCAATTTTATCAAGGTAGATTATAAAATACCATATATTAAAATATTATGGTGTGATAATCCAATCATGGAAGAGATAAGTTCATAGCAAAACAACACAACACATGGAAATAAGACTTAAGTTATCAATATCCCTTATGGTAAACATAGTCCATTAGGCATGAAATATTTGAAAATGAGTTTATGTGATATAAATTTATTCAATTAGATAATAAAACATAATAAAATTAAAGGGGTTATAATTTACCCAAATTATATAAAATAAGTTTAAGTGAACGATCCTAATTTAATAAATGAAAATTGTAATACTATTACGACAATGGTAACACTTGAGTTAAAACAAATTTCAAGAAAAAACTATATTTTTATAATTTTATCTAAATAATTACAAGAAAAATATATTTAAACTTCATGGGATAGTAAATCAATAGAACACAATACAATGGAAAAATGATTCATAACATATAACATATATCAAATAATAAGAATTAATACATAAAGAACTCTTATAGATTGAGTAACAATTTAATGAAATCCCAATTAAAGAGTGGGTTTTTAATTGAAATAAAATACTATTTTTGAAATATAATTCATGATATGATATCTCAAATAGTAATTATACTCAAAACATAAATGAAATTAGGTGTATAATACCAATCATATCTCAAAGAGAGTAATTTTAAATGAAAACCCTTACCTTAGTCATGATTTGTTTTTCACTTCACCAAAAAGTATAAAATAATTAAATCAATTTAATTAAATACATACCCAAGATCATTATTAATAACTTTAATCATACTCTTTATCTATAATCATTCTATACAAATTAATATTACATATTTTTAACCTCCGGTGTAATAAATATTTATCAATTTGAACTAGTTTTGTAAAAGTGGTGTTGGTATATATTATTTTACAAAATCACAAAATTATTTTATCATATAAGGTATTTTAATAGATGTTTAAATATTCTTTTAAATATATAATATCATTTAACGGTATCTTTTTTTATAATCTATGAGGTTAAAATTGACTATGAGTATGTTTCAGTGATTATTAATGAATTAAGGGTCATTTATTAATTCATGTGGTAAATGTTTATATAACCTTAAGGAAACAAAAAAAAATTATTTTCATATTTATATCATATTATAATAGTATATATGTTATTATAGCCATCCATGATAAAAATCAAAAGTATTGTTTAAGTAGGTTGTTAATGTAACCAAATCATGAACCTATCCTGATTAATGGATGATATGAGGTGGTTTTGTTGTAATAAAATTACACAATAATAATAATGATCTTATTTAGTGTTTATTGGAGTGATATATTAATATTTTATGGAATTAAAAAAATAACTAATGGATATGAAAATAATATTTAGTATGAATAAAAATATTTTCCAATTAGTATGCTTATTTAGGATGGTTAATGTTATAATGGTCACTTATTTATGTTATTAATTATAGGTTTCCTATTTTATATTTATAAAAAATAAATAATGAAATAAGTAACATATATAATCCCTAAACCCATTTATAAAACCACCCTTGAAAGTTAGTGATGTAAAGAATTAAATGTGTCGTTCATGGAGATAGTTGTCTGTGCATGTGCATGAGAAATTTTTTCATTTTTTTGATTTAATGAGAGGTGAATAGATAATGGTTATACCATAAGTATAATATCATTTTAATATATAATTTATAATTATTTAATTATATAAATATGGTTAAATTGGGTTTGTAGGAGGTTTTATGGGAAGGATAAATAATAAAAGTAAAAGGGTAAGCAATATTTTTGTTGAGAAATTGGATATTATCTTGAAGTATACTTTGAAATAAATGACTTGAGAAAATTTGTGGAGGTACAGGGATGAAATTTTTTTCATGCATATATAGAAGAAGTAAATTGGGTATAGTTTAAGTGTAATTTCGAACTACAATATTGGTTTGAAGTGGGAGGAAGTGATCTCCTTTTATAAGTGAAAAAGAGGGGAAAACATTTTAAAAGAATGTTATTTAAGGGAGAAGAATGGAATTGAATGATATTTATGCGATTTATGTGTTGGAATATAATGTGAGACATCTTTTTATAACATAAAAACTTAAAAAGTATATATATATGGTGTCTGTTAATTTTTAATTACTGAAATTTTGAGATACCTCATTTACTCATTTTTTCTTTATTAATATTGATTACAAATTAACCATGTTAATTATTTATTCTAAAACTATAAGATGACCATTATTTCCTATTGATAACATTATGAATCAAATTTTTTTATCCATTTATCCTAATTCAACTTCTAAATATGAGAAAATTAACTTTTAAATTAAAACATAAGATAGAGGAAAAACTATTTTTATATAATAATGTCATTTTATATATTACATGCATTTATCCTTATTTTATATTTTTTATGAAGGTGTGTTTATATATTTTTATGAGTTTAAACATCATATTAGTATAATATTATAAATTAGATTAATCTTATTTATCTTGTTGAAATTTATATAACCCTTATAAATATAAATCTTTGAAAATAACCATTTTACTTTTACTTTTGTAATTAATCATTATCCTAGGTAATTTATTCTAAATGACTAAATATTATATTGTAATAGTTAATAATTTTGACCAAATTATCATAAATATAATTTTTATTTTATAAAAATAAATTAATATGTGTAGGGAAAATTAATTTTGACATATTTGGACATAAAGCCCTTATTTTAGGGAAATTCCAAAAATTCCTCTTTAACAAATATTATTATGCTTAATCTAAAAATGATCTTAAAATTTTAGACATAAATTTATAAAATTTTACAATTAAATATTTATTTATATTTTTAAAATATTGTGGAGATATTTTCATATGAGAAAAATGATTTTTAAAATGTTAACTATTATTTACTATTATCTCATATAAATTACTACTAAATTTATTTATAATATATTATTTATATTATAAATATATTTTATTATTATCTAATCCTAATATAACTAATTTTTTTTATTGAAACACCAATTTTATAAAAGTAAATTATTTATTGAATGACTTTCTTAGTTGTTTTAACTATACTAATTGAATTTCATTCATATTAAAATATATATTATGTTATTTCTAAAAATATTTCATAATGTGGATAATCCTATTAATTATTTTTAATTATATGGAACGGTTTTAATAGTTATAAAAATATTTGTATTTTCAACTAAATATATTTTATTTTTTATCAAATTTTAGTGTTTCATGTAGAGAAAGTGATCTAATGCATTAAATTATTTAAATTAAGTCATATATTAAAATTTTAAGGCGTTACAATTTTTACAAGAAGAAAAGGATTGACCCATGTTATACATTAGTAAAGACCCTAAAAAGATAAAATAAACCATTTCCTATATCATGTTATCTAGTAGTGATCATTGAAAGTCAAAAGGTATATGCCTTTTCCAATAACCATATCCTTCTTTGTGTAGACAAAAATCAACAATAAAAATCAACTTATATCTCCCATATCTCTTTCCTTATTTTAGTATCCTAATATATTTAAAATTATTCCTAAATATATAAGGGGGCTATATGAAATATATCACCAAAATACATTTTCATGATTCACGAATTTTGGATATATTAAACTTTCTATGTATTCTACAATTATCTATAATCACCCTACGAGGTTCCTCATTAAGACACACCAAACCCATATATCCAATATTTTCTCTACTGGATCTCCTTTAACATGGTTAAACATATATAATCTCTCCAATTCACATTTATTTCTTCAATATTGGACTCCCACATGGAAAAATTATCTCATTATAAATTGATGAACATGGACTTATATCTCAAAGTATAGTGTTGTTTGTAGTTAATTATTAGGGTGTTTCCTCCCATGCGGCATCCCATAGAATTATGATTCCATGGATCTTTACCCTAAATTTAAACAATATATCTATGTTCTTGATCTAATCTGGTGATTTATATGATTGGTAAGTACTTGGTTTTTTCTCCTTTATTTAATTTTCCATAACCATGTCCTAATGAAACACCTCTGGTTGTGTTACAATCCCTTACATCCCTTATTAGTTTTGGTGAAATAAAAACATATAATGTTATAATTTCTCTATTCATCTTTAAATATATTCCAAAAATATTCAATTTCCTCTTAAGTAAAATTTACATCCATAAAAATTTTCAATAACAAAAAAATTTGGTATTATATACTCATTTATAAAAAAAAATTATCCATAAAAAGAAGGCATATTTTGAGCCATCAATGCATGTTTCTTTTTCTATATGGAACACATGTGCATGAAATATTATGATGTTATGAGTGAAAAAGAAATAATAAATATCCCTAGTTTATTGGGTAATGCTTACAGCTCTTGTGATACAATATATTGTGCACCAGTAGTGAGCTTAACACATTCAGTTTTCTTGTTTTAGAAGCGAGCCTCAACTTACATTTATGAGGAAATGTATTATTTTTTTTACATATTTATATGTTTAAAATAAATAAAATTCTTATATGAAATCATGTCTATTATTACATGTTGTTATGTGATTTTTTATGATCCATCCCTTTATATATTCCACGTTACGATTGTCGACTCTTATGATTTCATCACCCCAGGTTTATTCTACTTTATCCCCATAGTGGGATTTATTGTGCAACCATTTTTTCTATATATGTCCCTAGGTTATCCCATGAAGTTATAGGATTACATTATCAACAGGATCATATTATAGACATAAGAATAAAGGATTATATAGTTAATGTTTTATTTTGAAAAAAATAATTTAAGTACATTGGACCTCTAGATTTATTAGTTTTTTAGGTATATTTATGTTAAATATGATATAATAATGTGTTTATGAGATTTGTGCTATTATATTTTGAATCATAGAATGGTATAGTTACTTTTAGAGATTCAATTAGTGAACATTATGCGAAATACACCCTAAATAAAAAATATTGATACTTATGAAGTTATACATTTTTATTTTCATGAGATTTATGAATTATTTATTCTAAGATAATAATTTATCTCACTTGTACTCATTAATTATAGTATTATCATCCCTAAAATTTCTTTTTGTATTATATTGAAATAAATAGAAGGAATCATGTCAAAAACTATTGTGATGGGAAGTAAAAAAATTTCCCAAATGAGATACCTAATATAATGGGATTGGGATTCATTTTCATAAATGTTCTAAGAAATAGAAATTCATGATAATTTTATTTTACTCAGAATGGGAATTGTATCAATATAAAATAATGATATAGACCTCAAGACATCGAGGTCGAGATAACATTAAAAACACCATGTGGTGTAATAATTACATATTAATTATATAACTCCATCCTAATTAACATTTATTGTAATCATTTGTCAGTGAATATAGATATTATACTATTAGTATAATTCAATTATATATTGGGAATTAACTGGTTATCTTTATATATATATATAATATCAAAATATAAGAGAGGTAAACCACTTTTTATATCCTAAAACTCCCTAAAATTCTATGAAAATGTTAGGAGAATTATTATTCTTATTTGAAAACCCCTTCACATGTATGCATTTTATTTCCATATAAGCAAGTGTATCTTGCTCAAATGATTGTGATAAAGGAAAATATTATTTTTTAATATATTCCCATTATGTGGGAATATATTGATGTATCTCCCCAATAGTTTTCTAATCCACATATGATCAGTAGGTTGAGTTCCTTTTAGAAATTATACCAAAATATCTTCCCATATCAATGTACCCATATAGAATTTCACATATAAAAGTGTAAGAATTAAAGAAGAAACTATAAGAGAACTTAGAAAAGGGTTTTATAAAACCTATTTCTTCTCCATGGGTAACCGTAGTCCTCTTTATCATTAGTGTATATATATATGGGTAAATCTTTCTATTTATTTATTATAATGAGAATAAAAATTTCATGATAAAGAAAAAGTATCATATATGATATATTAATGAGTTATTCAAAAAATATATAGTTTTCACTAATTCAAAATGGTGGATCTCTGATCAGGATATTATCAATTTATGTTAAAAAATTTGGACATTCCTAATACATCCTTTTTTATAATATATGGACTATATATGCAATGTAGATAAAGTATTAAAGATGGAAAAACTGTTTTCTCAAGGTTGTGGATCAATATGATCCTACTCCTTACTGTAACCAGTTATTATCCCAGTCTATATTGTTTCCACTATAAATATTATTATCAATACAAATAGAAGTTGGTTATTTTTATCACGACAAACTCTCTCACCATTTTACAAAAGTGAGGCTATTCATAATATTACACATAAGAATAATGTAAATTCCCACTACACTGTTTCTAGATGACATCCATCTAGCTAGTCTTACTTCCCTTCTCCTCTTGAATAAGATCACAAATGTTTTACAAGGATTCCTTTGTACCCTAAAAACGAATTTTCTTCCTCAAAACCATAGATTCTTTAACTTCATGAATATAATTTGAACACATAAAATGAAACATAGTCTTTGAATATTGCGTAGATATTAGATCCTCTATAGAAACTATTTTATATTTTTCTCAACTCAAACTCTCATGAATTAAGCCCCATAATAATATTAAATTTTGAGTATAAAAATAATTCACAACTTCTTAAAATATATCTAGCGATATAATAAATGGAAAACATGTATGATCCTTTCAAATTTAATTCTTCTTCTCTTCTTTATTAACCTATATTTTTAGAGTAGAAGAAAGTATTCTCACTCAGCTTGTTCTATACACATGTATTATTATTCAATTAGTTCAATATTGGTACACTCGTACTCTTACTCACATTGAACTTCCCCTCACTACTCACTTGTCCCAATCTAAGCATGCATGATGGCTACCCCTGAGGACATACGGATCTACTTGATGCCATCCATCTACATGTTTCTAACCAAGACAACTCCATGCTTTCTTATAGTCAAGATGATGATGATATTTTTGTGGCTGAAAAATCCCTTGATCCAGAGAGCGCCCCTGGCCCGGATGGGATCCCAGGGTCTTTTTACATTGCCTCTTAGGATCTGGTTAAGGAGGACCAAATTTTTGCTATTAAGGACTTCTTTCAGGGTGTCCATCTTCCCCGTGTGGCTATCGCCAACGCACTTGTTCTGATTCCCAAAGCTAAGATCTCATCCTCCCTCAACCATTTTAGACCAACTAGCATGTGTAACTTTCCATATAAGGTGCTAGACACAGTGATCAATAGACATATTTCATGAAATATCCCACACCGGATATCCTAGGAACAACATGGTTTTGTTAAAGTAAGAGCTATACATGGAACAATTGGTTTGCCCCAAGAGATGGTTCATGACATCAATGTCAAAGAGAACGATTCAAATGTGGTCCTAAAAATTGATATGAAAAAGCCTTATGATACCCTTGAGTGAAATTTCATCATCTAAGTGCTTCGGTTCATGGGTTTCTCCCCTTGGTCCATTGATTTATTGTTCAGATTCTTCAACATGCCTTGGTTTTCTATCACTTTATGGGGATCAAGTGTGGTCTTTTCGAATATGTGCGAGGGATATGAAAAGGAGATCCCCTATCCCCAAGCCTCTTTATCATCTCTCAAGATTCTTTATCCCACTATATCAAGGAGAGTATTAGATCTGGTATTATCCTTCCATACCGCTGTAGACCAAACTCAAATGGTATATCACATTTAATGTTTGTCGATGACACTATTTTGTTTCTCAATGCCAGAAAAAGGTCCATTCAAGGAATCAACATGGTCTTGGATACATATAATAAATGGAGTGGGAAACTTGTTAACAAGGTGAATAGAATCATTTTTATTTCAAAAAACTACTCTATTAGATTTGTGGAGAGAGTGGAAAAATACCTGGGAATACTCAGAAGATCCTTCCCATTTGATTACCTTGGAGCTCTGATCTACTACCATAGCCTAAAGATCCATCATTTTAACAAAATAGTCTCCAAAATCACTGATCGGATCACTAATTTGAAAAAAAGTCCTCTCTTTTGGCGGCTGGATCACCCTTGTGAATCATGTATTAGCGTCAGTTCCCATTCATGTTATCTCGACCATCAAGGTTTCAAAGGGAGTTATTCATATCATCGAAAATATTCTTAATTCATTTATTTGGGATGTACAATCGAATGGTAGATATCATTAGGAATCTTGGTAGAGATTGGAAAGACCTATTAAGGAGGGAGGGATCAATGCAGACCATCATTCCAACCCCATGCAATGCATGCATGGGAAACTTGCTTGGGAGGCTATTGTGGGGGATAATCTTTGGGGACATCTCACTCAGCTCAAATACAGTAGAAATATGGTGAATTCAAGGGGATCTCCCTCTTCCCTTTGGATTTCTATCCAAACACATGTTACAAACCTTCAGGAGCATAGTAGATGGATCATAGGGAGAGGTGACATCGTTTTATAGAATCACAATTGGGCCGGTTCGAAGATAGGATTTCATGGATGTCCGGTCCCCAATATCAATTTCAGGAAAGCGAACACTTATCCTTGGATTATTAATTCTATTCTGGATGAAACGTAGTGGGAACTCTTAGAAACCATTACTTTGAATAGTGACCTAGACTACTATGTTTTTTATGTCTTCCCGATGAGCGACTTCTCCATTAAAGGGTATCATCATCTCTTGGAAACTGATTCGGGTTTAGACGATTGGGGTGAACTACTATGGTGCAAGGAAGCTCCCATCAAGATTAATTTTCTCTTGTGGCACATGAGGAATTATGCCATCTCCACTATTGATAATGTGAAACATAAAGGCACATCCCTAGTGTCAAGGTACACTTTCTGCTCTAATCCCCATGAGTAATATGTGGAACACCTCATTTTTGAAGGTGCTTGGGACCGTTCGGTTTGGGAGTTCTTCAGGCATGCATCTGGTTTTTTCCTGTAGGTGCAAAATGGCTCAAATTTTATCAACTCTTGGTTCTAGGGAGAAATTAACACAACTTAATCGAAGGAACAATCTCTTATTCTCCTGGCCGTTTGATGGTACATCTGGTAGGCTCGGAATTACCTGTGCCATGAGGGTATCTATAGCTCACGGACAATGATTAACTTTAGATCCCACTCCATGATTATAAGCCTCACTCATTTCATTAAAAATGGAGATGAATCTTCTTCCTTCAGAGGACTTTTGGTGTGCAGAGCTTCCCCGTATAGAGCCTATTCAGGACAGTGGGTGCATTGGATCCCGCATGGATGGCGCCTATGGGATGGGCATCATGCGTGGTAGTGGTATTTTCATATACCTCTTGGTTCTGATATTCTGGCATTTACAAACTTCCTTGGAAATAACAACTCTCTCCAAGAAGATGAAAAATCTATACTTACAGGTCTTATTCTCTACTGATAGAATAACATTACCCTATAAACCATTGAAACTAACTCTACTTCTATCCACTGTTCTTTACAAGGTTATGGAATAACTCCCTAGTGCATTTCCTACATCATCCGTAAATTCCACAATTTAATTTTTAATCACACAGAAGTGCTTCACACTTTGCAGAAGGGAAATAGGGTGACTGATTATCTTTACTCCATGGCTGGTCATTCTTAGAGGCTCACTTTTTACTCTAACTTAGGTTCCCTTCCCTTTGAAGGCATGGATTTGGTCATTGGGAATTCCCTTGGACTCTACTATTTCAGACCCCTGTGACCTCTCTTTCTCAGTCTCGTTGTTCTTCTCTTTTTATTAGAATAAAAAATAAAATATTTTTGGTGTTATGGATTCAAATTATACTTCATTAAGAGGTTCTTCCATTGGAAAACTAATTTGTAGTACATATTAGTGGATCCCTCTTTTATTTACATTTCCTTTATTATCAATTTTCCAAATATCACATGTCGATGAATTAAATTACATCATCCAATATTTTTTTCTATAAGAAAAACCTAACAAGTTAACCTCTTTTGGTTCCCCAGAAACATTGGTGCACTTCTCAAAAATATCCCACATGATATTGATTTTATATATTTTCAAACTCAATGGATATAAATTCCCTTCCCTTTCTTCCAAATATTTGAAACCTATATGAATATATCAACTCCTTCATCATCAATAGGATTGGCATCATATTCCTAAAAAATAAAGTCATAGAAGATCCATTTAAATATTTCATTAAGGTTATATAAAATAAATTATAAGGTGAATCATATATCACTCACAACTTGATAGATTCATCAATACACTTGTATATTTTCCAATAGAATATATATGCACCAATAATATCTTTACTTCATAATCATCTTCTTAAGAATAAATAAAAATTTTTTAAGAACTGAAGAATAGTTCAATCATTTACTCAACTTCATTTACATTATTCTTGAAAACACATTACCTTTCTTTTCATTTATAAAGAATATAATCCTCTTGATCTTATCATATTCCTATCATTTAATCTTTCTTGAAATAGGATTGGATAATGAACAATACTAGCATCATGATGGTTATAACACAATAAAACAACTCTATCAACATCCATAATGAATAATTTATTAATATATTAAATATTTAAAGTATGTATATCATCCAAAAAGTTTCCTATTTTGTATAAAGACATAAAGTTATACACTTAGTATTAATTCCTACATTGGACTTCATATATCATTCTATTTTCTACAGAAAACATTTCATAATACATTTGATGTAGCGAAACTCATTTCATAAATATGTGAAAGTCCTATGGAATCTCTTATCTCTTATTCTAAAGTCTTATAAAATCATTCAAAGTCTCACATAATTCTTTGAATTTATATAAAATGAGAAAATTATCATGTGCAACACTAAATTCATACATTTTCATATGATGTTATATAAAATGACCAAAGTCTTATGATTTGTCTCTAAAGTTTTAGATAATCATTGAAGTATTAATCGATTGTTCTAAAGTCTTACAAAATATGAAAAGTCATGTGAAGTAATTAATAAGTGATATTAAATGTCCAAAGTCATATGAAATCTCCATGACTTGGATAAATTTCATTTATAAACCAGAAATATCATACAATTTATAGACTTAGCTAATTTTTACCTTTAACTATAACGGTTCAAATAAATTCATAACATCTTCTTAAAACATCCTAAAACTTAATCAAATTTATTTTATTGATAATTTTATTAGGATATAACCTCAACTCACCATGTATGGTTTCTTTATATCTTCAGGCTAGTTTTTATTTTTCTAACAATATATCATCAGTCTCCACATGTGATAGATTCTCATTGGAATTTTTCAAATTATTGTTGATATTACACACAACATTAGTACAAGTATTTTATATGAATACTATCTCTCCAATTATATAATGAAATAGATTCCCATTTAATCTATCTAACTAGTTATTTAAGGGAAAAAATATCATTACCAACATTTCATGGGCTATATCCTCACTTAACTTTTCCAAAATAAGTTACTTTCTCATTTATATATAAAATTAAATATTCTAACATACATTTACTTTCATTAATTTAAAAAATAATATAACTTCATATTTACATGTCAAAATGTGACTTCAATTCCTCCTTTATATTTATTTTCAATTCCAAACTTTCTCAAGAGTGAATAATATTTCTCACCCAAACTGACTATAATTTAAAAGGATAAAAAATATTTTATCCCTTTCAATTTAATTGTTTGGTGAAATTAAGAAGGTTATTCTCCAACTTATTTAGATACCATGGATGTAATGTAGTATTTCTTCTCATCTAAAAATAAATCTTCAAATTTTAAGAAAATAATCTTCTCCCTATTTGATTTTCATTCACTTTTATTGTTTTCTATTAGTTCTATGAGAGAAAAATGGAATAATATTCTTGTAAAATTGTTCCATCAACCAAACAACTCTTGGTTTACATGGGATAACCCTTTTTATAATAAAAAAGTAGTCAATTTAAGAAACAATTTTTTTCATAATGTCATAAAATGTGATAAAATTTTTTAATATTAATTTTTAGGGGATTTCCAAATTTTTTTATAAATGTTTCATAAATGTACACTCACTATAAAATACACATAAAAACATTTTTAATAAAATGTTCCCTTCCCCATTTGGTTAGAAAATTACACCCTTGATGGCGTAAATTTTCCATAATTCATCATGGTTACTCCATTTTTGATTTTTGAAAAAATGTTCACCTATTGATAGTATATAATTCTTTATTTTTTAATCTTTCTCCATTGTTTAATTAGTCTTATTTTCTATAGAAAAAAGACCACTTTGATTATTTTCATCTAGGTCTATGTAACACTTCAATATTTTACAAAACATTTCAACAAATATATACTATTTTTGATAGCTTGTTCCATATGCACCACCAAAATAATAGAAGTCATGACATATTAGATGAATAATATTAAGAAAATTATAATAATAATAAAATATCTATGAAAAAATAATTTATTACTCAAAAAAATTCATATATTTAGAGGATAAATAATTAATATGATTTAATATTAAATAAGATTGCTCTTTATAAAATAACTATATTTTTTAGTATTTTATATTTTAACTTAATAAATTAATTTTATAACTTTTTTTATTATATATGAATAAATATATTAGAAATATTTAAATTAAAAACTAATATTATATAATATTAAGAGTACCTACAAATGAATTTTTTAAATTTTTTTTAATTTAAAAAATAAATTTATAAATTTTAGAATTTATTTTAATACAATGATGTTAATTTTTGAATTCATTGTTTCAATATTATCTTAGTATGAACATTTCTATATTTTTTAGGAACATTTTTATATTTAATTGAATATTGAAAAATGAGTTTTTTTCTAAAACTATTACTTTTATGAATTTATTATAATATAAGAAAGAGTTAAAAGTTTATAAAACATTTTAGTTGATTATAAATTAATTTTATGAATAAAAAAATGTCATTTTAAATACTAAGTTGATTTTAGAAAACCCATATTTGATAATATAATATCTTAAGTAATATTTTATAGTAAATAATTTTTTTTTTGTGTTTTTCTTTTAATTAAATATTATTTTGGAAAAATTTGTTTTTTTATTTTATTTTAAAACAAAATTACATTTATTTAATTTATAATAAGTAAATTTATTTATTTTAAAAAATAAAAACAATGATTAGTTTATCCAACATAAAAAAGTTTTATTAAAGATATATATTTTTCCTCTATAAACGATGTTAATGTGTTTTGTGTGACAATTTTAAAATATAATTCTCTCAAAAATTGAAATATTATTTAATAAAATGATATTAAAATTTTAAATCATAATGTTAATATTATATAGTAATTAAAATCCTAATGTTTTTTTCCTTAAAACTAATTATCGCGGTCAAGAATGAGTTACTATAATAAAACTTTATTTTGGTAAAAGTAAAAAGTAAAGGGAAATGAATAAAAAACACAATGGTATTCTTAAAAATAAATTTTTGAGTGAATTAACTACATTATATTGTTCTAAAATATTTTTCATCTCTCTATTTTCAATTATTTTATCCATTTGACACATGATTTGTGACTTTATATTTTATATTATTATAGAAATATCACTCTCCTCACTCATAAAAGGGGGCTTCCACCACCCTTTCAAGGCCACTCCAATTTTGATTTACTCTTAAAACTCCACACATTTTAAATCCCCTATATACATCCATAACCTTTTTCATCCCCTTTATCCAAGTAAAATCCAAAAGTCGTCAATTTATAAGAAGTACTTCAATAGAATGTTCAAATTATCAATAAAGTACTAATCACTCTCTAATATCTTTCCTTATCTATATTTCTCCACAAAATATATCATAAAAATTAAAAAATTATTACATAAATATTATCTATATACTGATATGTTTTTATGTATATTTAATAATCAATATCCACCTTTTCACTTTTTCCTTAGAAAAATGAAAATTTCATTCATGCGTATGTGAGTACTAATGGTTCCATAAAGCGACATGTTCTGTTTTTTATAAAAAATTACTAGGATGATTATAAATTATTATTTAATGAATAAATATGATATTTATAAAATTATTATGACTCTGAAAAGATAAAAATAATTCTACCATTCCCATATTCTATGTAAAATTAAAACATCATCTATGTATACGTGTAAACCACAACCTGAATGAAGTGACATATTTAATTGTACAAATCTATAGTATTTTATTATGTATCTAAAATTATTATAATTCGATTAAAAAACATAAAAATCTAAATAATATCAATATGATTATGTAATAATGATATTATTCCAATGGAATCACATTCTTAACTATACTCACCCATATATTATAGCATGTTCTAGTTAGGGTTGGTTTAACTACCTAATTGAAAAATTCTATAAATTTCAATCATTGATGACTATAGAAACATAAATAATGGTTTTATTATACATTAATGATCATATAATTTTTTGTTTTATTTTTCTAGAAATGATATATTAATATTTAACTTATAATTAATATACCACCCTTTTTGTTGGTTATAAATTACTGAAACAATATCATCACCAATTACATCATAAAAAATAAAAAATAAAAATCTTATTAAATGAAACAAAAAATTTATAAATAATATAATAAATTAATTCAAAAACCTTTAATAATATAAGAATGATGAAATTTTAATCAATAAGAAAGAATCCACATTGCAATTATGAAACTAGTACTAAATAAATAATCAAAGCTAACAACATCCGATGTTGAAAATAAATTATAACTAACTAATATATTTGAAATAAATTATTATAAATGAAGATTATAAAATGATATATGTATGAATAAGGTTTTTAAATAGGTTATCAATTTAGTTTTTTTTCTAAATGAGTATAGAGCACGTTCAACTAAGTGGGATAAAAGGTATGAGTTTTCACATCTCAATTTCACTTCATTTCCATATTATTCGAATTTACCACTTGTTTCCTTTTATGGTGTATATATTGGAAGTGTATTTATAATTTATTAATTTTTATTCAATATAAGTTATTTAAAAATCCATCTTGTATTCTATCTTTCATGGGTTTTATATTCAAAAGATACTAAAGTTGTATGGGTCTTTGTTAACTCAACTCCTTTTGTTGAGTTATAATGATTCTTCTTGAACTTCTTTCTTCCATGTTTGGTTTATTCCTCCCTAATATTTTATTTTATATTAAATTATATTACCCTCTAGGTATAATTAATTTTTAATTAAAATATTTTACCTTGATAAATTCTTTCCTCAAAAAATATACCATTGTTGAGAAAAAATCTCATCCTCTTTAAAGGTGGTTTCCCCTCATTATCAATATTTTCCTTTCCAACCAATTTTATCAGTTAAATATGGAATTATTATTATGTGATATATATTTTTGTATTCACATTTCCATTTTCATTTTTTTAGAAGTATGTTTTATTACCCTTTTTATAATGTGAGATTTCAATAAATGTATTTTTAAATATTATAAAGGTTTTCCTACCATGCTCATTTGTTTTATCTTCCACTAAAAATTTTCTTGAGATAGTATTTATTAATTTTTAAGGTTTAAATATATAGTATTCCGTTAATTTTTTTAAATGTTTTCATTTTAGCTTTTTAAAATTGACTTTTGAATTTGACCTGTAACCTCATCTGTTATGATAATGAAAAAACGTTTTCTAAAAAGTATATTATTGTTTTGCTTCCATTTTCCCCTTTAAATTTAATGAATTTATTTAATTAGAGATAAATTTTAATAAATCAATCGATAAAATATGTTTTAAAATACTCTTTTGGGGATATTGGATTCCAGGTATAAACTATTTTCATTCTGTAGATCAATTTTTTTCATACCATTTGGAAATGTTATAAAACCTATTTTCCTTTCCATGAGTTCATTATAATGTGATAATTGAATACTTTCAAATATCACACATATGTATTGATGATTAATGGGTGGTGTCCTATACCTCCCTATGATACATTGATTAAGGTTTCTTATTTCACAATATTTTGAGTTTGTGCATGGGGTAATTTTGGATATGCTCGGATCAATAGATTATGCGTGAGTGTAATTGTAGTTAATCTATGGTCATAAGTTTATCCATGGTTAAAATTTAGGATAATTTATGCTCACTAGATTTTGATTGGGTGTAATTATGGTTAATATAATCTCACAAGATTATGTATGGGTGTAATTGTAGTAAATAAGTGCTGACAAGTATGTGTAAGGACATAATTGCAGATAAGCTATGTTTAAAGAGATATGTTTTCCTATGATTATGTTTGTTACATAGATTCTTTTTATGATATTTTTCAATTAAATTCCATATTTCAATTTAATATCTCTCTAATTATGTTTCGATACCCAAATTTATTTTCTCAAAATATTATTCCATGTTATATATTTTTTCATTTGAGATTACATTTCATTGTTCCATGACTTATAGAAAACTCTTATTGTATCTTATTTTTTCATAATAAGTTATTTCTCCCCTGATCACGTTTTATCACATGCTTATAATCTAACCCTTCATGGTATATTGCTAAATTTTTCCTTATTAAGCATTTTATCTCATCCCTTTCTTATATTTCCATTCCCTAGTTTATGAAAATGAGTTTAATCTATAAGGAGTCTATAAGAGGGTCTAGTGTGGTTCGATTATATAGAGATATTCACAAGTAAAATAAAATAAGATAATGATGTAGATTATCCTCTAATATAGTAAATCACATGTTATTGGTATTGTGATATTATTTGGAGATGAAATTTTTATGTTATGAAGATATCTGGAATATTTGTGTTTATCTTTAGTTATATAAATTTATATCAAATCTTGTGTTTAATGAATGTATTTTTAGTACTAGACCTAAGAGTATAGGGATATGGAACCTTATTTTATATTAAATAAGGATTTACTTGTTTTTTAGTATTTTTTAGTTATTTTGGGTATTAAGATAAGATAACATTAGTGAAAATTCTAGGTATAAGTATAAGGTATTAACCTAAGTGTAGGATAAAATCTAGAAATTTTGGTGATTTTTTGAGTATGTGGTTATTCTATAAATTACATCCCTATCTAGATAATGGAAATTGGATGTAGATGAGGTGAATATTCACTTATGGTTAATCCACCTGAAAAAAGATGGTTGAGTATCAACTCTATCTTCACTCAATTCATAATTTATCTTCTTAAGACTACACACATAGCAAGGATAACTTTTGGATATGACTTGGGTAATTAACATGGTATTTATAAATCATTATTAAGGATTTGTGAAAATATTTATGGTGACTTAGGTATCCCAATAGTAATATGAAAATGAACAACCTTGTTTAAACTAAATGAGTTGAAGTTTGTTCTATTTATATAATAGTTGAACTTAAAATATCCTAGGTTGAAATAAAGGAGTTATTTGAGAAGTCATCTTAGGTTTTATTTTTCATATTAATATGATCATTTAAATTTATTTTATTAGATATTATCATAACCATTTAGGTTATAGTATTTAATTATAAATAATGTCATGAAAATGAATATGTGAAAAGTATTTCTCTATAAATATTTAGGACTTATGGTAGGTAAGGAAGAATATTTGGAACAAATTGTTGAGAATATCAATATATGATTATTATAAAGGAATAAATGAGTTATATAGTCTTACCCATGATAGTGAGTTAGAAATAATACCCTAAGTCATAGATATTTTTCATTAGTGAGTTGTAATTAATCTTGTGAGGATTCAATTTATTTAGGATGGATGCAACACCATGAGATTTTGTGATATAAATTTTTTCTCTAAATTAATACTATATTTTAAAGCTTGTAACATAAATAACACCAAACTAAAACAAGTCACCACATAATAAAAAAAATATTATTAATAAATTTATATGAATAATCAAACATGTAGTAAACAAAAATATATTACTCAAAAAAAATTATTACATTTAGATTATAAATACGTAATATGATTTAATATTAAAAAGGATAGTTTTTTTCTCAAAATACTATTTTATTTAAAATATTGTATATTATACTCTAGAAAATTAAATTAAGCAATTTTCTATATTATATATGGAATAACATATTATCTTTCTTTAAATTAGAAACTATTATTAAATAATATTAAGAACACTTAAAAATGTCATTTTTCAATAAATTTTTTATTGAATTTTTTTATAAATTTTAAAATTTTAATTTTATAAAGTGAAAATAATTTTCGATTTTATAATGTAAAAACTTTCTAATTATAATTTTTTGATATTTTTCTAAATTTTTTGATTTTTCATTAAATATTGAAAAATGATGTTTTTACCAAAATAATAACATTTATCACTTTATTATTATATAAGTACTATGTAAAATTTTATAAAACAATTTTAATTTATAATAGATAAATTTTATTAGTAAAAATATATATTTTAAAATACAACAATGATTTTAGAAAAACTATGTTTAATATTACTATAAAATGAGTAATATTTTCATATAAAGAAGTTTTTTATCTTTTCCATAAATTAGATATTATTTGCATAAAATTTGGGTTTGGATTTATTTTAATGCCACATAATATCTATTTTTTATAAAAAGTAAATTTATTTCATAAAAATAATGAAAATTTAATTTTACCCTACAAATAAATTTTTCCTTAAATGGCTTTTACGCCCTTTGTGCGTTATTAATAAAATTAAATTTTCACGCCATTAATTTTTTTTCTTAAGATGATATTAAAATTATATATCATAATTTTCATATTAGGTAAAAATTGAAATCTTAATTGTTTTTCATAAATACTAATTACAAAGGTTTAAAATGAGTTACTGTTGTAGAAGTTAATTTGGGTAAAAGTTAAAAGTAAAGTGAAAATCCTAAAAATACTCAATGGTTGTCTCAAAGATTAATTTTTTATAGGATTATCTACATTAAATTGTCCCCAAATCATTCTGTATTCCCTTATTGTCCATTATTGGATTGATTTGACCCTTGAATAATGACTTTACCTCTTATATTATTACAAAATTTGTCTCCCCTCACTTATAAAATGGAACTTACAACACACCTTAAAGGAAAATACGATTTATATTTATTCATTAAATACTTAAATTTTCACTTCCTTAATATACCTCTCCCACATTTATAATCCCATTGACCCAATTAAAATCTTTAAGTCCTCTATTTCCAAGAAATACTTCAAGAGAACGTTCAAATCCTCAACATGAGTACTAATCCCTATATGAACTATTTACTTATCTAAATTTATCATAAAAAACTATCTTATAAGTTTATGTATCAAAAAATAATTATTATCTTTAAATTTATATGTTTTTAAGTTTATGGAAAAAACATTTTCCAACTTTTCCCTTTTCCCTATAAAACATCATTTCTACATACGTGCAGACTATCACCTCCATAAGAAAACATGTTACATTTTTCATAACTAACCTACATGGATGGTTCAAAATATGAATTTTATAAATAAATAGCATATTTGAATAATAATTTTAATTATGAAAATCTAAACGATTTCCTACCCTTTACCTGTTCAAGGAAAAATCAAAACATCTTTTGTGTGTATGTGTGGACTACCACGTCCATCAAGTGACATGTATCATTTTACAACTCTCTAGTATTTTATTATTTATAAAAATTTCATAAATTTAAATCTAAAAATTATAATAATATAAATAATATCTTTATTCTTACTTAATAAAGGTATTATTCCGATGTAATCGCATTCTTATCCATATTTACCCATCGATTATAACTGATTCTAATTTGGCTGGGTTTAACCACATACTTGAACAATGATAAAAATTTATATCATGGATGACTATAGAAATATAAATACAAGTTTTATTATAAATTAGTGATAATTTTTTGGTTTATTTTTATAGAAGTGTTATATTAATATTTAACTTATTATTAATATATTGATTTTTAGTTTTCTATAAATTATCAAAACAAGATCATCACCAACTTTGTTGACATGAATCATAACAAAAATAATTTTTAAATAAAACTAGAAAATTATTAATAATTAAAGAAAATTAATTAAAATACCTATAATATTATCTATATGATGACATTTGAATCTAATAAAAAGAGTCACCATCACCATTCCAAAACTATTACCGAAGAAACAATCAATGATAATATCATACGAGATTGAAAAAATATATCTAACAAATATATTAATTATAAATTATTATAAATTAAGTTTATAAAAGGATATAGGTATGAACAAGGTTATTAAATAGATGATTAAGATATTTTTTTGTATTTCAGGTTAGATCACCTTAGGCTAAGCGAGATTAAAGGTAAGGGTTTTTTACATCTCAATTCTGCTTTATTGAGATATGATTTTTATTCACTAATTATTTCCTTTTATGATGTATATATTGGAAATGGATTTATTTGGTCATCAATTTCCTTCAACCTATGGTATTTAAAAATTCATCTCATATTATATGTTTTATAGGGTTTTGATTCAAAGGATACCAATGTTGTAGCTGTCTTTGCTAACTCAACTACCTTCATTGAGTTATAATTATTTTTTTGAACTTCTTCATTGCAAGCACAATTTTTTCCAACCTATGATTTTATTTCATATCACATTCAATTCCTCTCTGAGTATAATTTAATTTTAATATTAATATTTTATGTTTATGAATTTCAATATAAAAAATTATATCATTATTAAGAATAATTCTCATCCTCTTTAACAATAGTTTCCCATCATAATCCATGTTTCCATCAATCTAAAATGTTATCCTATATATTTG
This sequence comes from Viscum album, assembly GCA_963277665.1. Classification (NCBI taxonomy): domain Eukaryota; kingdom Viridiplantae; phylum Streptophyta; class Magnoliopsida; order Santalales; family Viscaceae; genus Viscum; species Viscum album. The sequence continues at coordinate 1,209,042,262 of OY728120.1, forward strand.
TAAACCCAATATTATCATATCAATTTTGATCAAAAAATTTTCCTTATCCTATTTTCAAATAGATATTTTATTGTCGTTTTTACAATGTGGGATTTTAACAAATGTATTTTAAAATATTAAAAAGGTTTTACTTCCATTTTCTTTTGTTTTATCTTCCACTTAGAATTTTCTTGATATAGTATTTATATATTTTTTTCAAGGTTTCAACATTTAATATTAATTTATTAAGTATTTTTTTAAAAAAAATTAGTTAACCTTTTCAATAATGTATTTTGAGTGTGACCCACAGTGTCATCTATTATAATAATGATAAAAAAATATTCTAAAAAAACTCTTTTGTGGTATGACTTTTGTTTTTATACTTAAAATTTAATTGATTTATTTCCTTCGAAATTAATTTACATGAATTAATATATAAATTAAATTTTGAAATACTCTTTTTAGGGTGATTTAATTTTTGTTTTTAACTATTTATATTCCTTAGGTGAGTTTTGTTGATACCATTTAGAAATGATAAAAAATGAATTTTTCTTTCAAGGGGTTCTTTATGATGTGATGAAGGACTATTTTAAATTTTCACACATATGTACGAATGAATGATTTTTTGAGTCTGATATTTCCCTATAATTCATTGGTTATAGTTTTGTATTTCCTGATATATTAACTTTTCACATGGTTTAATTATAGATAAGTTATTTTGAAAATATTGTGCATGGATATAATCACGGTTAAGTTATTCTCAAAAGTTTTTCCATGGGTGTAATTGTGGCTAAGATATGATCAAAAAATTGTGTGTGGGTGTAATATATGTTAAGTTATTCTCACAATATTATGTGTGGGTGTAATTTTGGAAATTTGTTTCTCACAAGTATATGTTTGGAAATAATTTCAATAACCCCAAATCTAGTATCCTAGATCCGGTGTATAATTAACTACAATGGAATAGATACATGGGGAGAAATACCAAAGGAATTATCAATTTAGTAGTCTTGGAGATTCATATATACACATTATACCCATTTTAATATAGGGATAAAATATAAAACATAGTAATAGAAAACATTTTACATCCCTGAACTCATTCAAAGAATCATTCTTCATTTCTTAGGGAAATAATAACAAATAAGGGTGAGCAAAAATTCTCAATAATGGTTACATAAAATGAAATATATCATTAATAAATAAGTCATAATCAATATGGAAAGATAAATAATTTAACACAGATTCTATTTTATCATTAACTGTACTATCATGATTTAATAAGGAATATTCAATATGGAAAGGTAAATGTCTAAAAACACATTCCATTTAATCAATAACTTGAGAAAAAATGAATCCATTAATAATATCAATAAAATAATATCATAAATAATAATAAATTAATTAACAATGAAGGAAATTATAAATATTATATTTTATTATCTCATACATCATGATATATATAACATCAATAACTTATTCCATGATAGTTTAAAACTATGGGAAAAAACCCATTTGATTTGGCCAACTAATTTTTCTCTTCAGAACTACTGATGCATCAAGGGCCACTTTATTACCAATCCACACCCATTTATATATGTCAAATGTATTCATCATATATTGGTTGATCAATTAAATTCATGAACAATATACCTTATCAATAAATGTCTGTATTAAATGAAGAATATGATGTATCAATATTTCCCTAGTAAATAAAATAAATTTCAAAGTAAAAAACCATATATATAAATTGTATATTCTTTAAAAAATAATAATATCCAAGATACACAAAATATGAATATTTAATATAATTGTAATGTTTAATTCTAATAAGAATGTTAATGTTTCAAGGAAAAGTTAATGAATTGAAAATTATTCAAGAAAGTGAATGCTAACTATTTCCCTAGTCAAATTGATCATAAAACATGCAGATAAAGTATATGGATGGTATCATTATAACATATACCAAATAGATTATAAGTACAATAAATAGATTTTGTGAGTGATGAATATATGTACCATAAAAAGATCAATAAATATTTTTGAGGAAAAAAACCTTTTCACTTTGAAGATCACTTTTAAAAAATTGAAATTTATATAATATTATGGAAAATTATTTTTTTGAAAAGAATATTGTAAAAATATAAATTAATATTCAAAAAATTAGTGGTCCTGATGATAGAAAATTCCATTCATTCTGAGTGTGTTAAATAAAACATTCCTTTCACATTTTTGTAAGAAAAATCAATTAGTTACATGATTGAAAAACGACAGGAAGATTCCTTTTTAATAATTTTTCAAAATTAATACTTGGTTAAATATATCTTTAATAAATCATTGTATAACATTAAAAATATTGTTGAAATAAATTTTAGAAAACATGGATTTAAAGGAAAAAATATTTTCAACTGATGAGAGAAATAAGGTCAGATTTTCTCTAAAACATTTTGTCAATAATTTTATGTACCCAAGAGTGGAAAATGGTACTATTAATTAAAAATTTCATTAATAAATTTATGAGAATAAAATTACATAGTTTTATTATACAATGATCAAATTATTTCCATTAATATATATTTTGGCATAAAGAATCCTTATTAAAATGAGATTGAAACACAAACCCTTACCACTTTGGAAACTTTTTAATCATAAACCCCATTATTTTTTTTAAATGAAACATTAAATAACATGAATATAAATATCTTAATGTCATAAAATATGAATGGGTTAGTAGATACACCTCATAAAAATAAATAGGTGAATAATACCAAAATTTTCTCAATGGATTGGAAATTGAGATGGAATCTCTTATGACGACCATACCATAGAAGTGAGGATTAATAAATGGGTTGATTATGTTTATAAAATATAAATCCACATAATAAAATTTTAAATAAAAATAAAATAATCAAAATATATTACACACATAATATTATAATAAAAAATACATTGGAGAGGTAATATAACCCAATGAAAAGAAATTTAGTTATGAAATTCCATACATCTTTGTAACTTTTAATCAAATAACCTTGAATAAAATAGTTGAAATTGAAACTCAAAATACCATTAATTATATAAGTTTGATGATATAATATTAAAAATGGGAAATATATACACTATATAAAAAAATAGGTGCATACCATTAAATATGCCTCAATGAAGAGAAATTGAGATGAAGTCACTTACTAGATGCTTCAGTTTAGTTGATCATGACTTCACCACCTTTAAAATGGTTTTAATAATTTTATTAATTTATAAAAAATATATTCATATTTATAATTTTATATATGATAATCTTATAACATCTTTCTATCCATTAATTATCAATAATTTATTATTACTATTATTTTAGGTGTTAATTTCCATATATTATCATGTCTATTTTGTCGCGGAAGTTCCTGTTCAAGTGTATAAGATATAGTTCCATCACCTTTAAACTATATACATTTTATAAATATAATATTTAATATTTAAATTCCTTTTTATAACCATTATTTAACCTTGCACATGGAAAATGAATCGCTTCGCTTCGTGGAGATGGTAGGTCATATGTATGCACAAGAAACGATATCATTCCATCAATGAGAGAAAAGGTAAGGAAATGGATGATATATTAATTTTTTCATAACTAAAATCATGTCATATTTTTCATATATATTCATTATTTCCATCATTATTAATTTTCATGTGAGCTGGTGATGGAAAAAAACTACACCGGTTCATGAGGTCGTAGTCTGTTGTACACATGAGCGATGGATTTGTTTCACATATTATGGAGAAGGAGATTGTTAAATATTATTACATAAAAATAAAAACATATAATTATTTATTATATATTTTTGTTATTATATTTTTAGTGTTAATACATAATTTGAGGTTGTACAAATAAGAAATAAAAATAAAGAGCTTCACTAAGAAGATTACCTTCACTTAGAGAGGCCTCATTGGGATCTCTTCTTAAAGACCCCAGGGTTAGTCTTTTGGGAAGAAAAACGCATCTAAAATGTGAATAAGTATATTTTGGAGAGTTTTTTTTGGGATTTTGTTTGAGAAAAATGGATTTATAGGTGTGAATAAGTGAGGGGAGTGAGCACCCTTTTATAATTGGGGGAGAAAACCTTCTTGGAAATCACTTGGAAATTTACCAAAAGAACCTGAGATGATAGTAATTCCAAAAAGAAATGAATCATAATGAACTTATATTAGAATTTGGGAAATTATAAGGTTGAAATATTAGAATATATTAATATTTTTACAAGTTAATTTTTTAACATTTTCCTTATGTTTTGGTTAAACCCCATAGTGAAATGACTTTAACCTTAACCTGAGTAATTAATTTTTATTATTTTTACTATTCATTTTAACCAACAATTTATTTGAACTTATTTAGTAAAATTAATTATTATGATTGAAAATATGGAATCTATTTCACCAAATTTAATTCACATAAGTGAAAAAATTTAATTTAAAAATAAACCTACAAAACATGTTGAAAAACAAGTTTTCAAGTGTTGAATTTTTTAAGCATAAGGTGATATTATTTTAAATATATGTCAATTAATAGTAATTATATGGATATAAATTCATATATTTAGATATATAATATATTAATATATTTTATATCATTAATCATTATATATTTTATTAATTAATTAAAGTAGAAAGACATTATGCATTAAAAAAAGTTTCATGAAGAATAAACAGTTTTCTGAATAATATTTATTTTTACCTCCAAGTGTCATCATATTTATTTATATAAAATTTATAGTTAATTTATTTTTAATTATAAATATTATTAAACATTAATATAAATAATGGTGTTAAAGGATAAATACTATATTTTTGGTTATTCATAAAAGATTTCCTCTAAGGTAAAATTTCAAAAATTTATTCTTGGCTTATTTTGACCAAGTGACGTAAAAAAGATATTAATCCGAAAAAATTGCAATTTTTTTCCATGAAATATTAAAATTTTAATTTATTTATATAAATATTAAAATAAAGTATCCACCTCTTATTATTGAGGATTTTGTGTTATAATAATTGGTATAAGCTGTGTTCAAAGTGATATTTTTTCCTATGATTATGTTCGTGAATTAGTTCCTTATTATGATATGTTTCAATGAAATATCATATTTCTATGTCATACTCCCATTATTATGCCCCAAATATCATGTTTATTTTTTCAAAATATTATTCCAAGTTATATTTTTTTATTTCAGTTTACATGTCCTTATTTAATGACTTATGCACAATTATCATTGTTATATATTAGTTAATTAAGATACTTCTCCCAAACTCATGTTTTTTCAGAAGCTTATGATCTAAAACTTCATAAAATATTGATAATTATTCACTTAAAAATAATTTGATCTCACCACTTTTTTATACTTCTAGTCCATAGGTTGCGAAGACGAGTATAACTTCTGAGGAGTCCATAAGGGGGTCTAGTCTGGTTGGATTATAGAGGAATATTCACAATTTTAATAAAATAAGATTTTTATATAGCTGATACTCAAATACACTAAACCTTATATTATTGGGATTATGAGATTATTATGTGATATAATGTTTATGTTAGGAAAATTATTCGGAATATATGTTTGTTTATCTTGGTTCATATCATTTTAAATCAAATATTGTGTTTAAATAAAGTGTTTTCAGTACCACAATCGAGAGTGAAGTTTGGGAGAACCACACTCCGTATCTTTTCCATTTTAAAAATTATTTGGGAATATTATTAAGTAGTTTTTAGGTACATTCTTAGACCAATTTTTTTTGTGTATACTCCTTCATTATAGTAACTTTCTTAGTGGTAGAATTAATAGGTTTTCTACTTGTTCTTCATTTTTCTTGGTAGAACATTTATACAATTGAAAACAACATGTCCCATATTTCATCAAATTCCAAAAACCTATTCATCATCCTTTTAATTTACAATATTGGGATTATTATAAAATTCTTAATCAGGTATGTTTACCACAATTCCAATCCTACCATCACTTTATTACATTGACTATTTCCTTATAGATTATAGATTTCTCTCATTTTCTTGGAAATTCATGGCCATCATTAAATATTATATGATGTGGCCTACCTTTATAGAGTAGAATAAAATTTTCCATTTATGTTTAACATCTTTCTTATCTTTCTTGTTTTCTGACCTCTTGGGATAATTTGAGTCAAATTGTTTCTTTTGATTTTTTCCCAAGTCAGGCTTCTGATTTTTCATCATATTTTTTCTTCTATGTTGGGAACCTCTCTTCAAATCAACATAAAAGTTAGAATGAATTAGTAAATATCAAAACTACTCATAGAAATTGAAAAATATATTTTAAAAATCATAGGTCAACACCAAACTCACAAATTCATTCCTAGTGATAGATTCATCTTCATCTATGAAGTTTTCCTTTCACCAATTGGTTTATTCCTCATTTTCATCTTTTCTACCATATATTCAGGTCTTATAAAATGGCCACACACTAACATGTTGTGATATAATTCAACATCCCTATAACCAAAATTCAAATACCCCAATATCTCCCAATTATTCTTTTTTACTTGAGGTGCAATTTATATAGATTTTATATATTTATACCATGCTATATTTGGAATGATAGATAACATTTTTTTGGTTTTTCTGAAGAGTTTATTTTCTTTGATGGTTTTCATGACCAGACCAAATGGGAAATAAGAAAAAAATACCTCAATCCCACCACTAATAGGACAGGGGTTGGGCACTAGCACTAAGAAGGAATATCACACACATGGGAGGCATTATCCTTAAGTATCTATATGCACACACATATCTACAAGAGTATAAAATACCGAAATGTAATATATTAAAAATAATTAATGAAAAAAATTATAATAAAATAGTGAGAGTATGATAAGAAAGTAATGGAAAGTGTAAAAGGGGCCAAATACAAGCCCACCCAAAACTGAAAAGTAAACATTGACCTTCTAAAAAGGATGAGACTGTTGTTATGTGAAACACTGGTATACAACTCAGACTGTCTAGCCCAATCTATCTCTACCTTATTCTAGTCCATCTAGCGACTCAAAAAAAGGTTTTTCATCTATATAAAACAAAACATGTGTTGGAAGAGTCCATGCATGGGTGAGTATAAACATAGACAATAGGACACCACAAAATAACCAAACACAAAGCATCAAGAGTAACAATCTGCTCTACATAGGCATATGTATAAAAGAATATAACAAGAAATCCCAAATATACACAATAAAGATATATAGTCTCAATGTAAAGTCATAAATATAAATCCATCCTAGGATTCATTATTGAAGACTCCATTTATAACTTTCCCAGGAGAACACACTCCATGGGTTATACTGGAACATAAGGCACTCATCTTATAGGCCATTCTTGGTAGGTCTGAACAAAAAGGTACCAAAATGGTTTATCTTAGATAGGGGTCAATGCCTAAGGTTCACTGGGGGGACACCAGATTGTACTGAAAACAAATTCCTAGATAGGGGATTTATTACCATGTAAATATTGGTCACACTAATTCCAACAACCCCAGATAAGGTAATGCGAATGGAAATGAGGATTTCTCTTGGCATCTCGGAGGGATACATGCTCCATGATACTGAATTAGTAGTCAAAGTGGTTTGAGTCAACTCACTCCAGAGTAAGGGAACTCCCCCTCGCTGAACATATCATCAGGAAATATAGAGGGGTCATCCTCTATGATCATAATGGGATACCATATAGATAAATTGTTTTTTCATATATAATTATTACATCATTTTAAATATAAACAATATAATAGTGATAAAAACCAGGATCCAAAGGTTAAGTGTCTTGGGAAATTAAGGATAAAACATTACATTTACATTATAAAACATAAAAATTATTTAATTACTTCTTCTTTATCTTAGTGGTCCCAATGTACTCCTTAGTATAAGTAGTCACCTAAATATATACATCAAAGAAAGGGGTGAGCTAAAAGGCAGTAAGAGGATAAATAAGAACATGAATCAATGTAACATGGGGTGATCCTATTCAACATCATCATAACATAAGCATGGGATAATAATCATTATAATTATATGAATTAATAGATAAATTCTGGGAATGTGTCAACACATAAAATTGAAACATCATGTTTTAGTGGTCAAATACCGCACATAGATGTGAACAAATCTAGAATCATGTTCACGCATAACGTATTTGAATAATCATAAAACCATCATAAATTTGAAAAATATAGCCTCATGTTCATAAATATTTGATATTATTTTATGAGATAAATCAAATTACCCAATTCATTAGAGCTTTATATAATTCAGGGTGCACCCATCAAATCATAACATTTACATGATCAAGCATGCCACATAGAATGTATAACAATATTTTTCATAAAATATACGATGGAAAGGAAATGGGTTTCATGAGATTTTAATAAAGTATATATTAATGAATAGACATCAGGGTTCCCAAAATAAAAATTGAATAACACACATGGTATAAGAATCACTAATCTTGAGTGCAGAAGAAACAATCTCAAAATAAGTAAATGGTGTGTTTTTAGAAGGAAGAGTTCTTTTGTAAATTTTTTTTGTCATAAAATCAGATTGGGAACATTTATATCCTTGAAAAAGGTAATAATAATTAAATTATGTTTTAAAAATATTAAAAGAACATCCACATTGAAATTTGGGATGAAAGAGGAACAACCCAAAGAATGGAAGTTAGGTTTGAGAATCCCCTTACCTTATGTATGGATCCTTTATTTAATTTAACGTCCATGATAATAAAATTAGATTCATTAATAAATAAATACAAAACCTCTTATATATGTATTTTATTTATTATAATTTCACTATGTCAATTTATGTAGATTATGATGAGTTATAGAGTTCAATTCCATTTTTCTGAGAGTGTTTGTTTCTTGGCATTATTGATCTGTTCACTTGTATACAAGTATAAGAGTTCATGTAAGATGAGAAAAATTCACCCGAATTGAAATGATATGTTTTTATTGAACTTTAAAAATTTTAAATGGTATTCTATATATAAATATCTAGATATGAGGATGATTCATCAGATAAAATGTAATTGATAATCATTTAGATTAATTTTTGGTGATTTTTTATCACAATGAACTCATTTTGTATTATTATTCAACATTATGTATATATGTTAGTTCTAGAACATAAAAAATATTATAAAATAAATTTAAAAATCTGTATAAACCATTATAATAGTTTAATGACCAGCCTTGAAGGTGATAAAGGAAAATGAAAACTTGTCATCCTCAAAGGCGATAAATCAATACCTCACAAACGACGTTTTCATTTTTAGAATAAAAGGGAGAGGAGAAGAGGTTTGATGATAGATTATTACATTAACATAATTAAATTACAGTATATATAAGATACTATATCTATCATTCCACTTATATGAGGGGAGGTGAGGAGATAATAAGAAAATAAAATAACTTGAAAAGAAATTAAAAGAGAATGGAAGAGGATTTTATATCTTGAACTTATTTTCCATAAGAAAATCCTTAGGGAAATTGGATTTTGAATTATTTTTGAGACCAAGGGATCTTGGATTTGGGGAAGGGTATTGGGAAGAGTATATGGACGAAATTGGTTAGGATTCAAGGCTTTAGAGGTGTGAGGAGAAGGGGTGGCATTCATTAGTTACATTTTATTCTCAAGACACTAAATAGTTTTGATTAAAATGAATAAATACACTAAATGAAGAAGGATTATTTTATATTATTATCTTACATGATCTATACATCATCTATGACTCAATAATTCATCTATTTTATAAATACCATAAATTATCATATCCCGCTATTCACTAAAAAATAAACTATTTTAGAAAATTATAAAAAGTAACAATAACTATTTTTAAACATGTATAATTAAAAAATTACATCAATTTTATGAAAATAATTTTCAAAATATCAGAAATTTAATTTTTAATTAAAATCATCATTTACTTGGAGAATATCGATTATAAAATTATAACTGAATTTATAACACTATGAAAGATTAATTAAGGTCTCATAAAATTATATTATAGTCATAAGAAAACAAAATATTAATTAATGAATATCTTTTAAGAAAATATTTTTTTTAAATCATTATATAAATTAAAAAATTGAAAATAAATATTTATGTTTTATAAAAATACCAACACTTAATTAATAATTTTTAAAACGTGTATTTACTTATATGATTATATAATTATATCATATTATTATTTACAAGAGACATAAATCTTATTTATATTTTCATGGGTGAGTTTACTGTTGGAAAAATTACAATTCCTCATGGTCACATTAATATTCCAACGGTCAAGATACTATTCCATTAGTATTGGTTCCTTAAATTCCAGAAATACATCTTATTTCATTCATTATTCATTTAAAAATATTGTATTGATTTATCTATGTGCTTATATTTGATTTATACTATATGATATAATTATAAGAAAAGGATTTACATTGATAAGATTTTGGGTTGTTATATTCTTCTCCCCTTTTGAAATTTCACCATCGAAATTTGATTTTACATAAATAGGAAAGGGTATTTATCCTTCATCACTTTCTCTGATTCCCATGTTTCCTCTTCGTACTTATTGTTTCACTATAATACTTTGACAAGGTGAGTAGTGTTGTTGCATGGAAAATTTTATCTATGGTTAAATATCATCACTATTTTCTCCTCGTAAGAGATATCATTTTCCAACTGTACCACCTTTGGATTCAGTATATGTGAAGGATTTGGTATGTACTTATTCTATAGGGAACATGGAATACATCATGTACTTGAGACATGGTAGGTGAAAATGCTAGTTGATAGGCCACAACTCTAACATGATCAAGAATTTATAAGGTGTTGATGTACCTATGAATCAACTTTTCGTTCTTACCAAATTTCATAATCCTATTCGATAGAGATATATAGAGGAATACCAAGTATCCTGACATAAAATTTAGGTCTCACCGATGATTGTATTCATGGATCTTCTATTGATTTTGGGATTCCGGAATGTGATACTGAATGGTTTTGACATTTTCCACAATTTCTTCATCAATTTCACATCATATCATCTTATTTTCACCAACTTTATCCCAACACGATGGTGTTCCACATCTTTTCCCATAAATGTATTCATATGGAGCCATTTGGATGTTCAAGTTGAAACTGTTGTTGTAAGAGAACTCAGCTAGAGGTAGATATTGGTAACATCCTCCTTTTATGTCCATAGAACATTTTCTGAACATGTATTCCAATTTCTAGATAGTACACTCTGGCTTGACATTAGTTTGAAGATCATAAGACGTAATGATGTTCGGTTTAGTGTTTAGAGAATTTTAGATACTTTTACAGAACATGGAGGTGAAACTTAGATCTCGATTAGATAAAATCAATAGTAATACTACATACAACCTCAAAACTTATCCGATGTATATCCATGACAGTTGATCTAGTGATAAGTCCTCTCTAATTGTGATAAAGTGATATATCTTTATAACGAGATCCAAATTAGACTATAGAGAATTATATTCTACAGATGTCTTCAGATGTCCGATGACAAAGTCCACATTTATGTTTTCCCAATTCCATGTTGGTATGGGTAATAGTTTCATCATCCCATTATAATTCTTCTTTTTAGAATTAACTTAATGATATAACATGAAATTTTATGTATATCCAGTAATCTATTTCTTCATATTTTATCACCAATAGTTCTTTAAGAGATTTTGATACATTATTTTTATCCCAAGGGAATGGATAAGGTTGAGTTATGTGCATAAATAAGAAGCTCTTTATTTATTTATGGATTGGATGGTTCACATATATGTGACCCAAATATTACAACTCTTTCTTCATCAATTTCGAACTATAAGGATTTCCCCTTTCTCATGTCTTCCACTATATTCTAAATTTACACATCATTTCTTTGATCATTATTAATTTTATATATAAGGGATGGTTGAGAAATCATTTGAGAAAGGATTGATGATGTTCCTTAACTAATGATTCCCATATCCATACTTTTCAAATATATGAATATTGGATCCTTCTAAATTCTCATCATTGATAATACTGTTCGATACTTTCTACTTAGAGCATCTTCAACTTTATTTTCCTTACTAGGATGGAAGAGGATTGAGAATTTATAATCATTTATGAGCTGTAACCATATTCACCAGTTAATATTAAGCTGCTTCAGTTTGAATATATATTTGAGGCTCTTATGATTAGTGTATATTTCACACTTCTCCCCATAGAGATAATGCTGCAATATTTTCAATGTGAAGATCAAAATTGCAAACTCTAGATCATTCATGGGATAGTTTTTCTCAATAATTTTAAACTACCATGAGGTTTAGGCTATCACTTAGTCATTTTTCATTAGTACATAGCCTACCTCCTTCTCTAAATCATTTCTATATACCACAAAGAGTTCACCACTTGTCTAAATTGTGAGTACTAGAACAATGATAACCCCCTTTTTAACTCTTTAAAGCAATCTTCACATTCACTAGTCCAGAAAAACGTTTCCCCCTAAGAATTCAGATTGGTTAGTGGGTTTGAAAATCCAGACATGTTCTTTACAAATCACCTATAATACACAGATATAACAAGGAAACTGTGGATCTCCATTAAAATGTTTGTTTTGGAACACTCTTCGATTGCCTTTTCCTTGGAAGGGTCCATCGATATTCCTTTATTGGTAATGAAATTCCCTAAGAATGTTACTTCTTCCATCCAGAACTCTCATTTACTATACTTTACATAATTTTTTCCATTTCAAAAGTCTTTATCATAGTATTCAAATGATCCTCATGTTACTCATTTCTCTTAGAGTATATCATAATATCATCAATAAATACAACCAAAAGTATTTGAAGGTAATCTATACAGACTCTATTCATTAAGTCCATGAATAATGTTGGAGAATTAGTCAGTTTGAAAGGAGTCACTATGAACTCATAATGTTCATACCTATTTCAAATTGTAGTCTGGGGAAATCTTCTTTACTCACCTTTAATTGGTGATATTCTAAATGAATTTCCACCTCAGAGAAATACTTGGCCCCATGTAGCTGATCAAATAATTCATCTATCTATAGAAGCAGAAACTTGTTCTTTATCATGATTTTGTTAAGCTCGTGATAGTCAATGCATAGATGAATCGATCCATCCTTATTCTAGATGAATAGGACTGTTTAACCCCATATTGAAGCACTCAGGCATATAAAAACCATGTCCATATTCTCTTGTAATTGCTTCTTCAGTTGCTCTCACTTAATGGTGACAGTTATATAAGGTGAATTTGATATAGGCATATATACAAGAATAACTTCAATTGAGAACTCAACCTCTCATTTAGGAGGAAGATCAAACAATTCTTTAGGGAATATATCAATATAGTATCTTACAATGGGAATGCCTTCAATCATGATTCTATCATTTGTCTCAACCATTTGAACTAGATATTCTTGATCATAAGGCAATAATATTCACACATGAGATGATGATTCTGAAGGAGATTCATCCTCCTCCTTACACTTGAATAGAATTGGAGGATGCCTCTAGATGTTAATTTATCTCTCTTTCTCGATAGTTTATGTTGGATTTGTACAAAGATATCCAATCCATGAAAAAATAACATCAAACTCCAAAAAAGGAATTAAGACAATATTTGATGGGAGGTTCAGTCCAAAAACATTAACCAGGGAGAAGTTATATACTTTGGATGCAATAATTTCTCTATTTTCTATTTTCATAGATAACACATCCTTTATATTCTAATGTGGTGTTTGAATAGTTTTATAAACTTATAACATATGAAATAATGCATACAACTAGAATAAGATATTATGTTCGATATTCCTGAATGAATAAAGAGTGTACATATCACCACATCATTATTGAGATCCACCTCAACAATAGTGATGGCATAATATTTCCCTTTATCCTTTGTATTTGATGGATTATGGTGCTAATTAACCTCAAGGAGTCTAGGATTAGTGCACTAGATTGAATAGTGCCCTTTCTCTGTATAGTGGTAACATTAAACCATGGTTGGTGATCTCTTTTCCTCCTCCACATTTTCTATCTTCCTCATGTATCTTCTATATTCATGATCTTGGCGGACCTATCTACCACTTTTGAATCATTTTCCCATCTATTTGAGGAAATTCCCATGAATCTTCTTCCCACATTTTTGACATGTGAGTGATTGAGTTTTGTTTCCACCATTTCATTAGATCATTCATCTTGAAACTCCATATTTCTATTCTTATCTCCATACCTATGGGACAATTCTCTAAACTCCATCTCCACTTTGAGATAACATTGAAAAAATTCTTCATAATCCCAAAGTATCTAATTGTTAGAGCCTTTCAAAGTTGTGTTTTTAAACCACTAAATAATCTGTCAATTTTTCAATCATTATTGATAAAAAACCCTGATGAGTACCTTTAAAGCCTATTTAAATTTTCTTTATAATATGTGATAGATTTAACTTCCTTTTAATTAAGCTCTATGAATCATCTCTCAATATTTGTCTAATGATTTTGAGGGAAGTACTTATTAATAAATATTTTCTTAAAGTCTTCCCACTCCATATATTCAATTTCATCATTCAGATTGTTATTGTCAATCAACACCCAAAATTGGTTGGCCTCTCCATCTAAATGATAAACAAAAATAGTCACCCTCTCCATCTTAGAATAGTGAAGAACATAAAAGAATTTATCCATTAATATGACCCAATATAACGTGTCTAGGATATCAGAAGATCCACTAAATTTTAGTGGTCTTTTCTCCATAAAAGATTCAATATCTAGTTACTCCCTCTTAGGGGAAGGTGGGAATTCAACATTATTCTGGTTATTTTCAATATCTTGAGATAGTTGGGTTTTATTTACCATGAAATTTTGAAATCCACCTCCCAAGGAATTAGGAATGTGATTCAGGAAATCTCTATATTGTCCATTTCACAATTTGTTGGCATGGTTTCTCCTGGTTCCCACCATTTTCTAAAATAGAAAAGGTTTGAAGAAAAAGTAAGTCAATAAGTCATGAATAAATAATTTATCCAACTGTGAAATTAACTCTAAAGTCATATCTTGTGGGATCCCTATGTTTATCATTTTCCTAAAACAATGCTTCTTTTGTGATTACATTTACTTAGTCTCATACTAAGGGGTTTCATTAATGTTAAATGATCCTAATTACCAAATTAAATAAACTATGATCTGGTACTAACTATAGATACCTTTATTTCTCTTATATAACTATTACATCATTTTTATGATAAATAGTATAATAGTGATAAAAAATCAGGATCCAATGGTTTACTGTCTTGGGGAAATTATGACCAAACTTAAAATTTACATAATAAAACATAAACATTATTTCTTTCATTTTTATCTATATTCTTAGTAGCCCTCATGTACTCTATAGTATAACTAAACACCTAAGGATATACACCAAAGAAATGGGTGATCTAAAATACCATTAATATGATAGATAATAACATGAATCAATATAACATGAGGTGATCCTAATCATCATCATCAAAACATAATCATGAAATAATCATCATAATAATGAGAGTAATAATTAGATAAAGGCATGGAATGTGGAAATGTATAAAAATTAAACATCATTTCTTAGTGTTCTATTACCACACATAGATGCGAATAAAGCTATCATCATGTTCACACATAAAATTTGTGCATAATCATAAAATTATCATCATTATGAAAAAAATATATTATAATTTTCTCATATATTGAACATTATCTCATGAGATACATCATATTACTCCCTAAATTAGAGCACTATACAATTAAGGATGTAGTTGTCACATCATAAAATTTAAAAGATCATGCATGCCACATAGAAAATATAACAATATTTGTCATAAAAAAACCCATGGAACGGAAACAAGTTTCATAATAATATAATAAATAATAAAGTCGTGAATAAAATTTGGGGCCCCCAAAATAAAAATGGAATAAAACAGTTGGTATAAGAATCATCAATCATGAGTGAATAAGAAAAAATATTCAGATAAGTAAAATGTGTGTTTTTAGAAGGAAGAGTTCTTTTGAAAAAATCATTATGTTTTTCTTAAAATCAGATTTATAAGATAAATATTCCTAAAAATAAAAGGGAATAACTATGTAATTATGTTTTAGGAATACTAAAATAACATCCACAATAAAATTTACAATAAAAGAGGAATATCTCAAAGAATGGAAATTGGGTTTGAGAATCCCTTTACCTTATGTTCGAATGATTTTCAATTTAATATATTGGATAATAAAGATAAGTTTATTAATTAATAAATAGAAAACATATCATACAAGTATTTCAATTATTATAATTTTATTAATTACATTTATGGACATTATGATGATTTATAGAGTTTAATACTGTTATTCCACAAGTGTTTGTTTGTGTTTTTTCATGATTGGTTCACTTGTATACAAGTATAAAAGTTCACGTAAGATGAGAAAAACTCTCCAGAATTGAAATTATATGTTACCAATGAAATTAAAGAAATATAAATAGTCTTATATATATATATATATTTTTCTGAATATGAGGATAATTCATTAGATAAAATGTTAATGATAATCATTCAGATTAATTTTGGTAGTTTTCGATCACAACAAACTCATTTTGTTTTATTATTTAATATTATGTATTTTTGTTAGTTCAATATCATAAAAAATGTTATAAAATAAATTTTAAATTATTTTTAAACTCTTATAATGGTTTTATGACAATCCTTAATGTCAATAAATGAAAATAAAACTTTTCTTCCTTGAAGGTGATTAATCAATACCTTACGGATGATGTTTTAATTTTTAGAATAAAAGGGAGAGGAGAGAATGTTGGATGATATATTATTCCATTAATATATTAAAATTATAGTATATATAAGATGCTGGAGTTATCATTCCACTTTTATGAGGGAAGTTGAGAATATAATAAGAAAAGAATAGAACTTGAAAAGAAAATAAAATAAAATGGAAGATGATTTTACTTCTTGAACTTATTTTCCTTGTGAACCTCCTTATGGAAATTGGATTTGGAATTTCCTTGTAAAAAAGGATGTTGGATGTGGGGAAATGTATTGGGAAGATTATTGGGTATAAATTGGACATGATTCAAGGATTTAGAGGTGTGAGGAGAATGTGTGGTGAGGGGTGATATTTATAGTGGGAGGAGGAGAGTATTTTTTATTATTTTATTCACTGTTTTATTATTTTGGATCAATAATATGAATAGTTTTTATTCCTATGGATAAATAAAGTTAATATAGAATTATATTTTGAGATTATTTGTTACATGATCCATACATAGTCTATGACTCAATAATTCATGTATTTACCAAATACCATAAATTTCCATATTTCACTATTCACAAAAAATTCAACTATTTTAGAAAAATAAAAAAATTAACCCTACCAATTTTTTGACATGTAAAATTAAAAAATGAAATCAATTTTATCAAAATAATATTCAAAATTTGTGAAATTTAATTTTTAATTAAAATCATCATTGACATGGAAAATACCGATTTTAAAATTATAATTGATTTTATAACACTTTGTAAAATTAATTAAGGTCTCAAAAAACTAAATTATAATAATAAGATAGAAAATATTAATTTATAAATATTTTTTATAAATATAAAAATTATTTTAAATCATTATATAAATTATAAAATTGAAAATATACATTTATATTTTATAAAAACACCAACACTTAATTAATAATTTTTAAAACATTTATATATTTATACTATTATATAATTATATCATATGATAATTTATAGGATACCTAATTTTTTTCTATACTTTAATGTGTGAGGTTACTATTCTATTGACTGAATTAGTATTCCTAATGGTCACATTACTATTCTAATGACCAAGTTATGATTCTATTCGTATAGGTTCCTTAACTTCTAGAAATAACTCTTATTTCATAAATTATTCATTTATAATGTTTGTATTGAGTTATCTATGAGATTTTATGTGATTTATACTATATGAAATAATTATAAGAAGGGAATTTCCATTGATAAAAGTTTGGGTTGTTACATACTGCACTCAACCATCATAGGAATTGACCAAGGGAACACACTCAACCCATACTGGTCTTGGGAAGCATAAACAATATCAAAATGAAGCTAAGATAAGAAGAAAGAGGAATAAATCCATTCATTAAGGGTGTAAATAGTGTGTCTCTAGGGGTACACAATGTATCTCACAATGTGTATAACTTTCATTGCCTCATGCTCACAGAATATGTACATTTCCATACTACACGATGTGTCCCTGAGGTACATGGCATGTCGCTGTGTGGGATGGAACTCAACATGTTGCCTTCCAGTGACAATGTACTTTCTCGAGTACTTGGTGTGTGGATATCCTTACATGGTTTATAACACCACAAGATATTTTGGGAATGTACACCATTTACAGGCCGAGCTTCATGTTAAGGTGTACATAACGTGTTTTATTATCCACATGGCGTGAAACTCTACTTGGCCACCTGGGCATGCACTCCCTTTTCACTCCGACTGGTCAACTGAGGGTCACAAAATGTGTGAAATAGGTCACACGGTGTGTGATACTTTTCTCCCCACTAAAAACTTATCACCGCACAGAAGGGGATACATGTAATGTGTTCATAGGACTATACGCAGTGTAGTATGATTTTTTATAGAACCCACAGAAATCACCATGTGTCTTCATACATGACCCTACAACCACTGATTCCTCCTTGAGTTGTATTATAAGTCATTAATTTGAGGTTGATTGTACCTCTATGGTGCCAATTTCTATAATCCAACTGTATCTAGTGCTTGGGAAACACCCACATCCCGACTTGTTGGTGACACATGCCTAAAACATGATGAAAAGGTCTCAATAAATCTATAGATCAACTACCATAGTCATATCCTATAATTTGATCTTCGTATCTCCATCCCAAATCTTATTAATGATATATTACACCAAAGATCAAATTTGAAATTATCGTTCATCAGGAATTCATTGAGTCCTAGGACAAAAAAAATTCAAATGATAAACACATGCAGAACAGGGAGAGAAAACCATAAAACATATGAGTGAGAAACGAACCTAAAACTTTGTTTGTTTTGAACTTGATCAATTTTTAGAGGGAATATAGACGAATAGGTAAAAATATAAAATTCTAACAAATAAATTATTAACCCCAAATCCCACAAATAACAAATACCCATAAAAATGATCGAGGTGTGGATCAATTTGTTAGTCAATTGATTCGTGTTTATAATGGTATAAAATTGGGTATAAATATAGAAAGAAAAAAGTCATATATGAATTTTGGATTGATTATTGGTGAAGAATGGTCCTACATTTACACTGATGGTGATATCCACAAACTTCGTTGGCACATGATCCTTTATCCGATACAATCCGACATCGTCTGCCAACATCACTCTCCACCAACGGTCATCTAGATCTCAAGGGATAGGTGTATAATCATAAAAATCCATAATAACAATGTATTTAAGAAGTAATCTAGTCACTTTTTCAATTAAAATAAATTAAATCATTTTAATTTATTTATTTTATTAATTTCGCATCTGCGGTAGCTTTTTCACAAGCACATCACAACGAAAAAGGTTATATTGCACCTAGGATAAAACTCATATTTTGGAGACAATAATGACCTCAAATATCCAATATGTGTATTTATTTATGTGTTATTCCACTTTTTCAAGAAAAAAACACATTTTTGATATTTAATACAGTTCATAAATTAATTCCAGGTACACCAGCCCCTAGAATCTCCCTTCGGATCTGTGCCTCACTCTATAAATATTCCTAGAAATATTATAAAGTATTATTTGGAAAAAATATGATTTTACATTATTCCCTCCTTATTGGTCTTTCATCCCAAAAAGATTAAAATCAGACAATTTTGGGGATACTAAGCTCAATTTGGTTCAACCGCTCGCATGATCACTCCCGACAGTTCATTTTTCTATCAAAAAACACGCACCTAAGGAAAAATCTCTCCCATAATGGGTCTTTATCCTACTGATTCTCAATGTTACCAGCTTCTTGAAAAGGAATCTCTACTATCATGAACTATATTTCCCAGGTCTGTACTGCACAAGGAGTCGTGCACACACCCTGTTGGCTGTGAAATGTGGAGAAAACCAAGAAAAACAAAAACTATTATAGTCTCAGGGTTAAGCAACACACCACCTTTCTAAAATGAAACAATAGTAAAAAAACAAAACCTATGATTCCTAGAGATAGCCTACCACCCTAGAGAAAATTCTATAACTCTACAACTCTGAAGGCCTTCATCCTCTATCCCTTGAGAACTCCTGATTTTTAATAGACAATCCTTATCATCCCTTGGGAGAACTACACTCTTTTACAACCAACACTAACACCAAAACAAGGACCCAAGTTCTATTACCCATTGGATCCAACTATTATAACAATTTCCTATAAGGTCCCTTATACATGGCTTTGAAAAGGTGTTACTCTAGTGGTGGAGTGGTAATCAACATGATATGGAAAAGCCCATCGATGGTAGATGATTATCCCAGATGTGACTTAAAAGTGACATGAAAACTCAAATCATGTTCACTAAAACCTAAATGGTTCACTTTTACATGGATAGATGGATAAGAAAAAACACTATTTCTAACTACAAGTGATTCCCCAATGGAAGGATTCTTGTATCCTTTCCCTAATCATATTGCGAAGTAAGATTTATAGTCTACAATGATTATCTAGGAAATTCCATGAATTCCAACTACCTCTTTAATTAAAAGTGTCCTAAACTCTCCAAAAATATCTTTTGGTAATCACCCATTGAAAAAAGAAACAACAAGAGTTTAACTTAGAAACTAATTGAAACTCCCTTGGCTGTCCAACTACTTCCATGATATCACGTTACAACCTCACCTCAACTAGATATACTTATAAGGGAAAAACATTCCTTATGACCTCTTACCACATTGTGGTAGAAATAACCCTCCTTACCTAGAAAATGATGAAGTGATTCATTCTTTCAAGGAATTAAATTAGGAATATATCCAATGGATAACCTATTATGGAAGATCTCCCAGTCAATATTCCAAATTCATGAATCCCAAAATAAATGAATAAGAGAAGGGGTAAATACCATTTACTTGAGGTATGATGCACCATTCTCACCCCAAAAATGGTCAACTATAAAGAGGGTGACTATTCTGTCACATTTCTTGACAACATCCAATGGAAAATCTTGTTGTGAGCATCTGAAGAAATGACCATGCCCTGGGTGGCCCTCATGCTCACACCACCTCAAACTCAACAAGGTCCAGTATCACTCCCATACCTAAGAAGGCATATCCCAAGAAGTGGAACATAAAATATAGTACTAGAACCATGAGTACTACCATGGGACTATAACTCCCATAGAATGTATAAAACAATCCTCCTATGTCTCGTGTGCTCTAACTCTAACATTGAGGACACATAAATGTGTCCAAAGAAGACTACCATGAATTGATCCAATAAGGGTTAATGATCAATTCCATATGTCCCTCAATTTCTCTATAGCATAAAACTCACCAAAGGGTATCATGAATAAGAAAAAACCACCACAATAGTTTTTAAAAGATACATATGGTATATCTTATTCCCCAACCAGATTCGGTGATAAATCATCTCAATTCAAACTATGAGATCCACCTTGCCTCCATCCATTGGGCGAAGGGGTCATCAATTATCAAGAGTGGATACTTTCCCTCATGTCACCTAGACCAGGTGACACTAATCCATATCCAACCACAAACTCTCATCCACCTCTCAAGTGAACATCATATGACTGCCCAAGAAAAAAACACTAGGTTTTTTAATCCCATTGCTCTATATATTCCTCAAACTACACCTTTAAAACTTAGAGTTAATTGAGGTCATATGATATACTATAATAGATATCAGGTCATTGATATTTAAATTCTATGGAGAAATAATGATATTATTGATGATTTAAACCCAGTAAATCCTCAAGAAGGATGTCCTCATTCTCCTCCACCACCATAGGAACTGAAAGATCACAACATCCTATACTCCAAGGGCAATACTAGTCTACTAATAAAGAAGCAACTGTAATCTTTTACAAATGATATCATCCAGACATGTCCTGAGATTACTCCTTATCAAAGAATGAAAAATTCTTCCCATAAAACTAAAAGAACTCGTACAATCCCTGGTAGATATCATCTGATAATGGAAGGTAGGATAATAATCCACACTGAGGAAAACAAAATAGGCTTCTAATTCCACTATAGAAATATTTCCATGTGAGGCCCTCTCACTCCTCTGAGGGTAAGGTTACACTATCGGTATAAGAGTAAAATCACCAATCCTCTCCTATAGAGCCTCTAAGAGAAGGGAGAGAGAAAAAATTCTACTGGTATCACTAGGTATCAAACATGGGATACACAAAGGGAAATGTATCTCATAAATCCATGTTAAAACTATAGTATGGAAAATGAAGATACACATCGTACCTCAAACTACTCTAATGCATCTATTAGATCCCATAGCTTGAAACTCACTACATACCTATCCCACATATTGTAATGTCCCGGACCCGGGTGCCACTCAACGGGTGCCCCGAATCCAGTTTGCCACAAGACCTCAAGCACATTTCCCCAAACGCCAGAGGCTGCCGACTAGCAGTGGGGGCCTAGGTCTGATAGTGGGGAAACTATGCCCTCATTTGTCAAAGTGTAGCACATCAGAATACCAAATAGACATACAATGACAGCGGAAGCAGTAAACATAAACAACTGAAATAAACTACAGTAGTGGATACAACCAAAAATATATAATTAATGATGCTACATGTCTCCAGTTCTAATAAAACAGCCAGAACATGTTATACATCAATATAGTACAACAAAAGCAGAGTACAACAAAACAAAACAAAATAGCTGGCAGCGGCATCACGAGCCTAGGCTCGGTCCCATGTCCCCCTACTCCACAAAAATAGTCAAGTACCTATGTAGGGACTCTTGCACCTATCCACACCTTCAGAAACGTAATCTGTTTGGGCCGAAAAGTGTGACCCAAACAGGGTGTGAGAAATATATCTCAGTAGGCACCCACCAAAGGCCCGTTCCAAACTGCGTGTAAGCATGCAACAACAGTGTGCAATAGTAAAATGCAATAAAGTAAGTAGTACTGAAAAGTAACTAACTTAACCAGTTATATTGCCAATTTAATATTCATTTTAATCATTTAATTTAAAATATCACTACAGTGAATATTCTAAGTAATAGCTAAGAGTCCGCAGACGTGTAAGCCCCTACCCTCAGGAAAAGTGTATCCAACACAAGAATCTTCCCTCGGGCATAAAATATTTTTCCCTCAGGCATAGGTAGTGTCGCCCACAGGCACAGAATCAGTTTCCCACAAGCACGGAAGAAGTTGCTTCCAGGCCGAAATAACTACTGCACTCGGGCTAAATAGTGCAGTGCCCACAGGCTAATCAAAACAACGCCCTCAGGCTAAACAGGTAACCGGGACATGCCCAACATATCAAAATTCAGTAAGAAAGCAATTCCTCTCAAGGAAATTATATAATGACTACTTTAAAGGCATACCCTCGGGTATCCTGGCCAAATGGCTAAACAGTGAAACACACCCCCCGGGGTGGTTCCAGATCCAAGCAATGATCCCAAATAGCATTTTATTATCACAATTTAATCACCTATGAAATTATAGGCAATAAATATAGCAACGGCCTCAGCCACACGACACCCTAACATGGGTTCGTGGCACAAAAATGAACAACAGTTGGAAATTTACACCAAGACACCTACCTTATATGCCAACGAACGTTATACCCAAATTCTGACTCCATAAACGCCCAAGAACGGCGTAGATATAACGAATAACAAAACCCATTCAAATGTAAATAACTCCTGTTAGGTGAAGAATTGGTAAGAACCAGCCAAGGAGGTGGAAGCCCTTACTCGTGCGATTCCAACGAGATCGTCTTAGGTGGAAACCAATTCCAGAAGAACACCTGGTGGATCGTCAAAGGTCCGGCCTCCTCCTTTGGCTCCAAATCGGCTCAAGTGTCTCCTCTTCCAAATGAGGAGGCTACTTCCTATTTTAAGCCGAAAAAACAAAGTACATGGCGTGTACTTCTGAGTACACGGCGTGTACTTATTTCATTTAACTGTTCCTCTGGAGGCACCACCACATTGTTCATCCGTCGACATGAGTACACGGAATGTACTCCCGAGTACACGGAGTGTACTGTCGCCCAGCTGGCGGCTACTCCCCTGCCTTACTGTTTAAGCCTGCCAACTGACTACACGACATGTAAGGTACCACTACACGGCGTGTAGTCGGTTCCTACACCTCTCGTCGCTGACATGGCTACACGACCCGTGTACCTATCCCACATGGCCAAAAGTACATGGCGTGTGAAAAAGTACACGGCATATAGTTCCAAAATTTAGGATTTTTCCCCATTTTCCATATTTTCTCAAAAACACTTAAGGAAAGGGAAAAGGAAGAAGCCTTTACCTCAAAAATAAGAACCAGGTTCTTACATCAATTCATCCCCGAATTTCCCTTCTAATGGTGGTGAATAATAAGGTCAAAACAGCTTTGGCCACTGAGCACGCACGTTGGCCTCCCGCTCCCAGGTCTCGTCCGGCACTCAGCAATGCTGCCATAGCACCCGTACGAGAGGAACTGACCGGCCTCGGAGAACCTTCGTGCTCCTGTCAATGATACGAATCGGATGCTCCTCAAAGGACGCATCTGCCTCCAGCTCAACCTCCTCAGGCTGAAATACATGAGACGGGTCCGAATGATAGCGACGCAACTGAGACACGTGGAAGACGTCGTTCATGGCTTGGTACCGTTACGGTAACTTCAACCGATAGGCAACCAACCCGAGTCTATCTAGAATCTCGAATGGCCCCACAAACCTCAGTGAAAGCTTACCCTGTCTCCTGATCCGCTTGTGTCCTAGCCTCGGCGAAACACGTAGAAAAACATGATCCCCAACCACGAACTCCAAAGGTCATCTGCGGTGATCAACATAAGACTTCTGACGTGACTGCGCGATATCGATCTTCTTCCGAATCAACTGGACCTGCTTAGATGTCTCCTGCACGAGCTGTGGCCCCAATAAAGCTGCCTCACCTACCTCTAACCAGCACAAAGGTGATCGGCATGTCCTACCATATAAATCCTCGTAAGGTGACATCTCAATAGTTTCCTGAAAACTATTGTTATAGGCAAACTTGACTAAGGGTTTATGCTTCTCCCAAGAGCCCCTAAAGTCAAGGACGCATGCACGCAGCATGTCCTCTAGCACCTGTATCCTACACTCTGACTGGCCATCTGTCTGAGGGTGGTATGGTGTGCTCAGAAGCACCTGTGTACCCAGTGCGCTCTGAAAACTCTGCCAGAAATGAGATGTAAAGCGGGCGTCCCTATCAAAAATGATAGAACGAGGGACCCCATGAAGTAATACGATCTCTCGGATATACAAACTTCCGAGCTCGTCCACACCGAAGGTCTCCTTGATCGGCAAGAAGTGAGCTACCTTCGTGAGTCTGGCCACAACAACCCACACGACATCATTTTCTCGAGGTGACCTCGACAACCCCATCACGAAATCCATCGTGACATCATCCCATTTCCACTCTAGAATGGGTAACTGCTATAACATCCCAGCAGGCCTCTGGTGATCTACCTTCACCTACTGACAGGTGGAACACCTCGTAACAAAACCAGTTATCTCTCTCTTTATACCCGGCCACCAATACTGACATCTCAAGTCTCGGTAAATCTTGGTAACCCCGGGATGGACTGCCCAAGCTGAATCATGAAACTCCCACATCATCTCCTCGCGTATATCCCCTAGAACCCATACACATCCATGGAAACGCATGACCTCATCATCTCCTATTGTCCAACTGGAAGGAGGGTCCTCACTTGCCACTGACTCCTGTAGAACCAGGCCTTCTGAATCCGATAGATATCTCATCCTCACTCTGTCCAGGAGGGTATAAGTAATAGCTAAAGAAGAAATATAAGTCTACCCCTGACTATCGTGCACCTCTAGATGCATGTCAGAGAACAAGGCCATAAGCTCCCACTCACCACTGGCCTCCTACACTGCCTGTATCTAAGTCTTCATGCTCAGTGCATCAGCTACTGCATTACCTTTACTAGGTGTATAGGCAAGCTCAAAATTGAAGGACTGTTGGTACTCAACCCACCTTCTCTACCTCAGATTCAGGTCACACTGAGTAAAGATATACTTGAGGCTTTTGTGGTCGGTGAAAACCACAAAATCCTATCCCAATAGATAATGTCTCCAACAGCGCAACACATGCACAACTGCATCCAACTCGATATCATGCGTCGGGTAATTCTACTCATGTGGCCTCAACTGTTGAGACCCGTACGCAACAACTCGGTCGCCCTGCATCAAAACTGCTCCCAGCCCAATCCCTGATGCATCACAGTAAACTGTATAGTTCTTCCCCTGCTCTGGGAGTATCAGGATCGGTGCTGATGTCAACCTTCCCTTCAGGTCTTGAAAAGCTGTGTCGCAAGCTTCTGACCAAACAAACTTCACACCCTTCTTATTCAGTCCCATCAATGGTGATACTAAGTGGGAGAAGTCCTATATGAGGCATTTGTAGTAACCAGCCAGCCCTAAGAAACTCCGTATCTCAAACACATTCTTAGGATTCTCCCAGGAAACTACTACGGTCAGCTTCTCTAGGTATACTGCAACTCCTGACTCTGAGATAATGTGACCCAGGAAGTGAATCCGGTCCATCCAAAAGTGGAACTTTGAGAGCTTAGAAAATAGCCGATGCTCTCTCAGTGTACTCAGTACGATCTCAAGATGGGTGGCATGGTCGTGTCGAGTGCGAGAGTACACCAAGATGTCGTCCATGAATACTACCACAAAAGAATCAAGATACATATGGAACACACGATTCAGCAGAGCCATGAAAACTATTGGAGCATTTGTCAGTCCAAACGGAATAACCAAGTACTCGTACCGACCATATCTGCTCCAAAAAGCTGTAAGCGGGATATCTGATGGCCTCACACACAACTGATGATATCCGGATCTCAAGTCAATCTTCGAGAACACTCATGCTCCACGAAGCTGATCAAATAGATCGTCAATCCTCAGTAAGGGATATTGGTTCTTAACCATCTAATGGTTCATCTTCCGATAATCCATGCAAATTCTAAGGGTACCATCCTCCTTCTTCGCAAAAAGGACCGGAGAACCCCATAGAGAAGTACTGGGTCAGATAAAGCCATTTACCTGTAACTCCTCTAACTGCCTCTTGAGCTCCTTCAGCTCAGGTGTGGCCATCCTATAAGAAGGAATGGACACCGGTGCTGCTCCTGGAACAAGCTCGATAAGGAAATCCACCTCTCGCTCCGGAGGTATACCTGAAAAGTCGTCCGGGAAGACATCCCTGAAATGATCCAAAACTGGAGGGAAATCCGTCTGACAAGTCCCCTGGTCATCTAGATATAAACTCGAAATCTGGGTTATGACTCCACCTCACCCATGATGCTCTGGTCCAGCTCGACTCACCTGAACATCCAATTCGCCCTTGTATAGAAACTCTCCGCCCTCTGGTGACATGAAATTCACCTTGCGACAGTAGTAGTCTAAAAAGGCTCGAAAGGGAACCAACTAGTCAATCCCGAGAATGACATCATAGCTTGTCATCTCCAAGACATAGAGGTCCTAAAGGAAGTTACACCCACCAACCTCAAGGGGGAACTCCTTGCACTGACGCACACCAGCCGTCCTAGTCCCCAACGGAGTGTCTAACATCAAGATATCAGAAGAAGTAGAAACACAGATCCCAAGGATCTCCACAACGGATACAGATATGAAACTATGTGTAGAACCCATATCTAAAAGTACTAAAGATAAGACAGAAGCTACTAGAATAGTACCTCTGACTATCGAAGGTCCGAGATCCTGCTCCTGCTAGGTCTGTTGCACTGCATATGCCTGCCCAGTGTCGTGGCCCTGCGACATAGCCTGGATACCATGAGCTGTCCCGCCCTACTGCCTCTGAGATCCTGGTGTCTGGCTACCACGACCACAACCACCATCTCTGCCTGCACGCCCTGACGTATTCCAGTTCCCTGACTGGTAAGAAGCCACTGGTCCTGCTCCCGCACGCAGAGTCTGCACATAACCCCTCTCACTAGCCACTGGTGGAAATGCCCTGCAAAAGCGCTGCAGATGACCCATATTTCTGCAAGCTCAGCACTCCACTGGGTCTCGTGGACACTACGGTCTCTTGTGCCCCTCTCTACCACACTGGTAGCACATAACCTGGCCACCTTAAGCATTCTTCTGACTCGTACTGCCGCCCTGAGAGAAGTCCATCTGTCTCTTCCTCTTACTAGTAGAAATAACACCAGTAACTGGTGCTGAACCGCCTTGTCCCACACCACTCGATTCCCGCAGGTTCCTCTCTATAATCAATGCCTGGTTCACAATCGCGTGTACAGTAGGCAACCTGAAAACATTCACCAATGCACGGATGTCATACCGAAGACCATCCTCAAAACGTCTGGCTCTCAACGTCTCATCACCCACCAGCACAGCTGCAAAACGCTGAAGCTTTGTAAAACAAGCAGAATAGTCTATCACCGACATGGCGCCCTACTGCAGATTCATGAACTCTCGAGCTCTATCAACCCTCAGCATCTTGGGAAAGAAAATTCATAGAAGACTGCCTGAAAATCTTCCCACCCCATGTCCTTGTGATGCTCTATCTGGGTGGTAACATCCCACCACCTCTTGGCCGAATCACGCAGCATGTAAGTCGCAAGCTTGACCCTCCGCCCTGGAGGAATCTCAAGATGCTCAAAAATAGTCTGCATCGATCCTAAACAAGACTCTGCAGCCTGTGGTCCACCATCCCCTGAAAATGTAGGCGGATGCTACTACTGGAAGATACGAGTCAGCTTAGCCATAGATGTAGCAGCCTGCGGTGCTCCCTGAAAGGTCTGCATGAACCACATAAAGCCTTCACGGAACTGCGCCTCTGCGACTGTGTCCGGTATAGCAGCTGGCGTCGCATCTAGCTCTAATGGAGGATCAACTGGTAGCCCATAGACCACCATCTCTGGAGTATAATCGTCGCCGCTCTCCTGGCGAACAAATTGCAGTCGTCTAGGCGGCATGACACTACATGGTCAAAAGCATGCCTCAGATTCCATATTATTATGACCAAACAGTGAAGGAACCACAAAGGAAACAAGAGGAAGAAGGCATTAAAAATTTTCAAAACAAGACTACACGGCGTGTACACTGACTACACGGCGTGTACTTGACTTCTCTTCGCCTTCCTGGGTCCTTACACACGGCTAAGCCACACGACTTCTGTTGAACAAAACTACACTGCGTGTATAATATCTACACAGCGTGTATAGTGTTATTTTCCAACTGCCCATGTCGTTTGTGACACGGCTGGCTACTCGTCTTGACACTACACGGCGTGTTACACCCGCACACAGCGTGTACTCCAACCCGTTTCCCAGCCACATGGCTAACACCACACGGTCTGTCCTCATACAAGACTACACGGCATGTCCCACAGGTACACGGCGTGTTCCGGGAGAGGTGACACTGGCCCGTGTTGTTTGTTACACGACCAAGTCCCCAGGCTACACTACACGGCGTTTTCATCATTGACACGACGTGTTCTATACCGGAGTTCATCGACCCATGTTGTTAGTTACATGGCTGGACTCTGGGTCACACTACACGACATGTTTTACCCAATCCTTTCCCTACCCCGTGTCGCAGCCCACACGGTTTGTGACACGAGAAGAGACTCCACGGCGTGTACTTAGGGTACACGACGTGTACTCAAAAAGTTCATTTTTCTTCCTGAGCAGAAGAACATAGATGGCGTGTATAAAAATAATACACGACGTGTATACTGGGTTTCCGGACAGTATGCCTTAGAAACCTCCCCGAAACCCAGAAAATACCATAAAACAACACCTAAGTGTCAAATTATGACCCGTGAGGGCCCATACTCCACACTAATCAATGTTTGACATCTTATCTGTGTTATAACCAATAACCAGTCAATGATCCACCAAATTACGGTCAATGGGGGCCCATACTCCCCAAAAACCAAAGTTTGGAATCCATTCTATAACCAAGCTCACACAAGGAAATACCCTATCACAAACCAGGTATTTATCAAGAAGCTATCATAATAGAATGCTTTATTAGCACAACATCTATCACAACAACATGCAAATTCTAATGCACCTACATGGAATGGAAACTATGTATGGCATGTGATATCTAGCATGTGCCTATATGATGCATGAGATGACATACCCTCATCTCACCGGGTTGCAACTAAATAGAACCCATAGATAAATTATAAACAGTACAATCTCACGTGCATCACCCAACGGTGAAAATGTATCAACTGTAAATTGAAAAATCAATAAAATTGAAAAATACGAGGTAGACTGGCTTTTCCCTGTACACGGGTTAGCTACGCCCAGGCACAGCTTATTACCAACTACCGTTCGTCCTATCCCTGACTACGGCTCCAAATAGTAAGTCAAAGAAAAGAACCCCTCTAATACCACTTTGTAACGTCTTGGACCCAGGTGCCACTCAACGGGTGCCCCGAAGCCGGTTCGCCACAAGACCTCAAGCGCATTTCCCCAAACGCCAGAGGCTGCCGACTAGCAGCGAGGGCCCAGGTCTGATAGTGGGGAAACTATGCCCTCATTTGTCAAAGTGTAGCATAACGGAATACCAAATAGACATACAACGACAGCAGAAGCAGTAAACATACACAACTGAAATAAACTACAGTAGTGGATACAACCAACAGTATATAAATAATGATGTTACATGTCTCCATTTCTAATAAAATAGCCAGAACATGTAATACATCAATACAGTACAAAAAAAGCAGAGTACAACAAAACAAAACAAAACAGCTGGCAGCGGCATCACGAGCCTAGGCTCGGTCCCATGCCCTCTTAATCCATAGCAACAGTCAAGTACCTTTATAGGGACTCTTGCCCCTATCCACACCTGTAGAAACGTAATATGTTTTGGCCGGAAAGCGTGACCCAAACAGGGTGTGAGAAATATATCTCAGTAGGCACCCACTAAAGGCATGTGCCCAACTGCGTGTAAGCATGCAACAACAGTGTGCAATAGTAAAAAGCAATAAAGTAAGCAGTACTGAAAAGTAACTAACTTAACTAGTTATATTGCCATTTTAATATTCATTTTAATCATTTAATTTAAAATATCACCACAGTGAATATTCTAAGTAACGGCTAAGAGTTCACAGATGCGTAAACCCCTACCCTTAGGTAAAGAGTATCCAACACAAGAATCTACCCTCGTGCATAACTGATTTTTCCCTCAGTCATAGGTAGTGTCACCCATAGGCACAGAATCAGTTGCCCCCAGGCACGGAAGAAGTTTCCCTCAGGCCGAAATAACTACTGCCCTCGGGCTAAATAGTGCAGTGCCCATAGGCTAATCACAACAACGACCTCAGGCTAAATAGGTAACTGGTCCATGCCCAACATATCAAAATGCATTAAGTAAGCAATTCCTCTCAAGGAAATTCTACAATCACTACTTTAAAGGCATACCCTCGAGTATCATGGCCAAACGGCTAAACAGTGAAACACATGCCCTGGGGTGGTTCCGGATCCAAGAAACGATCCCAAACAGTATTTTATTTTCATAATTTAATCACATATGAAATTATAGGCATTAAATATAGCAACGACCTCAACCACACGACACCCCAACATGGGTTCGCGGCACAAAAATGCACAAAAACGTACGACAATTGGAAATTTATACCAAGCCACCTACCTTATACGCCAACGAACGTTATACCCGAACGCTGACTCCAGAAACGCCCAAGAACGACATAGATCTAACGAAGAACAAAACCCATTCAAACATAAATAACTCATGTTAGGAGAAGAATTGGTAAGAACCAGCCAAGGAGGTAGAAGCCCTTACCCGTGCGGTTCAAATGGGATCGTTCTAGGCGGAAACCGATTCCAGACGAACACCCGGTGGATCTTCAAAGGTCTGGCCTCCTCCTTTGGCTCCAAATCGGCTCAAGTGTCTCCTCTGCCAAATGAGGAGGCTAATTCCTGTTTTAAGCTGAAAAAACAAAGTACACGGCGTGTACTTCTGAGTACACGACGTGTACTTCTTTCATTTAACTATTCCTCTAGCGGCACCGCCACACTGTTCATCCATCGACATGAGTACATGACATATACTCCCGAGACCACAACGTGTACTGTCACCCAGCTAGCAGTTGCTCCATCGCCTTACTGTTTAAGCCTGCCGACTGACTACACGGCGTGTAAGGTACCACTACATGGCGTGTAGTCGATTCCTACACCCCTCGTCACCGACATGGCTACACGACCCATGTACCCATCCCACACGGCCAAAAGTACACGACGTGTGGAAAAGTACATGGCGTGTAGTTACAAAATTTATGATTTTTCCCCATTTTCCAAATTTTCTTAAAAACACTTAAGGAAAAGGAAAAAGAAGAAGCCTGTACCTCAAAAATAAGAACCAAGTTCTTACACATATTTACAACCACCATAGATTACTCAGACACCTTATAAAACCAACAACATAAAAAAAAGGTTAGAAAAACTAGTCCACCACACCTCGACACTATTCTCTTTGTGTGGCACTGACTCTCCCACATATTTTTGGATCGCATATAAATAACATGTCTCGATGGGGGAATTTTCACTCTTCCATAAATTTAAAAAATTATGTCAAAAATTACTAACACATGGACCTAATGATTCCCTACATTACCTTAGAGAAGTTTCACCACCTGAACCACCATCGGAGAGGGGTCTCATTCAAGAGGGACATTCACACCACAAGCTCACGCCAGTTCTCCACCACACAAGAAGGGGGTTTGGATCACCCATGAAAACGGGTTGATCTCTAACACTGTAAATCATGATAAACACTCATCATAAGAGTTCCATATACAAGTACCACTTGAGCTAACCACTGTTCTATGGAGAATATGGGTCCCAAAAATGACCATCTGATCATTTGGGATCTAGATATGCCGAATACCATACCACTTCCTCGAGTCAATCCCATACTACCTGAGGGAATGTATCATCATGGAACCTTAGAAATCCCTTTTTCTTGAACTCACATAACACACCATGACTATGGGTACCATCATCCTATCTTGATATAGTTATCTACTTTTCAATACATGGATGATCATCTTCCTGATCCATAGAAGTATCTATGCACTGCTTAATTGGTGATATAACTACTTGGTTACATCATGGAGAAAAAACCTAATAAGTGGGTCCCTAATATGAAACCTCATCACTCATCTGGTACTCATCTTGACACTATCTCAGAATCCCATGTGGATATTATTGTAAAGGAATTTTGAATATAATCACGGTGTACCACGATCAATGAGTATATTTTGTGAGATGACTCAATAAGGACATGGAAACAGCAATCCATTCCAATATTATACATTCACCAATGTTTTCTCTTTAAATAGTTTCTACATATAATGAGTCAACTAGTATTTTATTGTGGTCATGGTGAATGGATTCATTAGTTTCCACACCAACATTGGTCACCCCATCCTGAGAGCTAATCTCAAAACTGATTAACACTATTGCCCTAGTTCACAACCAAACCTCACAAAAAGAAAAAAGAAACTCCAAAATCCAATCATAAACCTAGGATGTGTCATAGAACTTCAATATGGGTACCCACTCTAATACCATTCTATCATAACCAGAGCTAATGGGGCCCAAGACACAACTACCCCAACCCCACCTCTAATATGCCAAGGGATAACGATTAGTTCTAAAAAGTCATATTACGCACAGAGGAAGCATTAGACTTAATTACCATTATTCACACACACAAATACATGTTTTTACAATGAGGAAATGAAAGACAACTAAAAATAGTGAATGCATACATATATAATCCTAGAACCGATGTATGAGAAGAAATTACTATAAAATGTATATGGGTACAATTATAAGCCCACCCAAAATTGAAAAGTAATGTTTGAAATTCTCATAAGGTGGGGACTCCTATCAAGTGAAACATTGGTATAAACAGGTGAGGATGAGGATGATGATGATAGTGGTGATGGTGATGGTGATTAGGTACCGACTGATCCATTAAATTTTTTACTAATATTTGTGACATTTGATTTAGGATTTAATATGGATGTGTCATTCTACTTCAAAGCATAGCACACCTTGAACACACCCATAACTGCCCCCACCCTCCTCCCTGGACCCCAGAAAGACCCCTAGATAGCCCCTAGGACATCCCCTCAGAGAGATCCCTAGATAGCACCCCCACCCTCCGCCCTGGACCCCAGACAGCCCCATTGACCGCCCCCCGGACAGCCCCCCACCCTCCGTCCTGGACCCTGGACAACCCCCACCCCCTCCCTAGACCCCGGACATCCCCCCGGATAGTCCCCTAGATATCCCCCACCCTCCTCCCTGGACCCTGAATGGCTCCCCAGACGCCCCTCGAACAACCCCCCGGATAGCCCCCTGGACCCCGGACAACCCCCAGACAGAATTGTTCTCAAATAAATTTTTACCACCCATTGAAAGTGAACTTCAGGTTGAGTTATTTTAAATGGGAAGACTATACGAACCTGGGTTTCGACTCTAGAATGGTTATTTTTTAATTCATTATAACTCTTTAATTTTTACCAAATATGGAATCCTAGTGATGTTATAATGGTTTATGGGGCTTCTGGGGCTTGTTCGGAGCTCGGAACCTCGGTCGGCGTAGAAAAACACTATGCCTCACGGTTAGTAAAAAAGTTAAGTCCATCCCACAAGTTATCTAGAAACCATATAAGGATATATATTAGAAGAAATGTGCATGCTTTTTCCTAACCATGAACCAGGGGATACACATCATGCACAATGTCTATAGTTTTACTATAAGATATTATCCCTGTTGTTGCACGATTTACCAAACTGGCATACAGAAAACCGACCAAACGCATTTGTATTGTGTTGATGATTTCAGAAAATGATCCATGAGTCATATATGATGTGTAAGAGTCAACCCCGCCTCAATCCGAGGCATAGTGTGGCCGTTATCACTCAAAGTGTCTCTCTTTTGTTTAAAATGGAAACCCTTTTAAGAAAAAACAATTGGAATACATAAAACTGACCAAACATATTTGGATTGTGTTGATACTTTATGAAAACGATCCATGGGTAATATGTGATATTTACAACTCAACACCTTTTCAATCTGAGAAGCGTTGTGGCCGGTACTACTCAAAGTGTCTCACTTTTATTTGAAATGGATAACATTTTAAATGAAAACAACAACATACATATAGAAAACATGCCAAACGTATTCAGATTCTATTGATACTTTATAAAAACGATCTATGGGACATTTTTGACATGTAAAAGTCATCCCCGCATCAATCCTAGGCATGGTGTGGTTGGTACCACTCAAAGAGTCTCACCTTTAATTGAAATGATCAACATTCTAAGTGAAAACAACAACTGGAATACAGAAAACCAACCAAACGCATTAGGATTGTGTTTATACTTTAGTAAAATGATCCATGGATAATTTGTGACGTGTACGATTCAACTCCACATCAATACGAGGCACAGTGTGGCTGGTATCACTCTTAGTGTCTCTTTTTTTAAATGGACAATGTTTTAAGTAAAAACAACTGGCATACGGAAAACCAAAAAAACATATTCAGATTGTGTTGATACATTAGTGAAACAATCCATGGGGAATTTTTGACGTGTAAGAGTCAACCCCGCATCAATACAAGGCACGGTGTGGCTGGAACCTCTCTAAATGTCTCTCTTTTGTTTAAAATGGGCATCATTTTAAGTGAAAACAACAACTAGCATACAGAAAACAAACCAAACACATTTGGATTGTATTGATACTTTAGGAAAACGATCCTTGGTAAATTTTTCACCTTTATGAGTCAACATCATATCAATATGGGGAACAGTGTGTCCGGTACCACTCTAGATGTCTCTCTTTTGTTTAAAATGGACATCATTTTAAGTGAAAACAACAACTGGAATACGGAAATCCGACCAAACACATTCATATTTTGTTAATACTTTAGTAAAATGATCCATGAGTCATATTTGACTTGTATGAGTCAACCTCGCCTCAATCTGAGGCACAGTGTGGCCGGTATCACTCAAAGTGTATCTCTTTTGTTAAAAATGGACACTGTTTTAAATAAAAACAACTAGCATACGGAAACAAAACGTATTCTTATTTTTTTGATACTTTATGAAAATGATCCACTAGTCATATGTGATGTGTATGACTCAACCCAGAATCAATATGAGGCGTGGTTTGGCTGGTACCACTCAAAGTGTTTCACTTTTATTTGAAATGGACAACATTTTAAGTGAAAACAACAACTTGCATACGGAAAACCAACCAAACACATTATAATTGTCTTGATAATTTAGTAAAATGATCCACGTGACATTTTTGACGTGTAAAAGTCAACCTCACGTCAATCTAAGGCACGGTGTGGATGGTACCACTCTAAATGTCTTTCTTTTGTTTAAAATGAACACCATTTTAAGTGAAAACAACAACTGGCATACTGAAAATGGACCAAAAGTATTTAGATTATATTGATACTTTAAGAAAAAAATCCATGAGTCATTTTTGATGTTTACGAGTCAACCCCGCCTTAATCTGAGGCGTAGTGTGGCCGGTACCCCTCAAAGTATCTCACCTTTATTTGAAATGATCGACATTTTAAATGAAAACAACAACTGGAATACGTAAAACCAACCAAACACATTTTAATTGTGTTGATATATTTGTAAAAATATCCATTAGTCATTTGTGACGTGTACGAGTCAACCCCACCTCAATTCGAGGCATGATGTGGCCAATAGAACTCTAAGTGTCTCTCTTTTGTTTAAAATGGACACTGTTTTAAGTAAAAACAACTGACATATGGAAAAATGACCAAACGTATTCGGATTGTGTTGATACTTTATCACAACAATTCAGAGGTCATTTATGATGTGTAAGAGTCAACTGAGCCTCAATCCGAGGCCCAGTATGGCCGGTACCAGTCAAAGTGTCTCACTTTTATTTGAAATGGACAACATTTTAAGTGAAAAAAACAAATGGCATACATAAAACCAACCAAACTCATTCAAATTGAATTTATAATTTAGGAAAATGATCCATGGGTCATATGTGACATGTACGAGTCAACCCCACCTCAATCCAAGGCACGGTGTGGCCGGTATCACTCTAAATGTCTCTCTTTTATTTAAAATGAACATCATTTTAAGTAAAAACAACTGGCATATGGAAAACCGACCAAAAAATATTTGGGTTGTGTTGATACATTAGCACAACGATCCATGGTCCAACCTCACACAATCCACTTCTCATGTGAGGAACTCCTACCCCTATTCTAAAACACATGACATTTAATACGCCAAGGAAAACTATATTCCCTAAGTCGCACAAGCTCATTGATACACACCCATTATCATCATCACTAATTTCAAAGACACCCGCCCAAAACCATGACATTATATTTGTGTTTGGTTGAACTCATTTATTCATTTCCTTATTTTGGGTTATTAGCTTCTAATTTCTGAATTCAATCGTGTATGTGTTATAAAAAATGCAATTTTGTATGTATTCTTAATTCTATATCACATATAATTACGTATTCAGTTTTTAATGTATTGTATTCATAATTGATTATTAAATTATGTATCCTTCTAATTATCAGTTTTTAATTCTGTATCCTTATTATGTATTGTATTGTATGTATTCTGTACAATTCACACAGCAGCACACAGAGCAGGCTGCTGTGTGAATTGTATAGAAAAGCCTATACCAACGGTTTTAAACTGTTGGTATAGGTTATGTATGTATTTTTTTTACCAATGGTTCTGAACCATTGGTACAAAAAATTTACCAACGGTTGAAACCATTGGTATAGGGGTGAATGGAAGACTAAAAAAGATATGCCAACGGTTTTGAAACCATTGGCATATTTTTTGTATAAGAACTCTATGCCAATGGTTTTATAAAATTTTTAGTATAGAGTAGATTTCTTCACATATACCAATGGTTTATCTCGCACCGTTGGTATATGTATATTGTCAGGGATTACTGGTATAAGGTTTCTAAAACCATTGGTATTATTTATGCCAATAGTTCTCCACCCTATACAAATGGTTTTAAACCGCTGGTATACCTTAAATTTCCAGTAGTTATAGTTTAACTTTTATAATGTCTTCTTGTATTTTTATATTACATGGTTAATAAACTTACTATAAAATGCCAATAGAACCTCAAGTGGTTCATTAATGAAATATATATCTTTATATAAGTCCTCTGGTTTAACCTTATACTTTTTTGGAATATTATATCATTTAATAATATAGTATTTGTTTTAAAAACACATTTATGTCAATGTTGACACTATTTAGTATTTGGTTTTTGTAAAAGTCAACAAAACATGATGCATTCAATAAAAATATATTAAATCAGCCCTAATATGTCATATTAACCTAGAAAATTGGTTTAATGCATCAAAAGTCTCAATTTACATTTAATTTTATATTTATAATATCAATTATTTTAATCTTTCATTAATAAGGTAATTACTGCATCATCATTGTGTCATAAATAAATTTAATTATTTAATGTATAAAAATTATAAATAAAATACCATGATGTAGGAAATATTTTTATAATTGTAATGAATATTCATAGTTGAATTTATCTTATGTATAACCTTATATTAAAAATGGTTTAGTTATTAAATATTGAATTTAACACTTTTAACTCTTCTTTAAATAAAATAATAATTAATATACTAATATAATCCAAGTGGGCCAAAAGGATAATATTTTATTCCTAAGGATTATTTTGGTCGAAATAAACTTATCCAATATAATTAGAACATGTGTTAGGGTAATTATAATATCATTTTTACCTTCAATTACCCTATTTACCATTAATCGTGGTAAATTAAATTCAAAAGCTACTATTCACCAAAAAAAATTCCTCATATTGAACCAAATTTTACATAATGATGTTAACCGTGTCTCTCAGATTTTTGATATTCAATTCACAGAAGCGGTAAAATTACATTTTATGCAAATTTGTAAATGTGCCTAGAAGGTGGGTAAAAGACGTAAAAAAGTTCAATAAAATTTAATATTTCTAACTTTATTATAAAATGACTCTAATTAATTACATTAAACATATATAAGTATTAAAAATCTATTTTGACTTAAAATAAATTTAAATAAAATAAATAATTATTTAAATAAAAAGTTGGTTTTAAATAATAACAAAGTGTATTTCAATATTCATCAAAAATTAAATGTTTTTCTGAAAAATACCAAAAATTCACCATAAGATAATTTTTATATTACAAATTATGAAATGGTTTCTATTTTACCAAATTTAAAATATAGAAGTTGCATTAATTAATTTAAAATTAATTCTTGTTGTCAAAACTAGAAAGTGGGTTTTTGAGAAGTAAAAACTATCAAAAGATTGGTGTGTGTTTATGTCTAATTTAAATGTAAAATTACTTCCAATGACCTAAATTATATTAAGTGATAAAAATATAATTTAATAATACTTTAAAACCACTCAAATTTATAATTTAACTCTATAAATTATTTTAATTAAAAAAGTTGTTTTTAAGTAAAATTTCGTATTTTTCACTATTCATAAAAATATGAAAATTATCAAAAAAGTACCCAAAATTTATCCAAAATAAAATTTTATGCCCCATTCTAAATAATAATTTTATTTTTTCAAATTTAATATATAAAAGTGTAAAATATTGGATTTAAAAATGGTTCTTCATTTAAAGGCGGTAAAATTGTATTTTTTTGAAAGACACTTCTTTTATCTTAAAAATCGAATTTTTCAATATATTATGTCTAAAAAACACAAAATATAATTGTTAAAATTATATAGGATATATATATATATATAATTCAAAATGTGGTTAATACTATTCAAAACCGCTTTTTGAACGGTTAGTTTGGTAAGTCATGGTGCGCTCGAACTTTGTGTTGCATGTAGCACAAGCTATTGAATTAATTTAAAGAGACAATTTGCTATGAAATCCTAGGGTGTTACATTATCCCCTAATTTAATAAATTTCATCCTCGCAGTATGAAATTGTTCTTAGAAAATAAAAGGTTAAAAATAGAAAATACCTTTGTGAAAACCCTCATTGAAAATACGGTTAATAAAATTTAGTCTTAATAAGGGGGAAAGGGAAATGAAAAATTCACCACCAAATTATGATCTCTAATAAGAGAACATTTGTGGAAACTAAGGACACATAATTGGTTGAAAATCATAAATATTTATAGGTAGTGATTGAGGTCATCAATCACAATAAAGTGAACACTAAATGGGATATTGAGGGACTCAAAGCCATAAATCTATAATGATTTAAATATTATATTTTCAACAAAACATAAGGTATTAGAATAACACATTTTGGGTTTTAAGATATCTTCCATAAAGTTTAAGAATTAATTTTTTCATAGAATAAGAGAAAAAAATTACTTGACAAGTAGAGTTCCATCCTTTAACTAACTTCTGCCACAAACTCATCTTTTACTCCAAAAGATAATAGAATTCAATAATATTATATTTATCCTAATATTATAGGGTTCCAAAAATAATGAATTTATAATTCTTCTTACAAAAAATAAAAAAATAAAATTACATTATATAAACTAGGACATTATGTAGGCCAGTGGTAGGTGATGCACCCTTGCCGCCCTTCGGTTGCGAGTTCAAGTCTCACAGCCTTGTCGGATGTGACAGGTTGTGACCGGACCTTCGGGTTGTCCTTTTTATAAAAAATCCAAAAATAATATTTAGAAATATTTTAACCTTAAACCATAGTATCCAATTTCCATCTTAATCCATTCCAATCTTTAGACATATCCCAAATACTTGTGTCTAAACTCATAGTCCAAAAATTTATAAGGAATGTCAAAATAACATAATGAAGATCTCTCTTTCCCACATAATAACATGTGAGTACCTTCACCATGTATTCTATTAAAACATGGTAACACCTTTAATTACCATAATATCTTATTTATTATATTCATTTTTCCATATTCCTTATAGAATACTAGATATATTCCTTATATGAAAAAATATTGAATACTCCAACAAAGATGGAATAAACAAACCATTAATCAGTTTTAAGGTAGTCAAGAATATCCAATATCATTTATCCAAATCAACCATCTCTTATTAGAAAATCACTACCTCAATATCAGGAATATATTATTGATTATCTTTACTTCGACCATGTATTTTCCAAAAAGTTTAACTTATTGTGGAGTCACTTTTCATAGTACCATATAATCTCAAATCCTCAATGAAATAGTACAACTATACAATCTTTATTTATTTCCAATATTCTTATAACCAGTACATAATTGATACAATACTCAAATTACATAATTATTTAATAAAAACATAACAACAATAATCATTCCTATTCATCTATAGTGGTATAATAACTTGAGTATTTTCTAATAGCATCATTTGGGGTATACTCTGATGATTGGTATATTGATTTACGTAGTGAACCAAGTCCTTGTAGATGAATCATTATACATTTGAAACCTTTTTCTTACCCTTAAAATCACGAACATGGTGTCCTTTTTCTCCACTCTTACAAAAAACTCATATTACCTTTCATGAATTTACCAAGGTGATTCTTTCCATAGTTATCACATGTGAAAAAATCCTTCTTTCCCTTATTCCCATTATCCATATTTTTCTCTGTTATCCTCTTCTTCTCTTGTTTCCCTTCAAAGCCATAGGACTCATAGAATTCATTACTTATCTTATTAAAACATGATAATATTTCTTCATATGATGAGAATACATGGGAAAATATTTCCATTCTATATGATGGCTTAAGACCATGAAAGATATGATTCTTTCGACTCTTTGGATCCTGCGTATTGCTAGAGTTCATATTCCTTCTACTGGGATCCATTTTTAAATGACGACATACACTAGGTTAGATCATATGATACTGTATAATCCAAAAACTAGAAAAATTATCATCATTAATTGAATATTTTCACACATCTAGTATCATAATCATAAAAACAGTTTCTATGCTGGAATATTTACTCATAAATCCTTCATAATGTTTTGTAAAGAAAATCTGAATTGTCCTAAGCATATCCCCTGGGAGTGTTGTAACCAAGAGTGCATCAAGTCCCGTTCTCATGTACCAGGATACCCCAGGTTAAGCCGAAAACTCCATGTTGGAGTTTTCACGCTTAGGTACATCTGTTCCAGAGCTTCCTAAACCTGCTCGTATCCAGACATGTATTTATCTCTTGGAAAACACACAAAATATCTACATTACCAAAATTCTATGAAGTACTTCTATATTAATTCTCAAAGTCTATATTAGGGTAATGTTTCAAAATAAGAGTTCATCTAAATCTATTTCGATATTTGTTTCTAAACTTCCTCTGATACCAACTGTGACACTCCAACCCCAGTTACACAGACTCGGCGCATAATTTTAATACATTGGAATGATTTCAAGGAATCATGTCCCGAAGGACCAATTAGTTTAGTAATCGTGGAAAATAGATTACATATATGAACGTTGCATTACAATTTCTAAAATAAAACACAACATAAAATATTTTTGAAAACTCTATTATTCCCCTAGCTTAACCCTTCATATCAATCATAGAACACTTCTTCGCATCATTGGAAAAATAAAACATAAGAAACGAGTGAGCTCAGATGCTCAGTAAGGATAAAAATATAGCAGAAACTATTTTAAATAAGAATAAACATTTAAGTTAATGTATAAGACTAAAAAAACCTTTTAAACATAAACTTAATGTAGAGAACCATAACTTGACGTACATAGACATTACATTACTTTTGCATAATACTTAATATATAACAAAAACCAGCACTCAAGGACCGTAATAGTTTAGTGTCTTTGGAAACTCGAAATATAATCTTCTAATCTTGGTGAAAGATCTTCAAAATCTCCCATAAAGATCTTCCCCTTTGGTTTTCTTACCTAAAACCTTTATTTATATCCTAGGGAAAAGGAAACATATAAATGGTGAGCTCAAATTCTCAGTACGGGAAATCATGGAGAAAATAAAACAAACCATATACATTTGAACGTAAAAACATAAACAAAATATTTAAACATCAAAATCATGAGTAATGAAATAAAACATGGTCGTACGTAAGGCATAGATCATAATGGAACATCAATCATGATAAAATATCATGGGAATAAAACATGTAATTGTGGAAAACCATTAAGCACATGATATGATTTCAACAGTTGCCAAGGCATTGCTGCCAAGACCATCTTAGTGGACAAAGTCCCTTTCTGAATCGAGTTCACTCCTCGTTCCAGTCCTGTAACACTGAACTGAATTAACTTACCATTCCATCCATGTCTATCTCATGAGATATAAATCTTTAACCAATGCATTAGAGGGATATATAGGTCCCACCCATCTCATAATGAAATCATTCTTACGTGTGCCACAATATAAACATAAATCATTCATTATAACCCAAATAATAAAATGGGTTTCATAAACATCATCCCATCATAACATAATCAATATAAATCAAATGTATATCATTTTATCATAAGAATGTTGAAAACATGTAAATCATTGATACATTATACTTGAAACATAATCATACTAAATAATTTCATCTTAGATGGAAAATAGTTTTGACAAAACACTTGAAATGAATTCTTGAGGAAAATATCATTTCTTCTTCAGAATCATTTTGTTTACAAAAATGAAATTCTATTTTAAAAGAAAATTATTTTGTTGAAAATAATAATTAAATCTTGTATAGTATGCTTAATGAAAATAAGGCATTACGAAACCGTAAAATTTGTTCATGCCATATAAGTTAAAAAACATTCTTCTCTTACTTTTGCTGGAAAATTCAAAAAGTTCCTCGTATGGTAAAAAAAAGAAATATTCCATTCATAACATGTGGTAAAAGTAAAAAATAGGTAAAAAGGAATTTAAAAATACATAAAAACACTTTTAGAAAACATGGACATGTATGATAACAATAACCCCAGTAAATACTTACGAATAAACAATCTCAGATAAGAACGAGATTGGAATAATTATCCCTTACCTTAGGTCTGATATGCTTCGTACGTATCTGAACCTCCTGTATAATGATTTAAATAATGTAATTTACTTATTACAGAATCATATTAATTATTATGATATCATTTATGGTTTACTTATGACTTTATATTACCCGTTCTTTTGTAAATTCCATGTTAAAGCAGCGTTTTGGGTAAAATCGTTTTATTTATCATACGTGTTTGGACTTGTTGTTCTTCATATTATTATTACTTATATCAT
This sequence comes from Viscum album, assembly GCA_963277665.1. Taxonomy (NCBI): domain Eukaryota; kingdom Viridiplantae; phylum Streptophyta; class Magnoliopsida; order Santalales; family Viscaceae; genus Viscum; species Viscum album. The sequence goes on from OY728120.1 coordinate 1,209,086,900, forward strand.
GATTTAATTACTTCCAGAATGTAAATAAATATTTATATATCATATATATTCAGTATATATATATATAATAGATATATATAATAGATAGATGAATGAAATTAAATACATCGTTCATGGAGACGGTAGGCCATACGTACGCATGAATGATGTTTTCCTTTCCTTATTATCATGAATAGAAGTTAGTAGATTACATAAATAAATAAATAAATGAATATATATATATATATACATAAATCTAGTAGCTTCATTTTGTCACATATTTCATTATTATTCATTATATATACTTTATAATCATTCTTGAATGGTTAACATGGAGAATGAATCTCATCACATTGTGGAGATGATAATCCGTATGTACGCACAAGCGATGATATCATTCCCATAATTATTGAATGTAATTGGAGTGGATGATATAATATATCAGAATAATTATTATGTTATAATAACCATATATAGTTATTCATTACAATATTATACTCATCCAAGTAAGGTGGTGGTGGAAAAATAGATTACACCAAGGCGTGGAGACGGTATTTTGTACGTACGCACGCGCGGTGACTTCATTTTCTATAGGATGGATAGAAGGTTAAATGATGTTGTTTCAAATATATAATAACATATAAGTATATTAATGATACTTATGATATTACTTTATAATGAAACAAATTACGAAGAAGAATTTTAAGAAGAAGGAAACTTGAATGAATCGGTAGAAGAGATTACCTCTTCTTCGATGCACCTCTTTTAAGCTTCCTCTTAAGGCACTAGATTTGGTCTTTTGAGGAGACCAGAACCTCTATAATGTTTCTAGGGAAGTTGATAAGGGAAATGGGCATGGTTTTTCCGAGTTTGAAAGCTCAAAATTGTGTAAAGAGAAGAGGGATGGGGTGCCCTTTTATAATGGAGGAGAGGGGCACCTTAGGAAAACTTAAAATATTATTTTATAATAAAGTCATATTCGGTTTATAATAGCTCCAAATTGATTTATTTAGATTCTAAAGTTGTGATGGGTCAAAATACTCTCAACCAATAGGTTCTAGACATGTTTAGGTTTCTATTTTATCCTTATCATTTATATTTAACTCTAAGTTAAATAATTTAACTTTTACCATGTCTTCTTGTTTTCTTACACTATATGGTTAATAAACTTACTATAAAAATCCAAACAAACCCCAAGTGGTTAATTATTAATATATATAACACTATATATGTCATTTGGCCGAACCATATATTTTTAAGAATAAAATAACAATTAATAATATAATATTTGTTTTAAAAACAATTTTATGTCAATTTTGACACTATTTAGTAATTGATTTTTTTGAAAATCAAAATAGCATGATTAGTTCAAAAAAAGTTAATTTAACCAATACTAACATGCTATATTAACCTAAAAAATTAGTTTAATTTATAAAAAGTCTCATATTACATTTATTTGGGTATTTATAACATCAATTATGTTAATATTTCATTAATAAGGAAATTACTGCATCATCATTGTGTCATAAATAAATTAAATTATTTAATTTATATAAATTATAAATAAAATTCCATTATTTAGGAAATATTTTTATATTTCTAATTAATATTTATAGTCGAATTTATCTAATCTATAAACATATATTAAAATGTTTTCGTTATTAAACTTTGATTTTAACTCTTTTAACTCTTTTTGGAATTAAATAATAATAAATGTACTAATCTAATCAAAGTGGACCTAAATGATAATATTTTATTACTAAGGTTATTTTTGGTCGAATTAAACATATACAATAGAATTAGGACATGTGTTAGGGTAATAATAATATCATTTTTACCCTTAATTACCCTATTTACTTTTAACCGTGGTAAATAAAAGTAAAAAGTTACTATTCACCAAAAATTATTTTTATCTTATTGAACCACATTTTAATTTTTGATATTAAACATGTCTATGGGAGTTTCAAAATTCAACTCATAGAAGAGGTAAAATTAAGTTTTACGTAAATTTTCAAATTCTCCTAGGAGGTGGGTAAAAGACTGTGATAAGTTCAATAAATTTTTTATCTATCTAAAATTATTATAAAATGACTCCAATGAATTACATTGAACTTATATAGGTATTATGTCTCTATTTTGACCTAAAATAAATTTAAATAAAATAAATGATTATTTCAATAAAAATTCGGTTTTAACCTATAACTCAGTGTTTTCACTATTCATCAAAAATTGAAAGTTTTCAGAAAAATACCCAAATTTATCCATAGGCTAATTTCAATATTCTGAATTCAAAAATGAAGTCCATTTTGAAAGATAAAATTTATAAAATTTCAAAAAGTGGGTATTAATATTCATAACAGCTAGTTTGTATAATATTTTCATAACATATCGTTGTTTAGTGAAACTCGGTATTGCGTACAACACACGCTATCGAGAAGGTTGTGATTGCATGTAATGCAATCCAAGTCAAGGTTGTGTGCAGTGAAAGCTCCCTTTTTTTTCATATAACATAATAAAAACTTATTTCATTTATACATTAAACAAAATCTATACTTAATTTTGTGTAGAATAATTTCTACAAAACAAACTTGAAATTGTGTGTAACACGAGCCAAGAATAGTGTTGCGTATACTGCAAGCTAATACGGTGTTGTGTATAACACAAGATAATTTTGGTGTAGCGTACAACACAAGACATCAATGAAATTAAAAAGAATAATTCTCATAAAATCTCGTGTTGTTACATTATACCCCCCTTAAAATGAATTTCACCCTCGAAATTCGTCGGGGTTATAAATGGTTTAATACTTGAAAGTTTATTTAATAGAAACCCACATCGTAAAAAGGAATACTAAATCATCATTTTAAGAAGAAGCGTTAGAAAAATAATGGATACCCAAAGTAACTCATTACTGGGTTTCCACATAGGAGAATATATGTGAAAATATGGATATGGAAGAGAAATATAACCATCATGTTTAGATGAAGAGTGGTAGAGAACATGACTATGAATTAAAAGCCAAAAATCATAAAGTCGTAAATTTGTGATGATCTAAAGTACCATCTGATTCATCAGATATGAGGGTACTAGGTCAACATTTTTTTTCAAGATCATTTCCCTAATTTTTAAGAATTTTTGAATTAAAATTAACACTTACTTGATTTTGATACAATCTAACTATTTTTTGTGGCTTGAAAAATTTCCACTTCATCTCTTAAACAAATGATGTTGAATTTGTCTTCTGTGAATTATTAGTAGATCATGTGATATAACGAAATTTCATTCCATCTATCCCAAACAAAATGATAGAATAAGTCCATCTATAGTGATATTAATCATATATGTTTCCTAAAATGGACTTATAATTCATCTTTCATACCTATTAATAAAATAAAACTAGTTTATACTAACCAGGGACTTCCTGTAGGCCAGTGGTAGGCGATAAAGGCATGTCGCACTTCAGTTTTGGGTTCGATTCCCACATCCTTGTCCAACGTGATGGGTTGTCTCCCATCCTATAGGTTTTCCTTTTTCTAAAACTATACTATTATAACATAACAAAAGTTCTATCCTTAAACAATACTACCTGATGTCTAACTTAATCTATTCCAATATTTAGGTTTATCCAAAATGCATCTGTCCAATCTCATATTATAAAAAAATTGATTACTTGAAAGGTCCCATAATAAGCATGTGAATACCATCATTTATCCCCCATATATCATAAGATATATCTTGTTGGTCACATTACAAACATGTTAATACCTTAATCATGTATTATTTTTAAAAATGAATACCCATTGAACCTTAGTGAAAACATGAATGCTGTCAAAAGTTAACTCTTTCCACATACCAAAATCCCAAAATTTCTATATACTCAAACCATGATATAAATTTGTCCTTATATCAGTCATGAGCTCATGAATACTATCAAAAATTTCATTTTCTCCTTATCCCTTCATTATGTGCATATCATCTACTTTCCAAAAATATTTCAATCACTTTTCATGGTTACTGATTCCATATTATTATGGATATCCACAATGGACCAATACATAGATATTCCAATATACCATAAAAGTACCTCCACAACATTATTCTTGAATAACAATACATAATCACTTGAATCCATCCTCTTCAATTATTTCCATGGAATAAGTCCTTCCTTGATTTAGATGTAACCTCTTAGGTTAGGGCATTGAGTTGGGTAATGCCCATATTCTCCATAGATAAGATATTTAACTCCATAACAGTCTGTCAATATATGACCCTTTTCTCTACATAGATAACATCTTCCCCTCCATTTGAGGTATTCCTCAAGGTTCTTCTTCCCTTTTTATTGATACGTAGAAAGATTCATCTTCCATCCTCTATGTTCCTCTCCATGAGAACATGTATAAAAGTTCATCTTCCTCTTATTTGATGACTTAGGAATACCACCAAAGTTCACCTTGTTAATCATATATCGTGATGACTGATTCGGCATAATCACAATATCTTTCTATCTAGGAATTATACGATTTTGTTGATCATAGTCACCAATTTGTCCATCAAAATCAACATTAACTGAATTCCTTCTCATTTCCTCTATTAACTAAAACTAGAAACCACAGTGTAAGAAACACTTCAAATAATGAGGAACCACATAATCATTAAAACTCCCTTATGGGATGTCTAACATATCACAGATTATTTAATCCATGATACCTTAGGTCCACCCTAGGTTATTCATGATCGACAACATAACTCTACGATTGTAACCTATAGTTATAATATAACTTAGGGACATTCTTAGACATACATTATAAATATCTCTAGGGATCTCACTAAAGTTTTCACATCCTAGTTTCAAAAGGTTAACTAAACCTTTCCTCTAATACTAGCTGTATCGGTCTGTAATTACTTCTAATGGACTATAATTGATATCTATCAGGGTACTCCATGGGCGGCTACACCCCCTGGGCGGGACACACCACCATCCCCAGTGGCATCCATTTCCTCATGAAGCCCTTGGGCAGAGAGCCATGCTTCGTCCAACGCTCACATGTGAGAGTTCCCAAGGACCGGATTCATTCCTACCTCCTTTATCTCTGATACCAACTGTAAAGACCCATATCTTGACATACACAGACATTACATTACATTTTCATAATACTTAATACATAACAAAAACCAACACTCAAGGACCGTAATAGTTTAGTGTCTTTTGAAACTCGAAATATAATCTTCTAATCTTGGTGAAAGATCTTCAACATCTCCCATAATGATCTTACCCTTTTGTTTTCTTACCTAAATCCTTTCTTTATATCCTAGGGAAAAGAAAACATATAAAGGGTGAGCTCAAATGTTCATTAAGGGAAATAATGGAGAAAATAAAACAAACCTTATACATTTGAACGTAAAAACATGAACATAATGTTTAAACATCAAAATCATGAGCAATGAAATAAAAAATGGTAGTACATAAGGCATAGATCATAATGGAACATCAATCATAATAAAATAGCATGGAATAAAACATGTAATTGTGGAAAACCATTAAGTACATGATATGATTTCCATAGTATCCAAGGCATTGCTGCCAAGACCATCTTAGTGGATAAAGTCTCTTTCTGAATCGAGTTCACTCCTTGTTCCAGTCCTGTAACACTGAACCAGATTAACTTACAGATCCAGCCATGTCTATCTCATGAGATATAAATCTTTACCCAATGAATTAGAGGGAGATATAGGTCCCACCCATCTCATAATGAAATCATTCTTACGTGTGCCACAACATGAACATAAATCATTCATCATAACCCAAAGAATAAAATGTGTTTCATAAACATCATCCCATCATAACATAATCCATATAAAACAAATGGATATCATTTCATCATAAGAAAATTGAAACCATGTAAATCATAGAGAAATTATACTTGAAACATAATCATACTAAATAATTTCATCTTAGATGGAAAATAGTTTTGACAAAACACTTGAAATGAATTCTTGAGGAAAATATCATTTCTCCTTCAAAATCATTTTCATTAAAAAAATGCAATTCAGTTTTAAAAGAAAAGTATTTTGTTGAAAATAATAATTAAATCTTGTAGAGCATGATTCCAGAAAATAAGTCGTTATGAAACCGTAAAAATCCATTCATTCCGTATAAGTTAAAAAAACATTTTTCTCGTACTTTTGTCGGAAAAGTCAAAAAGTTCCTTATATGGTAATCAAAAGAAATATTCCTTTCATAACATGTGGTAAAAGTAAAAAATGGGTAAAAAGGACTTTAAAAATACATAAAAACACTTTTAGAAAACATGTACATGGATGAAAACAATAACCCCAGTAAATACTTATGAATAAACAATCTTAGATAAGAATGAGATTGGAATAATTATCCCTCACCTTAGGCCTGATATGCTTCGTACGTATCTGAACCTCCTGTATGATGATTTGAATAATGTCATTTACTTATTATAGAATAATATTCATTATTATGATATCATATATGGTTTACTTATGACTTTATATTACCCGTTCTTTTGTAAATTTCATGTTAAAGCAGCGTTTTGGGTAAAATCATTTTATTTATCGTACGTGTTTGGAGTTGTTGTTCTTGATATTATTATTACTTATATCATGATTTACTTACTTAAAGAATGTAAATCATGATTTATATATCATATATATTCAGTATATATATATATAATAGATATATATATAATAGAGATATAAATGAAATGAAATACATTGTTCATGGAGAGGGTAGGTCGTATGTACGCATGAACGCTGTTTTCCTTTCCTTATTGACATGAATAGAAGTAAGTAGATGACATATATATATATATATATATATATATACATACATAAATCCAGTAGATTCATTATGTCACATATTTCATTATTATTCATTATATATACTTTATAATAATTCTTGAATGGTTAACATGGAGAATTAATCTCATCGCATCATGGAGACGATAATACGTACGTAGGCACGAGTGATGATATCATTCCCATAATTATTGAATAAAATTTTAGTGGATGGTATAATATCTCAAAATCCGTATTATGTTATAATAACAATATATAGTTATTCTTTACACTATTATACCCATCCAAGTAAGGTGGTGGTGGAAAAACAGATTACACCACGGTGTGGAGACGATATTCCATACGTACGCACGCGCAGTGATTTCATTTTCCGTAGGATGGATAGAAGGTGAAATGGGGTTGTTTAATATATATAATAACATTTCATTATATTATTGATACTGATGTTATTACTTTATAATGAAACAACTAAATAAGAAGAAGTTGAAGAAGAAAGAAACTTGAAAGAATCGGTAGAAGAGATTACCTCTTCTTCGACGCACCTCTTTTAAGCTTCCTCTTAAGGCACTAGATTTGGTCTTTTGAGGAGTCCAGAACCTATATAATGTTTCTAGGTAAGTTTAGAAAGGAAATGGGTAGGGGTTTTCTGAGCTTGAAATCTCAAAATTGTGTAAAGAGAAGAGGGAGGAGGTGCCCTTTTATAAGGGTGGAGAGGGGCACCTTTGGAAAACTTAAAATATTATTTTATAATAAAGTCATATTCGGTTTATAATAGATCAAAATTGATTTATTTAGAAGCTAAAGTGGGGATGGGTCTAAATAATTTCAACCAATAGGTTCTAGACAAGTTTAGGTTACTATTTTATCCTTATCATTTAGATTTAACTCTATGTTAAATAATTTAACTTTTACCGTGTCTTCTTGTTTTCTTACACTATATGGTTAATAAACTTAATATAATAAGCCAAAAGAACCCCAAGTGGTTTATTATTAAAATATATAACCTTTCCTAATTCATTTGGATGAACCTAAGATTTTTATGAATAAAATAACAATTAATAATATAATATTTTTTTTAAAAACTTTTTTAGGTCAATTTTGACACAATTTAGTAATTGATTTTTGTGAAAATCAAAACAGAATGATTAGTTAAAAAAAGTTTATTGAATCCATAATAACATGTCATATGAACCTAAAAAATTAGTGGAATTTATAAAAAGTCTCAAATTACATTTATTTGGGTATTTATAACATCAATTATGTGAATATTTCATTAATAAGGTAATTACTATATCATCATTGTGTCATAAATAAATTAAATTATTTAATGTCTATAAATTATAAATAAAATACCATTATGTATAAAATCTTTTTATATTTATAATTAATATTTATAGTAGAATTTATTATATGTATAACCTTATATTAAAATGTTTTAGTCATTAAACATTGATTTTAACTCTTTTAACTCTTTTTTTTGAATTAAATAATAATAAATGTCCTAATCTAATCCCAGTGGACCTAAATGATAATATTTTATTTCTAAGGTTATTTTTGGTCGAATTACACATATCCAATAGAATTAGGACATGTGTTAGGGTAATAATAATATCATTGTTACCCTTAATTACCCTATTTACTTTTAACCGTGGTAAATAAAAGTAAAAAGTTACTATTCACCAAAAATTATTTTTATCTTATTGAACCATATTTTACTCAAAGATATTAACCATGTCTCTCAGATTTTCAAAATTCAACTCATAGAAGTGGTACAATTGTGTTTTATGTAAATTTTCAAATTCTCCTAGGAGGTGGGTAAAAGACAGTGAAAAGTTCAATAAAATTTTTATATATCTAAAATTATTATAAAATGACTCCAATGAATTAAATCAAACTTATATATGTATTATGTATCTATTTTTACCTAAAATAAATTTAAATAAAATAAATTATTATTTAAATAAAAAGTAGGTTTTAACCAATAACTCAGTGTTTTCACTATTCATCAAAAATTGAAAGTTTTCAGAAAAATACCAAAATTTCACCCTAGGATAATTTTGATATTCCGAATTCAAAAATGTAGTCCATTTTTAAAGATGAAATTTATAAAATTTCAAAAAGTGGGTATTACTATTCATAATGGCTAGTTCATATAATATTTTAATTACATATCGTTGTTTAGTGAAACTCGGTATTGCGTATAACACACACTATCGAGGATGGTCGCGATTGCATGTAATGCAAGCCAAGTCAAGGCTATGTGTAGTGAAAGATACCATTTTTTTGCGTATAACATAATAAAAACTTATTTCATTTATACATTAAAAAAATCTATACTTAATGTTGCATAGAATAATTTCTACAAAATGAACTTGAAATTGTGTGTAAAACGAGCCAAGAATAGTGTTTTGTATACTGAAAGCTAATACGGTGTTGCGTATAGCAGAAGATAATTTTGGTGTAGTGTACAACACAAGACATCAATGAAATTAAAAAGAATAATTCTCATAAAATCCCGGGTTGTTACTTTCTACCCCCTTAAAATGAATTTCACCCTCACAATTCATCGAGGTGGTTTACTACATGAATGTTTTTTTAATAGAAACCCAAATCGTAAAAAGGAATACTAAATCATCATTTTAAAAAGGAGCGTTACAATCATAATGGATACCCAATGTAACTCATTTCTCGGTTTCCACATAGGAGACTATAGGTGAAAATATGGATATGGAAGAGAAATATTACCACCATGTTTAGTTGAAGAGTGGTAAAGAACATGGCTATGAAAAAAAATCCAACAATCATAAAGCCATAAATTTGTGACAATCTAAGGTACCATCCGATTCATCAGATATGAAGGAACTAGGACAACATTTTTTGTTTTCAATATCATTTCCCTAATGTTGAAGAATTTTTGAATTAAAATAAACACTTACTTGAATTTGATACAATCTTACTGTTGTTTGTGCCTTGAACAATTTCCACTTCATCTCTTAATGAAATGAAGTTGAATTTGTCTTCCATGAAGTATTAGTAGATCATGCGATAGAATGATATGTGATTCCATCTATCTCAAATAAAAGGTTATCATAAGTCCATATATAGTGATATTAATCGTATATGGTTTCTAAAATGGACTTATACTTCATATATCATACCTCTTATTAAAATAAAACTATTTTATACTAACCAGGGACTTCATGTAGGCTAGTGGTAGGTGATAAAGGTCTGTCACACTTCAGTTGTGGGTTCGATTCCCACAGCCTTGTCCGGTGTGACGGGTTGTCGCCCATCCCACGAGTTGTCCTTTTTCTAAAACTATACTATTATAACATAAGAAAAGTTCGAGCCTTAAACAATACTATCTGATGTATAACTTAATCTATTATAATCTTTAGGTTTATCCAAAATACATCTGTCCAATATCATATTATAAAGAAAACGAATACTTGAAAGGTCACATAACAAGCACGTGAATACCATCATTTATCTCCCATATATCATAAGATATATCGTGTTGGTCACATTCCAAACATGTGAATACCTTAATCATGTATTCTTTTGAAAAATGAATACCCATGGAACCTTAGTGAAAACATGAATTCTGTCAAAAGTTAACTCTTTCCACATGCCAAAATCCCAAAATTTATATATACTCAAACCATGATATAACTTTGTCCTTATACCAGTCATGAGCTCATGAATACTATCAAAAATTTCATTTTCTCCTTATCCCTTCATTATGCACATATCATCTACTTTCTAAAAATATTTTAATCACTTTTCATGGTTTCTGATGTCATATTCTTATGGAAAACCACAATGGACCAATTCATAGATATTCCAATATAGCATAAAAGTACCTCAACAACATTATTCTTGAATACCAATACATAAACACTTTAATCCATCCTCTTCAATGATTGCCATGGAATAAGTCCTTCCTTGATTTAGAAGTAACCTATTAGGTCTAGGCATTGAGTTGGGTAATTCCCATGTCCTCCATAGATAAGACATTGAACTCCATAACAGTCTGTCGCTCTATGAACCTTTTCTCCACAAATATAACATCTTCCCCTACATTTGAGGTATTCCTCAAGGTTCTTCTTCCCTTTTTCTTGATACGTAGAAAGCTTCATCTTCCTTCCTCTATGTTCCTCTCCATGATAACATGTATAAAAGTTCATCCTCCTCTTATTTGATGACTTAAGAATACCACCAATGTTCACCTTGTAAATCATATATCGGGATGACTGATTCGGCCTAGTCACAATATCTTTCTATCTAGGCATTACATGATTTTGTTGATCACAATCACCAATTTTTTCATCATAATCAACATTAACTGAATTCCTTATCATTACCTCCATTAACTAAAACTACAAACTATAGTGTAAGAAACACTTCAAATAATGAGGAACCACATAATCATTAAAAGTCACTTATGGGATGTCTAACTTATCACACATTCTTTAATCCAAGATACCTTAGGTTCACCCTAGGTTATTCATGATTGTAAACATAACTCTAGGACTGTAACCTGTAGTTATACTAAACCTTAGGGACATCCTTAGACATAACTTAGAAATATCTCTAGGGATCTCACTAAAGTTTTTTCATCCTAGTTTCCAAAGGTTAACCAAACCTTTCCTCTGATACCAACTGTAGTGGTCTGGAATTACTTCCATTAGACTATAATTGATACATATCAGGGCACTCCATGGGCGGCTACACCCCCTGGGCGGGACACACCACCATCCCCATTAGGATCCATTTCCTCATAAAGCCCTTGGGTGGACACTACGGGAAAAATGAGCAATTGCGACGGGTTATTTGCGACGGGAATAAATCTCGTCGCAAATAGTCATGTTAAAAAATTATTTGCGACGGGGGTATTTTCCCGTCGCAAATAAGGAGGCTTTTGCGACGGGATTTTTTTCCCCGTCGCAAATCGTTTTCCCGCGATGCGCGCCAAATCGCGGGAAACGTATTTGCGACGGGGACCCGTCGCAAATAGTTTTCCCGCGATGCGCTCCAAATCGCGGGAAACGTATTTGCGACGGGGCAATATTCCCGTCGCAAATAACAAATCGCGGGAAACGTATTTGCGACGGGGGAATATTCCCGTCGCAAATAACCGGCGGCGGTAAATGGTATTTGCGACGGGAATATTCCCCCGTCGCAAATACTATGTCGGCAGAGGGTTATTTGCGACGGGACCCGTCGCAAATAACTATTTACCGGTTGACCGTAATAAATGTTGGCTAAGGTATTTGCGACGGGTCCCGTCGCAAATAATACTAGTTGCGACGGGAATCCCGTCGCAAATGAGCCCGTCGCAACTAATCTAACCTATAAATACCCCCATCCGTTTTTTTCATTTCATTCTCATTCCTTATCTTCTCTCTCTCTCAGAATCATATTTTTAGAGTTGAGTTTTTCTCTAGTTTAAGTTTTTTCTCCGGAGCCGATATTAAAGTTTTGAAGAACGATCAGAACAGATCAATTTTCAAGGTATTTATCTTTATTTTAATTTTTTATTTATTTTTAATTTTTTATTAGTTTTTATTATTATTAATTAGTTGTAATTTAATTATTTTTAATTGTTTATATGGTAATTAGGAATAATTAGTAATAATTTTTAGTAATTAAGAATAAATATTAATAACTAGTAATAAATACCAATAATTAAGAATAAGAACATTATTACATTATTAGTTTATTTTATTATTAATATTAAAATAATATAATTTTTTATATATATACAGTTCTTTTTTCATCTGTGTGTTTGCTGTCTTCACATGTATTATTTGTATGTGGAGATAGAAAACGCACAGATGAAAACAGAACTGTATATAAATTAGAAAATTATATTATTTTAATATTAATAATAAAATATATTAATAATGTTATTATTTGTAATTATTGGTAATTATTTCTAATTATTGATAATTATTCATTTAATTACTAATAATTATCAATAATTAAGAATAATTAGTAATAATTACCAATAATTAACAATAATTAGTATTAATTACCTCTAATTAGTATTAATTATCAATAATTAGTATTAATTACCAATAATTAGTATTAATTACCAATAATTCGTAATAATTAGGAATAATTAACAATAATTAGTAATAATTAGGAATAATTAACAATAATTACGAATAATTAACAATAATTAGTAATAATTAGGAATAATTAGGAATAATTAGTAATAATTAGGAATAATTAGGAATAATTAGTATTAATTAGGAATAATTAGTAATAATTACCAATAATTAGGAATAATTAGGAATAATTAGTATTAATTACAAATAATTAGTATTAATTAGGAATAATTAGTATTAATTACAAATAATTAGTATTAATTACAAATAATTAGTATTAATTACCAATAATTAGTATTAATTACCAATAATTAGTCTTAATTACCAATAATTAGTCTTAATTACCAATAATTAGTATTAATTACCAATAATTCGTAATAATTAGTATTAATTACCAATAATTCGTAATAATTAGGAATAATTAACAATAATTAGTAATAATTAGGAATAATTAACAATAATTAGGAATAATTAGGAATAATTAACAATAATTAGGAATAATTAGGAATAATTAGTAATAATTAGGAATAATTAGTAATAATTCGGAATAATTAGGATTAATTTGTATTAATTAGGAATAATTAGTATTAATTACCAATAATTAATATTAATTAGGAATAATTAGTATTAATTACAAATAATTAGTATTAATTACCAATAATTAGTCTTAATTACCAATAATTAGTCTTAATTACCAATAATTAGTATTAATTACCAATAATTAGTATTAATTACCAATAATTAGTATTAATTAGGAATAATTAACAATAATTAGTAATAATTAGGAATAATTAACAATAATTAGTAATAATTAGGAATAATTAGTATTAATTAGGAATAATTAGTAATAATTACCAATAATTAGTATTAATTAGGAATAATTAGTATTAATTAGGAATAATTAGTATTAATTACCAATAATTAGTATTAATTACCAATAATTAGTATTAATTACCAATAATTAGTATTAATTACCAATAATTAGTAATAATTAGGAATAATTAACAATAATTAGTAATAATTAGGAATAATTAACAATAATTAGTAATAATTAGGAATAATTAACAATAAGTAGGAATAATTACGAATAATTAGTATTAATTAGGAATAATTAGTAATAATTACCAATAATTAGTATTAATTAGGAATAATTAGTATTAATTACCAATAATTAGTATTAATTACCAATAATTAGTATTAATTACCAATAATTAGTATTAATTACCAATAATTAGTATTAATTAGGAATAATTAACGATAATTAGTAATAATTAACGATAATTAGCAATAATTAGTAATAATTAGGAATAATTAGTATTAATTAGGAAGAATTAGTATTAATTAGGAATAATTAGTATTAATTAGGAATAATTAGTATTAATTAGGAATAATTAGTATTAATGAGGAGTAATTAGTATTAATTACCAATAATTGGTATTAATTACCAATAATTAGTATTAATTAGGAATAATTAACAATAATTAGTAATAATTAGGAATAATTAGGAATAATTAACAATAATTAGTAATAATTAGTATTAATTAGGAATAATTAGTAATAATTACCAATAATTAGTATTAATTAGGAATAATTAGTAATAATTACCAATAATTAGTATTAATTACCAATAATTAGTATTAATTACCAATAATTAGTATTAATTACCAATAATTAATATTAATTACCAATAATTAACAATAATTAGTAATAATTAGGAATAATTAACAATAATTAGTAATAATTAGTAATAATTACCAATAATTAGTATTAATTAGGAATAATTAGTATTAATTAGTATTAATTACGAATAATTAGTAATAATTACCAATAATTAGTAATAATTATCAATAATTAGTAATAATTACCAATAATTAGTAATAATTACCAATAATTAGTATTAATTACCAATAATTAGCAATAATTACCAATAATTAGCAATAATTACCAATAATTAGCAATAATTACCAATAATTAGCAATAATTACCAATAATTAGTATTAATTACCAATAATTAGTAATAATTACGAATAATTAGAAATAATTAGAAATAATTACCAATAATTAGCAATAATTAGCAATAATTAGAAATAATTAGCAATAATTAGAAATAATTAGCAATAATTAGAAATAATTAGCAATAATTAGTAATAATTAGCAATAATTAGGAATAATTAGTAATAATTAGGAATAATTAGGAATAATTAGGATTAATTAGGATTAAATAGGATTAATTAGGAATAATTAGGATTAATTAGGAATAATTAGTAATAATTGCCAATAATGACCAATAATTGCCAATAATTACCAATAATTGCAAATAATTAGGAATAATTGCAAATAATTAGGAATAATTAGGAATAATCAGGAATACTCAGGAATACTCACGAATACTCACGAATAATCACGAATACTCACGAATAATCACGAATACTCACGAATACTCACAAATAATCAGGAATACTCAGGAATACTCAGGAATACTCAAGAACACTTAGCAAAAAAAATTATATTATCAATATTTATGAAAAAAATATTAATATTATTAAAATAATAAAAATTTATAAAATATTAAAATTATCAATATTTACAACAGATTTTGCTCTATTCTAAACATGTTCAAATCTTAAAGGGTCGCTAATTGTCAGGTCATGCGCAATAAAAAGTTTCTGTCAGCCATGTCCAATGTAAACTCTATAATTGTCCTTGCATGGTCGATCACTTCAAAAGTAATGTTGCAATCAGACAAACCAAGTCATTCCCTTCTTATCTATAAGAATCATCTCACATGAACCTTTACATAGACCATTCTTCCTTGAAAATTTAAGGGAAAAATAATGATATCCCCTCAAATTTTTAAGGAAGAATGATCTATGTAGAGGTTCATGTGAGATAATTCTTATAGTTAAGAAGGGAATGACTTGGTTTGTCTGATTGCAACATTACTTGCGAAGTGATCAACCATGCAAGGACAATTATAGAGTTTACATTAGACATGGCTGACACAAACTTTTTATTGCGCATGACCTGACAATTGACGACCCTTTAAGATTTGAACATGTTAATAATAGAACAAAGTTTGTTCTGAATATTGATAATTTTAATATTTTTTAATTTTTTTTATTATTTTAATAATATTAATATTGTTTTTTCGTAAATATTGATAATATTTTTTTTATTACTAATAATTAGTAAACGAAATCTGCTTGGATAATGAAGGGAAAATTTATAACCATCTCCACAACGATGATTATCAAATTTCCTTTCATTATTCAAGCAGTTTTCCTTTTGCTAAGTATTGCTAAGTATTGCTAAATTAGTAATAAATAGTAATAATTAGCAATAAATTGTAATAATTAGTAATAAATTGTAATAATTAGTAATCCTTGCTTGAGTGTTTTTTCTAACAAATTATTCAAAACCAGTAATGCTTTTATATTTTATAGAAAAATATGGAACAGCGAGGTCGTCAACAGTCATTATCAGATGACCGCATATGGATAAATCAACGTAGAAATCCAAATGGTTCTGGTTTAAATCCAGTATATATAGAGGGTGTGGAGATTTTTTTATCATTTGCGGCATCAAATTCAGAATTTGTTTCAGAAGGAAAGATAAAATGCCCTTGCAGAAAATGTGCATTGAGAACGTTTGACACGTTTGACAAAGTGGGGGAACATCTCTTGCGTTTTGGTTTTCAAGCAGATTATGTTTTTTGGTATCAACACGGTGAACGCAGTTCCAGAGCAGGTGATACCAACTTGATTCCGGATCCATCCCAGTTTCAAGATTTAGTACATGATGTTGCAGGTTCATCTGTTCAACATACAGAAACTCCGGCTGATATAGCTTCAAATCCTGAGTTGGGACCGTCTGAATTTTATGAGTTGTTGAAGTCTGCTGAGGATGCATTATATCCTGGCTGCAAGATGAGCAAATTAGAAGCAGTTGCAAAATTTATGGCTATCAAATCAGATAACGGAATGTCAAACACATGTTTTGACCAGATATTTTCTTTGCTGAAAACACTGTTACCCGAAGGAAATGTTTTACCTGCAAATTACTATGAAAGTAAGAGGTTGGTTCGAAATTTGGGACTTACTTGTCAGAAGATTCATGCATGTTCAAATGACTGCATTTTATATTCAGGGGAAAATGAGTCGTTGGATAGTTGTCCCACATGTGGGCAACAGAGATATAAAGAAGGACAACACGGGAAGTCTGGTTTGATTCCTGTAAAACAGCTGAGATATTTTCCGCTTACATCCAGACTTCAGCGTTTATTCATGTCTAAGAATACAGCGACAATGATGTCATGGCATAAAGAGAATATTTCAACCGATAAAAGCTTGAATCATCCAGCCGATGGTGATTCATGGAAACATTTTGATAGAGTGCATCCATCATTTGCTTTAGAAGCTAGAAATGTTCGACTGGGCCTTTCCACTGATGGTTTCTGTCCGTTTGGATCTTATGGTAGTCAATATTCATGTTGGCCTGTTTTTTTAACTCCGTATAATTTACCTCCATGGATGTTGATGAAGGAGCCATATATCTTTTTGACTTTACTAATTCCAGGACATCCGAAGAAAAATATTGATGTTTATTTGAAGCCATTGATTGATGAATTAAATTTATTGTGGAGTACTGGTGTCAATACATATGATGTTGCAACGAAACAGAATTTCATACTGAGAGCAGCATTGATGTGGACAATAAGTGACTTCCCGGCTTATGGGATGTTATCTGGCTGGAGTACACATGGTCAGAAATCATGTCCTTACTGTATGGGAGAGAACAAAGCATTTATGCTCATTCATGGAAAGAAACCTTGTTATTTTGACTGTCATCGCAGATTTCTTCCAGCTGATCATCCTTTTCGCAGAAACAGATCTCATTTCAGAAAAGGAACAGTTGAAAGGGATGGACCTCCAAAAATGCTATCAGGTTCGGAGTTAAAATCGGTTGTATTTTCATTACCTCCCATCACTTTTGGTCCCACAATAAACCAACAGAAAATTTCTGGTTTTGGGAAAGAACACAATTGGATTAAACGTAGCATATTTTGGGATTTGCCATATTGGTCTGATTTGTTGGTCCGACACATGTTAGATGTCATGCATATTGAGAAGAACTGTTTTGATAATTTGTTTCATACAGTTTTGGATACGCCAGGAAAGAGCAAAGACAATGTAAATGCACGTTTAGATCTTGCCCAAATTTGCAGACGTCCAGAATTGGAACTATTTGAGAATGTCAGAACAGAAAGGTTACTGAAACCAAAAGCAGCTTATACACTGTCTAAAGAAAACCGTTTATTATTTTGTCAGTGGATTGCAGATTTGAGACTTCCAGATGGCTGTGCTTCCAATTTGGGTAGATGTGTAAAGAATGGTCATATTACTGGATTGAAAAGTCATGATTGTCATGTTATAATGGAGAGACTTCTACCAATTGGATTAAGAGGTCTGTTGAATTCTGTGATTTGGGATTCCATAACAGACATGTCTCATTTTTTTCGGGAAATTTGTGCGGCTACGGCAGATTATGATGCTCTAGGCAAACTTGAAAAAGATGTTGTTGTAATTATATGTAAATTGGAAAAAATATTCCCGCCGTCTTTCTTCGACTCAATGGAACATTTGATGTTACATTTTCCATATGAAGCCAAATGTGGAGGTCCGGTACAGTTTCGATGGATGTACCCATTTGAAAGATGCATGCAAAAATTGAAAAGAAAAGTACGCAACAAAGCATCTGTTGAAGGATCTATTGCAGAAGCTTATTTGCAAGAGGAAATATCTTTTTTCTGCTCCCATTATTTTGAATCTGAGTATCCTTCAAAACACAACCGAATGGGACGGAATGAGAGGAATATTGATGAAATCGACAATCAATTATCTGTTTTCAACCAGTCAGAGCTTGGTTTTGGTGGAGTTTCTGAACGCTGGCTTTCAGATGATGAACATCATAGAGCTCATACGTATGTTCTGCTCAACTGTGAAGAGATGACATCAGTTGTACTGTAAGTGTTTATATCACTTATTCTATCATTTATGTTACAGTAAATAACTTTGGTTTTTATAGGTTGTATGATAATCATATCAAGAAACAAATTCCACAAATTACAGCAGCTGCTCTCGAAGAACGTCGACTGAAAAATTTCTCTCAGTGGTTTCAAAAACTGGCAACATAAATTCTTTATCTTTTAGCAACTCATTCAATGTATAGTTTACTATATTGATAATTATTTCACAAATTTTCAGGTGTCTCGACATGCTGATAAAATTGACAAACGGCTGTGTGTATTGAGTAACCCACCTTCCAAACTTGTTAAAACTTATAATGCATATGTGGTGAATGGATTTCGATTCCACACACATGCATATGGGGAATCAAAAAAAACAATGAACAGTGGAGTTAGCTTGAGAGGATCTCATCATCGAGAAAATGAAGTTGACTTTTATGGCATACTTGATGAAATCATTGAACTCTGTTATCTTGGACAACATTACATAACCATGTTCAAATGTCGTTGGTTGGATACAGAGAGAGCCGTGCGTGTTCATCCGACTCATGGAATCATCGATATTAAATGTAAAAGTGTTCTCGCAGTAAATGAACCATTCTTATTGGCTCAACAGGCATATCAAGTTTATTATGCAAAGTACTGTGCAACATCAAGAGACTTGACTGATTGGTGGAGTGTAATAAAAATCAAAATTCGAGACAATCAGTTTAGTCAAAGTGAATGTGCTTTCACTGATGTGCAAAGAATTGAAGTTTTTCAAGAGAGTACTCAAAATCAATCTTTTTTACAAAGAGACATGAGTATCGATGACGACACCCCACATTTAAGAGTCGGTGATGACGATGATGTTAATGATGTCACACATGAATTTGAAATGGTAAGAGATGAAGCAACTGCAACTCGAATGGATATCGATGATGTTGAGGAGGAATATGAAGATGACATTGACATATATGAAGATGATGATGAAGATGAACACTTATAGAATTCCATGGTATTTATATACAATCATAATATGTATATATGTATATATAATAGTAATTATCAATTATTTGCTAACATTAACATTTTCTGTTTCAGATGGACGAGGCCACATTTCGTGAGTTGACGGATGCTGACCTGCCTTTCGATGCGGATGAGTTGCTGGCAGATGACCCTCAGCCTGCAGGCGCTTCAGGGAGTACGCGGAGGGGGCGCGGTCTTGCACGATTGATGATTCCTGACCCCGTCCCCGAGCGACGTCCACGCCTTGGGTTTGATCCGCGCACCCGGAGGTGTGATAACCTGTGTGATAACCCGTGGATTTGACTAAGATTTCAATAATCTATTCACATAATAAATGTTTATTATTTTTTTTCAGTTTTCCGCATATAGCAGTCGGACAGGGCAGCGCTATTTTGCGCAACTATTTCTCTCAGCCGTGGACCACATGGGAGCAGATTCCCATTGATGTGCAGCAGGCCATGTTCGACCATTGGCTGGTACGTACGTAAATAAATAATTTTTATTTTGAAAATTATTTCATTTCTAACTTGATATTTTGATTTTTTTTGTAGGGTTTATGGTATCCGATCGAGGATACCATGCGTGACGCCATCCACGAGGCATGGGAGGTGGCCATGCGTGATCGCCTTCGTCAGTTTTTGCACAATTTAAGAAAAGCTGCGATGAAGAAAGCAGGAGTGTCAGATTTTGAGGAGTCATGTAGAGCACACCGACCAGAGTATATTTCATCCCATGTATGAGATGGATTATGTGCGCACTGGTTGAGTGGTGCCTTTCAGAGGAGATCATCGCTGGGGAGGCAGAATCGGGGGAGACAGGAGGTGACTCATCGAGCTGGGAGTCGTTCTTTCAGTACTCATAGACAGCATCTGGTACGTACATTATTTATAAATATTTTATATAACTATAAATATTAACAGTTTATTTTTTATTCTTATAGGCTGTCGAGCACCCCGATATTACAGAGTACGACGTATATCGGAGGATGTATAGTGATCCTGCTACTGGGGAGCTCAGAGGTGATCGTCAGCATCACATCGTGGTCAGTATAATTTGTTTTCAAGTTTAAAAATTAACTGCATATAATATATTCACAATTTTAATTTTAAATTGCAACTATAGGAGTCATATGAGGCCGCAGCGTCACAGACCCGGCCTGAGAGTCAGGCCGAGTCATCAGATCAGACCACTGCCCGTCAGTTTGATGAGGCGGCATGGATGCAGGCCACCCAGTATGCTTTCGAGAAGGGCCGAGTAGTTGGTATCGGCTCTCGACTGACTCCCGGAGATTATTATGGCAGTGCTGCGATGTCGGCGTCCAGCTCGAGAGGAGCTCGTGCATCTTTTTCTACACAGTATGAGGATCAGTTGCGATCTCAGACTGCACAGATAGAGAGTCTCCGACAGGAGCAGGAGCAGATTCGTCAGCAGCATGAGGAGGAGCGTCGACGCCAGCAGCAGCTGTACGAGGAGCAGACGAGGCGGTGGCAGCAGCAGCATCAGGAGCAGATGGAGTACATGCGCCGACTCACTCATGCTTTAGGGGTGGAGTTTCCTCCACCACCATCTGCAGATCCCCCACCTCCCCCCCTCCTTCAGATTAGATTTTGTATTTCAGTTATAAAATTTGAGAAATCAAATTTTTTTTTTCTATTCGTAGTTTCTGTCTCATTATAAAATATTAATAATATTATATTTTTAAATAACAATATTAATATGAATAATAATATTATTTATATTTTATAATATTAAATTTTATATATATATTAAAATTTTATAATATTATAATTTAATTATTTGTTTTGTAATACTTGAATTATTTTAATATTTGAATGTAAAATAATTCTATTATTTTTATATTAATTAAAATAACTTATTAATATTTTTGTATTTATGAATTATAATTGTATTATTATTATATTAATTAAATCATTTATTAATATTCTATTATTTTTTATTTTTGAATTATAATTTTACTATTATTATAGTAATTAAAATAATTTATTATTTTCATTTGTAAATTATAATTCTATTATTATATTCATTAAAATAATTTATTAAAAATTTATTTTTTTTATTTTTTTTATAGTATTTGCGACGGGATACTATACCCGTCGCAAATACTAATATTATTAATAGTTTTTTATTTTTTTTAAAAATATTATTTGCGACGGGTCCCGTCGCAAATACTATCAATATTATTTGCGACGGGATGCGATGCCCGTCGCAAATACTAGTATTATTAATATTTTTTTATTTTTTTAAAAACGTTTTTGCGACGGTACCGTCGCAAATAGTATTTGCGACGGTACCGTCGCAAAAGGTATTTGCGACGGGTCCCGTCGCAAAAACGTTTTTAAAAGTTTTTACAAAAATACGGAATACTATTTGCGACGGGGAGAATGCCCGTCGCAATAAACCGCTATAGCGACGGGCCCGTCGCAAATAAGTGTAGTTGCGACGGCGTTTTCAGCAACGGGCTATTTGCGACGGGGTCCCGTCGCAAAAAGCCATTTGCGATGGGATCCCGTCGCAACTAGCCCGTCGCAAATAGCTGTTTTTCTAGTAGTGGGAGAGCCATGCTTCGTCCAACGCTCACATGTGAGAGTTCCCAAGGATCAGATTCATTCCTACCTCCTTTGACTCTGATACCAACTATAGAGACCCATATCTTGACATACATAGACATTACATTACATTTTTGTAATACTTAATACATAAAAAAAACCAACACTCAAGTACCGTAATAGTTTAGTGTCTTTGGAAACTCGGAATATAATCTTCTAATCTTGGTGAAAGATTTTCAACATCTCCCATAAATATCTTCCCCTTTTTTTCTTACCTAAAACCTTTATTTATATCATAGGGAAAATAAAACATATAAAGGGTGAGCTAAAAATTTTAGTAAGGTCAAGAATGTAGAAAATAAAACAAACCATATACATTTGAACGTAAAAACATGAACATAATGTTTAAACATCAAAATCATGAGAAATGAAACAAAACATGGCAGTACATAAGGAATAGATCATAATGGAACATCAATCATGATAAAATAGCGTGGGAATATAACATTTAATTGTGGAAAACCATTAACCACATGATATGATTTACATATTAGCCAAGGCATTGCTGCCAAGACCATCTTAGTGGACAAAGTCCCTTTCAGAATCGAGTTCACTCCTCGTTCCAGTCCTGTAACATTGAACCAGATTAACTTACCATTCCAGCCATGTCTATATTATGAGATATAAATATTTACCCAATGTATTAGAGGGAGATATTTGTCCCACCCATCTCATAATGAAATCATTCTTACGTGTGCCACAACATAATCATAAATCATTCATCATAACCCAAAGAATAAAATGTGTTTCATAAGCATCATACCATCATAACATAATCCATATAAAACAAATGGATATCATTTTGTCATAATAAAATTTAAACCATGTAAATCATAGATACATTATACTTGAAACATAATCTAACTAAATAATTTCATCTTAGATGGAAAATAGTTTTGACAAAACACATGAAATGAATATTTGAGGAAAATATCCTTTCTTCTTCAGAATCATTTTATTTAAAAAAATTCCATTATATTTTAAAAGAAAAGTATTTTTTTTGAAAATAATAATAAAATCTTTTATAGTATGATTCATGAAAATAAAGCATTATGAAACCGTAAAAATCCATTCATTCCATATAGGTTAAAAAACATGCTTCTCGTACTTTTACCGGAAAAGTAAAAAAGTTCCTCATATGATAAACAAAAGAAATATTCCTTTCATAACATGTGGTAAAAGTAAAAAATGGGTAAAAAGGACTTTAAAAATACATAAAAACACTTTTAGAAAACATGGACATGGGTGATAACAATAACCCCAGTAAATACTTACGAATAAACAATCTCGGATAAGAACGATATTGGAATAATTATCCCTTACCTTAGGTCTGATATACTTCGTACGTATCCGAACCTCCTGTATAATGATTTAAATAATGTCATTTAATTATTATAGAATCATATTAATTGTTATGATATCATATATGGTTTACTTATGACTTTATATTACCCGTTGTTTTGTAAATTCCATGTTAAAGCAGCGTTTTGGGTAAAATCGTTTTATTTATCGTACATATTTGGACTTGTTGTTCTTGATATTATTATTACTTATATCATGATTTAATTAGTTACAGAATGTAAATCATGATTTATATATAATATATAGTCCATATATATATATAATAGATATATATAATAGATAGATGAATTAAATGAAATACATCGTTCATGGAGATCGTAGGCCGTATGTACGTATGAACGTTGTTTTCCTTTCCTTATTGACATGAATAGAATTAAGTAGATGAAATATATATATATGTATATACATAAATCCAGAATCTTAATTATGTCACATATTTCATTATTATTCGTTATATATACTTTATTATCATTCTTGAATGGTTAAAATGGAGAATGAATCTCATCGCATCGTGGAGACGATAATCCATACGTACGCACGAGCGATGATATCGTTTCCATAATTATTTAATGGAATTGGAGTGGATGATATAATATCTTAGAATCAGTATTATGTTATAATAACCATATATAGTTCTTTACACCATTATACCCATCAAAGTAAGGTGGTGGTGGAAAAACAGATTACACCACGGCGTGGAGACGGTATTCTGTACGTACGCATGTGCCGTGATTTCATTTTCCGTAGGATGGATAGAAGGTGAAATGGGGTTGTTTCATATATATAATTACATATCAGTATATTATTGATACTGATTTTATTACTTTATAATGAAACAACTAAATAAAAAGAAGTTGAAGAAGAAAGAAACCTGAAATAATCGGTAGAAGAGATTATATCTTCTTCGACGCACCTCTTTTAAGCTTCCTCTTATGGCACTAGAGTAGGTCTTTTGAGGATACCATAACTTCTATAATGTATCTAGGGAAGTTGATAATGGTAATGGGAAGGGTTTTTCTGAGATTGAAAGCTCAAATTTATGTAAAGTGAAGAGGGTGGAGGTGCCCTTTTATAAGGGAGGAGAGGGACACCTTAGGAAATCTTAAAATATTATTTTATAATAAAGTCATATTCGGTTTATAATAGCCCCAAATTGATTTATTTAGAAGATAAATTGGGTATGGGTCGAAATACTCTCAAAAAATAGGTTCTAGTCAAGTTTAGGTTACTATTTTATCTTTATCATTTAGATTTAACTCTAAGTTAAATAATTTAACTTTTATCGTGTCTTCTTGTTTTCTTACACTATATGGTTAATAAACTTACTATAACAAGACAAAAGAACCCCAAGTGGTTCATTATTAATATATATAAACTTATATAAGTCATTTTTTCGAACCCTAGTTTTTTAAGAATAAAATAACAATTAATAATATAATATTTGTTTTAAAAACTATTTTATGACAATTTCGACACTATTTAGTAATTGATTTTTGTGAAAATCAAAACAGCATGATTAGTTCGAAAAACATTAGTTAAATAAATAATAACATTTCATATTAACTGTAAAAATTAGTGGAATTTATAAAAAGTCTCATATTACATTTATTTGGGTATTTATAACATCAATTATGTTAATATTTCATTAATAAGGTAATTACTGCATCATCATTATGTCATAAATAAATTAAATTATTTAATGTCTATAAATTCTAAATAAAATACCATTATGTAAAAAATCCTTTTATCTTTCTAATTAATATTTATAGTCCAATTTATCTTATCTATAACCTTATATTAAAATGTTTTAGTCATTAAACTTTGATTTTAACTCTTTTAACTCTTTTTTTAATTAAATAATAATAAATGTCCTAATCTAATCCAAGTGGACATAAATGATAATATTTTATTCCTAAGGTTGTTATTGGTCGAATTACACATATCCAATAGAATTAGGACATGTGTTAGGGTAATAATAATATCATTTTTACCCTTAATTACCCTATTTACTTTTAACCGTGGTAAATAAAAGTAAAAAGTTACTATTCACCAGAAATTATTTTTATCGTATTGAACCACATTTTACTCCTTTATATTAACCATGTCTCTCGGATTTTCGAAATTCAACTCACAGAAATGGTAAAATTAAGTTTTATGTAAATTTTTAAATTCCCCTAGGTGGTGGGTAAAAGACAGTGAAAAGTTCAATAAAATTTTTATATATCTAAAATTTTTATAAAACGAATCCAATGAATTACATTGAACTTATATAGGTATTATGTATCTATTTTTACCTATAATAAATTTATATAAAATAAATTATTATTTAAATAAAAAGTCGGTTTTAACCAATAATTCAGTGTTTTCACTATTCATCAAAAATTGAAAGTTGTCAGAAAAATACCAAAATTTCACCCTAGGGTAATTTCGATATTTGGAATTCAAAAATGAGGTCCATTTTGAAAGATAAAATTTATAAAATTTGAAAAAATGGGTATTACTATTCATAACGGCTAGTTTATATAATATTTTAATATCATATCATTGTTTAGTGAAACTCGGTATTGTGTACAACACACTCTATTGAGGAAGGTTGCGGTTGCGTGTAATTCAAGCCAAGTCAAGGATGCGTGTAGTGAAAGCTCTCTTTGTTGTTTTGTATAACATAATAAAGACTTATTTCATTTATACATTAAACAAAATCTATACTTAATGTTTCTTAGAATAATTTCTACAAAACGAACTTGAAATTGTGTGTAACACGATCCAAGAATAGTGTTGCGTATACTGCAAGCTAATAAGGTGTTGCGTATAGCACAGGATAATTTTGGTGTAGCGTACATCACAATACATCAATGAAATTAAAAATAATAATTCTCATAAAATCTTGGGTTGTTACACTTAAGAATAATATGTAAAATATTAATCAAATAATTCCATTTACTTATTGGAATTGATATTATAATAGTAGAACAATCACATGTAATATCAATAGCTAATTTCAAAATGATGTAATGAAAAATGTCGGACATCATAACCACATAGTCAAGGCCCCATGCCTAGACTAAAAATAAATATTTTTTCAAGGCCTTGTGCCAAGACACTAGTTTGTTCCATGAGACCTATCGATGCATCGAGGAGCTATAGAAAGCTCCACCCATCAATTACTAATTCCAATGCATTCCTCATATGAAAAGGTTGAAACATAACATAAACATTCGTATTAAAACTAACATATGAAATGTTATAACTTTAACCATAAACCATGAATTGTATAAAAATAGCACATCCACAATCAAACATATCATAACTCATTCAATACAATATTGAAGATTTTATTATAGTAAATCAACCTCCATCAAGAATAATATCAAATAAAGGATGTTGACAGAGTAGAAAATAATAAATAAAACTCTTTGAGAGAAATACCCCTTTTCAAGAAATCATTTAAAAGTTGCACTATTTATTAAAAAATTCATTTCAAGGAGATTTTTTAATCAAAGTGTCCCATACCACTTTGAAATTTTTGAAACAAATTAACACTTTAAAACAATCATTCCTACCTAAATAAATCCTTCAACTCATTTTAGGAACATGGACATTAATTAAAAGATTTAGAAAAATAAATCTTTAAAAACATTTAAAATGATGATCTAGTTAAAGAGAACATTCCATAAAAACTTAAAATATTAATTTTTAAAACATTTTAATGAAACATGGGCATAAATGATAAAAATGTCTCAGTAGATACTTAGAGATAAACAATCTCGGATAATAATGAAATTTAGGAAATAACCCTTACCTTGTACTTTCCTTTGGTCAAGGGTATATTTATCCTTTTGTATAATGACCATAGTTTGTTATTAAATTATACCATAACCATATTCATATTTATGATATCATACTTTATTCATTTATTTATTTATAATAACCATTTAATAATAATTTCTTTGTTAAAATAACATTTCGGGTAATAATCACTTTCTCAATCATACATGTTATAACTTGTTATTCTTGATCGTATCACTTATATAATGGTTTAATTTATTCCATAATATAACAAAAAATTTATGTATCATATATATTCCGAATATAAATATTTATAATAGATATATATATATATATATATATATGAAATGGAAAACATCATTTATGGAGATGGTAGGTCGTACGTACGCATAAACGCTATTTCCATTTTCATATTGTATTGAACGGAAGTAAGTGAATGATATATATGTAAATACACACACAAAAACACATAGACACACACACACACATATATATCAAGTAGAATTATTATGTCATATATTACATATTTATTAATAATACATATTTTTATAATTATCATTGAAAGATGAACGTGTAAATGAATCTCATCGTTTCGCAGAGACAGAACGTCGTACGTATGCATGACCGACGATATCATTATATTGAAGGTGAAATATTATATCGTTGGATGGTATATTATATATAAAGAATAATTAACATGTTATATTTATTATTTACATCAATTATGATCATTATTATACCTATCCAAATAATGAAGTGTTGAATAACAAACTACACCACACTATGGAGACGGTAAGCCATGCACATGCACGTATGGTGACTTTATCATTAATAGGATGAATAGAATGATGTATATAGTTGTACCATATTTTAAATAACATCTAATCATGTATAATGTATAATAGTTATTATTTTAGTATAAAAAAAATTCAAAGAAAGAGCAAGTGGAAGAAGAAAAGAACTTTGAAAGACATAATGAAGTAATTACTTCTTCTTTGGGTTCTTCCTTTTGATTTGATCAAAATGGATCCTCAGGTTGGTTTATAATCAATTTAAGGCCTATAGGATGAATTCAGTGTAGTTTAGACGATATTTAAGAAGGGTTTTTCTCAGCCAAATTGGTTTGTAGTTGTGGTTTTGAGAAAAGGGGAAGTGCCCTTTTATAAGAGAGGTGAGGGTCACTTTAGGAAAAGCTTGAAATATAATTTTATTATAAAAATATTTTCAGTTTATAGTATATGAAAATGAATTTATTTCGAGGATAATGTGGGTATAGGTTTATATCCTCTCAACCAAATTTTTTTAGATAAGTTTTGGTCACCATATTAGCCATATCTTTTAGATTTAACTCTTAGTTAAAGAGTTTAACTTTTTCAATGTCTTATTGTATTTTTATATTACATGGTTAATAAACATACTATAAAATTCCAAGAGATCCTATAGTGGTTAATTAGTGACATATATATAATTATATATGTCCTTTGGATGAACCTTATATTTTTAGGAATATTATATCATTTAATAATATAGGATTAGTTTTAAAAACTCATTTATGTCAATTTTGACACTATTTAGTATTTGGTTTCTATGAAAGTACACAAAACATTATTACTTCGAAAAAAATAACTTAAAGCAACCTTAACATGTCATATTAACCTATAAAATTTATTTAAGGAATCAAAAGTCTCAATTTACATTTATTTTGATATTTATAATATCAATTATTTTAATCTTTCATTAGTATGGTAATTACAGCATCATCAACGTATCATAAATAAATTTAATTATTTAAAGTATAAAATTTATAAATAAAATACCATTATGTAGGAATTTTTTTATATTTATAATTAATATTTATAGTCTAATTTATCTTTTTTATAACCCAATATTAAAAACGGTTTAGTTATTAAACTTTGAATTTAACACTTTTAACTCTTCTTTAAATAAAACAATAATAAATGTCCTAATCTAATCCAGGTGGACCAAAAGGAACATATTTTATTCATAAGGCTTATTTTGGTCTAAATAAACTTATCCAATATAATTATTACATGTGTTAGGGTAATTATAATATTATTTTTACCTTAAATTACCCTATTTAATTTTAACCGTGTTAAATAAAATTCAAAAGTTACTATTCACTAAAAATTATTTTCATCCTATTGATCTGCATTTTACTTAATGATTTCAACCTTGTATCTCGGATTTTTTAAATTCAATTCACCGAAGCAGTAAAATTACGTTTCATGAAAATTTTCAAATGTGCCTAGAAGTTGGGTAAAAGACGTTAAAAAATTCAATAAAATTTTATATATCTTATTTTATTATAAAATGACTCAAATGAATTATATTTAACTTATATAGGTATTATGTATGTATTTTGAATAAAATTAAATTTATATAAATTAAATAAATATTTAAATAAAAAAGTTACTTTTAAACAATAAAGTAGTGTTTTTCACTATTCATCAAAAAATAGAATGTTTTCATAAAAATAACAAAAATTTTCCCTAAGATAATTTGATGTTTCAAAATCCAAAATTAAGTCTATTTTACCAAATTCAAAACATATAAGTTTTATTAATTAATTTAAAATTAATTCTCATTGCCAAAACCAGAAAGCGAGTTTTTGAGAAGTAAAAACTATCAAAAGATTTATATGTGTCTATGTCCAATTTAAATGAAAAATTACTTCCAATGACCTAAATTATATTAAATGATAAACATATAATCTAATGATACTTTAAAACCACTAAAATTTATAATTTAACACTGTAAATTAT
The DNA here is from genome assembly GCA_963277665.1 of Viscum album. Taxonomy (NCBI): domain Eukaryota; kingdom Viridiplantae; phylum Streptophyta; class Magnoliopsida; order Santalales; family Viscaceae; genus Viscum; species Viscum album. The sequence continues at coordinate 1,209,117,411 of OY728120.1, forward strand.
TTTGATTAAAAAAGTTGTTTTTAATTAAAATTTAGTATTTTTCACTATTCATCAAAATATGAAAGTTATCATAAAAGTTCCAAAAAATTAACCAAACTAAATTTTAATGTCCCTTTTCTAAAGAATAATTTTATTTTGTCAAAATTTATATATAAAACTGTCGAATATTGGATTTAAAAAAGGTTTTCCATTAACAGGTGGTAAAATTTCATTTTTGAAAGACGCTTCTTTTATCTGAAAAATTGAATTTGTCCATATATTATGTCTAAGAAGCAAAAAAGAATAATGTAATAATTATATAGGATATATATAAAATTAAAATTTTGGTTAATACTATTCATAACCACTTTTTGAAAGTCTAGTCTGGTAAGTCGTTGTGCGGTCGAACTTAGTGTTGTGTGTAGCGCAAGCTATTGAATTACATTAAAAAGAAAACATGCAATGAAATCCTGGGGTGTTACATGAATAACAATAGGAATGTAATTTTTGAAGAATAAGTTATTTAAATCATCTCAATCCAAGGATTCTATTTCATCTTACTTCCTCATATCTTTTATTAGATTCTACCACTCATCTGATTCATCATCTAACTGATAAGCATCTAGAATAACATTCTAATGATCTGAACAGTGGATAATGGAGAATATGTTTTCAATGGTAAGGATCCAATGTTCAGAAACATGTGGATTAGAAGACCCACTGAATGAAGGAGGACATTGCCTCATGAAGGACCCAAGAGAACATTGTTCCTTAATTTTATTGTTTGGATGCTCAGTATGATTTTTAGCTGGAAAAAGATATGTGAGCATAACCATGAGGTATTTTATTCTATATCCCATGGAATTCAGATTCTCATAAAGAAAAATCATTTCATTATCTGTTGTAGTCTCTTTTAACAATGTTCCTTTAGGTTCCATAAATTGAATAAAACCAAAAAGAATAAAGTAAGAAATATTTTTCAAAGTGAGGAACCATATAATCATGAAAAATTATATACAAGATGTCTAAATTATGAATCCTTATTTAATTTATAACACCCTAGGTTTATAATAGGTTATTCATTGTGAACTTATTTCTAAATCCTCCATGATGGTTTGTGAACCATTTTTGAAATCTGAAAGAATATCCCTTGGGAGTGTCAAACCAGATGCGTAGTAAGGCCAATTGTCGTGTACCATGTTACGCTCTAGTTAGGTTCGATGCACCTTGTTAGAGTTGTTACTCCAATGTATAATTTTTCTAGAACCACACCCACTTATAGTATCTATACATGGATGTATTTCTAGAAAACCACATTCTCTATACTTTACCAAAATTCAAGGACACTTTCCTATATTTTTTCATATCCTAATTCTTATTTGTATACATGTCTTTATAGTTATCACTAAGGTTTTCTCATCCATGTTTCCAAAGATTAACTAAAATCATTCTATGATACCATCTTTAGAGACCCTCTATTTTCAAACATTAACATTACATCACCTTTACCGAATACATAATTCATTACTCATACAGTTTCTCAAAGACCGTATTAGTATAGTTCTTTTGGAAACATGGTAACATAAACACTCAAACATAACTGAGTTACATTATCTCCTCTCAGTTCATCATGACTATTACCCTTCATACACACATCATACATAATATAAATATTCATAACCTGGGGGATGGAAACAAAAAAATGGGGTGAACTCGGATGCTCAGTAAGGGTAAATAAGGGATATATTTAACTATAAACATGAGCATAAGGGTATGAGAATGTGATCATGACATTATAAGGTCATACCATGCATATCAAAGATTATAAACATGAATCATGGCATAAATATTGGCAGTTCATAAGACCTGAATCATAAGGGAATCCAGAGAATAATCCATGAAATCAAAATATAGGAATAATACATGGAATATTTAAATACACAAAAAATGTAATATCACTGCCTATAAGTTAAGAAAAATTTCTAGACCATATTAGGAATCTTCATGGGGACTATACCTATAGGGCATGACACACCACCAAACCCAGTCACAGTCCTTTGATTATAAGGCATCAGGTTTCCCCATCTTCCCATAGTAGATCAAGTTTCCCCATATTCCATAATTCATGGGGACTAAACCTACTAGGTGGGACACACCACCATTCCTAATCGTAGTCCTTTCCTTCTAAGGTATTGGGTTTTCCCATCTACCCATAGTGGATCAAGTTTCATCATCTTCTATAGTGGATTATGCCCATTGAATTCAATCACATCATTATCTCGTGATATTTAAATCATTACCCAATGTATTGGAGGGATATATAGGTCCCTCCATCTCAAAAGGATTTCATAAATACATGTGTAGATATTTATAAAAAATCATATAATGATACACAAATTGATATGGGTATCATAGACATGTAATCCTATCATGACCTATGGAAAAAGACCTAGGTTTCATAATCATTTCATCAAAATCATAACATGTGAAAATATATAGGTTTCATAGATATAAAACCCATTAAAAATAATGGGGTTTCATAAACACCATGCCATCAAAACATAATCCTTTAAGATAAATAATGTGAATGGAACCTTTGGATAATTATCTCATAAAGGCATCAGTAACATCAACAGATTTCATCTTAGAAGGAAAATAATACTAAAATACCTTTTAAAAAAATTTCAGGAATAAATTTATCTTTGTACCATAAATCCTTTTTAAAACCCTTTTCTTGAAAAATAAACGTGAAAAATTATAAATAAATCTTGAAAATCTTTGGAAAAACATTTCGTTGAAAACACTTTGAAAACTTATAATGGATTTTTTGAAAACCATAAAACATGTTTAAAATTTTAATTCCTTGGAAATGATCATAAAATATCAGAACATAAAAATAATTTTGAAAATAATTTGGAAAACATGTTTTTTTAGATTTAGGGAATGTGTCTCAAAGAAGGAAAATTGAGACAAAACTACTTTACTGATTTGGTAACTTTTAAAAAATAAAACTCATGAAAGAGAGATCAAAAAATGAATAATTAAATAATGATTTGTTTCAAGATAATAATAATAGAATATATTATTAGCCAATATATACACCGCACAAAATAAACAAGTGGTGAATACGGAATAAATATCACATAAATAAAAGCGAGACTAGAAATCCCCTAACATTATTTCTTGACTCTCTATATACTCGGTAAAACCTCATGTATAATAAATATAAGTTTATTATACATATTACACATAACCATATTCTTTTATAAAATATCATATATGTATTTATATTACTCACTTTTTAACACTTCTATGTTAAGGTTGTATTTCAAGTAATATCCGATTTGTTTTCCGCATGTGTCTTAATTTGTTTTATTTTTTATCCTTATACTTATATAATTATTTATAGAATGTAAAACATGATATAAATATTATTTAAATTCATTATATATGTATTTATAGTAATATATGAAATATGTAAATATCAAATGGAATACACCATACATGGAGATGGTAGGTCATACTTATGCATGAACATTGTTTCCATTTAATTATCATATTAAAAGAAAGAAAGTAAATGGAATATATGTATATATATATAAATAATAATTAAAAATATTATTATTTCATATATATCATATACATTTTCCAAACCCATCCTTAATACATTCCATGTATATTGTGAACGAATCACATCGCTTTGAGAAAGTGGTGGTCCACACTTCCCCAAATGAAATTATCATATTTACAAAAAATGGAAAGCATCAAGGTATGTATAATATAATAACAACATGAGTACAAACACATCATATATATCATATAAAAATAGTGTTTCCATCAGAATTCCCAACCATGAGAGGTGATAATGTAAAAATGAACAACATCATTTCATAAGGCGGTAGTTCGTCATACACAAGAACAGTAAGTTCGTTACCCATTAGATGGAAGTGGGAGTAAGTGTAGGTTAAACTGATAAAAAAAATATAAGTATCTTTAGGATACTTTTTGTATATATAAGTAGTGAATAAGAACAATTTAGGTTTGGTAGGAGAAAAAATAAAAGAATGGAGCATGAGAAAGGATGTTACCTCTTCTTTGGGTAACTCCTTTTTCTTTACAAGAAAGGGATTCCTTGGTTAGATTTCAAAAATAATAAAGGATTAAAGGATGGATTTTTTATTTTAAGAGCTTATTTGATAAGATTTTTGGTTATTTAAAAGGCCTTAGTGGTGTGAATAAGTGGAAGAGTTTAGTGCCTATTTATAGTGGAGTTACATTCTTGTTAATTTTGGAAAATTGAATTCCACCCACATTTTTTATATGAAAAGTGGATCCAATAATGAAAAATATTATATAAAAGTGAGTATAGTGTCAAAATATTACCATAAAATTACTTTTTTACAAGTTTCTATGTCATTTTATCCCTTAATTTTTTGATTTAGTCCTCTGTTAAGCTAATTATTCTCTTAATAATTAATTTTAATCACTTTCACTAATCTTTTTGGTTAAAAACTAAGTTTAACTTATTGTAAATTATACATTATTATGATTAAATATATGTAATTCAATTCTACATATTTTAGTCATAGAAGCTATGGAAATTAATTTAAAATTACTCCCACAGACATGTCTCGATAAAAGGTTTTTTAGAAAAAAATTGTAAAAGTTTGGAATGTTTTGATATCCACTTTCGTTGTAAAATTAGTCCCAATGACCTAAATAGGATTAATATATTTAAAATTAATCTTATTTAAATTTAAAACCAAATTTCACTATGAATAATTATACAAAAAAAATTGAATTAAAATACATTAATTTTCACCATTCATCCATAAATGATGTTTTTCATAAAAACCCTACAATTAACCCTAATATAAGTTTGAAATTATTCATTAAAAATTTATTTTTATTTCATCAAATTCAATTTCTAAATGTGAATAAAATTAAATTTATCATTTTTCACAAAAGGACATAAAATGCAGTTCTTTTAAGAAAATAGTATTTTTAAACATATAAGTACATTACTAAAAATCTATGTCTTATTATAAATATATTTTATTTATATAAAACCATTATAAATAGTATTTAAAAAATAGTTATTACTATTAATATTACAAATTTTAAAGGTTGTGTTATAAATATCACATTTAAAAAAATATAATAATAAAATTTTGTTTCATAGAAACTCAGTGTTGAGTGTAACATAGGCCAAGAAGGTGTTGTGTGAAGCGCAAGGTTATATTGGTGTGGCCTATAAGGAATTTTTGAATTAGTGTGTCATGAATTTAAATACATAAAATAAAATTAACTTATTTAAAAAAAAATCATAAAAACTCATGGTGTTACAGATATGTTATTGATGAATTATTCGAAGAAGGATTTTTCCATTCCATATTTATAGAAGTTGATATCTAGACCATTTGATTGGAATAAAACAATAGAAATAAATTTTGTTAGGCCCCTAGGTCGAATAACCTGAGAGAGAGGGTCAGGGTATGAAAGATTAAAACTTTCTCCCTTTCAGATCTTGTTTCTTTGTTATACAAAACTCAGTTCTCCCTTCCTCCCATAGAAATATAAAAACAGATATGAAATCATGCGCAAGACACATTTATTTTTACTTGATTTACCCTCACTAGGCTACGTCCAAGGAGCCTACCATGGCAATGTGCTGATGTAACAAATTCCCTAAGGCTTACTTCCAATAATGAGTACATTGTTTGGGATATATCTTTTATACCCAGGATCACTACCTTTACAATGTTTTGGGTCTGTAACAGCATTCCCAAGGGTCACTCCATAAGATGATTTCTCAGGATCACTACTGGTGGAAAGGTTCGCCCCCTTCCTCTTCCTTTGCTTAGTTATCTTGGAGAGGATCCACACATAGTTTATCAACATGTAGGTCAAACATAGTATATGGGCATGTAGGTCCATTAATTTTCATTAATTCCTATATCCTCAACTATAGGTAGATGCTCTATTGAAGTCCCTCTTTCACCCGTATATGAATTCCACCTTTCTGAGTACTTCTAGGTACCGAGAAACACTTTCTCAAACTAATCTGAAGCTTACTCAAGCTTCCTTGAGAAAAATGCAAACCACCATATTCCTCCACGTAATGTGTAGTGGGTTTGGTACATGGAACACCTCTACCCATATTGATTTTTCCTTCTTCAAATTATTATCGCCTCCACGAACTGTTGCCTTCACTCTGCCACTGCGAACTGCCCTCTGTCCACAAACAATTATATGTTTTCTGAATGTATTTGTTTCCATATACCAGATCTCCCCCTCCACATATGGAGTTTATAATTCCCTCTCTCACATACCGAAGGTTACTCCTCTGCATACCAAGTCTTCTTTTCAGGTTAAAAATCCCCACAAACACCTTCGGTGGAATGTCTTCCAAGAGAACCACTTTATCTTTCGTAGAATTCTTCATCGCAATCCTCTTTCGGACTATACCAAAATCCCGGACCAAAAATATGTTCTCTAATGTTTTCAGTCACACCAATAAGAGGTTGGATTATTTATTCTTATATAGGTAAAGAAACTAGAAATATCTTCTAATATAAGATTTACCAAATCTTCAGTCCATCTTTCACCGCATACTGATCCTTCTACCGCCGCGAACCACATGCCTTCCAAAACTCCATTTTTCATATGTGGTCTGCATACTTCCTTTTCTCCAATGCAATCAATCTTATCTTCTGATGTCAAACCATCTGTATACCGCACCACCTTCCACCACGAACAATTTTTGGTTTCATGAACTGCACACCCTTCACTACAAACTGTTGATGCAAACTGTTTCCATAGGTCTATGTACCATTCTTGTTTCTCAGTACATGACTGCGAGCCCTTCCTGGACATGGTGAGTGATCCATGTATTGGGCTCCTCATTTCTCTTGTTTTTATAATTTAGTTCTCTATTCTTCACACAAAACCTGATTTTGAGGACCCAGAATTTGGCAAACACTAGGAAACTGTGCCACCTTAAAAGCATGACTTCGGGAAGCACCAACCATACTCAATCATGGTCATCTGGATTTATCGACAAACACAACCACACCCAAAACATACTGAGAGAACACCTTGAGGGATTTTTTCCCAACAAATTCCCTTGTTAAAAGTGTATTGACATGTTCATTTTATATATTCAACAAAATACATATTGATCATATAGATTGATGTTATGAGTATGAAACCTACTTGATAATTTATCAGTACAAAGGGATTATATAACACAGTGAGTGTTTGTATATTTTTGATGATGTTTCAACATTAGCTTCTTCCTCTTGGGTTCCCTTACATGTATCTAGATAATCATATTGGACTTTAGGATAAACCTCCAAATTTTAATGAAGAATAATACTAGAGGTTCACACACTTAGGGTTTTTATATATTTCAATTAAATTATATTTATATTTAATTATTGGAATAAATATTACTAATCAGACAATGAAATAATATTTTTTTTTGGGATTTACTGATCGAATATATTCATTCATGACCCAACTTAATTGGGCCTTCCAAGATGGTGATAACATGAGTGTTACTACCCCAATACTTACTCCAATAGGCCTATGGATGCCGACCAATGCTGAGTAGGCATATCACACACATGGGAGTTATTAGCCAAATGTAACTATACACATGTCCACATAGCCTTGCACATACAATGCAAAAAAAATTAACATAACTGATACCATATATGCATTCATTACATCTATCCCACATCATAGTATGACATAATGTATTATAAAGAGATATAGGGGGAAAATGTAATCCCAACCAAACATTTAAAAGGAGTCCAACCAGCTCAGAACGAGGGGAATACTAAAAATTGAAACACCTAGTAAACACCTCATTCTTTCTAGAGAAATCTAATCCCTGCTTTCTATTTATCCTCTTAGGATACCATCAAAAGGTTTATCATCTTCCTAATACATGAAACCTGTGCTAAAATCCCATATAGGGGTGACTAAAGAAATACCCTATAGGGCACCCCAAAATTACTAAGCATAAATAGTCAAGAGTATTCAACTCATCAATACATGATTATTTCAACATGATAAGGGGAATAAAAATGATAAAACACCCAGATATACTCATAAAAAAAGAAAGGGGTCTCAACCAAAACTTCCATCGATATGATATAGGTTGAGGCATCTAGGTAACACTCATTCCCATATCACTCACTCCCAAAGGTATGTTGTCACTGAAAACACTCATCTGGGAGATTATTCTCAACTAGATTTTCCATGAATGTTCACATTTGACCTCATAAGATCATGATGACCAAATAAAAGATCACTACTAAGAACACTAGGGGTTCCACTAACCCTACTCGATCAATTTTGTAGATATGGGATCGATGGTCTGTGTGTGGTGGTCACACTGATACCATGAAACCCACCTATGAATGATATTATAGAGTATCTAATCGCAAGCCTCACAAAGGGATACTATAAAATCTATCCAAATCAAAACCCATAGATAAGATCACAATCCTATGACAAGGATGTAATGACACACTGTACCATTATACAAACAGACCAAGGAACCTCACCAAACTAAACCTAGTCTATATATAGGAAATAAAGTTTGGGATGTTATCTTAGAGAAATTACATTACATGTATAGAGGGTACATAATATGTACCTCAATCACTAGACCTACACATGTTTGTGCCCATGTTCCTCTACTTATGCTCGGGCACACCGGGTCATTCCTGCGTATTATTGTCATGACTATGTACCTTTCCGTACTCTTGTACTTGGTCTTGTTTGGGTATTGATCCATGATCATGTACCTAGTTGTGGTTGTTCTTGTGTACTCTTGGAGTACTCCCCAGACCACCAGCATTGGGTCACATGGTGTGTGATTCGTGTCACATGGCATATGATATTTAATTTCCCTCATAAACCCAAGTGTAGTAGTTGGGGGTCCCATTTGGAGTGTATTCCTATATTACACACCATGTATCATGTGATGTTAAGAAACCTAGGATTATTCTCTTTTTAGGCTAGTGTCATCATAACCTATGGATCCTCCACCTATCTCAGCTAGAGATTGTGAATATTATCCTCTAGATCCTTTTCATCACTGTAGATTCGATTTCATCCAGCTAAACTATACGGGAAACCACTACAATTTCTCATGTCTTCATCATGTGTCAATCTAGGAAAATAAGAACATCTGATTCAATCACATTCTTTATCTGATCACCAACCTCAATTATCACACCTTTATCACACCCTGGATCATGAACTTTACCCATTGTATTGATTTTTTGCATCAAATAATGGTCACAAAATGATATAATACCATGTAATCATCAAACCAAAGGTAAATGAAATTACCTATAAAGAATGTGAAAATAAACAAGGAGAAATAAAATAAAACACAAGATAATAACGGACCACGGTTGTAGGTTAGATTGGCCTCTAACAATTTCAATTAAAATGATGAAGGGATTAACTAACTACTAATAAATAAACCATTAAATAAATAAACCATTGATGCATGAATCAATTATTGTTAGTGTAATTTTTCCTCATTCGAAATGAAATAATTAAATAAGATGAATCCACAAAATGAAAATAACCTACCTTGTGTTTGGATCATTCTTAAGTAAAGAAAGGTCTTGTGTCATAGACGCTGGTGAGATTCATGAATTCTTTGTACATAGATGATCCATGTGGTATTGATTCACCTCTGATCTATTTCTATCAACCAATTATCTCTAAATGAACCTCTCTAATTCCCCATTATTATGAATCTGACCCTGATACTTACCCATAACTTGGTATTTACAGAGGAGGGATTTTGTTCATGTAAATTTAATAAATAAATAAATAAAATCATTTAATTAATATATCTATGATCCCACGACTATGCATTACCCAAGCCTATTATTCACTAAATGTTATTATCATTAATAATTTAAAATCCACACTTTGATCTAAATGAAGCTCTCAGATTTCTGATATGAGACTCTGTTTGGAATTTATCATACTTTTTTAGGAAATCTATAAAGACCTGATATTAATATATTTAATATTTAAAAAATATAAATTTCAGGCTCATCGGGCCTCAGAATATCATTCCTTCAAAGTTCATATCTCCTAAAATATTACTAGATATATTTCTAAAAAAAATCAAGGTAGAGGAAGAGACATTAAATCCTATCTACCTTATGTATTTTCATCCCTAAAGAGAAAAAGACTACTCCAAATGTAACACCTCGAGATTTTGATAAATATTTTTTTCAAATGAATTTAATCATTTCCATATCTCATGTTACACAAAACACTAAGTATAGATTTAATTATACAAAAAACAAATTTTATCTTATGTTATCTTCAACAATGATTTTCTTCTATAGTGTGTGTGATAAGAAAAACTGAGATTTAGTAAAGAATGAAATAATATTATTTCTAATATGTCCATTTTAACCTAGACATAAAATAGGATAGAATGAATAATATTAACCAATTTATGAAATATACATATAAATTTACTACACAATATAAATTTAATTTTAAACTCTTAGTAAATAATCAATCAATTTTTAGTAAAGTTATTAAATTCCTCAAAAAATGTTTTTTTAAATGATTTTTATTGGTTTTTCATAGAAAATATTTTCATTATTTTATAAATATTTTTAAAAAAATTATATGATAATGTATAAAATATTTACAATCATTATTTCCAATGTAATTTATGGTGATGATTTGGTATTTTTCAAAAAAGATTGATCTTCTAGTGAATAGTGAAAAATACTGATTTTGGTAAAACTATCATCTATTTTCAAAAAATTAAGTAATTTAAAAGCCCAATTATGTTTTTAAGTAACATAATAATTATTTAATTACATTTAATTATCTTAATTAATTTTTAATAATTTTTATATTGTATTTTATTATAAGTTTATTATAGAGTTTTAAAAAGGGAGTTTTGGGAAAAATGTTTTAAAGTGCATAAGATTTCTCCATTTTAAATAATTAAAGAAATACACTAGAAAAAAAATTTGAATGAAATTTAAGGATTATATATCAATAAATTTTAATTTGGATTCATAAAATAATTATTATTAGACATAGATTTAATATAAAACTGTCTTGTGCTTGAAAAAAAGTATACTTCTCAAAAACCTTGTTTTTCATCACATCTGTGCATATTGTTTTAAAATAAAATTTTCCAAATTTTAGAAAATTTATTTTTAAAAATAAAATCCAATTTTTATATTAGTATATAAAAATTATCCTAGGTTTAATTTTTTATAATTTTTTGAAATGATTACTTCTTTGATGAATAGTGAAAATACTGTATTTTAATTGAATAATGCATTTTATTTTAAATTATTTATAAAGATAAATTATATTTTAAATATATTTTAAATAAAATTTTGTTCAATTATATATGTATTAATATAATAATGGTAATTATAATCTTTTTAATATTGAATTTGACATAAAAAAATTGCAAGCTTTTGAACATTTTCTCTTTGAAAACTCGCTTTCTCGTCGAGTTTATAGGATTAATTTAAAATTAATTTTTCTGATTCTGTGAATTGAATTTAAATTTTTTTTTTCAATATTTGGAATCATAATTATTTATATTTTCTAATAATTTCAACTTAAAATTTTACCATAATGATTAGTGAAAAATTAGAAAGTAATTACTATGGTTTTGGTAAAATGGGTTTACCATGGGGTATACTAAAAAGATAAGTGATAATATTAACTATAAACTTGTCTAAAATATATTGGACGAAAATAATTTAGACCCTATGATTTATTAGTCTTGATAATAATTTATTTTTTACCCTTTTTTATGTGAAAAAAGGGGTTACACCCTTTTCTTTTCAAACACTACAAGTGTTCCACTTACCTCATAAATAACAGGCCACCCAATATAATCTATTTTCACTCCATAAAACACTTTTGGTTCTGAAATTAATTACCCAAATCACTTTAAAAATTTTATAATCTCATCCTAGAATCCTTATTTTTTATATAAATCAAACTTTTTAATGCTTTTTGTGCAAAACTAAGGAGGGTCTTCGAAGATGAGGTATTGTTCTTCAACAAGAAAATTTTTATTTCTTCCTCCAACAAAATAAATTATTATTATGGAATTATGATATAATAAAAATAGTATATACCATATAATTATATATTTTTATTTTATCTTCAGGACTTAAAACCATTTCCACTAAATAAAATGGGTTATGAAATCATCATTTGTGTGAGTGACAAACTACCACCTTGTAAACTGATGTCATTCGTTTTCCCTTACCAACTCTCCAAATTGGGTATTATGATGGATATAAAGTATATATATCATATTTATAACATAATTATACTATTTTTGTCATTATATTATATATAATTTCTTAATTTCTATTCCATAGTATATGTGATAATGGTGCTCCTGTATACAGCGGACTACAGCCTCACAAAGCGATGTGACTATTTATTCACTAATGTTTTATAGAGAAGATAATAAGGATAAAAATATTTTACATAAATTAAAAAAAAAATAATAGTTTAACATTTCTTATTCTATAAAGATAATTTATAATTTTATTTCCTACCTTTTCACTCATATTAAGATGATAATGTCGTTCGTGTACTTGTGGACTTCTTCCTTCACGTAGCGATGTGACTAACTTTTCATCACCACAGTAAATGGATAAAATTTATAAATAAATTAAATTATATTTATAATGTTATGATAATTATTTTAAAATAAGATATTCATTGCCTCATTTCCATAATTAATGTTGAATAAAGGAAATGTAACTCATCCGTACATACGATTGATTGTCTCTATGATCTTAACATAATTCATTTCTCAAATCCTTTATTAATGATTTTTTTTAAAGTAAATTTGATTTATAAATATGATAATTATTTAATTATTATTATTCTGTATATTATTTAACCTTTATCAAAGTACGAAGACCAAAAATAACAAATCAAAATATATGTGAAAAACAAAGCAGTTATTACCTGAAACGGGACTTAACAAGGAATTGTTAATAAATGGGTAATAAATAGTCAAAAGTAAATCATATATAGTATGATATAAATTATTATGTTTTTGTAATATGTTTTTAATAAACTTATATTTATTATAAAAGATTTTAAAAATTTATGAATGAAGTTGAGATTTAAGGAAATGGATTTCTATCTCACTTTTATTTTATATGAGACAGATGACATATTCACCACCTATTTCTTAAATGTGGTTTATATACTTCCCAGTAATGTATATTAGTATTGTTATCCAAAAAATTTTTAGGGTTTATATATCCATTTTGGTATCACCCTTTCATGGGGTATACATTTATAATGTTAGTAAAGCGGTAATGGATTCTTATCTCAATTTTCCTTCTTTGAGACATATGTCATGTTATGGATCAATCTTATTTTATAAGGTGTATAAAGATTACCTTCGACACGTAATATCATGAATTTATTTATTATAAAGATATTTTATGTTTCATTAAATGTTATTATTTCTTGGGTAATATGATTAAAATATATTAAAGGTATAACAATATTATGTTAAAATATCGTAATTTATCAGGATTGTTTAGGGTTATGATTACAATAATGAAATAATATGATATATCATTCAAGAAACTCATAAATGTTTTTATAATATGGTTATTTAATAATAATACATGTTCTATATTCATTTTACTCTCTTTATGTACTCAAGAGTTCAAAAGAATTTTTTAAGATTAATAATATTTCCTTTATTAATTGTCAAAAAATATTTTTTCATCAAAAAAAATGTTTCTAAAAAATGTTTCCAAAAATGTTTTTAACATTCTTAAAATGATTTATTAAAAAAATACCTATGTTTTACATTAAAAAAAATATTTTAAGGGTTTCTTCTTTTTTTCCTAAGAAATTCCCATTTGGATTTTACTGAAAGGTGAATATAATCTATGTTTTTTTACACACACAACATAGATATTATTTCCCACTATTATGACTCCTCAATGATTTAAATATTACCTTAAAACATTTAAAATCAATTTCTAATAAAACAAATTCAATAATATTTGTGAATTTTTTTATATTTAAAATAACTTATTTCAAATTAAAAAGTATTTTTATAAATCTTATGTTTTAAAAAGTGTTTTTAAAGCTGGATGAAGATTTTTTCTAATGAAATGTTTTAAATTATTTTTACATATTCCATTATAATTTTTCATTTTTCTTTTCAAATAAAATTATTTCACAAAAAAATTGTGATTTAAAAATTAATTTTTAAATAAAATTTATCTTCTTCAAGAAAGGTTCTAAGATATTTATATTTAAAAATTGTTTTCCATCAAAAAATGAAATATTTTGATGTAACTTATGATTTTTTGGGGATACGGAAAACAGATTCCATTATTTTTCATTCCTTTAATGGTTTATGATGAAAGGATTTTTATGAAACCTATTTCTCTTCCAAGGTTAATATTATGAAAGAAGTCTTATGAATCCTATTTCCTTTTTACACAGTTTATGCATTGATATGATAATTAAAGGATTATTAAACCTATCACTTTTCAACAGGTTATGATATAATGACCTATTTACAAAATCTATTTCATTTCAGGGGTTATGATATGATGAATGTTTTATTATCTTGTGTTATAAAAAAATATTGTTACATTGTAATATTTTTAGGACCTATATATCCCTAAAATAAATTGTGTAAAGATTTATATATCAGGAGATAGACATGACTAGAATAGAGAGTGAACCTAGTTCAATAAGGGACCATGTCATCAATGATGGTATTTTTAGTCAACCTTAAATACTATGATATTTTGGGCAGTGAACTCATTCCACTATGATAGCCTTGTAAGTGAGACTTAACTAATATGGAAATGATTTTCTATGCTTATGTTTATTCCACAACTCCATGTCTTATTATAGTGTAATACTATCATAGATCTTGTTCTCAAATTCCATTATGATTTATGACTTTTGAATTAATAATATTTATTCAATGACTTATGATAATGATCTTTTATATGCTGGGTATGGTTTTAAAATGTTATGCTCATGTTATCATACCCTTATACTCATGTTATATTTATATATATCCCTTGTTTACCCTTAATGAGCATCTAAGATCACCATTATGTTTCCTTTCTCTTGGTTATGGAGGAAGGTTTATAAGTGGGAGTACTAAAGGAGGGATATCATTATAAGAAACATTGAAGATCTTTCATGAATTATGAATATTGTTCTCTTTATTCTCTAATTCAATAAACTATTATTGACTTCAGGTGTGAGTTTATATAATGTAATGAATATCAATCTAAAAACATGTAATATACTTGTATGAGATTCTTGGTTCTCTATAGTTGTTATCAGAAAAATTATTTAATTAACCTTTGTAAACTTTCATAAGGAATCATTAGTGAGATACATAGGGAAATTTATAAGTATATTTTTAGGTATGTCTCTAATGTTAATTCTAATGATGAGTCAATTAATTTAAAATGGCCTAGAATATTTTATGATCGACAAAGAAAGTGATTTCTAAGAAATTTCATCCATGTTTGGATATAAAAGTGGATGAGGATCAACAATTGGGGTACCAAGGGGTAATAACTTTAAAAAGTGAACATTGATCTAGACTTGATCATCACCTGGTGCATGGAAATGGGCCCTACTACACACCTAGTTTGAAAATCCTAGGGGATATGCTTTGGAATTTTATAAACTCTTTATGAACATTTTGAAGTAATTAAATAATGTACATAAATGACCTTGGTTAAGATGTATGTTTTATAGATTAAAAATACTACATCATAATTTAGACGTCCAATAACTTGTTTTTTAAGATTATTTCATTCCCCCTATTATTTTTATTTCCCACACTCTGATTTTAAGTTTATTCAATGATGGGAACTAGAAGGAGCTGGGTTAACCTTGATTGAGACATAAAATTTGATGACGGGAAAACAAATAGGATTATAACTAGAGTGATTTATATTGTGATAATTCATAATTAGTTATCATAGAACAAGGTTAACATCATTCACCTTAAAAAACTATTAGACTCACCAAATAATATAATTATATATTTCACTAAGATTTAGTATAGTGGAGTCCATGGAAGAAATAATATTTAGTTTCATATATATTGATAATTTCACTAGTAGAAAAAATGGTCTTTAACATAGAAAATATGACATTTTTTTCTTATAAACTAATGGAAAATATGTTTATGGGGGATTTTTTGTGTATATTTTTATTAAAATGGATGCTAATTGGTATTTTGGCATTGGTTTTTAGAAAAAAATAGCAAAAATCCCCATATATATCATTTTTAGCATTGGTTTTTAATGAAACTGATTCCAAAATGTTAAAAAAATATAGTTGGTATAGGTTTTCGAAAAAACTAACGCCAATAATTATAAAAAATATTTTTAGCCTATGTTTTCAAAAAAACAATGCCCAAAAATCAAAATAGAATTCCATGTTTTAGATCATTTCCTATGTTTTGATTTGACTGGACATGGAACTAAAGTGGAGTTAGAGATTAAAATTCATGGATGTGGAAAGATGAACTTCTCTAAGAGAAGTCTTAAATAATTCCATATTTTGAAGGATATAAAATTTAATCCATAACATCATTTCAGGTCCATGACCTATCAAATCAAAGATTAGGAAATGTTCTAAAAAAAGGAGTATTTTTTAATTTTTGTTGTTGTTTGTTTTAAATAACAAATCCCAAAATAACTTGTTTTTTATTTTTGGAATATATTTTTGAATAAACCGACAGAAAAAATATATTTTTATATTTTTTTCATCATTTTTTGTAGAAACCAATGCCAAAAATAATTTTTTACTCTTTTTCATCAGTTATTTAAAAATAAAATGCTAAAAACTATCCATAAATATGCTCGATTAGTATTACATGTTTTTTTCACAATGTGTGTTTCAATTTTTACAATCCCATCAAAATTTTTATACAACACCATTATAAATATTTTTCTTACTATATGTGTGTGTATATATATATATATCCATTTTACCTTTTATTCATAATTTTGGACCTCTTTGATTCAATCAAAATTTCAATAAAGATTCAGTCGATGATTTTAATATGGTGTCTATTCTAATCTTTTAAGTTATTTATTATTATTTCCCTTCATTGATAAAAATATCAATAATATTCTTTATAATGATGATTTATTCCTATGATCGAGTAATGAATATAAAACATTCAGATGATATTTACCAACCAAGGTGAAAATTTCATTATTGCTCACCATTTTCATTACAGCATGAGTTTTACCCTGAATCTTAGATATATGATGACAAATAACATATCATTTTGACGGAAAATACTAAAAGAATTGAAATACTTTCGAATCCTTAAGTTTATTTTATTTCATTTGGTGTATATAATTTTCATTCATGTTTCTCATGTTCTCTTTAAAATTATTTTTATCAATTAGAAATTTGATAAGTCTAACTTCTGATGGCCATAACCATTGATCTGTATCCCTATTTTAGATACACAACCTGTCAAATTGAAGCCTAAGAAATTATCTAAAACATGGTAATTTTTTTAAATTATTGGATTTGTTATTTTTAAATACCATAAAACAATATTTTTTTTTATATTTTGGCATCGGTTTTGTAAAAAACAAATGCCTAAAAACAAGTGAATATCCATTTTGGCATCAGTTAATAAAAAATGATATAAAAAAGTACTATTTTTTATGTCGACATCTTCAACATCAGATAAAAATATACATTAAAATTAAAAAAACAATGTCAAAGACCATTTTTCTACTATTTTATGGGAAGAATTGCTCTGGAATGTCTCAAAGGGATGAGAAGATGTTTTGGGTGTGGAAAATAATGAAACAAATCAAGTAAACAAAATGGAAAAAATGAGAAGTTTGGTAAATGAAATGGATGAGAATAATGGTCTCACTGAGGAATCATTAACCTTTTAATATTTTAAATGTCTGAATTATGAGAATTATAAAAATCTATTCCCTAAGGGTAAATCTGGTGAAGAGGATCAGAAAGGTTGTTTATGAGGATTTCTCTGTTTAGTTTTTTATTCATGTTATCATGTATTCCTAGTTCATGGCCTCCCCGGTTTGTGATGATCTCGTTTTTTCTCCGACAAGACAACGTTGTTAGTCTGAAAACGACATCAATTTTTGGATTTTTATTTGAGTGAAGGTTCATATGGTTTGGTCATTTACATTGAGGATGTTCATCCCTAGTGGTCTTTTTAGAAACCTGTGTGGTTATTGGCAACAAAACATTTCCGGTAGTTGTGCGGGTTTTTTTGTCACATGTTGATGTCATTTTTGTTATGCTGATAATGGAAATTAATTTTTGGGATGACTTTGTGGTGATTATAGGTTTGATATCTATTAGGGTTCATGACTCAATGCTGGACATGGATAGAGGGGGTGATGATTTTGTATGATTTT
Organism: Viscum album; assembly: GCA_963277665.1. Classification (NCBI taxonomy): domain Eukaryota; kingdom Viridiplantae; phylum Streptophyta; class Magnoliopsida; order Santalales; family Viscaceae; genus Viscum; species Viscum album. Next base: position 1,209,135,887 of record OY728120.1, read on the forward strand.
TGTTAACTGAATTTTTAAAATTTAATTTGATGTGGATGGTTTAATGCATGGTTTTATGTTTTTGAGGGTTCTTACTCTTCCAAAAAGTGGATTTAAAAAAAGGATTGTGGTGGTGGTAGTGACATAATTTTGAATTTCATAAGGGTTATAAGGTTAACCATTTGTGGAATGGCTTAAGTTGAACTTTGAATGTGGTTTTAGAGATTAATGTGTTATTTCACCACATGAATATTTATGCATAATCTATATTATCCATTTTTATATAATGACAAAAAAAGATAGATGTCATTCCATACTATTTTATTTATGAATTTTATGATCTGCTAGTGATTCAAGGATAATAAATTCACCTTCATTTATTAATGAAATAGATGAAGTGGAAATTGATCAAGGAATGAACAAAGATAAAATTGTGCCTGTGAAATAAAAAGATATCAAGAAAGTACATTTTCATATGTTTCCAATCTATAAAGTAAATGAATTCCCCAATATTAGGAAAAATACCATGAAATAAAATGTTATCATATCATCATCATTATTGATGATATCAATGTCCTTTTAAACACCTCTTTGGTTCATGGTTTTTTGGTTTCTAACATTCTCTATATCACCAACATTCTTGTGATCAATGATCTTTAAAACTCTCTATAATTATTTACATGTTTCGTCTATTTCCATATCCACACATCCCACTTATGTTCTCATATGAAGAAACCAATTAATGGGTTACTTTATGTAACCATTATGTGTCCAAATTTCTTTTTTACGGGAAATTTTATTATTCACTTTTACTATGTGGGTTTCTATGAATGAATTTTCAAATTTTAAACCCTTTATTGTGAGATAAATTTCATGGGTGAAATTCATTTTAAGGATGGTTGAATGTAACTCCCTAGGATTTTGAGAAATATTTTTTTCAAATGAGTTTAATAATTTTGATATTTTATGTTACATGTTACACTAAGTATATCTTGTGTTATACACAATACAAATTTTACCTTATGTTACACACAACACTGAGTTTCTACGATAACATGCATGACACACGAGTCAGAGCTTTAGTAAAGCATGAAATAATATAATTTTAAATATGTCAATTATAACATAGTCATTAAATAAGAAATTATGAATAGTATTAACTACTTTATTTAATATAAATATAAATTACTTTCTGAATATAATTTTATTTATAAACTCTTATAAAATAATCAATCAATTCAAAGTAAAGCAAATATATTCAACAGAAATATGATTTCATCAAAAATGATTTTTATTACTTTTGATGATAAAATATTATAATTAATTTATATATATTTTAAAAAAATATTTTATAAATTAAAATTCATTTTTATAATCATCATATCTAAATTAACTTAAGGTTAAATTTTGGGATTTTTTGAAAAATATTGATTTTTTAGTGAATAGTGAAAATACCAAATTTTTTAAAACTAACATATCTTTTATATAAATTAAGTAATTTAAATGAAAAATTATGATTTAAATTAAAATAATATTTATTTATTTATATTCATTCCACTTAATTACTTTTTAATCAACTTTATATTAGATTTTAGAATAAGTTTATTTAAGGGTTTAAAAAAGTTTTTTTCTATAAACTATTTTTAAGAGCATAATATTTATCCATTCTAATTAGTTGAAATAATACCTAATGATGAATGTTTTAAATGAAATAAATATATTATATATTAATTAAATTTAATTTATTTTAATAAAATCATTATTATTATAGATAGAGTTAATATAAAATCATCTTATTCTTAAAAAAACAACACTTCTTAAAAACCCATTTTTTCATCGCATCTGTGGGTTTTGTTTTAAAATTAATTGTTTTCAAATTTCTAAAATTATTTTTTCAAAGTAAACTCAATTTTTTAAAACATCCAATATAAATTTTCTTAGGGTTAATTTTTTATAATTTACTAAAAAGATTAATATTATGATGAAAAGTGAAAAACATAATTTTAATATAAAACTAATTTTTCATTTAAATTATTTATAAAGATAAATTATATTTTAAATTGTTTTTAGGTAAAATTTGTTCCATTATATATCTATTAATATTATTTAGTTCATTTTAATCTTTTTTACATTGAATGTGTATATAAATACTTTGTTAAACATTAAATATTTTCTCTTTTAGAACTTGCTCTCTCATCGCGTCTGCATAATTAATTTTAAATTAAAATTTTCATCTTCTATGAATTAAATTTGGATTTTTTTTATTTTTGGAATAATAAAAATTTATATTTTATATTAATGTAAAATTAATTTTTTTCCTATAATGAATAATGAAAAACCTATCAATTAATTACCACGGTTAAGAAAAAAATGGGTTTACAAGGGGGTTAAAATAAAAATATAAGTGTTTAATGGCCTATAAGATTGAATAAATTATATTTTATGGACATATTTAGACCATATAATGTCTAACTGTTTAGAATAATCCATTTTTGACCCTATTGAAATGTGAATAATGTGGGTACACCTTTTTCTTTTTAAAAATTATATGTCTTCAACTTATTGGACATATAAATGGTCACCAAATCTCCTTTATTCTTCACACCATAAAAATAATTTGGTTTATCCAATACCTACCCAAATAAATTTTAACATTACCTTATCTAATTCTATAATCATTATTTTGGGCCTATATCTATCCTAGGATGGATTTTGGTGCAAACCAAATGAAGATACCTGAAGAAAAGGTAACGTTCATCAATGACCATTTTAATTTTATTTATTTATCCATCAACTTAAATTCTTATGAAAAAATTATGATATAATAACCTCAATATATAAAATATAATGATATTTTTCTATGTTAATTTAATAACCTAAAAACAACTCCACTTCCATCATGTATAGGATGGACTACTGCCTCACGAACCGATGTGATTTTTTTTTTCAATTACCACATCTCACTATTGGGTATTATGATGGATATTAATTATATATATGATATTTATTACATAAGTATACCTATTTAGTGATTATATAATATATAAATATTTAATTTCCATCCCATATGTGATACGATAAGAGCTCCCATGTGTATAGCTAACTGCCACCTCACGAAGTGATGTGATTTATTTTTAACTAATGATTTTCAATGAACATAATAAGGATAAATATATATGATATAAAAGAAATAATTATTACATTCATGATATATTTATCATTGTTAAAATAATATAATTTTATTTCATAACTTCTCACTCATTGGATGATGATAACAACTTTCATGTTTGTGTTGACTACCACCTTCATGAAGGGATGTGACTCTCTTTTTATCACCACACCAAATGGATGATATGAATAAAGAAATAATATGGTATTTATTATATTATTATAATTATATAAATATAATATATTACTTACCTCTTTAAAATTTGATCATTGGAAAATGGAAACATTAATCATACATATGTACGACCTACCAACTCCATGATTGTAACATACTTCATTTCTCAAATCTATCTTTCATGATTGATCTTAAAAATAAAATTGATGTATAAATATTATAATTATGTAATTTTTATTATTTTTTATATTACCTAACCATGATCAAATTTAGAGGGCCAAAAATAAGAAATCAAAACATATACAAAAAACAAAGTGGTTATTACCCAAAATTTGATTTTGACCTGGAATAGTTTATAATTAGGTAATAAATGGTAATAAGTCAATAATATATGGTATTAAATATATTAATGTTTTTATTAAATTTGTTTATAATAAACCTATATTTATTATACATGAGGTTTGAACATATATGAATGAAATTGAGACTTATGGTAAGGTATTTCTGCATCAATTTTATTTTCTTTGAGAACATTCCATTTTAATGATGTATTTCTTATATGCGGTGTATGTACTAACCATGAATTTATTTTATGATTCATATCCTTAAAATTATTAGGTTTTACACATCCTTTTTATAATCAAACTTTAATGGGTTATACGGTTCTATTTTTACAAAAAGAGTAAAGGATTATTAAACAAATTTTTCTTCTTTAAGACTTATGTCATGTTATACACCTATCTTCATTTATGATGTGTATATACGGACCATTTGAAATTTAATATCATGGATTTATGTAATATCATGATATTTTATGTTTTATTTAATTTTATTTCTTCATGGGGAATACAATTCAAAGTTACCAATGTGGTAACGTTTTTATTTTGCAATCTCATCATTTGTCAGGATTGTTTATGACTATGCTTACAATGATGAAATATTATGATATATCTCACATGAAACTCATTAAATTCCTTATAATATAGTTATTTCAGGTGAATATATGTTTTCCATTAATTTTACACTCTTTATGTATTCAATATTTCAAAAGAATTTTTTTAATAAAAAATGACTTTATTCCTCTCTTTGATCAAAAATCTGTTTTTATTCAGAAAAATTATTTTCAAAAATGTTTTCCAAAATGTTTTTAAAATCTGTAAAATGATTTATTAAATAAATATATATTCATATTTTACTTTCTAAAATTTTTTAATGGAATATTTATGTTGTTTTCCAAGAAAAATCTCATTTGGATTCTATTGAAAAGTTGAAAAGAATATTTGTTTTCTTAACACAAATGATCTAATCCTCTCTATAATCGTAAAATTAGATTATAATCATGGTCAAAAATTACTATCATGGGAATTACATGGATCCAGACTATCTCCAGCATGTAAAGGTGACCCAATATCTCTATTAATCTACGATATCAGATAGCTAGGAAGTTTTCTGGACTAGTGTGTCGCTCAAAGATCTCCTAAGTGTAATTGTGTCATATTAATGCCTATAGTAATCCAATCATAAATTCAATATATATCCTATCATAAATTAACTCTAGAACCTCAAGGGGTTATTCTAAACAAGTTTTAACCTGGTACTCATCCTTAACATGATGACATGTGAGGCATATGGTGACAAACTCTGCCACACCTTTCTCCATTCATGGTTGATAGAACTGACATCAATGGTCCTAGTATATATTCTCCACACTTGGATGTACCTTCATATGGGATTTATGTAATTCTCTTATATCCTCCTCCCAAAACATCACTAGTACCATCATACTTCCTATGAAAGTGATAACATGTTCCCCACCTTCAAAAAATCAATCAGGAACACATCAAGTGGATATCTAAGCATGTATGGTCTCACAGTCAGTATCTCCATGATGATCCGCCCAACATACTATATAATTGGTGGGGTTATAATCATCTATTATAGATAATATACACTATACTTTTCCTTCAATGAAAACTTTAATGAGACTAACTAATTTGTAGCCTCTATCAACAACTGTAAGCAAGATCTCCTGTTGAGAGCATATGCTACCACGTTCCCCTTCCCATGAGCATAGAATATCTCAAAGTTGTTATATTGAGGGAACTCTAACCATAACATGTATCTAAAGTTAAAATCCTTCTAAGAGAATATATACTTGAGACTCTTATGGTCATAGTAGAAAATAAATAACTGTCTCATAAGATAGTGTCACTAAATCTTCAGGGGGATGACTACCAATGTCAAATCAATATAATGGGTCATGTAATCCTAATCATGTGTTCTCCAATGCCAGGATGCATAGGTAATAACTTCCTATGTCTACATTATAACACAACCAAGTACAATCCATGAGTCATTGCAGAGCCCAACAAACATGAAACCCTCCTTCTGTAATCTCAAGATGGGGTGGGGGGGCTCATCAACCTCTATTGTAGCTCCTAAAAATATTGTTAGCTCCTATCAATCCAAATGAAAGGCTTCCCTTTATAGGTAAATGTAGTTAAAGGTTCTAATATCTTGTAGAAATCATGGATTAAGATCCTATAGTATCTTTCCTTCCCAAGGAATTTTCACACCTCTTTCATGCTCTTGGGTGGTTCCTAAGCTGTCACAACCTCGACCTTTTTTAGGTCCACCAATACACCATCAGCAGAGATGAAATTTCCAAGAATGTTGAACTTCTAAATCCATAACTAAAACTTCAAGATATTCCTATAAATCTATTGTTCTCAAATTTTAGGTAATACCATCTTATAGTGTCTCATGTGCTCCTCCTCATATGCCGAGTATAATAACATTTCATCTAAAAAGACCAGCATAAACCAATATAAGAATGGTCGAAATATACAGTTCAGGAGTCCCATGAACACTATTTAGGGTTTCATAATGTCAAAAGGAATACCCAAATACTCATAGTGTCCATAAAGTCATATAGATGTCATATTTTCTATATCCTCGTCATGTACTCGAAGTTGGTGATAACCTAATCTGAGGTCCATATTAGACAACCATCATGCACCTATCAACTGGTCATAGAGATCAGTATTCCTTGATAGTAGATATATATTATTCATATTTTACTAGTTTAGGTGTTGATAATATATGCACAAAATCATGTTCTTATCTTCCTTCTAGGCAAATAAAACTGGGGCTACCCAAGGGAAACACTGCGTCTCATAAATATCTTTCTCTATAAGTCCTCCAACTATACCCTCAGCTCACAAAACATTGTGGGAGCCATCTAACATGACATTGAAAATATCTGGGTCATCATGGGGTGTAAGTCAATTTATAATTCTATCTCTTGATGGTGAGTTAATCCTGACATGTCCTTAGGAAATACTTCTACATACTTTTCCACCACCACAGGAAACTAGTAGCCCATAGCTTTCACTGCTCCAAGATTCATTATATCCAACTGGTTATTAATCAGTAGAACCCTCCAATGTATGGGCTCATCTAACTCTACCTAGGTTTACTTCTCACCCAAAAGGAAAAACTCAACCCATCTCTGTTGAAACATTGCATCCTCCACCTGAAGTAGTCAATTTGGGAATGAAATGTGTATAACCACTCCATATCTAAGATTTATTTATACAACCTCATTGATGTTATAAAGAGATCACATAATAATTTTTCACCTCCAATTGACATGTCAAACTATTAGTATAAGTGTCTAATCATTGGGTCTCCTCTTTTTTGAGTCTCTATGTGCAAGGGTTGATCCAAGAACTCACCCATAATCTCTAATTTATGCAGCAGAGAAGTGAAAAAAAATATTGGCTCAAACCAGTGTCTATGAGTACAATAGATAAAGTAGAGGAGACATAGGTCATACCTATAATCATGTTGGGAGCCTAGAGGTCCTAAGAATCTACTGTCTTCTGATATCCCCTCCCATAAAAACCATCTCCATGAGCCAGGATTAGACTACCTAGGGGTGTTAGTGGAAACAATGAACATTTTATGCCACCACCTATATCTAAACTTACTCATCTACCACATCCATTACCCTATGGAACTCCTTTATCCTTCCTCTGTCTCTACCTAGATGGTCCATCGACCGTCTCCCAATCAGTTGTATAATGGGTTACATAATCTAGAGAAAGAAATCCCTGAATATCATAAGAGAAGTACCACCTATCCATCCACTAACTTGAGTCATCCCAAGAGCCTTGAACCATTAACCATATTTCTAGGGATCATCTCCTAAAGTTTATAGATTTCCCATATCTCTATAGTTGTAGTTGGATACATGAGGTCATCATCTCAACCACTATGTGCCCACTACTAACACTCGTTATCGGTGTATACTCTTACCTGAATCTCTCTACTTCTGAAGCGATCTCAATAACACCATCATATATGGGAATGAAAAGGGATATCATTGAATCCATGATATCTCATAGAAGCCCATGTTCAATGGTCTGTTCCTTGTCAAAAAGATGTCACACTATATACAGATAGTATCATGAGGGATGATTAAACCTCACTGAATACTCTACTATGATCATACAACCCTATTATAAATGCATAAGATCTTGTATATAAATGGATCACGTTGTAGCTAGATAGAGCTCCAACCTAAATAGATGCTTGAATTTGACTCGGAGAGATAAGTGTCATCGTGCCACTATGCCACCAAAATTCTCCATCTACTAGCTGATATGTAAAGAAACCTCACCACAAGGACAACTATCTGATATGTATCTCTCCTCACAAGGTGAAAAATTTGATTGACTATATCTAAACATCCCTCAACTACCTGGGTCCGAAAAACCACAAAACCTATGATTTTACAACCTATAAAATTCATGCAGCACACTTATTCAATGTACATATTTGGCTGGTACTAATGTTTCTAAATACTACTCCATGGGTGGTGGAATAACTGGTAAATCACATGGAGGTACCACCTCCTATATAAGGCCCTAAATGAAGCCTCATCACTCAACAGATCATCCTTATGATCACATAGTGGAATCTTGTCTATTATTCTTCATTGATAAATCCTGAAATAGATAAGACACACTATGTTCAATGATTATATGTGGCTATCTAGCTCACTAAGGACAAGAAAAACAAAACCAATTCCTATATTATTCATGTACCAATGTTTTCCTTGAAAACAGTGCCTCTAAGAACTAGTTAAATTGGAAAGTTTTCATAGTACTGGTGAATAGATACATCATCATTTGTCACTAACATAAGATCACATGTCCTGAGAGATAATCTTGAAACACTTTTATAGTATTTTCATAAATCCCAAACTCACCTCATATCTAAAAAACATCTCTGATATGGTCTTATGGTAAACCCATGATTTGATATAGCTATGTCACGACCTGATCTACTGGGGAACTCCTGGTCAATTATAAGCAGAGTAAAACTACCTTAATACTACCTCTAATAGGTCAGTGGATGGATAACATTGTCGAGTAGGCATACCACACACATGGGAAGAATTATCTTAATATACCTATATGCACATACATATATCCATGACCATAAAATTATGAAAAAAATAAATACATATGACACCATAAATTCAGGAATAATATCTATCCCACATCATTGTATGAAAATAAGTACTTGAAAGTGATAGAGTTTCTATGTAAAAACTTAAATAATTTAAAGGATTTCATCTGACTCAGAAGGAGGAGACTACTTACAAATGCAATTCCTGGTAAACACCTTGGTCTATCTATCCCAATCTAAGATCCACCTAATCTCAATCCTTGTAAAATATTGTTAAAAGGTCTATATTCTATATAATATATGTCATGTGTGAGAAAAGACCACACAACGGTGGGTATAAATATGCCTAGTAACCCCCCACCCAAATCATGAATCATAAATAATCAAGAGTTGTCAGATTATCAATACCCTGGTATGTCAAAAATATAAGAGACATGACAGGGTTAAAAAACTCAGATATAGTAATAATAGAAACCCATATCAAGGGGTCTCAACCAACACTTCCATCCATGGTATATTTTTCTAGGATTCTAATTAATTATTATTCCAGGAGAACTCAATCCATGAGCTATTATGTCCCTTATGAAAATCATCTAAAAGGTCATGCTCATCAGTCCATTCCAAAAAGATATCATTGTATCTCATAAGATCATAATTTACAGATAGGGGATCACACATCAGACCATTTTGGGATACCACTAACTCTATTGGATAAATTTATAAAGCAGGGGATCGATTCCATATTCTTGGTGGTCACGACAGTACCAATAACCCTGCCTAGGAAGGTTATGACATAGGCTCCCATCCTAGTACTCATGTAGGTATACAATAAGATCTATCCAAATTAGAACCTGAATATGGGATCACAATATTATGCTACGGACATAATAATGAACCATATCCTCATCAGGATGGAAAAAAAAACCTCACACAATTGAACCTAGTTTATACTAAGGAGACGGAGGATTCCAAGCTATCTCATACAATGTAAACAATGTGTATCTAGGGTACACACTGTTTACCTCTAACCTTGGACCTACCCATGTATATGCCTATTTTCCTCTACCCTTTCCTGTGTACACCTGGCCATGACCATGTACCTAGTCGTTACCATATACCTGACTGTGTCTAAGAATTGGGTTGTGCCTGTGCACTCTACTCATTCCTATGTACTTGGTCATGTGTGTGCCCATTTATTTTCTATGTACATGTCGGTCAGCCAACATCTGGTCACATGGTGTGTGATATATAATTTTCTATGTAAACCCTAGCACTGTAGTTGGGGGTCTCACATGACATGTTTCCAAATTTATAGATCATGTGACACAAGATTTATAGAAACCTACAGTTCTTATCCATATACAATCATGACACTTTTGTATCTAGTCCCACCTCCAATATCACCCAAAATTTCGGATATCGTCTGAGCTAGCCTTCTAGTCACCAGAGATCTGATTTTTTCCATCTAAACCATTTAGTAAATCATCACCATTTATAGTTCCCTCACCACATGTCAAACCAATAAAATGGTAACCTATTATCTAGTCTCATTCCTTCTCCAATGACCGACTTCCATTAACACACCACAATCACACCATTGATCATGAACTTCACCCATGGTATTGATCTATTTCACAGAATAATGGTCACACAATGATTAAATAATGGGTATTCATCAAATCGTAGGTCAATTAATTAGCCTGGGATGAATGTGAATAGAAATGTGGGATAAATCAATGAAAATATAGGAGAGAAACAAACATTTTTCATTTTTAAGGTTTTTCTTGATTAATTTCCATTAGAATGATGATATAATAAACCAACTAATAATAATTCAACTGTAAAATAAATACACCATAAATGAATTAATCAATTCATATTAGTCTAATTGATCCTTGTTTGACATTGGATAAATAAATGGGATGCGTCCAAAAAATAAAGACATCCTATATCGAGTTTAGATTGTACACTTATGAAGAACAATCCTATATCATAGTAATTGGTGTGATCCACAAACTCCATTGGGGTAGAAAATCTTTATGGTATCGACCAAATCTGATGATTTTTTTTCATCCATTGATAATCTACAATGTATCCTATCTAGGTATCTAGGGTTATATGGATAAACTTGAGACATACCAATAACCATGCATTTATATAGGATAGATTTTCGTCATTAAAATTTAATAACTAAATAAAATAAATAAATTAAATTATTTATTTATCTTCCCATAAGCATGCATAACCTAAATTCCTGACACACTATAGTATTATGTAGTTCATACGGTAAAACTCATGCTCTAAAACCAATGGAAGACTCATATTTATGATCTGATACTCTATTACTGAGTTATTACACTATTTTTGGAAAACTACATGTGTGTGATGTTAATATATTTAATATTTTTAAAATATAAATTTTGAGCTTATTGGACCTCGGAATTTCACGTTGTCACATATCCTGGATCTAATAATATTCTTAGATATATTTCATAAAATTTCATTGAAAAAACTAATACATTAAATATACATTCATTATTTTAGGTGATTTGAATATTAAAATAAATATTTATTCACAAGACCATGAATAACATAAATATATATGTATTTATAAAATGAATAATATTTATTACACAATGTTTGGTAAATATGTAGGATGAAACATGGACCAATTCAACAAGTTTATTGGGAATGATATATTTAATATCATTTAAATAAAAATTAATTCATCTATTTAAGGAATGACATTTATTTTATCTCCGATATATAAACATGTTAATGAAATAATAATAATAATATTATTATTATTATATGTGGGGTCCTCTAATGATTATAATAATAAATACGGGCCTATGTGAAATTATTTATCATTCTAGCTCTATAAATACCTAGTCATATCATTTCATAGGGTTGTATGTTGTTGTATATAACATGAACTCTCTAGATATTCTATCAAACCTAGAAAGAAAAACACTCTCAAGAACAAAGATAAAGAATCCTCCTCCTCCATATTTATTCCCAATATATTAATAATCAATCCATCCATCTCAAATGATTGTTTTGTGACCAAAGGGATCAATGCAAGATGATCAATCCTGCTATAGTAGCACCTAGAGTACAATCAATGATGCTTCATTATCAAAGGAGCATGTGTGAATATCCATTAGAGGGATTCAAATTTGAATCCTCTTGATGCAATGATAGTGAAACTTAATTTTCTTTTGAATCATAAAAATATTATTCTAAGAAATAATATCAATATTAAGGTAATTCTTATTACTAAATTATTTATAAATTCAACATGAAAAGGTCCTCTCTCTTTTTCTAAGATTATTTACTTATGGTTATTAGAATTTTATAAGGAGAAATTTCATTATTCATTGTGTTCTTATGATTTATTCATTGGAGTCAATGATAAACCTCCACTAGGCATGTTCTCCACTGGCTTCCACTACTCTTAGAACCTTCCCTTGGTATGTAAAATGAAAAAGAGTCTATATGGATTAAAACATGTACAAAGGAAAAAAAATCAGAAATTTCATGCTTTCATGGTTGATGAAGGTTTCACTTGGAGTAATGTGGATCATTTTTTCTAACATAATGTTTGGGGTGATAGAAATTTCATCATACTTCTCATTTAATTAGATTTCATGATTCTAATAGTTCAAGAAATTAAAAGGATTTAGAAGTTAAAGGATTTTTTTATAAAAAATTTGAGATAAAATATCATGGTTAGTATAATAAAATCCCAAGGATAAATATTGATAGAGATAGTATATTCAAGAATTTTTAATATCATAAAGGGGATATATTAGAAATATTATCATGAAGTTTGGAATGTTTGGATGCAAGTTGTCTCAATTCCATTGGATGGGCATATTAAATTTACCAAGGAGAAGGAATTAAAAACTGAATTTGAGTTGAAGTGCTTGATGAATGTTATAGTTTCATTAATGGCAGGAATCATGATGTATTACATGGTGTTAAATTACTTAGAAATTTCCTTTGTGGTGATATTCATAATATAATTCATGGAAAATCTAGGGAAGGAACAATGGGAGGCCCTGAAGTGTATCAATCGATATCTAAATGGATCAGAAGGTAAAACTATTTTCTTTTTGTTGGATGGTCTATTGTAGGGTTACATTGACACTGTAATTTTATGGGATTAAAAAACCCTTAATAGTGCCATTTGTTTTTATATTCATTTATGGATGAATGACTATTAGTGGGATGTCGTGACTACAACTAGTTATTACATTATCTATAAAGGAAGTAGAGTATGTGGCATCAATAGATGAGTGTAAGGAATTTGTTTTCTTATTACACATATTGAAGGATATCTAGAGAACTTAGGAGTGTAAAACACTGTAATTTTACAATTAGTGTGCAATTTGTTTGACATATAATCTAATTTTTCACACATGAATGAAACATATTGGCATGAAGTACTATTTCATTTAGAAAATTCTAGATCATATATTACTAGATTTTTTTAAGATAACTAAAAATTAAAAGGTAGAGGAAATGTTCTCTAAGGTTTTAGTCTAATAAATTTTAAGAAAACACTAAGCCACAGTGGGACTTGGGTGAATAGAAGAATAGGGGAGACACATTGTGATGTGGAAGTGAGTGATTAGAAGTTTTTAAAAAAATTTGTGGATTTTCCTTATATTTTTTGAATTTATATTCAAGTAAAATAGGTTTAGGAATTTTAAATCCTATTTATGTTTTGATCTTATAAACAAGAAGAATAAACAATCGAAGAAAATTATTCCTTGTGGTCTGGATAATGGTAATAGAAATTCTTCTACCAAGGAAGACTATTATGAAAGTAGATAAATTATATTCGGTGTATCAGTGGTAGTTTGGGTGATAGTGAATATATGTCCCTAAAAATGTATTTCTCACAGTTAAATGAAAAAATTTATAAAGTATGTGTAATACAGACTATTCACCAGATTTTAGTTGTTCGGTGATGATTGCAATAGTAAATTGGTCGTCATCATGGTTCAATAGTGTGATGTTTGTAAAGATAAAAAGTTGGTTCAAATAAATTACAATATGAGACCTACTCTAAGTAGGTGGAACCCATTTTACATGTGGAATTATAATATTTGAGATTACTTGTAATTAGTGATCTTAAGTGATTTTAATTTCTTGTAACATTAAATTGTAATGAAAATTATATGAGTGTTCTCTCATGGATGTAGGACTTACATATGGTGCATGTATACCTAAAGTGTCCATTGTCCCATGAAATGTGTAATTCCACTTATCTGAATGTGTTTTAGGTTCATTGGAAGTGTATGTGGGGTGGTCAACTTGGTGTAGTGATTATCATGTGAATAACATACAATCTTCCAGTACATTAACATCAAGAGATTCCTTCTAATCAAGGATATTCTAAGGAAACATTTTATATTATGTGGTACTTTAGATGGGTATCTACTAATAGATCAAGATTTTTTGGATTCCTAAAATTTAAAAAACATACTACTAAATTATTTCGAAAAAAAGATTGGCTATTTTATAACACAGGAAATGATAAAACTCTAAAAGGTTCATTTATTCAATGAAGGGAAATTTAAATTGAGTTTTTTGAACAACATTCGTTTTACTTGTATTGATCTTTTATATACCAAAACCCTCATAATTACTCATTTATCCGTTTACATTAATGGGGGAGGATCTACAACAAACCTGAAGAAAATAGTCCCTACCCAAGTGTTCAATGATTACAATACATGGTTTATACCTTTAGAGTAAAGAACCCAATATTTATTTATTAGGTAGCTCAATCAAACACACTACCAATGGAGATTGAAATCTTATATAGTGAGAAATTTTATTTAATTTTTTCTTCTAATTGTATATTATTTATTCCCCTCATAATCTACCTTTTCATGGTTTTTTAATTTTCTACTACTAATTGGAATAGAGACAAATCCCATCAATGTTAATAGAGAAAAGGTCTATGGCGAATTTATCAAAAGAATACTAGTTTAGAGAAATAGAATTTAATTTTCACTAATTACTTTGGAATTTTCACACCACTATGCTATATTCTATATGTTGTCTTCCACCAAAACAATATGGTAAACTCATCTCCATGTCATAGTTAGTTTATATTACCATAGATATGGCCATTTTTTGTGAAAGAACCTATTGTTTTAATGACAAAAAAATTATTTCAATTCCACCATGACATGGTTAGACCTGCACTATGTAATGGTTAGAGCCACTATGATGACCAACCATTTTATGGTGGGAATCAAAAATCCATTTCTCTTCATGGTGAGAATGATGAACCAAAATGAATTGTGACTACCAAACATAAACCAAAATGGTTTGGATAAGCCATGGTCCTTTCTTAGATCAAAGAAAAAATAGAAAAAATATAAATGTGGGATTGTTTTAAGTGGTTCCCACAAAACCAAAAAATGTGATTAATGATAACACCACACCTAGTTCAAGTCATATTGCATAGAAATAATAATAATAATAATCCTCAAAACCTTTCCTTACAAAATAAATTGAATTTAAACTATTATAAAAGTTATTTTGATGATATTATTATCTAAAGATGGTATATCTCATGTTAAATAATATAATGGTTCATTTATATATTCTATTCTCATTTAAATATAAATTAATATAAAAATTTTATATGATATTAATATTGTGTATAGATTAATTTATTTTATTGATTTCTTTTTATAAATTGTCACACAACAAATAAAAATAGGGGTTACATGAGATATAACGATTTCCTAGGATTTAATAGTAAAAATAATTCATAGGATCCCTATGTAAGTTGTGAGACCAGAAAAACACTCAAATACTATGTGTTATTTTCCTTTTAAAGTAAACACATATTAAGACCTTCATCATCCAATAAGGTGGGTTCATAATAAAGTGGCGTACCCATGAATTTTCTTATGTAATGAATAGTGGATATGGATAAACATAAGAGTTAGGGAATTAGATCTCACTGTAAGCTTTCGATAATACTTATCTAGGAAACCCTATAAGATAAGATACCATAGTATTAGATGTTGGTTCATTAATATGAGAAATTGGGAAAGGGGTGTTCCACCTAATTATCCAAGATAAATATATGATATTATTGGCATGATGAACTACATGGATAGATAAAATTTTAGAGAAACACCAAAGTACACTCAAATTTAGTAAAATATGTATCTTTGTCCACTAAAGTTAATTATGTATGGGGTTACAGTTTTAGTGGGATTACTTTCATTACAATTATTTGATGAAAATATATAAAACTAGATATTCACACATAGATATTTATTTATTATAGATTATTTCATGAATCATGGTTATAATTTTGAGATCACTTATTGGTATGAACTATAATAAAATATGATATTGGTATCTAAGTTTTAGAAAGAAAAACATTTATGCATATGGATTTAAATGTTCTATGAATCAATTGGTCAAATTTTATCTCAAGGGGATTAGTACCAAGTTTTCATCACACACTTGTTCTAAAAAACAAATAATAATAAGTATAAGAGAAATGATGAATGGTAGAGTAAATCAATGTATTGGTAATGGAGTAAGATTTTATAAATTAAATATCAGAACATATAATCTAATTCTACCCGGTGTATTAATTCTAGAATTGGAAATTGTTTTTATTTTACATCCATAAATATAAACATGATTATTGTATAATGTGTGTATTATAAGGTATTTTCATTAATTATCTGGAATAAGTGTTATTATATATATATATAAATGATATTTTTTATATAATTGGAAATTTAGTGAATGGTTTGTATATTATAAATATGGATAGTAATATTTATAACATTCAAAACAAGAAGTTCAATGTTGATTATAATCATACTTTCCTTTTCCATTTTATCCTTGGATATGTCGATGATAAATGAATCTAAATTATTTATATATATGGATTATGGGGTTCATTTGATAAAAAAATAGAGATTTTAATCATTATTATTAGGGAAAATGAAAAAAAACATTTTAGTGTAAAAGGTGAAAAAGATAAAGGACTACTGGATCTTATACATAGTGATGCATGTGGACTAAAAAGTACAAAAGTAAGTTGTGTACATATGTACATCATAACTTTTACTAACGAATTTAGTTATTATGGTTATATTTTTTTCATGAGAGAGAGGTTTGAAATCCTTGAAAATTTCATGGTGTTTAAATGTTAAGTACAAAATAAACTGGTAAACAGTATTTGGATTTTATAATTATATTAGGGTGGTGAATACTGGAGAAATGAGTTTATATATCATTTTATATATTATATAAATTTTTTCAAACAAACTCCTTTAGTAAAACCATACTAGAATGGTCTTTCTAAGAAGATGAATATTACACTATTGGACATGGTTAAATCAATAATGAGTCATTGTGATTTTCCAATATCATTCAAGTGATATGATTTAGAAAATGTTTTATACCAACTAAACTATGTTCTATCTAAATATGTTAGAATTATGTCATGTTATATATTTATGAGAGGCATGTAATTTTTTATTATATAAATATTTAGAAATTTAAAACATATGTATGATTTTTTCCATTTTAGTAAACTTGAACCTAAGTGAGATAAAATCTTATTTTTTAATTATTCTAGGGAAATAACTGTAGGATCTAATATGTAGATGTATATGTATATTAGATGGAACAATAGAAGAGGGGGGTGAATTCTAGGTTTAAAACTTTATTGTTGAAACACAATAGATTAGTTTAAAGGATCTTAAACTAATACAAAAAAACAAACCACAATTGTATTGGATAGGGTATGATATGATGTAATACTATAAGAAATATAAAATAATTGTATTCAAACGAATACAATAATCAGAGTAATGTAAAAGTTAGAGATTCAATCATAAAGTGTATATAATCTATTAATACAATATGTAATAGAATGATTGTAATTGAAACAGTTACAATTGAAAGTGTAAAGAAGAAAGGAAATAATACAAATTCCTTTATACAACAAACAGTAGCGGAAATGTAAAAGTATTACAATTATTTTTGACCAAAAGAGAAGGGTTATCCTTTCACCTAGGATAAGAGGTCTATCTTACCACCACCTTGGTAAGCCCTCGATACAATGATCGGTTTGTCTATCAGCCTTTCCCCGACAGCCCTTGATACGATGATCGGTTCATCTTTCTGCCTATCCTAGGCAGCCCTCGATACGATGATCGGTTCATCTGTCTGCCTATCCTAGACAGCCCTCGATATTATGATCGGTCGCACAAAGCATAAATAAATCACTTATAGAAATACACAAACTAATAATGATCCGTTCACATTTTATAGTTTCAAGGATTTCGTATGAAGTAGGAGAGAAGTCACAGCGTCTCTCTCTAGAACTTGATAGCATATAATGATCAATCTCATACACATATATATTTCTTGGCTTCAACCGACCTCCTATTTATAGTCCTCAGGTTCCAACGGTCACATTTCCTCCAACGGTCATATTTCTCCGGAAAACTTGGAGGAACTTGGACACCTGGAATTTCAACGGTCATATTGAAACAGAAAACATGACATCGTTTTGATTAGTTTATAACTAATTCCATGACATTGTTTTGGGGAAGAAAAAAGATATATGAATATAAAAAACAAGAGTACAATTAATATGAAACATTTTTTTTGATAAAGGACCAGAACAAGAAAGTAATGAAAGTGAAGTATGAGTACTATTAGTATTAGTGTAATGTATTGATATGATACAAACTAAGTATGATTCATAAATATCAGTACGATTAACAGAGAAAAAAACTAGAGTGAGTACGATAATTATAATCAGTACGATAATCCTGGTCTATATGATCAATATTGTCAGTACGATCAGTATGGTCAGTATGATCAATAAGGTCAGTAAGATCAATATGGTCAGTACGATCAATATGGTCAGTACGATCAATATGGTTAGTACGATCAATATTGTCAGTACGATCAGTATGGTCAGTACGATCAATATGGTCAGTACGATCAATACGGTCAATAAGATCAATATGGTCAGTATGATCAATATGTTCAGTACTATCAATATTGTTAGAGACATTTGTGATTTCCAAAACAAGATATAAAAGTCAAAAGAAAACTTTTGACTCAACAATATCCCCTTTTTGGAAAGCACAAAACACAAAGTAAAGACAACAAGAAATAATTATATCCCCCTGAGTTATTGGAAACTCTTCTGATTATGAAATTGAATAAAACTAATTCCCCCTTAGGTATGTATTTTCCTAAGGATTGTATTTGTGTATTTTACTTGATTTAGAAGTGTCTTCTTTTAACACACTTCCCCTTTAAGGAAACATTCTCCCCCTTTGTAAAACATTCTCCCCCTTTGTGATTTACAAAAAGAATGGGATCATATTTAGTTGCCTGAAATATTTAGAGAAAAGAAATGAAAGACAAAAAAATATAAATGTCATTACAAAACAAAAACTTATAGGTCTAAGAAAAACAAATACAATAGTCATTTGTTTTCTCTTTTCTTTTCCTTCTTTATCAGCTCGTGAAGAACGACTATTATCTTTTTGATTTCTTTCTTATCTTTAGAAATTGAATCACCCTGAGATCTGAGAAGCTGTTGTTGGTCGGCAAAAAGCTGATCTTGATTCTTGATGGTCTCCTCCTGGACTCTGATTACTTCTTCAAGAGTACCAATTCTGTCTTGAAAATTCTTGTTATCTTTGGATAACACATGAATTTTGTTTCTTCAACAAAAATATTTCATCTTTGAAAGATGAAACCTTTGAAAACTCAGACTAAAAAACATTCATTATGTCTTGCAACTCTCTTACTAAAGGAATATCGGCTCCATGAGTTACTTGATTCAGTCTTTCAACAGTTTCTTTGTCAAGCTTATTGAATGCAATCTCAAGATCATTTGACAACCTCCTTATATCTTCAATTGCTATCTCATGGTCATTCACTGAGCTCTCTATTTTTTATAACCACTTAGTCATTCTATTTCAAGCCTTCTTATGAGCGGCTGAACTTTCAGATAAAACATTCAAATCGGCTTCAACTAAAAAAACTCTCTTTCTCAATTCTCTTACAGAACCAAACTTCTTTTTATGATTATCAGTAATGAAATCAATTTTTCCCTCAAGCCTGGGAAAGTAAGGAATGGTATTCTCAATTCTCATTAAAAAATGAACAATGTAATCACTTTTATTTAGAGAAATTGTCTTTTCTGAATCGGTATCCTCATCATACAAATTCAGTTCATTTGATCGGCTTGAGTCTACAACTGGCTGTTTTCCTTTTACTTTTTCAATCCCCATTATTTATTCTTCCTTTTTATCACTGATAACGATTGTATGAGAAGATTGAGGATGTTGATTCCCTTGTGAAATAATTATTTATGGAGTTTTAAAGGATTCATCCGGTGCTTGATTGGAATGAGGAGCTTGATGAATACCTTCACTCTTCTTTTGGTAAGATTCTTCTCTGCTTTTCTTCGAACTTTGAAGGAATTCTAAAATAAAGTCTCTTTCTTCTTCTTCAACTTCGTGTATTTCTTCCAATATATGTTTCCCTTTTTCTTTCTCTGGAAGAGTCTGTACGATAGGTTCTTGATATACTTCTTCAGTTACATGAGCACTAGCATCCTCAACCATTTTAAGTACTTTAGAGATATCAAAGTCTTGAGCCTTTCTTTTCAAAACAATATTCTTTTTCTTTTCAACTTGATGGGTTTCCTCTACCCTTTTTCTTTCTACAAAAGCTTCAGGTGGGTCAAGACCGAATTTCAGATCACATTCCTTTCTCTGTTCTCTTTATTTTCTCCACTTGGCCACAACCTCCTTACTATACTTTGGTTTATTCTTTGGCTTTGAACTGGTTTGCGGGTCTGTCTTTTGAGGAGCACCAACAGATGGATTATCTTTGACAGGTATTGGTGCCGATTGAATCTAAGATGATTCTGTTTCTAAATCCTTAACAAAAAGCTTTGAATTCTGATCAAAACAAACATTCAACTTTTTCAATTTATTCTTACTAATCCAGGATGGCTTCAGATCTATCATATTTCCTTTTAATGGAATATTACAAAACTTCATACTCTCGAGAATAAAATTTGTAAGAATTGCTGGATACATAATCAAATGGGATTTAATTTCTCTTGACTTGATATTTTTAATTATTTCAAAGATGTATCCCATGAGATTTACTTTTCTCATGTTGACAAGATAGTCCAACATGAAGATATCAGAAACCTTCAATGTTTCTCTATCCCCTTTTCATGGGATAAGAAAACCTTGCATCCAGAGAGCCACAAATCTATGGTCTGGAGAAAGATGATCCAATTTTCTCTTTTCTTCATTTATAAGAAATAAAGACTTTTCAGCACTTTCTTTGTTAAACATACCAACCTCCTCTGGTAGTTTATGAGATGGAAAAAAAGAATCACCTTCTATAGGAACATCCAGAAAAATGGCTGCTTGTTTCATAGACATAGAAATCTTTCTATCGTACACAGCAAATTTGACAGTCAAGTTATTATCAAAAGATACAGTTTTTTAAAACTGAGTGACTTCATCAAAAAGAACTGGATCTTGATATAATGGTTTCTCAACACACAATTGTTCCCATCCTTGAAATAGAATGATTCTTCTGATTGTAGAATCGTATGAATCAAAAAAGTCCCAAGAAAATAACCTTTCTCTGACAAAGTCTTTATCTAAAAATGTCTTTGAAGACATTTATGCAGGAGTATTGGCAGGAGACTGAGACATATAGGTGTAGTTGCTAAAAGATTGTACGATGTCTTAAATCGATGCGATAGAGCTTCGCTAAAAAACCTGAAAAACCGGTGTGGGTTTGGGGAGGGGGGTCTATTTATAGGTGACAAAATAATGACCGTTGGTCTTCTACGGTTGAGATTAGAAGAAAAGAAATCAACAGATATGATTAAAATGAAAAAAATGAAAAATAAAAATAAATAAAATGTACATGCCAAAGATCGTAAGGTATTTGTTGGAAAAGATAGTATTAATAGTGAAAGAAAAACATAAGTGTATGAAGAAAAAGAATTCAATCAACTTTCAAGATGATGGAAAATAAATACATTACCATGAACTGACGAGTCGATGGAAAACAATCTTTTTACCATGAACTAACGAGCTGATGGAAAACAAACTTGTTACCATGAACTGAAGAGCCGATGGAAAAGAAATTCATTGACATGAACTAACATGCCGATGGAAAAGAAATTCATTACCATGAACGGTCAAGTCGATGGAAAAGAAATTCATTACCATGAATGGTCGTGCCGATGGAAAAGAAATTCATTACCATGAACAGTCGTTCCGATGGAAAAGAAATTTATTACCATGAATGGTCGGGCCGATGGAAAAGAAATTCATTACGATAATCAGGTGGTCAAAACGCACAGAAGAAGAAAAAAATATTGAGACTAATCAATCAATACGATAAATAGAAAATTAAATAATGAGAAGTAAATATGATAAACAGTCAATATGAAAGAAATTCAATACGATAAACAAACAATACAATAAACAGTCAATACGATAAACAGTTAAAAAACAGAAAAATAAACAGAAAAAATGTCAAGTGAAAACATGTTCTCCCTTTTTTAAGATGAGTTTTTTTAATGTAAGGAGAGATAGAAAACAAGAAGTAGACATGAATGATTACATTAATGTAATAATTTCTAGCTTCTGTTTTATAAACTCAAATCTATCAGAAGGTAATGGTTTTGTAAAAATGTCAGCAAGTTGTTCTTGCGTTCTGATGAATTGTAAAATAATATCTCCTTTTTGTGTGTGATATCTAAGAAAATGATGCCTAATATCTATGTGTTTTGCACGAGAATGATGTGCTAGGTTTTTACTAAGGGCTATGGCACTAGTAATATCACATAGAATTTGAGTTTTGTAAAAACTCAATCCATAGTCAGTGAGTGTGTGTTGTATCCACAACACTTGAGCACAACAACTTCCAGCTGCTACATATTCAGCTTCAGCAGTGGATAGTGCTACTGAGTGTTGTTTTTTTCAAGACCAAGAAACCAGAGAATATCCTAAGAAATGACATATTCCAGATGTACTTTTTCTATCCATTCTACAACCACCAAAGTCAACATCTGAAAACTTTTTAAAACAAAATCATTTCGAGAAGATTAAAAGAGTCCTAAATATATAGTGCCTTTTAAATACCGAAAGATTCTCTTCACGGATTTTAAATGAGACTCTTTTGGATTAGATCGGTATCTTTCACATAATCATACAGAAAACATTAAGTCTGGTCGACTAGCTGTCAAGTATAGAAAACTTCCTATTATACCTCTAAAAATTGTTTGATTTACTGGTTTCCCAACGTCTTCAAGATCAAGTGTATTTGAGGTGCCAATTGGAGTGCTAATACTTTTAGTCTTGTCATATCTATACTTTTTGAGTAAATATTTAATATACTTATGTTGAGATATATATGTTCCTCCTGGTTTTTGGAAAATTTGAAAACCTAAAAATAATGTTAACTCACCCATCATACTCATTTCCAACTCAGATTTCATTATATTTTCAAAATAATTAGTTAAAGATTGTTGAGTTGATCCAAATATGATGTCATAAACATAAATTTGAACAATCAAAACATTTTTATTTTCCATTTTTATAAAAAGGGATGGATCCGCTGCACCTTTTTCACAATTTTTTTGTAAAATAAATCTTGTAAGTCTATCATACTATGCTCTAGGAGATTGTTTAAGACCATATATAGATTTGGTAAGTTTAAATACATGATTAGGATGTTTTGGGTCTAGAAAACCAGGAGGTTGTTTGAAAAAAACTTCTTCTGGAACAAAACCATTTAGAAAAGCACATTTAACATCTATTTGAAATAGTTTGAAGTTAATGTATGCTGCAAAGGCTAATAGAATACGAATAGATTCATGTATAGCTACCGGATCATATTTTTCTACATAGTCTATTACCTCTTGTTGGTTATATGCTTTAGCAACAAGTCTTGCTTTATTTCTTACAATGATTCCATTTTCATCACATTTATTTCTGAAAACCCATTTTACACCAATTACAGTTGTTTCTTTAGGTCTTTCAACTAAAGTACAGACTTGATTCCTTTCAAATTCATTTAGTTCTTATTGTATTGCTTTAATCCAATCTTCATCACCTAAGGCCTAACTTAGACTTTTAGGTTCGAATTGAGAAAGAAAGGCAAGATGTTCTATTTCATTTCTAAAGGAATTTCCGGTCCTTACAGGTTGATTTACATCACCAATGATGTTATCACTAGGATGATTCCTAAGAAGCAATTGATATGGGTTTTGTAAAACCTGTTCGTCAACATATGGTAGAAAGTCTTCTGGGGTAAAAATTTCAGAAACACTTTCTTGAACATTTTCCTTATCAGAAGGATCTTTTAACAGAGGTTGATAAAAATTTTTAGAAAACACATCTGAAAAAGTAGGTTGGGTTTGGTTGAAAACAAAAGTATTGGTTTCATCAAATTTAAAATGTACTGTTTCTTCAACAGTATAGTTGTTTTTATTAAAAACTATATATGCCTTAGAAGTTATGGAATAGCCTAGAAATATTCCTTCATCAGATTTTGGTGCGAATTTGTGTAGATTATCTTTAGTATTCAGAATGAATACTTTTCACCCAACAACATTAAAGTATGAAACTTTAGGTTTTCATCCAGTCCATAATTCATAAGGTGTTTTATTAAGAAAAGGTCTGGTTAAAACACGATTTATAGTATAGCAAGCAGTACTAACAACTTCAGCCCAAAAGTGCTTAGCAATTGAGTATTCACTCAACATGGTTCTTATCATTTCTTTAAGAATGTGATTTCTTCTCTCAACAACACCATTTTGCTGAGGAGTTCTAAGAGCTGAGAAATTGTGAGTAATACCTTTCTTACTACAAAAAGTTTCAAAGTCTGAATTTTTAAATTCACCACCATGATCTCTATGAATAATTATCAATGGTAGGTTTTTCTCAGTTTTAACTTGGGATCTAAAGGTTTTGAAATATGAAATAGCTTCAGATTTCTTTGTTAGAAAATAGACCCATGTAAATCAAGTAAAGTCATCAACTAAAACAAATACATAGTATTTTCCTCCAATGCTTCCAGTTTGTGATGGACCAAAAAGATTCATATGCACTATCTGTAATGAATTAGAATTTAAAACTTCATTAATTGATTTAAAGATAGTTTTTTGTTGTTTACCAAATTGATAAGAATCAAAAACTTTTGAAGAATCATATCTAAGATATGGTAGTCTCTTCACAAGTCTTTTCTTTGAAAGTTTACAAAGGTTTCTTAGGTTACAGTGTCCTAGTATTCTATTCCATAGCCATTAATGGTCTTCTATTGCACTAAAGTAGGGTAGATTTTGGATCCTAAGGTCTTCTATGTTAATAGTGTATACATTCTCTTGCCTATGGGAAGATAGAATGAACTCATCTATGGAATTGTGAACTGAAAACTTATCATTTCTAAAATTCACAAGGTATCCTTCATCACATAATTGGATTATGCTGATGAGATTGTGCCTAAGACCTTTAACAAACAAAAAATTTGAAATAAGAAATTTTATAAGAAAAACAATATTAGTTATTCCAAAAAAATTTCCTTGAGAATTATCTCCAAAGGTAACCTTTCCACCTTTTGTTTTGATAATATTTTCAAAGAAATATTTGTTTCCGGTCATGTGTCGAGAAAAACCAATATCCATCTACCAAATATTCTTGTTGGTACACTTCTTATTTTCCTGAAAAAGAAATAATTAGTTTTTCAGAATCCAAACTTGTTTGGATCCAGAAGAGTTGGATAAAAGAATTTTAGGAATCCACATTTGTTTTGAAAAAATGAGCTTTATGAAATCCTAACGACTGAGTTCTATATAGATAACAATCTCTTTTCCAGTGTCCACCACATTGACACTTAGAAAAAAATGGTGTATTTTGGGGAACAAAATAATTATTACTAAAAATTCATTTGGAATGAGTATAACCAAGTCCATAATTATTTATCAAAGGTCAAATTTGAGAATACAAATTTTCAAAGTTCTCCTTTCCATAAGTAAAGTTTGACAAACATTTTTTCAAGGAAAAAATTTCTGACTTTAGTTTTAAAAATAATTTTTTATCCTCCAAAACATATGATTTCAATCTAGAGTTATGCTTGAAAACATTTTCCTTTGAAATTATATTTTCTAGATCCTTAGAAAGTTTATCCTTATCAGATTTGACTTTCTCAAGGGTTTTTAAAATACATTCAAAATCAGAATTTTTTATATCAAGATCATTAGAAAGATCTTATACTTCTTTAGTAAAAATTGAAATTCTAGAATTTGCTTCTTCAAGTTTCTTTTTGAGTTTAGAATTTTCATTCTCATGTAACTTAGCAAACCTAGATTCTTATCCAAAAGAGGGTAATGTATCATCTTCTGATGATGAAGACTCATCTAAAGATTCATAATATTTATTATCAGTGTAATTTTCATTCAAAGAAACATTTTTAATAGCTTCAACATTCACTACCAAAAAACTGGGAAAGGCATGCACCTGCCTTTATCAGCGCTAACGGAAAAGCGCTGATAAAGGGGTGGACCTTTATCAGTGCTAACAAAAGCGCTGATAAAGGCTCACACGGATTTGTTAAAAACTCGTGGGTCCTCTTCCTCCTCCCTGCACCCGGTCAAGCTCTCGCGGAATCCCTCCTCTGCACCGTTGTCGCCGCCTCCTCCTCCTCCGCCACGGCCGCTGCCTCCTCCAGCTCCTCCTCCTCCGGCCGCCGCCTCCTCCTCCGGCTGCCGCCTCCTCCTTCTCCTCCTCCTCCTCCTCCGGCCGCCGCCTCCTCCTTCTTCTCCTCCTCCGGCCGCCTCCTCCTCCTCCTCCTCTGCTCCTCCTCCTCCTCCTCCTCCACCACAGCCTCGTCCTCCTCCTCCTCCTCCACCGGTGCTTCCTCCTCATCCTCCTAGTCTGTTGCCTCATCCTCCTCCTCCACCGGCGCCTCCTCCTCCTCCTCCTCTGCCTACTCTGCTTCCTCCTCCTCCACCGCGGTTTGAGAGGTGCCTCAAGTACTCAGGTGAGTCTCACAAGCTTTATTTTAGTTTTATATGATGTTTTTTGGAGATTTTTCAAATGAAACATGGTTTTGTGTTCATATTTTTTGAGAAACAATGTAGAACCTTGAGCATGAGGAGTTTTTCAGTCCTCTTTATAAATCACATAGTTGACTTTCATGGTTAGTGAAGGTTAACCATGGGATATCTTAGAGGAAACCATGTGAGGTTGATTTTAGTTAGGGATTAACATACCATTTTTTCATGATTTCATACAAAACATGTGAAATTTTGTAGGCTGAGGTAGTTCCAATTTACATAATTAATGCACAGTTTGGTAAACTATGTTGACCAAATATTTGAAGGGGTTTTCTTGTACTGTGCCACCACATTATTAATATATGGTTTGGAAAATTGTGTAGAACATTAAAATTATATTTTCCTCTTTTTCCCTCTGAAATTCCAATAGGGGAAGCCCCCATTTCTCATCCTCCCTCTTATACAATGCCCAATCGACCCACCCCCTTATTCCTATTTGATTCCCCTTTCCATGGGGAGTTTTTTAGTGGATTTATTCAACAATTATAAGTGATTTCACCATCTTCCTTACCATTTTATTCTTTATATTTAGTTTCTATTGATTTTTGATTTATCTAGATTAGGTTTTATGGGTGATTCAACTGGAGCACGGTGGTATCATATTGATTTGATTGGGGTGTTTTCCTACCTCATGTATAAGAGGCATCATGATGGTATCTGCAAGTCACCAATCATTATGAAGGATTTGTGTTTCCTTTTGTAGTTTTCATGGATATTAGATCAAATTATATAATGTTGTCTATGGATTTGGTTCTGATGGTTGGGTATTTTTCCTAAGATGGCACTAAGATCCCACTTCAGATCTTATATGGATTTTTGGTCTTGGTTCTAACATGAAAAGTCCACATGATGAGTTTCTTGTGAATATAACTAGTTTAAATTGATTTGGATAATTAATTATAAATGTTATAATTTAATAATTTTGGTTTTTTGGAGAGAGGAAGGAGCTATATTGATGAGTTTATCTTGGGGTAGACATTGGACGAGGCTTAGCGAGCCTAGGAAAAGTTTTCAACTTGGAATTAAAATAGTAGAAACATATAAAATAGGCATGTGGTCCTGGTAATTTCTTTATGGATTTATAAATTCCTTAATGGGTGTTATTAGAGTGAGTGTGACTTAGAGGACCTTGTTAGGGGGAACCCAGAGACCTCTTGGAATACATTCTGTGACTTTTATGTATTTGTTCCCATAGTCCACACATGGAACTAGTGATACATTAGAGCCCTTGGCCTTATTGAATTGAACCTAAAGTGTGTGAACATCCCCCTTGGGGATGTGACTACTTGGGTGGGTATAACTTTGTAAGGTTGTTGATAGGCTGGATGTGTAGACTGACCCAGAACAAACCTATATATTGAAATGGTACATGAGCCATCTCTTGACACTATTTATAGTATGGAATATTACCATGTAAATGTTATGAGGCTATACCATGTAAGACACTGATAAATAATATGATTCTCTCATGCGATGAGTGTTTCACTACATCATGTACTTCCGTTGGATGGTGATGTTGCAATGATGGTCTTCATTCTTAACAACTTATTGATCCAAACCTTTAATGGTTTTCCTTTCTAAACATTGGTTTTAATGTATTAAGGTCTTTCTCAGGTTTCATTTCAGCCCTTCATTTTAAAATAACAACTGTATAACAGCATGAATAACATAACTCAAGTTGATAGAGAAGAAAATTTATGAAGGCATCAGATTCCCTTCGAGCCAGATGGATTAGTGTTGTCCCCATGGATAGTAAAACCCCTTTTGGAGATCATGGAATAGTTGATAATAGGTTGTTTGGATCATTCATTACTTCTAGATATTTTTCCAGATTTTCCTTGGTGTTTTTGGTTTATACTTCTCTCAATACCTACTGGTGTAAGTTCTTTTCACCTTGTGTTTGTACTTATACTCTTTTTTTAATTGATTCCTTTGGGGTATGAATTAGGTGACCAATTAATGTCACCACTTTTATTAAAAAAATGACCTTGAGGTGGTATTTTATTGAAATTGAAAAAATTACATAGTAGTGAGGTCTATGATACTACTAATAGGGATGCCATTGATTTTGAGTAGTGATTATATTTGTTATGAAAAGTGGATAGGTGAGAGATTTCAATCCTTATTGTGTATTTGGCCTGTTTGGTTGAGTGTCCTGCACTACTGGGGTTAAGTTGTTGGGAACAATTTTATACTAGTATGGATACTACTCAAGTTGTGATAATGGGATGGAGGTTTTCCAGGTTATTATCATATTCACCAGGGTGAGTTTATATCTAGGGTAATTATCAATGTATACTAGGGTGAAAGACCTCATGATTATTGTTATGGTTGGTATAGTCATCACAATGTTCTCAAATACACTTTGGCACTAGCCAAAGTTGGTATGGATGATCGAGGCTACGAACCTGAGGATCAATGATGATTTATTTATTTATTTTTTAGATATTATTTATTTATTCAGAGCATGAAACATGCACATATAACTAAAAATTAGAATTTATGAAACCACATTGGTGGTTCCCTACTGAGTACCCAAGAAATCCTCATGTATTGAAGGTCAGGTAGAATTGGGTCCCAGTGTTTCCAGATCGATTTGGAGTAACTTTGATGGGTTTTAGAGATCTAGATGATGTGAGGCTTGGGGATTATAGTGGTTCCTAATATATTTTTTATTTTGGTATTTATTTATTCCTTTATTTCCTTGAAGTATCTTGTTTTTTATCTAAATTATACTCATATTCCTTCTCCTTTAACCTATATACTTATCCTATGGATTTTAAATAGGATGAATATAAATAAAGAATGGATGAATGCCAATTGGTTTAAAAAAGAGTATGAAGAAGGCGTGAAAGAATTTATCAAGTTTGCAAAAGATCATGCATGTAACTCTTCTCAAATCCTTTGTCTGTGTTTATGCTGTTGTTATTCAAAACAAATTAGTCCAGATGAATTGGAAGAACACTTGATCTATCACAGAATAGATCAAAGTTATACATGTTGGAATAAACACGGGGAAACAACGAATGTAGGTAGTGACTGGGGTGACACTGCATTTTATGGATCATCTGATATGATTACAAACATGAACAATGAAGATGACCGTATGGAGGATGTGATTACAGATGTGAATGATGATGAAGATCGTATTGAGAAAATGACAAGGACCTTCGAAGATGAACTTCGTGATTACCCAAAATTGTTTGAGAAGTTAAAAAGTTGTGCAAAGATTCCATTGTATGCTGGTTGCAATAAATATACAGCATTGTCAGCCGTACTGAAGCTGTATAATTTGAAAGTAGATAACGGGTGGAGTGACGACAGTTTTACGAAACTACTTGCCCTCTTGAATGACATGTTCCCAGAATACAATGAGCTCTCGAGCTGAACATACGATGCCAAACGAATGCTACGCTATATGGGTACGATCTCTGAAAGAATACACGCCTGCCCGAATGACTGTATACTGTTTCGCAAGGACCAAAAATCACTTAAAGAATGCCCAAAGTGTGGTTCTTCTCGATACAAGAAAGATGAATCCAGTCCTACTAAAGTTGTATGGTACTTTCCAATCATTCCAAGGTTTAGACGCCTATATGGAAGTGAGGAGACTGCAGAAAAATTAACATGGCATGCAGATACAAGAATTAAAGATGGGATACTACGTCACCCGGCAGACTCTCCTCAGTGGTAGAGAATCGATCATGAGTATCCTGAATTTGGAAACGAGTCGAGAAACCTTTGTCTTACGTTATCTACAGATGGAGTTAATCCTTTTGGTTTTCAAAGAAACAGTTATAGTACATGGCCGGTTATGTTGATAAATTATAACTTACCACCGTGGTTATGCATGAAACGAAAATACATCATGTTATCTATGCTTATATCAGGACCAAAACAACCGGGTAATGATATTGATTTTTATTTAGCTCCATTGATCTAAGATTTGAAATTATTGTGGGATTCAGGTGTTACATTGTATGATGCTTACAGAAAGGAAGATTTAACTTTGAGAGTCATGTTGTATGGGACGATAAATGACTTCCCAGCTTATGGAAATTTTTCAGGATATAGAATTAAAGGAAATCAAGGCTGTCCCATTTGCGAAGAAGGTACACAATCAATTAGGTTGAAACATTCATCGAAAACCGTGTTTCTAGGACATCGCAGATTTCTACCGCGATGACATAAGTACCGTTCTTGGAATACATCATTCGATGGAAGTTCAGAAGAACGTACAACACCGTCTCCACTAACAGGCGATCAATTGTTTGAGAAAGTTAAAAATTTGGACACTAATTTTGGTAAACCGACTTTGAGAAACCTTACGAAAATCGGTTGGAAAAAGAGATCAATTTTTTTTGAATTGCAATACTGGAGTTGTCTGTATGTAAGACATTTTATTGATGTTATTCATGTAGAAAAAAATGTATTTAACAGTGTTATCGGCACGTTGCTAAATACATCTGGCAAAACAAAAGATGGAATTAAGCCTAGGATGGACATGGTTGAGATGGGAATACGAGAAGAGTTGGCACTAGTAAAGGGTGAAAAATGAATATTTATTCCTCCTGCTGCTTACACTCTTTCCAGGCAGGAGAGATATCAGTTTTGCAACTTCTTGAATGACGTAAAGGTTCCAGAGGGGTATTCGTCAAATATCAGTAACCTTGTGTCAATGAGCAACATGAAGTTAAAAGGTCTGAAATCTCATGACTGTCATGTTTTGA
Organism: Viscum album; assembly: GCA_963277665.1. Classification (NCBI taxonomy): domain Eukaryota; kingdom Viridiplantae; phylum Streptophyta; class Magnoliopsida; order Santalales; family Viscaceae; genus Viscum; species Viscum album. The sequence goes on from OY728120.1 coordinate 1,209,167,613, forward strand.
TGCAAAATATCATTCCAATTGATTTACGTTGCATTTTTCCCAAGAATGTCCGCCATACATTAACGAAACTGTGTTTCTTCTTTAAAGCTATATGCAGCAAAGTTATAGACCCGGTGAAATTGCCAGCTATGGAAAAAGAAATTGCCGTCATATTATGTGAATTAGAAATGTTCTTCCCGCCTTCATTTTTTGATATAATGGTTCATTTGATGGTCCACTTGGTGAGAGAGATTCGACTATGTGGTCCTATACATTACAGATGGATGTACCCCATTGAACGGTATATGAAGATTTTGAAAGGGTATGTCAAAAATCGAAGTCGTCCAGAGGGTTGTATTGCAGAGCGATATATTGTTGAGGAAGCTGTTGAATTCTATATCGAATACTTGTCTGGTGTGGAAAGAATTGGCTTACTGAAATCTCGTCACACTGGGCGGCTAGATGGTGAAGGAATTTCTGGAAGAAAGGTTGTCACAATCAATATTACAGATCGGGAGCAGGCCCACCTTTATGTTTTTCATAACAGTTTAGATGTTGACCCATATGTTGAAATCCACAAAGAAATTCTTAGGCAATTGAATCCATCAAGGGATAAAAAATGGATATCAGATACACATAATCGACAGTTTATAGGATGGTTTCGAGATCATATTTTTAAGAAGTCAGATGAAAATCCAAAGTCTATTTCGGAACGACTTCGATGGCTAGCCGGAGGACCAAGTGTGTATGCATTATCTTACAATGCTTATGTAGTTAATGGTTATACATTTTATACTAATGAACATGATGAAGATAGTACCATGCAGAATAGTGGGGTTACACTTGTGGTTGAAGCGATGCATGTTTCCGGTGCTAAGGACAGAAATCCAATTTATGTGAATATGTCATACTTTGGCATCATCAAACAAATATGGGAGTTGGATTATATGGAATTTCAAGTTCCGATATTTCAATGCAAGTGGGTTGATAAAAGGAGTGCTGTTAAAATAGATGATTTGGGATTTGTGAAAGTTGATTTCATTAAGGAAGGGGAGAAAGACGAACCATTTATAATGGCATCACAGGCAGTGAAAGTATTTTATGTTCCCGATCCCGCAAACCGAAACTGGTCAATTATTCTGTTATCGACCAAAACAGCTAAAGGGTCAGATGAAAATTCAACGGAAGATGACCCATTCATTGGGATTTCGCAATCATTTCGAAGTGGTCCCAATGTAGACGACATTTTGTATGTCAGAGGAGACCACAATGAAGGGATATGGATAGCTGATAGAGGGGTCAAATCCCTTCATCCTTTAAAAAAAGGGAGTTCAATAATCAGGTTATTGATTTTTATTGTAATATAGATTGTGTTACATTATGTTATTATCTGTTCGCTGCTGCTTTTATGTGATCTAACTTAAATTTTAAAGCAGTTCTGCAAATAATGACTTCTTCACCTGCTGATGCACCCAATCCCGAGACACAACACGTCTCTCAACCTATTGCAGCTGGTCCCACTAATGAGAGACAACAGGTCTCTCAACCTGTTGCATCTGGTCCCACTGCTGACGTACAACATGTCTCTCAACCTGTTGCAGCTGGTCCCACTGCTGAGAGACAACAGGTCTCTCAACCTGTTGCAGCTGGTCCCACTGCTGACGTACAACAGATCTCTCAACCTGTTGCAGCTGGTGTTAATGCCGAAGCCAGTGCTTCGGAGAAACATAATGATGATGCAGAAACTGAGGAAATGGTAGGCGATGAAACCCCAGCGACACAAAAAAAAACAGGTGCGCCATAGTTTGACAGTTTTAGCAAAGATCCTTAAGGAAAAAGCAAAAGGCATCAAATATGAGGTGGGATGGAATAAGCTAGGCCAGCATGTAAACCCCAACAAAGCCATGTTTAGTAGCTACATTGGAATCTTCACTCGACAACGCGTGTCGATTGACGTTGAGTCGTGGCACCATGTTGTCAGCGGGTTGAAAACATTAATGTGGGAAGAGATTATGGTAACATTACGATATCATCTATTTAATTTATTAAAATAAAATAAAATATTGAAATATTGACTAACCCTTCATCATCTCTTGCAGAGTACATTTATAGTAGATGTTTCGCACAAAGAATATGTTTTCAGAATGGCAGGAAGGATTCATAGAGGCTTTCACACCATTTTAACGAAAAATCATCTGAAAGATGCCGAAGGGAAAATCAAGCCACACCCGCCTCCTCTTTATGCACACTTGATATCCCAAGGAACGTGGGATTTGTTTTTCAACCGTCGTGCGGAAAAGAATTTTTAGGTACATTGTGTTTGGTTACACGTTGTGTAACGTTTCTTGTATTCATCACATTGATTGATCGGTTTTTATTTATGAAACAGCAACTGAGTGCTGAAAATAAAGAACGGGCAGAAAAACCAGCGTACCCCTACCGTAAATCAAGGTTGGGGTACTCTTTAATTGAAAAACAATTGGTATGTTTTTTAAAAGTACTTTAATAATTTTATGTGACATAAAACAACACTGTAACCATGTTTCTCTGTTTATATGCAGATTGATGAAGCAAAATCTCAAGTCACTTCCATTCAACGCCATGTGCTATGGAAGGAGGCTCGTGTTAATAAAGAGGGGAAACTGATAGATGAAAACACACAAAAAGTGTGGGAAACATGTGTAAGTATGACATAATATAAACTTGTTTTGATTTAAATCACTATTACATAACGATGCTTACTTATTTTTTCATATTTTCTACTTGACATAGTCACAGGAATCAACAACACCCGCACCGGATGCAGACATACTTTCAACGGCCTTGAAACAGCCAGAACAGTATGGCCGCGTTAGAGGTGTGGGTTTTGGGGTGTCACCCAAGACATATTTTAAGAAAAAAAAACAAGAGGATGAACAAACTAAAGAATTGAATGTAATGAGAGATAGAGTAGCTACCCTTGAAGAACTAATCCAAACTCAGGGAGAGATGCTAAAGAGTTTGATGGAGGAGAGGCTAAGAGAACAAACAACTCAAGAAAAACCCCCGCGAGAAGATCCACCCCTCACCAGCTTTGAGGCGAGCCATTCCCCTCAAAGACCTGACTTAACTGAGGTAGTAAATGTTATAATATTCTTTTTTGTGAGATGTGAATCACATAGACACTGATACCTTTCAATTAATGATATTCTGCAGGGTGAAAATGACTGTGATTTATATCTGTCAACTCCCACCCATCGCCTTGTAGCGAGGGCTACGATGTTCAATATGCAGAATGACATGCTACACTCCAGACCACTTCCAACCGGTCATGTGAAAGTGTCGATTAACGTATCTCGTGATCCGAGTGCCGAGCTACCCGTGCCAAATGACGATGAAAACATTCATATGGTGGAAAAAGCTATTGGAACATTCATTGCATGGTCGTCAAATCTTGTAAAAAAACACGTCGAGTAGGAGGTATTCATTTCTAGTTCATTTTTCAAGCAGAACCTTTAACATTAAATTAGAAAATGGTTGAACTGATGAATGTTATTATAGAAGGATAAAATGGAGATGCTAAAACGAAAGAGCGGCTCCAAGATTGGATCAACCAACCGATCAAAACGATCTACTGAGAGCGCGTTCACCCCGCCCGTTCTATATCCACATTTAATATCATTGCATGCTCATAAGGATATGAAAATGAAAGATGGAAAGATTCATACAATTGTTTGTGAAAAAGATATGTACGAAGAGGAAACAATAGATTTTGTTAGTGCAGACGTTGTTTCTGAGATCATCACATACGACTGGCTAGGCGCCTCAGTTATAAATGTATACATGAGGTATGTTTTCATGATTTGATTTTACAGAAGCTGATATACTTTGATAATTATGGATAAATACATCTCATATTTTTCAAAGGCGTATATATGAAAAATAATTGAAGTGTTTTTCCCATGAATACAAATTTGGACTCGTTAGTCCTCACACCATTTCTACACAACGAACAGAAATAGATTCTAATTTTCAGGCTGAATTGATGTCAAATCTGCTCAGAACATTTCAAAGAAGAATTACGACTGACATGCTCTTTTTAATACCAACGATGCAAGGGTAAAACTCTACATTTTAATCATATCAATTATATTTTCATTTCTATCAGTAATTATTTCTTTTTGTGCTTTTAGGGAACATTGGATGCTCATTGCTGTCAATTTGGATACTCCAAAGATTTATTTTCTGGATTCACTGCATGGATATCCAACTAACCGACCACACATGATGGCGATTGTCAATTTGTAATAAACTAGATACAACATTTTAGAACTATATATCTAGTTATATAATTTATATTATCTTTTAATGAGGATTTTGTTATGATAGGGCGGTGTATGAATATCGTCTAAAGGATGGAATGAATCCAGGGCATAAGGACGACAATGCCCACAAGATCTACAAATGGAGAAGTATCTGGGTATATATAATTATATTTCACTATCGAAATACATATCAAAACAAATTACTTATTTTTCTCGATGTTTTTGCAGTGTCCGAAACAAACAAATGACAAGGACTGTGGTTATTATGTTTGTAAATTTATGAAAGAGATCTTATTTCATGAACAAACTAGCTTCCCTGAAGAGGTATTTTTGAAAATAATTACTACTTCATTTAAAATAATTATTAATCCTTTGTGTATTTATATTTTTTCAGTACTACTATGACTGTCGCAAAAACTCATATTCAGAAGATGATATAAATGTCTTTAGAAACGAATGGGCAGTGTACCTGATCGAAGAATGTAAACAAATAGGAAAATGAAGGTGAATTCATAATACTTATGTTATCTTTATATGGTGATTGATATCTCCCTTTACACTTATTGAGCATCTATGATCTCCCTTTCTTATGTTTCATATCCTTAGATTAGTGAATTCCTACTACTTAGTTTGAAAATGACATAAACTTTAGAAAACAACACCAATGACATACGGAAAACCGAGCAAACGTGTTCGGATTGTTTTGATAATTTAGGAAAACGATCCACGAGTCATTTGTGACGTGTACGAATCGAACGCACCTCAATCCGACGCACGGTGTGACCGGTATGGCTAAAAGTGTCTGATATCAGTTTCAAATTGAGATAAACTTTGGAAAACAACACCAATGACATACGCCAAACTGAGCAAATGCGTTCGGATTGTTTTGATATTTTAGGGAAACGATCCACGAGTCATTTTTGATGTGTACGAATCGACTTCATCTCAATCCAACACACAGTGTGACTGGTATGGATAAAATTGTCTGATATCAGTTTGAAAATGACATAAACTTTGGAAAACAACACCAATGACACACGGAAAACCGAACAAACGCCTTCGGATTATTTTGATACTTTAGGACAGCGATCCACAAGTCATTTGTGATGTGTAAGAATCGACCACACCTCAATCCGACACACGGTGTGACCGGTATGGCTAAAATTGTCTGATATCAGTTTGAAAATGACATAAACTTTGGAAAACAACACCAATGACACACGGAAAACTGAGAAAACTCCTTTGTATTGTTTTGATACTTTAGGAAAACGATCCACGAGTCATTTGTGACGTGTACAAATCGACCGCACCTCAATCCGATGCACGGTGTGACTGGTATGGCTAAAATTGTCTGATATCAGTTTGAAAATGACATAAACTTTGGAAAACAACACCAATGACACACGGAAAACTGAGCAAACGCCTTCGGATTGTTTTGCTACTTTAGGAAAATGATCCAAAAGTCATTTTTGATGTGTACGAATTGACCGCACGTCAATCCGATGCACAGTGTGACCGGTATGGATAAAATTGTATGATATCAGTTTGAAAATGACATAAAATTTGGAAAACAACACTAATGACATACGCCAAACCGAGCAAACGCCTTCGGATTGTTTTGATACTTTAGTAAAATGATCCACGAGTCATTTGTGATGTGTACGAATCGACCGAACCTCAATCCGACGCACGGTGTGACCGGTGTGGCTAAAAGTTTCTGATATCAGTTTCAAATTGAGATAAAATTTGGAAAACAACACCAATGACATACGCCAAACTGAGAAAACACGTTCGGATTGTTTTGATACTTTAGGAAAATGATCCACGAGTCATTTTTGACGTGTACGAATCGACCGCACCTCAATCTGACGCACGGTGTGACCGGTATGGCTAAAAGTGTCTGATATCAGTTTCAAATTGAGATAAACTTTGGAAAACAACACCAATGACATACGCCAAACGGAGAAAACATGTTCGGATTGTTTTGATACTTTAGGACAATGATCCATGAGTCATTTGTGACGTGTACGAATTGACCACACCTCAATCCGACGCACGGTGTGACGGTATGGATAAAATTGTCTGATATCAGTTTGAAAATGACATAAACTTTGGAAAACAACACCAATGACGTACGCCAAACCGAGCAAACGCGTTCGGATTGTTTTGATAATTTAGGACAATGATCCACGAATCATTTCTGACGTGTACGAATCGACCGCACCTCAATCCGATGCACGGTGTGACCGGTAAAGCTTTTCATTAGATAAAGAATCAATATTTATTAAATGAGATAAATCAATAAAAAACATATTGATTTTACATTATTCCCTTTCACTGTTATGAAAATGAAAACTTTTGAGTTTAAAATTTAATATTTTAGTTTCACATTTCCATATTAATGTATTATTTCATATTACTGTTTTAATTTCTTTCATTATTGCATTACTAACATAATATTTGTTTTCTTATATAGGTGAATTTTTTTCCTTGAGTTCGGATTCTTTGTTCGGCAACAAATACCGTCGAGAGCGGATCACGGATAACAAAGGATGAAACATGAATTTTTATAACTGTTTTTGAATAATTGTAAATGTAACCATGTAAAACAATGTTTGAAATGTATATAGCAATGCATTTTATTTGTATTCATGAAGTTAAGTAAATGTATATACCATTGTCAGTCAAAATATTGGGTGCGGGTGTTATGGTGTGCAGGTGTGCATGTGCTAGTTTGTGCATGTATTCTGGTGTGCAGGTGTGCAGGTACTGTTTTTTAGGTGCAGGCGCTGGGGCCTTTATCAGCGCTCCGAGAAGCGCTGATATAGGTGACCTTTATCAGCACTCCACGACGCGCCGATAAAGGACCCCTTTATCTACGCCGGAATAAACAGCGCTTTTGTAGCGCTGTTAATGCTGGTTTTTAGTGCTGATAAAGGGGCAGGTTGTAGTAGTGATTATGTACCATGGCCATAAGACAATGATCTTCAATTGGTATTTTGGATATAAGTCTAATATTCCTTTGTCCTGAGGATTCATATTCTGAATAATTATCTGATTAATCGCTACCACTTGCACTCCAGGTCTCATTTTCTTTCAATACTTTCTTTGTCTTTTTCTTGTAATACTTTTTCTTATTTCTTTCAGAATGTTTCTCCTTTCTGTCTTTTCTCTTTAGTAAAGGACAATCAGGCCTTATATTTCCTACTTTCTTACATTCATAACAAGTTACCTCTGAATCTTTCTTATCCTTCCTATCTTTCTTTTTGAATCTATATTGAAAGTATTTATTTCCCACAATTTTGTTCATCCTTCGAGCAAGATTGGCTAACTCATTATCTGAGTGATCACTATCACTTGATTCTGATATAACAACATTCTTGGCTTTGGATCTTGTTATCCTTTCAGGTGTTTTGGTTTTAGATGTAGTAGTAAAAGCTACACCCCCATTCCCATTTTTCTTCTTATTGAAATCCACATCTCTCTTTATTCTTATCTCGTGTTGTAGAAGAGTTCCAAAGAGTTCATCAAGAGTAATCTGGGAAAGTTTTCTATTTTCATCAATACCTGTCCTTTTTGACTCCCATTCATTTGGAATTATATCAATAATCTTATCTACAAGAGCTTCATCATCAAGACCTTTTTCTCCCATAGATTGTAAAATGTTTACAATTGTCATAAATCATTGTTTCACTTTACATACTAGCTCTCTATAAGGAAAAAAAAATCCCTGATACTCTGCTCTAAGCATTTCACTTCTTGTTTCTATAACCTTGGATGTACCAAAATGGGTGACTTCTAATTTCTTCCAAATACAGTTGGATGCTTCATAAGAAGTTATCTGGCTGTATATATTCCTAGTCAAAGAACATAGTAAAGTATTTCGTACCTTATAATTTAGTTGATATTCTTGCTTCTCTTGGTTATTAAAAGTACTGACTTCTTTGTCAGGTATTTTGTAACCTCCAGTAAGCATAATAAAATTGTCTACGCCAGTATTGATAACAAATGTCTTCATTCGATATCTCCAGTACTCATAATCATTCCCGTCAAATATTGGTGGTCTAGAAGGATTTAGATTTTCAATTGACCCAATATTCATTCCTTCCATCTAATAAAACAAAATATTTTCCACTCCACATGTTAGTGTAGTAAATAGTTGAAATAGAAATATGAAAGAGATAGAGAAAGTAATACAAATCAGTGGAAACCTACCTCTGATAACAATTGTATGATCAAATATGTAGATGTATATGTATATTAGATAGAATAATACAAGAGGGGGGGGGGTGGATTGTAGGTTTAAAACTTTATTGTTGAAACACAAGAGATTAGTTTAAATGATCTTAAAATAATACAAAAAAATAAACCAAAATTGTATTGGATAGGGTATGATATGATGTAATACTATAAGAAATATAAAAAACTGTATTCAAAAGAATATAATAATCAGAGTAATGTAAAAGTGAGAGATTCTATCATAAAGCATATAGAATCTATTAATACAATATGTAATAGAATGATTGTAATTGAAACAATTACAATTGAAAGTGTAAAGAAGAAAGGAAATAATACAAATTTCTTTCTACTACAAACAACAGTGGAAATGTAAAAGTATTATAATTATTTTTGACCCAAAGAGAAGGGTTATCCTTTCACCTAGGATAAGAGATCTATCTTACCACCACCTTGGTAATCCCTCGATACGATGATCGGTTTGTCTGTCTTCCTTTCCCCAGTATCCCTCGATACGATGATCGGTTCGTCTGTGTGCCTATCTCCGGCAGCCCTCGATACGATCATCGGTTCGTCTGTGTGCATATCCCCGGAAGCCCTCAATACGATGATCGGTTCATCTGTCTACCTATCCCTAGAATCCCTCGATATGATGATCGATCGCACAAAGCACAAACAAAGCACTTATAGAAATACACAAACTAAGAACGAGATGTTCACGTTTTGTAGTTTCAATGATTTTGTACGAAGCAGGAGAGAAGTCACAACATCTCTATCTAGAACTTGATAGCACAGAATGATCAATCTCATAAACATATATATTTCTTGGCTTCAAACAACCTCCTATTTATAGGCCTTAGGTTCCAATGGTCACATTTCCTCCAACGGTCATATTTCTCCAAAAAACTCGGAGGGACTTGGACACCTGGCATTTCAACGATCATATTGAAATAGAAAACACGACATCGTTTTGATTAGTTTATAACTAATTCCACAACATCGTTTTGGGTAAGACAAAAGATATATGAAGATAAAAAACATGATTAAGATTAATATGAAACATGTGTTTTTGATAAAGGACCATAACAAGAAAGTAATGAAAGTGAAGTATGAGTACTATAAGTATTAGTGTAATGTATTGATATGATACAAACTAAGTATGATTCATAAAGATCAGTACGATTAACCGAGAACAAAAACTAGAGTCAGTACAATAATTATAATCAGTACGATAATCCTGGTCTGTACGATCAATACTGTCAGTATGATCAGTCTGGTACGATCAATAAGGTCAGTACGATCAATATGGTCAGTACGATCAATATGGTCAGTACGATCAATATGTTCAGTATGATCAATAATTTCATTACGATTAGTATGGTCAGTACGATCAATATGGTCAGTACGATCAATATGGTCAGTACGATCAATATGGTCAGTATGATCAATATGGTCAGAGACATTTGTGATTTCCAAAACAAGATGTAAAAGTCAAAAGAAAACTTTTGACTCAACAATAACAAGATATTATTTTTATAATTCTACTAAACCTTATATTTTTGTCTGCTAATACGGTTTTTTATTTCATAAGGATCATATAAATTGAGGTGTTAGGGGAGGAAATTTAAACTTGTAGAATTTTTAGATCGATAAAACAGAAGTGTTATGGAGTTGAGAGTTGAGTAGATTCTACAAAGGGTTAAGGAAGAAGAATAAATTATTTACACATGATCCTTAATGGTATGGTAATATTCATTAGAATAAATAAATATATATATTTATTATATAAAATTATAAATAATAATTGTTCATGGATGATGAACCTACTACCATCTAAGAGGCTATTGGGAGTTCTGATTCTAATAAATTTCTATATACTACAAAATATGAGATGGAATCATGTATACTGACCATGTTTGTATCATGGTGGGTGAGTTTTAAAGGGTTTGAACCATAGGGTTTAAGTTAGTTTTTCAAAATAAAACTAACATTTATGGTTGGTTGTATAAAAATATATCTTTCATGGTGGAAAATGGTTATAAACAAATTAAAGCTATTAACAATAAAGAAACCTTTTCTCCAGTTGGGATAATAAAGTACATTTAGATATTTCTTATCATAATGTTTAATTACGATCATGAGATATATCAAATAGATGTTAAAACCAATGAAATTAACGGGAATTTAGTTGAGAACATGTATATGATAAAACCGAAAAGTTTTGATGTACAAAATGACTAAGTTAAAGTTTGAAAGTTGCAATAAATCATTTATAGATTGAATCATGTTTTTTAGATTTGGAATATATGGTTCTATAATGAATTCAATGGGATTTGTTTCATCAATAATGTAGATGGTTCTTGTGTGTAAAAGAGGGTTCGTTGGAGAGTTTTAGTATTTATGATATTATATGCAGATGACATAATACTGATCATAAATGATAAACCACATTTTCTTTATATAAATTAGTGTTTGGGAATGTGCTTCCCCATCATAGGAATGGGTGAATAAATATAATTCTATGTATATAGATCAGTATATATAGATTATTTTAGTTTCTTAGACTATGTAATAATGCATATATTTGTAAAGTACAGAAGTGGTTCAAAATGGAGAATTTCAAGAAGGGGGTTTTACCACTGTTTCATGGAATGAATCATAATGTGATTCATGATAAATATAAATATTTATAATGTAATTATTGGATTACTTATTTATATATAATAAGATCAATCATATATAATGTTATTAACTGAACCTAATACTACATATTCTTCGATCAAAATAAGTAAATACTAATCCAATCCTATTGAGATTCACTGGAAGTTTTTTCAAGAATATAAATAGGTACTTCAGAAGAAGTATGGATATATTCTTGGTATTTATAGGTGGAGATTAAATCAATTTAAATGTTTAAATTGATATTAGTTTCAAAATTTAAAAGCATTATATGAGGTCTGAATATGGTTTTGTGTTTTTCCTAATCAATTTAGTTATCAATAAGAATTGTTCTAAATAATCCTCTATAGAGAACTGGAAATTTGGTAAAGAATGAACCACTATAGTTGATTATATGGTGGTGCCTATTTGGATCATGAATTTCATTATACAACTTAGGGTGGCTCTTAGAATTTTAATACAAATTGAGCTTTAATATTTCAATAATGGAGTTATTACTCTAGCTAAGAACCCTAGTCTCAACAAAAGACCAAACACATCCTTCGTAAATACCATATCATTTAATTTATCATTGTTATGGGTGATATAAAGGTATATTGTGTGGATATAAAGGATAATGTAGTTTATAAATTTAAAATTAAATTAATATTGAATAATCATAAACTTCATGTAAATTATTTACGTATTAAATACATGAGAGATTTGATGTAATGTTTTTTTCTCAATAGGAGTGTATCATGGTTTTATAGTTATGGAAATATAATTTAGCATATATTCAAGGGTTCTTTATATATTATATGAACAATTTACTTAGTATGTGTTTCATTCATCTATTATTTTACTCTTTTCTGGATGTTATACATCCCTCTAACAACATTTAGTGATATCAGATCCAATCTATTAAAATTGGTTTTTATTTATCAAAGAAAATAGAAAATAGTAAAATTGAGTTTTGTAGGTTCCATTACATGGTTGATGTCAACACGAAAATTTTTTATTGACTTCATAATACCACAGTGAAGACCTCTTAGAAATGGGAATTTTTTCATTATAATCTTAAACACCATGGAATAGTGGGAGTGAAATGATCATTACCCACGTCAACTCAAAATCATATAAAATAGATCGTAGTATAATAATGATCTATACTGTGGTCAGCTAATAATTGTGTCATGGTTGCAATCCACCACAAGGACCACCACAACATAGCTGAACTGGAAAATTCATTTCATATAACCACATGAAAACACAAAAAGGCTTCACTAAAATGATCATAAATCCCCTAAACAAACACTGGAAATTCACATTGTCATGGTGTGAGCATTTCTCAGAATTGATTTCAAAATGATCATAAAATATACTATTTCAAAGGAATAAACAACTTTAAATATTCTATGGTGTAAAATATTTTGGAATAATTTCAAATATAATTATATTCTTGTTAAAATTATCAAAAACATTCAGTGAAATAACTCACTTTTATTTATATAAACATTAAATATTATCATTTACATGATTTTAATATGAACTCCTCCATATTTCTATTATCAAATATTTTTTCATGAAAACTGTTATCATTTATTAAAAAACATTTGATATTTTAAGTAAAATAATTATATATTTTAATTATCTAATATTTTATTTTATTCGAAACATTATTCATATAATCCAAAACTCATATTGTAATGGTTCAAATAAATTTCAAAAATATGGTTTTAATATAAAAAATATATATATCAATTTAGGAAAAATTTATAAATAAATTTAAAAACATTTATATTTGAATTATTTAATAATTTATGAAAACTTTATTAATTACTCACCATGTAAATCCAATTTACAGATATAACGATATAGGTATATTGGGGAAAAATACTCTCTAGTATGGAGGATTATGACCTGTCTAGAAAGGTGAGGGTTTGATTATGTTTTAATTCACATTTTAGAAGAATGAACTAATTAGTTTTTTCCTAGGAAACCTGATCAGACTCACTTCCAATGGAGATTGAAATCTTGGACTATAAGGCATGTTAATTTATGGTTTTATCTTATTTTATCCTGGAAGTTCCTCTCCCATCCAATATTATAATGTTTTCCATGAAACATTTTGACACTTTTAGGCATAGTGGTGTCCCATAAATCTCAATATGATTTTATATAAAACAAAATCAAGTCTTAATGAATTTATGACTGGGGAAAAATATTTAAATTTCCCTTTTTCCCTATCCTATTCAATATTGGTCTATCAAGACTCATAAAAATAGGTGATACTTTCACTTTGAGTTCAATGTGAGATACTAATTTCTCGGAGAGAAATAAATCCAAATCACCTATATCAAAAAAATAGATACTAAAGAAGAATGTAGTAGAATAGTACCTAAAATAGTATAATACCTCTCTCTTGTGTCAGAAATAGATTTCACTATATCAACACATTTCCTAAACTATAAAAATTACCTAGTGGTGGAAATTCCTTCTCAAATGATTTTACAATTGCTAAATAGACTTGACTACCATGTTGGCCTCCCTAACTAGATCTCTCAGTGAGTGTTTGAATTTATCTTATAGTTTGAGAAATTGATTGTTCAACTGACAACTAGGTCAACTAAAGTAACTTCCCAACACTTTCAGATACACTTATTAAGTGGAATCTTTGAAAATGGACCTACTTACTACATGAGTAGTGTTTCTTCGTATAAAAGTTATAATTAAGTTCAATAGGAATGAGTTCCAAAAAATGTGGCATTGAATTAGATGTCTTATTGATATAGAATATGTTGGTGCAACAATCATCAGGCTTTTTTGGTTATTGAAACCATTTCTCATATCCTTTCATCATTGGTTATAGATATTGTAAGAATTTTGTCCTATAGTTTAACTATATTTTGAGATACCCTTTCATGACACACCTTTAGACCTTATCTCAATAAGAACTACCTTCTTTACTCTAATGGCCTGAATGACATCATTTTTATTGATTTTGATAATACACCTTTCAAGGGGTGTGGTGGAACCCTTACAAGGCCCATAGGTGTTAGTATTACATGACCCATAGGCCTTAGAGGAATTCATTGCCCATATGCTTCAAACATTACATACAACCCTGACAAACTACTAGTAATTTCTCCTTCCCTAGCATCTTCATTGTGATATTAGCTCTCCACCTTTGCATGGATCTTCAGCTAGGCTTTCCCATGAATGCACATGCTTGTCCTGGTGGCTGGTGTCATACCCTCTCATTCTTGCAATCCATTTAGCTTCTGTTATGGTGAAATATCCTTGATCATCCTCCTTCTATATCTTTTTCTGTGTAGGTTGTCTAGTGTTCATCTGCAGATAAGGTGTCCTGAAGGCCTTGAGGTGGCCTGAAGTCCTTGAGGTGGCCCGAAGGCCCAAATGGGGGAATAGTCTTGGCTTCTATAGTGCCGAATAGTACCTGCTACAATTCCTGCTATAGTTCCCACTATAGTTCCCACTACAGTACCTGCTACAGTACTACTATAGTACCCTAGAAATTATTCCTCCATATGGATTTGATCTTGGGTCACCTGAATGCACTTGAGGAGTCCTCATCAAGCAGGTTGAGGCTCATGTGCAACTACCTTCCTTACCATTTTAAATAATATGGGAAGATTAAAGAGTGTCACCTATAACTTTAGTGGATCCTTATGATCCATATCATAATTTTATGCTTCATATTCTTTATCTAAACTCATTTATGATGTGAAATAATGTAAATTATTAAATCTGGTGGTGAATTTCATAATATACGTTGAACCCTTACCAAGGTTTATGGACTCTCAATACATCACTCAACATAGGATTTTATGGAATAATTTCTTAGTGAATAGATCTTCAAAAATATTTTAGTTAATCCCTTGGTATTTATTACACTTTGGAATAATATCTCACCACTATGACGATTCCCCTTCTAGCTTGAAGGTGGCTAATATAACCCAGTGTTTCTATGATATCTCAATACTCTCAAAGATATGGCGGATATTATCAATCTTATTCTCATATTCTTGAGGAAATATAGAAAATCAAAAGTTTAGTATATGATAGAAACAAAAATCCATTATGATATCTGAAACCATAGGCCCCCTTTGCGGATCTCCCTGACAAATAGTGTAATGGATTTGGGAAAGTCCTTCCAAAACATGATGATTAACTGTAGGTCTAGTTTGTGGTTCATGATCATCCACCCATTCCAACATGGAAATAGGTGTTCTTCTAGGTTTAATTCTCTACAATAAATTAGATAACGATATTATCGACTTCTCCCCATAGGTAGATGACTCAATGATTGGAATTTAACTATAATGGATGGGAGAAACCCCATTCCGCTGTCTCTCACTTCCATTTATTAAAATAGTTTAAATTTGAAAAAAAATTATAAACCTTTTAAAAATGTTTCACATACTTCAAGATATTATTTAAAATTATTTAAGACATGATTTAAACATAATATATAAAATATAGCTATCAAAAATGATAAAATGAATCTCTATAGTGTAAGGAATCAATTTTAATTCATATTAACCTAGTCATAACTAAAAAATATGTAGTAAAACACTATTCAATTATTATTTATGTTGTAGTTAAAATGATTCATCAATTAGTTTGAATAATAAAATAAATAATCCATGATTGGAAAAGATTTAACATTGAATGATACACAACATATTCCAACTGATTGAATCATATTATAATGCATTAGAATCTTGAATATAGAACTATCTCTAATACAAAAATAAAAATAGTTATTAGACTACCTCTATTAAATCCTGATTCCACCAAAAAAAATTTCATGTCATATTTATGGGTCACTTTATGAGTGTTGAGAGTCATATCTCATGGATATTTTTAAATACCATACCCGATAGCCCAAAGTGGGATCTGATAGAATTTTTTTACAAACATAACCCAATAAGTCAAACAATGTTATAATATGTCAACAAAATACCTTAGGAGCTCCTACCAATTGCTATAGGCTAGTGTAAATGTCATTGGTTAAATGAAATACTTGTAAGATATGTGTTCCCCCCTTTAAAAGGTATAAAAAACATCATGAGGTTCACATCTATATTTGGAATGACCTATCTACATGTTCATTATTACATGTGCATAACCAATTAATAAATAGAAATGGATGAAAAAAAATTAATAATACTGAAATATTTAAATAATATTAACATGAAGTTTTATACATTTCAAATCATAAAAAATCCAAAAAATGTAAAATGGGAGTGAAACTAAATAAATAGACTATATACAAAAATAATGTACCAAACATTTCATAAGTAACAAAAATGGAATGTTCCATAGGTAAGAACTCTCAAGTGAAGACATTTGTAAAATTCCTACATCAAACCCCATTCCATCCATCATAAACTCAAAAAAGGTATTAAAATATTTCAACAATTATCTGACACAATGTGGAAGTAGTTCCCATGATATGGTATTTTACTTTTCCTTGGATCATGTATAAAAGAGTCAACATGTGTCCCATAAAGACACATTCATGTTCTGAATATGTCATATAGAGTAGGTGTCCCCCCACCCTTTATAGCCTATCATAAATAAAAGTGTACATAGAAACAACGAAATCTTATAGATGCTAGAAAAAATTAACATAACATATCAAATATAGGTAGAATGAATTTTGGTGATTATATATAACCCCCAACATAGGGAGGTTCTAAACCTCTATAACTAATTAAAATCTAGCCCTGGTCTTGAGATCCATGGATGTACTAGGGTCAGAGTACAACACCCTAGATATAAATTTGAGTTTTATAACTCACACCAAAGGAAAAGGTATTTGTATACTTAATCATGCAATTAAAACCCATCCCATGAGGAGAAAATAAATTTTTTATCTCAGTTAGAAAATTACAACCCATCCCATGTCCATAAAATTATTCCCCTTAAGATAATTACATACTAAAAAACACAAAAATAAATATACTCTTTATAACATATTGAAATGTAAAATAAAAACATTGGAAAATAACTCTACAAAAATATAAATTCAAGTAAACACATTATTAAATTTGAATAATTGGTAAGGTATGTATTAAAAATAATAAATAAACCTTAAAAAAATGGATAGTAGCATAGAAGTTGATTTTACCCATTTATAAACCCTTTAGACCTACACAAAGCATAAATAATTCAAATTAAATATATTATAAAAATAAAATATTAATAAATAATAAACATTGAATGATAACATGAAAAATATAAATTAAACTACCCAAACGATTCCCATATTTTTTAAAAAAAAATAATTACACATTTATTTTCTAAAACAATTTCTTTTAAATCAGTTTCACTCATCCCCAAGCCATTTTTAGATTAACTACCTTTGAGTTGTACATGAAGAAAGGGTTTTCCAACCGAAATAAATGATGAAAAATCCTTTGATGGCTATAAAGAAAAGATATTCCACCATGTGTACCAAAAAATAAATATAAAATTGGGAAAATTTAGAGTTACAACCACCGCTAACTTAGGTTAAGGAATCTCAAAAAGAAAAAAACATTGTTACCATGGTTTAAGTTAGTCCATGACCTCATAGTACTAAGAAAAGAAAAAGAAAAATGTACCTAATTGATTTAGAAACCTATAACAAATTAAAATTCAAATATTAATATTATAGTAGGTATATATGAAGAAAAAAATGGAAGAAAAGAGTTCTTACATTATGTTTTACATTATATAGCCTTTACTTAAGCTTCACAAATACTTGGATGATCTTAGGAGCTCAGATATTAATGGGAGGAAGAAGTGGTGAGGGAGGGATCCATGTTAAGTTTGAGGATGAAAGGGAATCATAAAATATTATGTTATGGGTCTAATATAATTATTAAATTGTTTAAATCATAAAAACTATAAAACATCTCTTTTAAAAAAATTATCACAAAATCCACGATAGTTTTGGTGTGATACCACTAGACATATAGTGGATCTAAATTTTACATTAGACTAACAGTGGTAAAAACCATTGTTTTTGTTCCTTTTAAAAGAAAAACCCCCCATTTCCTCTTTCACCCACCTCCTTATTTTTACTTTCGTACCCATTCCTACATCCTTCCCATATCCATTACCATCTTTTAATAAATTATAAGGAATAAATTAGAGAAACATTTGACCCATTGGATGAGGTTCTATACAAAATCTGTTTCATGTATCCAATGTAAATTATATCAATATCAAGTTATTATAAAAATCATTTTTTTCATCCATTGTATAAAATTATAAATAGGTCATGTACTTTTTATTTTTTCCATATATAGATCAACCTTCAATTGAAAAATTGAAAAAATCAAACCCCTTAACATATTGAGGTGTATTCTAAGTTAAATTAATCAAAATTTTATTTATTATTAGTCTATTGATAAATAAATATATATATATATATAACATAATATTTATTAGTCAAATAAAATAATGTTAAAACTATAGAATAGTCTTTATTTAAAAAAACATGGATATCATAAAAAAATTAGCATTTCTAATATTTAACAATGAACAAATCATCAAATACATTATATTTAAAATCAATTAATATTATGATTTCATATTTTATAATATACACAAATCATGTCACATATTGAAAAGAATGAAACATTATATAAACAAAAACTAAAAATATATTATTTAAATAATATTGTATTACTTAGGTGAATATTAAATGTGATTCTATTTTGTTTTTATTCATTGTACTTTTATTGTGTGACTTGAAGCCATTTCTTTTTTATGATTCTTATATCATTGGTGATTTAATATTTAAAAAATAACATAACCATATAATTTATTATAACTAATAAATCATAATGAAAATATTATAAGAATAAATAAATAATAAATCATTGACAAAAAACCATAACCATGGTTCATTAATCACATCACTTAAAAAATAGAAAAACCAAAAAACATGTATTCTCTAGATAAAATCAACCACTAAAAGCATAAGAGTAAATATATATATATATATATATATAATATTGAAAATTGATTACTCAAATACATAATAATAAAAAATCATGAAAATGAAAATAGAAATTATGTATACATTAAAACAAAACAATTCAAACATAAAAAACTAACACCCCCCCCCCATTTAACTTAGTAATCAATTGAAAATAAAATTTAAAAATAAAATGATAGAAATAAATAAAGATAATGAAAGAAAATTTATAAATAAAAATTGTATCTATCATCCCTATCCCTGATCAATCTATAATAACTGGACCAGAGATCCACTTGACCTGAGGTGAGCCTCCCCAAATGCCAAAGGCTACTTATGAGTAGTGAGGGTATAAGGTGTGATGTTGGGGATACAATACCCTCATAAAATAAATAAATAAAAAATATATAAACTATAGATATAAATAGAAGAATAATATACACAGATAACATAGCATACCATATGATACAAAAATGTATATAAGGTTATACATTTCATAAAAAATAAATAAGATCTCCATCTAGTCAAACACACATGTGTATACTCCAAAGTAACCAAAAATAGCTTTATCCCAACACCGAGGTTCCACCCAACCCATTTTCTTAACTATAAAATCTCACTCATACACCATTTTCACAGTCATATCCTCATGGATCTCGATATAATGCCTTTATCCATACCTTTGGCATGAGTCATAATGTATTCATGGTTCATGAGGGGCCCATGTAGGGTGTGAGTATGAACTCAGGGCACCACCAAGAGTACCACTATGTAATATATATATATATATATATATATATATATTATTTTTTGAGAATAATAATAAACATAAATCATGAGAAATCATAGAACCTACTCCAATTAAGCTCAAACAACCCTGTGTGGGCCTTTACCCACCTCAATTCATTTTAGGGTGGAACCATGCATCCACATTTTTCATACTGAAAGCAAACTCAGCCTTTTAACCTATTAAAAACAATATATTATTTCTCATAAAACATAACTATATAACCATAAAAAGTTAGATAATATACCCTAAAGTCACATCCATAATCAATATCACACGAACCATAGTTTTTCGAATTCATTTTCCAACAACAAAGTTAACAGCTTGAAAAACCCAAGGCATGATGACACCCATCCTTTACAATCCAAACCCGTTTTACCAACATATCATAAAGACATGGTGAGAAAAATTTCCCCATTTGGTGGTCTCAACATCACCAACTATGGCCAACTATGGTGTATCCCCTTCTTCATACCTATGGTCAACACCATCCCTCAATAGAATTTAATTTATAGAATCTAATCCCATAATGAGTGGACAAAACCACCTCATTCGCCATGTCCTATGTGAAAACATACCCAAAGGAATCAACCCCCATGGTGAATAAAATCACCAATATTTTACGGACACACTCAATGAACCTCCATCTCATCCCATGAAATTGTTAATGACATCTGCAACAAATCAACAATCCCTCATCACACCATTTCAAGTTACCAACATCACTGATTAGGTCCCCAAGAAACCACAATGAATACTCAACCCCAAAGAAAAATTTCAATATCTGGAATCATCATGAATATCTTGTCCTAAATCCACAGAAGAAAATTAAATAATCCCTACCTTGACAAACTCAATATTTTCTATATGAGACTACCTTCAAGTATCTCTCAAAGAGAATAAAATCTATAAGTGGTTCCATCCTCCCTCAAATACCTGACCTACCTCTTACAGTGATTATTACATGGTGACTAAAACATATATAACATGGGAAATATCTAGGCACCACCTATCTAAATTATATAGGAATCCACTTGTTGATAACCTATATTTAATTCATATCCAAAATAGAAAACCATGATATTTTAAAAAACACTAATTTAAGGAAGAACCAATAGAAAACTAAGAGGTGAAGAGAGGATATAGAAATAAATAACCTATGATAGATATCCTTACTATTGTATACTCCCTTAATCAAGTGATTTAATTAATTGGTAAGAACCTATGAAGAACTCTTGAATGATATAAAGGAATTAAAGGGAGAAGAAACTAGGGCACTCACCACTACTTCTGAAAAAATGGCCATATTTCACCCTTTTATAATTATTTAAATTAATTAAGTAATTATATTTTTTATCCGAAATTTGAAGTTCATGGTGTGACCCTCCTAGATCATGGAAGTATTCTCCTTTCTAAGCCACCCCCATGGTGTGACACACCTCCCATGAAATCTCCAACAAAACCCTAACATCAATGTCGATTGTCATGTCATAGTGTGACCCTACTCTTCAGGGTGTGACTCCCTGATGTGGTCATGAATTCAAAAAATGAATATCACCAATGATACCCTCATATGGGTGTGAGCACTCCCATCATGACATGAAACCCGCAAAACTTAATTTTTCAAAAATCCAAAACCCTTACGTATCCCTCATACCTTTACGAATTTAAAATAAAAAAATTATATATTCTAGAGATATCCAATTCTGAATTTTCAATACTTAACACTATGATTCCCTATAAACATTGTGTGATCCTTCATCAACATAAAATCAAAATTTCTTATCCCAGAATCCATGTCATGGTTATTTATGTCCATGTTGTGACCATCATCCTTTCACACCACAGTGCCCCTAGGCCATGAAATGAACTTTTTCCCCCACTTTGACTTCTTATGTCACATATTGATTCACCCTTCTCTATGAAATTATCCCCCACATCATGGTTTTTCATTTTACCTACTATAAAATTACAATCCCATGCTTGATCCAACTCTTTAACTATATTCCCACCTAGTTAGACACCTCAAACACTTCAACAATGTCCACTCATAGCCGGTCAATCCAAGATCTACCCTAAATTACCAATCTCTAATACCTAGGACTTTATAACTTGCCCACCATATGATATATTTTTTTATGGATATATCAATATATACAATGATCAATTCTCATTGAAACACAATAATCTCATTCCCTTCATTCTCAACACACCGATATTATTTGAAACTCATCCATCTCTTTGCCAATCACTATGGCTACCCAATTCTGACTAATCATTCCCTTGTGTGGGATCTCCCCACCATAGGAATCACTAGCCTGGTGACCTAAAAACATAATACTAATTAAGATGACGGTATCATACATGTCCATTATCTCAGAACACACACATTTCAATCCTCACATGTCACCATCCTACATCATTCTGATTCCCACTATCATAACTGATGTCAATGCATCCTGAAGTAAACCTACATCACATGAAATGCCCATACCTCAACCAACAAATGATTGGTCTATTTATTACCCATAGACATAGTATAAAATTCCAATCATACAAGGTATATATAATATGCTCATGACATACATGTAGCTATCAATGGCTCCCTATCCTAATCCATACACATGCCTCAGTTATATACACCTGACCCGATGGTAATCTTCCTAATATATATCCTCCCAATATAGTTTTAATCCCTGTTTTCTGGTGCATACAACATTGGGAATCCATTCCCCTATCATAACACACACATGGAGATAAATCCCAACCTCTGGCCCCTAGTACCACTCATAGTCCTACCTCAGAAGCTCGAGTCTGACCTGATCCACAACCACATGTTAACTATGAGGTAATCCAATAGAACTATTCCATAGGTCCCATATGGATACATTATTGACACTCCTTCAGTGTCATATCACACTTGGATTGAACACACCCTTTCTTACACACACATGAAATACATCATGGGAAACCCACACTATAGTGGAATAATTTAACTGCTATTATGTCTTCCATGTAGTACTCCACATGTCTAAGCTTTTGTCTATCTAGACCTCCAATACCCATCTCACTCGACACTAGTTCATGAATTGATGTAATATCATATTATTGGGTTCACACTACTATCAGTTGTTGATTCACCTCCTTTTAAAATGAGGACAACATGAAAGTATTTACCGATACCATAAAACATTTTGTGACCCATCCTCAAATATATACGCTTTGAAAATCTCATATCCCACCAAAATTGGAAAAGTCATAATAAATACATGAATATAATAGAATAGTCTATAATAAAACCCTCTCCCTATAAAAAGTACATAATAACCAGGCTCTCTCAACCCTCAATGTCAGGGGAAACAACATTTTAAGAGTGCCACCTCAATGTAATTCATTTTCATTCAATCATTCTTACTTGTATGTAATTATATATCCCATTAAAATTCTTCTAGGCCTCTAAGTATATACATATCCAAATTTACTCTCCCTCATATTTGTGTTTTGATATTTTCAAATATCATATGTACGGACTCAATATAGTACTCATGTTCCACCATCTCCTTATAAATAATGATGATTTTATTATAGCATCGAAATAGTATATGTCATTGCTCAATTATAAGAAGGGGTGAATTTTAGGTTTAAAAACATTCACTTTTTAAACATAAAAGAATTATATGTTTAACAAAGTTAAAAATGTAAATTATCAAACCCTATTTTAGTTCTTAACTATGAAACAAACTTTCTTTGGGTCTGAAAATATGAATCTAGAAAAGAAAATTCAAAACAAATTTCTCAAAGAAAGATTATACCTTAAAGTGTATAGAATCATATTTATCAGAGTAATTAAAATTAGAATAAAGTGCAACAAAGTTATACATTCTTTATTAAAAAATAGAGCAAAAATAAAACTTGAAATAAGAACAAGTAACAAGTATGAAATCTTTTAAACCAAAGAGTATGGTATCCAACAATATTGGATAAAGGTCTCTTGATTTATACTTTCAAGAAAGTCTATCTTACCCACACTAGGGTAAGAAATTGATAAGAATATCAGATTCTATCTTATTGTCCCCTAAATCCATCGATCGTTAAGGTAGTCGAAACCTTTTTCTTTCTATCCCTGGAAACTCTCGATTATACTCAGCAACAATCAGAGTCGCACAAATAAATCTTAAAAAGGTGTTCACGGCTGAAAAATATGTTCATTAAACTCACAAAGCATGAGAGTCTCTCTCTATAGGTCACTTCACAAAATAACAGTATGTAATATCTAGATCGGTTTATTTGAACAAATAATCAACTCTGAGCTCATTTTAATGCGCTCATATTTATAGGAAAAACATTAATGTTTGACTCCCTACTCCAACGGTCATATTTTTCCTTGAATTTTAGAGGGACCAATACACGTTTTACTCAACCAATGGTTAGTTAGAAAAAAAATGTATGATATCATTTTATTGTAACAAAAGAATGAATAAGGAAAATGAAGTAACTTAAGTAAATATGAATATCTGGAATCTAAGGAAAAATATAATTTGGTGTTTAAGAAAATAAATAATCAGATTCTAGAATCATGGATATTTGAATTCTGTTTTTCATAGTTTGAGTTGTTAAGGATTTCAGAGTCTGAATTCTGAGGAATTCAGAATCTTAATTCTATGCAATTAGGAATCTGATTTTGGAGGAATTCAGAATCTAAATTATGAGGAATTTTGAGTATAAATTTTTAGGAATTCAGAGTCTGAATACAAAGGAATTCGACATCTAAATTCTAAGGAATTTTGAATCTGAATTCTGAGGAATTTAGAGTATGAATTTTAGATAATTTGGATTCTGAATTTCAGAGAATTTGGCATCCGGATTTTAGATAATTTAGAGTATGAATTTTAGAGAATATAGAGTCATAATTTTAGAAAATTTGAGTATGAATTTCACAGAATTCTGAGTCTTAATTTAAAATAATTATGATTCTAGGTTTGAGATACTTTTGAGTATAAATTTTAGAGAATTCAGAGTCTGAATTTCAGTGAATTCGGAGTCTTAATTTCAAAGAATTCAAAGTCTGAATTTCAGATAATTCGGATATAAAATTTTATAAGACCTGGTATTTTAAGAAACTATATTATTCCAATGTTTTTGATAAGGATCCTAATTTTTTCCTTTAGTAAAAATTAGACTTGGTTTTAAGGCGACATAAAAAAAAGAAAACAATGTATGGATAACCTTTTATTGGAGATGGTAAATTTTCCTTATGAAAATAATCCTTTGAGAAAGATAATTTTCTTTAAGATATGGTGTTTTTGATTTTCAAAACATAGTGTAAAAGTCATAATGAATCCTTATTGACTCAAAATTTGTGATTGAAACTCCCACATTAAGTAAGTCATGTATTTCTCAACTCCTTGTACTCCTCAATAGATACTCTAGATAACCCATGATAATCTCTCACTAAGTTTGTCATCCAACCACATACCTAGATATGCTTCATACTCAGGATAACCATAATTCCTTTAAAACCATATATATGTCTCATTCTCACCTCCACACTTTAGTTTCTCATCCTATGAATGACTTGGTGGTCATATATCTCCACCCTCCTGATGCCCCAATAGAGGTTGTCCAGGTAAAATCTCATTGGGGTCCAAATATGAATGGTGTTGGTGTCTTAGTACCAATTTTTTTACTTTGATTACTTGTATATTCATTTTATTTAAAGTTAATAATACTTATTATTACATTTGTTCATTATTCTACATGACCCAAATATAAAAATGTCTCATATTATACATTGCACTAATAAGGTCAAAGCAGTTTCTCACCATGATTAGAACCTTGAAGTGTAATAATGACATTCATAAATATATTTTTATTTTCAGACAATATACTATGATAGGAAACGTAGTCTATACACTGTCAGATAAAATTACTCATAATAATATGTGTCCTATTCTAATGATGATCACACTTGGTAATCTCCAAGATGGGAGAGAATGAGAATAGGCTCCCCGATAGGAATTCCTCATGTTTTTGTGTCTTCGCATATTTTTGACTATGAACATGTGTAATGATCCATAGAGTTTAATATTATCATTAATTAATGTGATGACCCATGCGCTTATATTTTATGATGAAAAGCATGACACCATATGTCTGCAGTGAGGTAGGGCACATTGGGTATGTCGCTAATAACATGTTATTAATCAATAACTCAAGGAAGGATTTTTTTTTCATTACATATTTATGGTATTTGAAACCTCAAACCTTTGATTGGAATAGAACTGTCAAGTTAAATTCCCTATCCATAGTGAAAATATATATTTGTTTCTGATATTCAAAAAAATACATATCAAGAATATCAGTTGGTGACACAGAGATGGAACCTTCTTTAATGATATATTGCATTAAAGGGATTATATTACATAGTGATCATTTGTATTAGGTTGTCATCATTGTGACATTATGTTCCTTATCTTGGTTCCCTTGACTCGTTCCAGGATAGTAATCTTAGAATTTAAGAAATCCCACCTAATTCCAATGTGAAATAATCCTAGAGCGTCACAAACTAATTTTTTATGATGATCTTGATTAAATTCAATTTGAATTTAATTAATTTAATAAATATAATTATGAACATATTTGGATAATTATATTCTTGTTTTATTGATCAAGAATTTTTATTATTGAAATAAATGTTTAAATTAAATATTTATTCAGGAGTTCAATAAATTCTCAAGGTATTTGAATAGTCCAATACAGAGTCGGATGAATAATATTAATTAACAAGTCGATTAAATAATATTTGTTATTTTTCAAGTTGGTGCATGGAACAAAATAATAATATTATTATTACTATTATTTTCTAGGGGTTTATAAAATATTATTATATTATTTATGGGTCAACATAAAATTATATAATTATTTTAACATAAACTCAAACTGTATAAATAGACCATTATGTATATTGAGTATTGTATCCAAAATTGAAACTTGAGAATCATTATGCGTAAAGAAACTGTCTCTCGACTCCTAATTTATTTCATAATTTCAATAAATAGAAATATGAGAGAGATCCATTTATTATATAAGGATGAGGGATCAACATGAATAACACAAGATAATCGACTCATTGCACAAGCACCTGGAGACCGATTTTCATTTCTCTAAGACAAAAAAGAGCATGTGTGAAACATTACTAGAGGGATTCTATCCTTTGATCCTTATAGTTAAATGAATAAAATCTGAAAGGGCCTTTTGGGATGATCAAAATCTAAACTGAAGAATGAATTCTCAAATCGGGTACTCATTTATTCTAATATTAAATAAATTAACTATAAATTTTCCATGAAAGATATTTACTCAAATTTTAGGAAACTCAATATTAGTTGATATTTTAATATATTTCCCAACATCATTTTCATTTGATACACCTGAAACCTAAAGGTGGTATCAGATTAGTCACATTTAAATTTATAATTATTTAATTTATTATTGATCCATATGAAATCATGGTTGAATTTTAATTTCATATTATTCATTATTTAATGTTTTTTGAATTAAAATTTTATCAACATATTATTCATTTTCATTCATTGATTCTTTTTCTTAAAGGTATAAGAACAAATGATGAATGACCAGATATTCCATCAGGAACAATCAATGTTTTTTCCGATAAAATAGTTTTATGCAGTGTATAACCAGAGTACATGTCATGTATCCTAGTACACTGCACTGGGCCATGTTGCGGGATACATATAATTACACACAATTATTACACATAGTGTGATCCACATGATGACTAGACAACCTGGAACATTGTATATCAGATTACATTGCATGTATATAGTGTACATGTTATATAATCTGGATTGGTTAGTGACATAAATTATATAATATTTGTGGCTATTATACATTTTCAAACTGCATGATACTAACTTCCTAGAGAATATCTGGTATTCAAGACATGTATGTGGTGTACACACCATGTTTTTCATCATTTACCACATCCAAAATACATGTTGATTTGTTTATGGAGAACAACAAACACACAACATAAGTGATACATGGTGTGCCACTGGATTTTACATGTTGTGTGATCATACTAAGATAGAACAAAAAAAATAGGAGAGTATCTCAGGCACCCAAAAAGTAGATACATGGAAGGTCACTGGCCATGTACATTCTATGAATTCTAGTTGAGTCAATATATCTAAACCCAAGGAATGTAACCCAAATACATAGTAACATAGGTACACAACGTGTAGTTGGATAGTGAATGTTCTATAGTCTCCCAGTTACTGTAAAAATTAAAATACATTAAATTTATAATTGCAGCATTAAAATCATATGGATTTGATTCTCCTGTTAAATGTATAACAATTTAAAAAGGGTTCTAAATAATTTTAAATGATTTATTATTTTGTTGTAATAAATCTGAAACTATTGGTTAAACATTTTATTTTCCATTAATGTATTTTTTAGGGTTATCTCCAAGAGGATTCAGATGGTCATTAAGAAGAAACATAATTAATTAATTCATTTGTTAATTAATGCAAGAATGATTATCTTAATAATAAATAATGAACATGAAATGAATTATTATCCATTTAATTTTTTATATAAATTTAATTTATGACTATTCATGATCTTGACAATGACCTATGTATGTTTTTTTTGTTTTAATTTCACTTATTTTGTGGGTTTGAATATATTTATTATTCCATTAAATATTATGGATTGTGATTCATACCTCCCTCCATTATTATGTAGGACCCATGTGTCCATGGTTATTTATTTAATTCCCCATAACCAATCCTTCGGTTCCACTCAGCAAAGTGTGGGTTATAAATACATGTAATTAATAGAGTTTCCAAAAGAGCATAGAGGTGGTTCTAGATAGAACAACCATGATTACAACCTAGTTATTACACATGTGGATAAGAGGAATGCTGAAATATCAGGCCAAGAATAGCAATGGGAGTTATTTCCCCTAGTTAATTGGTTGATTTAATGTCTACTCATTAAATCAACCATTAAGTAAATCTCATGAATGGGTTATTTAATTATTTATTCATTTCATTATATGCATTATTTTATTTTATTGATGCAATTTTATGATCAAATAAATTAATGATTTAATGTGAAAAGATGAAATTTAAAAAAATGGATTATGAGTAGACATTTTATCAAGTATGGTTAATTAATTAAAATACACATAATATTAACAAGTCATGTAAAGGTTAAAACAAGATAAAATTTATCCATAATAAATTAAAATCCCTAAAATATATATTATTTTACACTTTTCTTTATATCTCTTGATTGATAATAAAATCCTTAGAACTAAGTGTTTGACCAACCCTCATTGGGAAACTTACTTTTAACATGGAGTTCTTATAAATTTTATGGGTTTACTTCACCATATTAAATCTTGGGATGTATCCCTCTCTAGACATGATGTAACTTGAAGGAATGTTTAAGGAAATCAAACTGAGGATTTCAGGAGAGGGGAGTCCACTCAAAGGTTCATGGAGCTCCAAGCCCAAAGTTGGAAAAGACCTACCTACCTAAATACCTTCAATTAGTTTCTCCAACCCCCATTGGGGTTATGAGAAGGGATATAGAGATATTTTCCAATATAATTTCCTATAAACATTCCATTCCATGTTCAATAATAAGGGATATTGGGACATAATAAAATTGTGGTAGATTTAATAAAATAAATTAATTTATTATTTCTCAAATATTATGTAATCAAGATATGTACTAATAATATAGTCTTTTAATTGTATAATAAAATTTTAATTTCATCATCCAGATAATCCCTTAGATCTATATTAGAGGAATATAATATTCAAACTGGAAATAACTTTCTAGAGTGGTTCAGATACCTTCAGGTTGTTTTTCACCATGAACAAAAATCTTACGTTCTATAATCCCCACTTTATTATCCGCCTGCATAAGAGGAACTTGATGAAGAGTTCCTCATATATGAAAAATATTTGAGTGACATGGTTGATGTTAAATGTTTAATAATTTTGACTATTTCTTATGATCTCATAAACTCTCATGAAAACATAGATTTTTATAGATTTTTTTGAGAACCTATATGGTCTTTACCATGAGAGATATAGATAGGAACACTTTTAGATTTCCCATGTTCTTCATTAGATTATGCATGGAGAGGATTCTCCAGTTGGGACTCATGTAGTTAAGCTCACTGGACACATTGATAACCTAGAGGTTGAAGGTTTTCAATCCCCAAAGAACTAAGCACCAATATCATTCTGCCATCAATCCCTCATATCTTCTCTAACTTTTTTATAAATTTTAATATAAACAACATTGAAAAGTCTCTGATTGATATTCTCAATATTCTTCGCCAAATAGATTATGATATGAAGCATGAAAAGCCTTCAGTCTCTATGGTGAACAAAAAGAAAGGGAAAGAAAATAAATATAATCCTAAGTATTTTTTGCACCATTCCAAGAAGAAGAAGATCAAGGGGAATGTAAGGGAATAATATGTTTTTTGTTTTTCATGTTACAAGAAGGTCCACTAGAAGAAAAATTACACCCATCCAAAGAGGCAAGGAGAAGATTCAAATGTATTTTTTATTGAGTTCAACATATATTTTTATACATATTGGGTATGAGATACAGCTTTTAGTGATCACATATGTATTCAAATACAATAACCATGTTGATTCAAAGTGATTTCAAAAGGTGAGGTAGATATACAAGAATCCAAAGGAGCTAAATATTATGTAGTAGCAATTGACGACTACCACATCACTTTTCCAATAAGAATGGTCTTGGTTTTTAATTGTTTTTATTATCTCCATTTAGTTACCAAAAACATTATTTTTGTATAAAAACATGATACATATGGTTTTAGTATCATGTCCAAAAATGATTGTTGGTTATTTTATAAACATTTAATTTATTATGGTAAGGTGCATTTAAATAATGGTCTTAATGTGCTATTTTAAAAATATCATGTAATAGAAATTGATAAAAAAACTACCTCACAGGTATCATACCACACCCAACTATTGAATCACTTGTGTAAATGAATAATGTTTAACTAAATTAAATCTTGATGGATATTTAGATTCTTTTTAACTAAAACAACTAGGAATATTTCATGCATGATTACAAGGTAAAATTACAAAATCCTCTTTTAGTGGAAATGTTTAAAGGGAAAAAGTGATTCTTGAATTAGTTTATACAGATGTTTGTGGGCCATTTTCTATCGAGGCAAGGGGTGGGTACTCCTAATTCATAACTTTTATTAATTATTTTAGTATATGTGGATATTTCTACTTAATGAGGTATAAGTAAAATTATTTTCAAAATTTTATAAAACACAATAATGAAGTTGAGAACCAACATGGTAAGAAGATTAAGAAACTCGACTCAGAATGTGGTATATAATATCTTACTCCAAACATCATTGATTACTTATAAGAATTTGGGATCCTATATCAACTCACTCATCCTTATAAACCATAGAATAATAGTGTAAGTTAAAGGAGGAACTGCACCTTGTTGGACATAGTGAGATCAATGATGATTCATGAGAGTCATCCATTATCTTTTGTGTTGATACACACTAGAAACAATAGCACAAATAATCCAAGATCTATCTAAAGAGATACAGGGTATACCATACCATTTATGGAATGGAATGAAACCCATGTTTTCATATATACATGTGTATGGTTGTGAAGTGTTTGTTAAGACCCCTTAAGATAATAAAAAATACACCCTAAGGAAAAAATAGTACCTTTATATGATACCCCAAGAGAATAAATGGGATATTACCTATATAACCCCCCCCCAGAAAAAAATGTAATAGTGGAAAGATACACCATATTTGTTGAGAGGTAAACAATATCTAAAAGAGATAATGGGAGTGAGATAGACTTTCATGAAGTTGAGGATCAACTTACACAAGAGATGGTACAAGAGAAAATTCCACAAAGTCCAATGAAATAAGAAACTATTCTAGATACATAAGTATTGTGTTGGAGTAGAAGAGTGGTTAGAGAAATAGAATGGTATGGTTTTCTACTCACCAAGTATGGTGACTCATTATTACATGATAAAAATGACCCTCTAACTTACAATGATGTAAAAAGTGGCACATAAGTTTCCAAGAGAAAAGAATTCATGAATTCTAAAATTGATACCATGTACCAAAACTATTTTAGGATTTTTGTAGGTCCTCTAGTGGATGTAAATATTTTTTTTATCAAATATCCATTCAAGAATAAACTAGTCATGGAAAAATAAGTCATTACCTATAAGGTGTGTCTATGATGAAATTGTTTCACCATTCAAAATGCTGAAATCCATAAAAATTATATATCGCATTATAGCTTACCATTTTTATGATATTTATAAAATGGAGGTGAAAACATCCTTCATCAATGGTATGCTTCAGGAATATGTCTATCTGACACAACCTGAAGGGTTTGGGATTCTAAAGGATCCCCACATGATATAAAAATTGTAAAAATCCATTTACGGATTATATAAAGAATCCAGGTCATGGAAAATTCATTTTGATGAATCCATAATGTATTTTTCTTTCATAAAGAATGAGTGTGATCCTTGTGTCTACAAATAGTTTAGTGGGAGTGAATTCATTTCCTAAATAGTATATTTTTATGGCATATTACTTACATGAAATGAAATACAGGTCTTGTAATCTATTAAGGCAATGTTGAAAAAATGATTCTCCATGAAAGACTTTGGTGAGGCATCAAATATTCATGGGATCAAGATTCATCATGATGGATCAGTGACTGCTCAGCCTAATTCAAATATATCCATTTAAATGTTACTAAGGATATTTTCTATAGAACATTCCAAGAGGAAATTTTTTTCAATGTCACATGGAATTCATCTTACAAAGAAGACGTATTATCAAAAAAATATGGAATGAAATAAAATGGAAATATTTATATAAGATTCATTGATTAGGTCAGTCATGTATGTTATGGAATATACTAGGATATATGTTACCTATACATTTATGTTTGGTGGAATGTTATCGATCTGACCAAGGTAACCACCATTGGATGGCAGTCAAGACTATCCTTAATTATCTGAGGTATGCTAGGGATATGCTAATATTTTATGGACTAGATGAGGAACTATTAATCATAGGATATATAGATTGTTTTTTCCAAATATATCAGGAAGACTTGATGTTATAAATTGGATACATAATAACTTTGAATAGAGGTTATGTGAGCTGGAGGAGCTCAAAGAAGGTTGTGGTCATTAATTCCATAGTATACTCTAAGTATATTTCAGCTTCTAAGGTAGCTATTTAAGTAGTGTGGATAAAACATTCATCCAAGATATTTATGTAGTACTAACAAGTAAAGATATAATCACACTATATTATTATAATACTGAAATAGTGGATCTCGCAAAAGATCCATGTAACATCAGAGGATAAAGAACATATATTAGAAGTATTATCTATTAAGGGTTTTTTCATAGAGAGGTGAGGTTTTAGTGAGAATTATTTCTATATAAGACAACATGGTGGACCCCTTGACTAAATCCTTGACTCCTTAGAAACATGATTATCATGTGAGGTCTGGTAATAAAAAATTCACAGGTAATTGGATCTAGTCTAAGTGGGAGTTTTTTGGACTTGGTGTCCTAGGACCATATATTTTTACTTAGATTACATATATATTCAATGTATTGAATATTAATGAAACTTATAATTACATATTTTTCATTATTTTTCATGAACCTAATGTTATAACATCCTTGAGTATATGTCGCATTAATATGTTCATAGCAGTTCCTCACTATGATGAGTAACTTGAAGTTCTATGAAGATATTATTAAATATAGATATGTTGTTGGATAACATACTATGATAAAATATCTAGTATTTATACTATCAGGTGAAATTACTCATAAGAGTATGAAGATTCTTCTCATGAAGATCACACTTATTAATATCCTAGATGGGAGATTATAAGAAAAGACCTTCCTGTATGAATTCTACATGTTTTTGTTTCTAGGATATTCCTTTCTGTGAGTATGTGTAATGGTCCTTACAATTTAATATTATCATTAATGCATGTATGGAAATGCGTGGTAAGATTTTATGAAGAAAAAAGATGGTGAAACTATGTTTTTGTGACGAGGTTGGTTAAAAAGGGTGTGTCATGATTGATGTGTCATTAATGGATAAGTCAAGTAAGGATTTGTACATTCCATATTTATGGATGTTGATATCTGAACCCTTTTATTGGAATTCGACAATAACATTAAATTACATGGTCATGGTAAAATATCATTTTTATTTCATATAGTCAGAGAATAATATATTGAACATCTAGGTTGGGGAGATGGATATGCAACCTTCTTGATGAGATATTAAGAAAAAGGTATCACATTACAGAGTGAGTATTAGAATGTTGTTGTAATAATTATAACATTATGTTCTTTCTCTTGGGTTCCTTGACCCATTTCTACACAATAATATTAGACTTTTATCAAGGCCAACTTATTCTAATGAGAAACAATCCTAGAGGGTTACACACTAAGTGTTTCTGAGGATCTTGATTAATTTCTAATTGAATTTGATTAATTTAATAAATATTTTTATCAATATTGAGGGATATGTTTTCACATTTTATTGATAACAAATTTTTATTGATGAATGAAATTTTAAAAATTAATATTTATTCGATAATTCAATAAATGATATAGGAGTTCGAACTGAACAAGACCGATTCCTGTGAAAAATATTAATTAAACAGATAGTCAAATAATTTTTGGATTGTGAATGTTGGAACAAACCACAAAATAATAATATTATTATTATTATTATCATTATTATTATTATTATTATGGGGAATGGGGTTTATTAAGGATTGTAATAGGATTTATGGGTTTTCTTATAATAAATAATTATTTTAACCAAAAACCTAGATCTATAAATATACAATTATGCATATTGTGTATTGTTTCCAAAATCAAAACTTGGGAATCATGGAACACAATGAAACTCTCTCTCGAATCCTTTATATCTTCCGCTTAAGAAAGATAAATACAAGAGATATCCCTTCAAGATCGAAGGAAGAGAGATCAATATAAATAATGTAAGACAATCGACCTACTATGCTAGCACCCAAAGATCGATATACCTTGATCTATGATCAAAGGAGAACATGTGGTCCATCACTGAATGAATTATGTCATTGGATCCTTACAACACAATGACAAAAAATCTGAAAGGGGCGTTTTTTATTATTGAAATCTACATTGAAGAAAGAATTATCATATTAGGTATCTTTTTCTTTTGATATTAAATAAATTATCTATAAATTAGATGTGAAAGATCCTCACACTGGATTTTGGACAACTCAATATTAAATTTATATATCTAACCACCATATGTACATTCTATGCCCTGAACATACAAATACCATTCTCAATAAATATACAACAGTCCAAATATTAAAATAATGGTAATATATAGAAAGTATCATAATCCAATATCCCTTACACTCTCCTACCATACCCACAACCATACTATCTAGACTCATGGACCCGCCAACCCATGTTAAGGTTGAGTACTAAACACACCATACACTTGTAGGGACCACACAACTGATGTAATCAATACCAAAATCTTCCTCAGTTATCTAAGTAGAATACCACAAATTGATTATATAGTAATTCATGGTTTATTATATTACTGATACTTTTAATGGATTAACCCATTCCTTTCTAGAACTATAATAATAGTCACAAACAAACTCTTCAGGTCATGTGAGAATTACTTGCTATGAATGATCCATGAATACAACCTCTTGACTATTAGTTCCAAGAGTTTGAAATAAAAATCAATAGAATAAAATAAAAAATTATATTAACCAAATAACTCAACTCTAACCATGAATACCATAATTAAATCC
This sequence comes from Viscum album, assembly GCA_963277665.1. Lineage (NCBI taxonomy): Eukaryota > Viridiplantae > Streptophyta > Magnoliopsida > Santalales > Viscaceae > Viscum > Viscum album. The sequence goes on from OY728120.1 coordinate 1,209,203,535, forward strand.
TGAATTAGTATACCTTGGGTCTTCCCTACATAGGGTTAATCTATTCCCCTATATAAACCCATCTCCAAGTCATCTCCATCCTAGGGCCTCAACTATAATTCCCAAATAATGAAAAAGTCACATTTGGTATCATTTCGTCTTAAGCTAAATTTATATCACTTCATGAAATCCCTAATTATAGAAATCTTCATCGTTACATGTTTTGAAATTGATATGGAATTTTAATTTTGATCCCTATGTAGGATAAATTTTGATAATTGAGATTCATATCATCATTTTTAATGTTAAAAATATCTAGGAGATGTTTTTGGTTGTTTTTTGAGAAATCGGTGGGTTTTCGGTTAAATATAAGAGTTGTGTTGGGGTGTACCCTTTGACAAATTTTTTCTATAGGTGTCCATTGTGTCATGATGGGTGAGATTTGAATCATGAAAAGTGTTGAGTGGGAGATGGTGATGTCATGGCTACAGGGTTTGTAGTGTGATATATTTTTGGTGGTTTTTCAATAATGGAATTCCCATTATATTTATGAAATTTCACCGTAGTTTAGGGAGTCACTAAAATATAAATGAATCATGCTCAAGGATCTTAGGATTATTTTGATATTGACTACTGATTTTCATAAAGGATAATTCATCCATTACTTATCCTCTAAGTTGAATCGTAATGGATTTTAATAACGGAGGTGTCACAACTAGGGGTACAAAGGCTGTGTTGTGAGTAGAAGGGGGGAACCTTGGAGTCTTGTTCCACTCCCAGGGAAGGTACATCTCTCTTTTAACTAGAATTTTCATTCCACAATTGTGTTTTAGTAAGGTTTTAACCATATTCCTAGGGAAGTCATATTGTGACCCATGGGGCCATGCTATGAAAGATATTGACATGGGTATTTGTCCCTTTGTCTTAGGAAATTCATGCCATGACCTAGATAGTTCATTCTATGACCTACCTAATTCTCTATTTACCTCCTTCCTTATTTTTTAAACAGGTTAAAACCTTTAATTTTGGGATCATCCCCTTTAAGATTTAGACGATAGAGACATTAAGAGAGGGTCATTTTTTCCAGATCTTCCCCCATTCAATCCCCCTTACAGGGGGATGATTTTTTATTATCCCATGATATATTTGAGGTATGATATTCCTATTATTTCATACATTATTTCCTCCCTTAATTACATATGTTTTTTGGATGATTTTATATCAGTTATTAGTTCAAATTCCATTGGATCATGGTGTAATCAGGCTGATATGATAGGGATTTTTCTCATCTTGGATAGATTATTTTCCATGAGATTGATTAAATGTTTTTCCCTATTGTTTTACTTATTGTATTCCTCAACCCTAATTTATTTAGGTTTCTAAATTAATTGAATTAAATTTCATTGGAATTGGTTGTCTTGTGACAGCGATTTCAAACATATATTTTATAGGATAATTTCATGGGATGTTGGCATGTCATTTCTCATGGTTCTGGTATGTAGAATCTTCTCATTACTTTGTATTGATATAATACAGGTGAGCTTAGGCAATGTCCAAGCATTAAAAAAGGTAATAAATTCTAATGTGATATGTGGTCCCTAAAAATATATCTATGGTTTATGCACTATGTTTATCTATTACATGATATGTGGTCTCACCACTTATGTGTGATTTACCTTTAATTAAATTAAATGTTATTTAAAATTTATATGGATTTAATTGAAGTTTCAAGGTCCATGATGGATCCTTGAATGCTAACATGGGTTCCTAGTCACTGATGGTCATGAACATAACTATAAATATGTTACATGTGATTTAAATACTCTGGAGGGGTACAATCGCAATAAGTAGATCATAGTTGACCTTATGATATGTTCAAAGAGTGTTATAATTATAGGGGATAGTGATAAATTTTGAGTTTTTTCCCTAGGGGTAGGTCATATGAGACCTTAAATTACCTTATAGTCTCTTGGTAATAGTCTTGGTGTGTGGGGTGAGGGTTCCCCCTACACCTATATATGTTTGCATCCATGAAGGAATACCATTGTAAAGATTGTGTGTAGGTTTGGAGAGTGGACCAACAAAGATTGACCTCGAAGGTGACGTGGGCCTTATGTGATCTCTTTACCTTGATTATTGAGGTGTAGTGATATTATGTCCAATTTTACCTAGATGTGATCATGGTTAGGTTGAGGGAATTTATGACTTCCAAGTAAAAATATTTGACCCTAATATTAGGGAATGAAATAGAATAACCCACATAGGGTATTGGAACTAATATGTGATTTACAAGACTATGAAAGATACCCTGATATTATGTTGATCCTATATGGGGCTAGTATAGATATTATAATTTACAATATCCACTTGTGAACACAGTGATGAGAATAGGTTGTGCACCTGAGAGGCCATCCTAGGGATTATGTTATGGGTTCAAGCGAGTGTCCAACAAAATAAGGATGATGTATGGTATAAGATGGAATTATGGGGCACACACACGTCCCCCAAATATGATATATGATATGTGATTCTAGGTCACAGCTCCATTCCCCCTATATTATATATGATATGTTTTATGAGGTATCCTTCTTTCCATGATAAGTATTGTGGGGAGGTCCTCTTCTCCACCCCCAATTATGATGTATGATATATTATGGGTGGGAATTATTCTACTTTATATGATATATTATATATTATATGAGGGGATTTATTCCCCCTGATATGATAAATGAGATATTAAATGTGGGGATCCATTCCCACTATTATGATATATGAGATATTTTAGGTCGGGTTCCATTACCTATAGTATGAGATATGTTATATTATGGGTGGGGATTCAATCCCATTGATATTATATGAGGTATTTTGTGTGGAGAATCATTCCCCTTGAAATAATATAAGATATTATAGGTTGTGTTCCATTACCACCAATATGTTAAATGAGATATTATGGGCGGGTAATCAATCCCCCCAATATGAGATATGAGGCTTTATGGGTGGGGCATCATTCCCCCCAATATTATATATGATATATTACAAGTGGGGTGAAACTCACCCTGATATGATGTATGAGATAATACAAGTGGGATTTCATTCCCCCTGATATGATGTATGACGTATTACAGGTGGGTTTTCATTACCATTGATATGATATATAAGGCATTTCTATGTGGGGTACCATCCTCCCTGATGATATATGAGGAGTATTATGATGTGGGCATCATTCCCTTTTATATTCTATTTGATGAGTATTCTAAAATGGGTGTATTTTCCCATGATATGTTATATGAATAGATTTGTGGGGTGGTCTTCATTACCCCATATTATATGTAACGAAATGATTTAAGAGATGAGTCTTATTCCCGTCTTAATGTATGTATTATACTTAGATGCATCCGATATTTTTAGAAATATGTATGGTAGACCTCTTGGTCTACATTAGAATCTGGGGATTGTTAGTGATTATTTTTTTGTACTTCTTCACAATATTTATTATTTGGAGGATATCAAATTATGTATAAACTACAATAATAGTTATGATAGGGACACCATTGGAGGTGTCCTTCTATGTTTTCTTCACACCCTGCTTAGGTGGTGTAATGCTCACCTAGCCCTGGACCACACACCAGTTACTAGACAAGGGTAAGCCAAATGACCTAAAGTGTTCCTCCCTATATGTCAAAGGCTACTAACTAGAAATTGTGGTCTATAAGGAGATAGTGGGGATATTATACCCTCTAATGATTAATAATATCAATAATAACATAAATAAGTAATATTAAATAATAATACCACATACTAAATATACACATCCGATAATAAAAATAATGTTTACCATGTCATGAAAGACATACAAAACAAATGGGATCACCTGTGTCTAATCCCATATATAAAAGTAAAAAAATTAACCAAAATGAATGACCATCCCAGCATAGAGGGACTATCAAACCCATCTGCAAAATAATTTCATCTAGATTTTTCACTATCTACACCTCCATCCATCACAAGGTTCTAGATTTTGAACCTCTCCCCTTGCCCATACTGTGATCCCTAAAGTATAAATGTTTCCTGAATATCCCATGTAGGGTGTGAGTCAGAACTCATTAGGCCACCACTAATGATGTCATTAAAAAAATTCATACATATACTTGTGTATTAGGAAATTTAAATAAATAATAACCAAAACATAATACACAACATGCTCCACTCTGGATCTTCTGGTGATAATTGAGTCTTAACTAAACTCTATTAATATTAGATTGGAACAATGCATCCATAGTATATCATACAATAAATTACCTAAGCTGTCCAACTAAATTCAAACCACAAAAATTCACATGCCAACATAACCACATAACCATTTTGAGTAGTCCCAACACCGCAAAGGCACATTCTCAAACTATATCCCAAGTCATAAGGAATTCAACATTCTCTCTAACTACAGACTCAAAATCTTGAATAACCAAAGGCATGAAGATACATGTACTTCCAAATGTATCGCATTTTATCCAACATAAATAGTGGTCCTCAATCCCCCTACCAGTGGTCTCAATTACCGTAGATTGTGTCCTTCTATAGTGAGAACCTCCTCTATAATGATAGTTACCAATATCCCCCTAAAATAATTTTCTTAGAGATAACTCTACCCATAATGAGTGGTCTAAATCACCATAGGGGTATTCCTTATGTGTGCAAGACCCCAATGGCTCCATCAGATAATGCACTATGATCAACATCACCAACATCCTAGACAACACCATCAATGAACATTTATCTCTACTTTTGAACCACATAAGTCACCCACATCAATTGTTAAAACCATCTAAAACATCCTATAAAACAACATCACCCATGATTAAGGTAATAACATCACCAATAACCATACAATACATGTCTAAAACTTTCCCATAGAACCACTTCTATCATCACATCCCATGAAAAACATTCACAACAGACATTATCACGCCAAAGTAAACAATAAGTCACATACCCCATAAGATACACTATACCAAGCATAAAACAATATTTTCACATGTTTCTATATCTTTTAAAACTCCTAGTAATGATATAAAATCAAAGAAGTTTCATTCATGGTATCTCCTAGATCACCCCACTCACACAAGTTAACCATATGTCACATAACACACATATTAATTAGGAATAATCTAGGAACCACTAACTACAGGTATCTAAGAATCCGCCTATTTGGAATCTCCATCTAGTTTGGACTTGATTATAATATTAAAATAAATCTAACAAAAGTTGTGTAATTATGTTTTTTAATCAAGGTAATTTGAAATATAATGAAATCCAAAAAACAAACACATATAGAAAATTAAACATACCCAGAGATTCCCCTACTTCAGATGACATAAAATTATAATAAGAATCAAAGTAGAACTCTATCATAGAAGAAATTAGTAAAATTATGGATTGAAAAAAAAATGAATATTCCAAAATAACCAATTCCCTATTTTTATATCATTTTCCGACATTAAATATCCATTATTATCCTTTTTTGTGAAAATATGAAACATATCATCATAGATTTTTTTTTGAAAATATCCAATGCCCTAATATCATGAGTAAGGATTTACCAAAAGCCTTACTATAATAGTAATTATTTCCCAAAAATCCTTAAAATCATATCAAGTATATTCTAAAAAACTTTATATCATGAGTAAGTATTTTTCAAAAGACTTACTCTAATGAGTAAATATTTTCTAACAGCCTTACTAGCATAGTAACAATTTCCAAAAATCTTTAATGTCATGGTAAGTCTTTTCCAAAAGCATTAATATATTGAATAAAACTTTTAAAAAATCCTTACTTATACCAAAACCCTTACTCACACCAACATCAAACTATTTTCACTAAAAAATAACTATTACTTATAATAAAATTAATCTTTAGTCACTACCTTTCCAAAATTTCTAAAAATCCATTACAAGTCCCAAAAATGAAAAAACTCTAGAAAATAATTTTTATCACTTATAAACACATCCAAAATATTAAATAATTATAGATAAATTTTGGAAACACCTATAGAAACATTTTCTAAGAATTAAACCCCAAATGTCTGGGATAACTCCCAAAGATTATTCGTCAACCAATAATGAAACATCAAACAAATATACTGGCTCCAAATTAGTATTATTAACCTATGACCAAACCAAAATCACTATCTAATATTGAAAAAACCATATAGGTATTCATATAACTTTATTACCCCATCATACCTCAGGATCATAGGTACATGTAGGGAAAATGCCCAGTGTTTCATAGTTGAGCTTGATAGCTTGGATGAGATCAGCAGATGAGGCTCAGGGATAATTTTAGAGCCTATGTGTATTTATACCATTTTTTAATTCCATTCATATATAATATATCCAGTGGGTGATTATTTAGGATGTATGATTTTTTTCAACTATAACAACAATTCATTTTTTATATCATGACTATGTTGTATTAATTATACATACTCTGATATTTTTTATTGATTTAATTTGGTAAATTTTCACTATTATTTTACTCTAATATAAGGGTATATTGTTTCCATAGTAACACCATATACTCTTTCCACTAGTTAACAGCCTCTGGTATATAGGTAGGAATTATTGAGATCACATAACACTATAAATGACACACTAGTGAGTGGTTTCAAACATAGAGAAATTAAAAGTGATATTTGAGGAACTTTTTATTTATATTGTTTTTTGATGTATGGTAGGTAGGTAATATGAAGGTTTTAAATTTTGAGATGGAACTTGGATATGTGATTTATGAAAAAAAATTAATGTGAATTCTAGATTACCAGGGTAATGGGATTTTTGATCTTGGTTTTCACTATTGTAGTTGAAATATTTGTTCAAGTATGATATGTGTATTTGAGATTGTTATATTTACATTGAATATTATCCCTGAGTGAAAAGTGGCGTGTTTACATGCATAATTCTTCTCATTTTTGATTCACATGACCTATGTTTTATTGTGTGTGATTTATTTAAAGGATGACTGAGGGTTTGGTTGTTTAATTTTTCAACAACTTATATAGTGTTTTCCTACATTTCATATTTGTGGAATTATACTCAGATTAATCATTGAACATCTTTTGATGAAATATTATACGGAAGCCATCAAGATATTTTCATCAGTGATATCTATAAAATCTCTTTGTTCAATGGATCCATAGTATCCCCTCAGTGGGTTGGTTCAAGTATTGTATGCCTAGGAAATAGACCACTTTTGGGTGATTGTGATTCTAGTGTGATTATTTAAAGTGTCAGCAATAACATATATGGATTTTTACCTTATAGATTATTGGTTAAATTATACTTAACTGAAAAATATGAATATAGTTTTACTTGATATGAATCATCATAAAGTGATGTCATGTGTGTGTTTGTGCACATGGATGTGATCTTGATCCTCATGGGTTAGTATGGTATATGGATTTTGAGAATGGATTGGTTCATTCTAGTGGGAAGTTGACTATGAATTTGATTCTTGATACATATAAATATGATGAAACATGATTTATTGTGTTGGAATGTGATATTTCATGATGGTTTTTTTTAATATAAACCGTTTTCTTGAGAGATATGGTTTCTAGTGAGCATGTGTTTCCAATATATGTTAGATACACTTGTAAGTGTAGTATAAAGGAATGTGAGATATCTTGGGCCATTGTGATGTAAAGTTCCTTGAGTGATATTGATGTCAAGATTGTGTTTGGGGGGAGTATTTGTTTGATGAAAGTTTTTTTTCTTTTGAGTGATTTCTTATGAGGTAGTGGAGTGTAATTCCGGATAAACTAATCAAGGATGGGTATAGTGTGGTAGATAAATTTTTTTTTGGGATGTTTCTTGGGTGGTGGGTGATCATGTGGTTAACCCTAAAATGATTTAAGTGTCTTTATTATTAGAAAGAAATAATTGAAGGTTCTTTTAGACATATTATATTGACCTGAAGTGGCCCATGGTTAGTGGTTTAGGTGGTTGATCCTTGGTGCAATGAAATGTCACTCATAGGTTTATGATTCAAGTTGTTTGACAAGGTTGTATGGGATCATAAACCCATTGGATTTAAATACAATAGAGTCATATGGTGGTAAAAAACATGTGATAGGGTTATTTAGAGGATCCCTCTACCATGAAATATGATAATAAGGGTTGTCATTTTTTAAAGCCTCAATTAAGGAAAAAAATAGTTCCTTGGGTATGTGTAGTGCCCATTTAGTTTGTGAATCAATGATTGATAGGGTATGGGTCTAGACTGTATAGTTATTGAGATGCTTATATTATTTATGGGTTGAGGTTTTCATAAGGATGATAGGTGATTCGACCTTAATGGATGGTGAAATAATTGATGTATTGGAGTATCATGGCTTGGTAAATCTAAGTTTGTACCTTCATAGGGTTTTCAAGTTAGGCAAGCATGGACTGAAATCAGTAACACGTGAGAGATTTTGGAATATATGAAGTATTTTACTTTTGGGAACAGTATAAGTGAATCCATATGGTGGAGAGAATACCATTGTATGTTAGAGGGTGTGACCCATATTGTGTATAGAATCTCTATGGATGTTAAGGATGTTTTTCCTGGTGAGCTGGGAGTGGGTAATGATTGGTGTTTCACATTGGTGCTCTTGTTTAAGTGGAATGAACACATATATTCATTACATATAGTAATGGATGGAGAATTGGATATGTATATAAGGTGTTTTCATTTTGTACAGTGATGATAACAATACTCCTATAGTGGGGAGAATCTTATTTTCACATATATATAAACCTTATGATGATTGGTCCATGGATGTGGTGATACCAGTTGATGGAATGTCAAGATGACATTAGGATGTTGATGAGCAGGTGGATCATTCTTAATGACTACAAGACCTCATATTCAAAACCAGTGTTGATGGTGTCTACTATTTTCTGTCATCCTCAGAATGAAGTTGATGTGATCTAAGAGTGATCTAGATTCGAGGTGCACTAATGATCTTGGAGAATGTATGGTGGATGGTGTGGGTGGTTGATATCCCAATCATGAAAGTATATTGAATTTTAGGACTACCCTTTGGTGTGTCCATGTAGATGATCTTTTGATGCCTCATGGAATTAGTTCACCATAACCAGGAGATGTGATAGCACATTGACTGGTGAGACTGGGTGTTTTTTAGAATTGCCAGCCAAAAGAGGACTGATCCTTGTTTTTAGGTGAGATTATTCATGGTGATATGTAAACTATATTTATAGGGTTTACAGACCATTAAAAGTGTTATTTTGGTAGGTGATTCCTATGGTGGGGAGCACTATGGTTCGAGAACAACCATTATGAGTTGAGTCTTTTGGTGTAGAGAACCATAATCCTAGGGATCAATTGATCAATAACACATTGGATTTTCATGACAGATAGGATATGTTGAGTGTCATATTTCTATTGGTGATGGTGATAAATGGATGGATCATGTCTTTTTGAATATTCTACCATAGATATTAGAGTTACATTATGTAATGTTGTTTATTGTTCGAGGATAAAACATGTTGGATTAATGATAAATTGACTACCATAGTGGCTTGGGATTGACGCTTCAAGGGACATAGAGACTTCTCAAGGATGATATGTAATATTTTGGGGGAGATTATAAAAATCAACATTGTTAGGAATTTTTAAATTTAGATGGAATTTTAATTTTGGTCACAAAGCAGGGGATGTTTTGACAATTTGTATTTAGATAAAGATTTTCAGGGTTAGAACATATTCATGAGATGTTTTTGCACATGGATCATGGTCTAAAAGGTGTTATAAGTTCCCATATTATAGTTGGGTTAGGGTATCCCCTTTACTAAATTTCAGTTGTAGGTTTTCTTCATGAATTGATGGGTGAAGGTCATGTCGTGACCTAAGTGGGAGATGGTCACACCCCAGCTAATGGAATCATGATGTGGTTGATTTTTGTGGTATTTTTCTAAGGGAAGGACCCTTTCATTTGGGGTATTATTTCATGAAGTATGTAATCACACCATGGTAATTAATCATATTCAAGGGGCTAAGGAATATTATGTTTTACCATGTTATTTTTGAAGAGGATATGTTAATCATGGTGAAACCCCTAGGTCACTTTGTATTGGATTTCAAGGAGAGAGGTGTTTAGAATTTGTGCTTGAAGTCCATGTTGTGAGAGAAGAGGTATGAACATAGAGGTATGTAACTTTTATGTGGAATTGTCATCACACCATGACCATAAGTCGTCTCTCCATGATGGTTTTTGGCATAGGGTTGAACTCTTTAATTGGGGGAGTCGAACTGCGACCCATATGATTTGTGCCACTATAGAGATAAGAAAGGGTGTTGGTCCCTTTACATTAGGGTATTCATTCCACAGCCTAGAATGTTCATACAGTGTCCTACCCCATTCATTGTTTTTTAAAATAGGAATACCCAACGTTTTAGGGTTAGACCATAGAGGAGATGGGTATCGATAGAGGTCCATTTTAGTGGGAACCTCCCCTTCCCCTTCCCCATTTGGTCCCCCTTAGTAATTAATTATTTTTAAATGATACCACAATGGATTTCATATACGATATTCCTCTAATTTCATTAATTATTGATTTGATTTGTTGACTTTGATTTGAGAATGATTTTTAATTAGGGATCAATTCTAATTCCACCAGAGCATGTTTGAATCGATCCAATAAAATAGATATTTTATTTAAATTGAATAGATGATATCCCAAGAGTGTGTTCTTACATAATTTTATATAGTTTCATTTAAGTTAAACTTGCACCCATATTTATTTAGACTTTAAAAATTAATTAGAATTTTTTTTCACTAACTAGTAATTTTATGATAGGTATTTTGTATGAGGATGTGTCGAGATCATTCCACATGATGTTAGAATGCCATGTATTTGGGTTTTAGTATACAAAATCCACTCATTAGTGAAAAAATATATTAAGAATTTTTTTTATTTTAACACTAGTTTTTAACATATGTTTACAAAGGTGATGTTATAAATAATAGTTTCAACATCTATTTTTTTATAAACTGATGTTGGAAATATATTTTCACATCTAATTTACTAGAAAACCAATGTGGAAAACAACACATTGAAATTTCAATTTCATTTTTTGGTAAAACCAATGTTGAATGTCAAATTTTCTTAATATGGAAAAAATCCCTTAATGATTTCAACATCGATTTTTTACTAAATCCAATGTTGAAAGTGGATTTCAACATCACTTTTTATATGAAAACAACTTTGAATGTCTTAAGGGATATTTTTAGAAGATCTTTCAATGGTGTTTTTTTTATAAAAATGATGTTGAAATCAACTTTAAACACCAGTTTTACAAAAAAAAAGTCATTGAAAGTCCCAAAAAAATTATTCAACATCAGTTAATAGAAAAACTGACATGTAAAATCCCTTAATATATTCCACAATATTTTTTACTAAGACTGAGGATGAGATTCGAATATTTTTTATTCAATATCAATTTATAGAAAAATGGATGTGGAATGATGAGTTTATTTAAATAATATAATAAATTACATTAACTAGAAATTTGAAAAAATTTAAAATTATTATAAAATAAAACAAATAAAAAAACTTATATAGTAGAGAAAAAACATGTAAAACAAACATAATTTAGCTGCTTAAATCAAAAAAATATTTTATAAATAATAATTTTTAAAAATATAATAAAAATACAAATGCCTGATAATTTAAAATTTTACCATTCTTGGTTTTCATTTAATAATTCCATGAATATGATAAGGTTGATACATATTTCCAATTAATAAGGGACAATAATACATAGGGTGACAAAATGTAAACACAATCCACCAAGAATCACTATAGGGACATGAAAGGAAACATAATCAAGTAGGTAAAATTTTAAGTGTATAAGAAATTAATAAATCTAAAATAGAGTAGAAAGTTTAGATGGAAATAAACACCACGCATATCATGTATGCATGGTTAAATAATTCATGATACAAACCAAGTTGCATGCTCTATATTTGTCCAGTAAAATGAAATATTCTAGTTTGTGACCAATTTTCATAATTTAGATTGTAAAAATTTCTAAGTCCTGTTAAACAATAAAATTAACCTATTAGGGAGAATATTACTTTGAAAAATAATTTTTGTTGAGTTATACTCATTTTGTATATAATTTCATTAGAAAACATTAAAAATTTCAGGGATATTCAATAACTCAATATGCCAATTTCATAATTCATATGAAAAATTCGGTAAATTCAATCCCATTATAATTATTTAGGTATATTACACAAGTTTTAATTTTGAATTATTGGCATTAAATCCATATGTAACTCAGTCTAACTGATATCCACCAAATATCATAAACCAACATAAAATAATAAATTTCATTCTAATTCAATAAACCAATCTTGTCCTAATATGAAATTATAACACACACCCCAAAAATAAATTTAAAATATTATCAAATTCAACCATCCCAACATAACCTTTTTAAGTACATATTTCAATCAATAAGGAACATCATTATAGTAAGACTAATAATGATCAATATTCATTTTGTAACAAAATAATTCAATTCATATGAACACACAATTGAAATTAATAATCCCAAGTAAAACTACATCACATTTTACTCAATTTAAATTTCATACTAACATAGTATTTAAAACATATTTTTTATTTAAAACCAACTATAATTTGAGTAAAACTTAATAAAAAACCATAAAATACTTTTTACATTATAAGACATTAAATTTTTTATAATATTAAATATAGAAACCCAAACACCCTAGGTGTTCTGAAATTACTTTAAAACATCATATAACTCACTTCAATATATATGTTATTAAAACACTATACATGTATAATAAAAAACATAAATCTAACCCAACCACACATAACTTTATAATTGAAAATATATTTTATTTATCATTAAAATTTTATTATAAACTAAACCAAACTAAAGAAACATTTAAAACATAAAACATTTCACTAAGAAGTTAATTCAGTGATATCAAACAACTGTTATAAAAAAAGAATTAGTTTTTGAAAACCTAAATATTTTGAAAATGTAATATTAAACATAAAAATTAAGAAAAAAAACAAAACACCTATCAAGAAAATTATTAACATTAAAATTAAATAAAAAATGATATTTACACAAACACATCCACTCTAGTTGTTTTTAGAATGAAGGAATGAAAAATATATTTATATATAACAAAAAAAATTAACTACAGTGAAACATGACTATATATTATGAAAAATATTTCATATATTCTTATAAAAGAAAGTCTATTTGGATGCTAGAATCTTCATCATTGTTAAATTTAATTTTAAATGCACTACCTGAGAAAGTTTTATGTTTTTAATCATGAAATTTGGAAATTTTAGCAATACTAACATCATTAGAATTTTAATGTTTTGTTCATTAAATAAAAAATTAGACCACAAAACCTCAAATAAACTCATAGTTTCTAAACTCTCTATTTTTATAATCATGAAAATTTAATACCATTTCAATGAATTTGTAACATCATGGCCCAACTTCCTATAAAACTAGTAGCTAGAACAGTCACTACATGGCCTCAAGCATGCCTCCCAATATTCCAGAGACTACCAACTAGCAATGAGGGTCTTATAATGGTATGGTGGGGAGACTATACCCACAATATTAGAGTATCACAACAGTATATTAGAAAATAAATAACATGAAATAGAGAAATCATTAATAAATTAAAGGAAGAGTAGTGTAATAATAATATCAACTAAATATAAAAGTCCAATGATAATATACAATAATTTATTCATGTCTAGATGAAGATACGTAAACTAAAACAGAAGAAACATAGTAGTAAAAATTATACATTGCAATAAAAAAACGAAGAAAAGGAAATGAAATCCCTAAGGGTGAACTCCATGAGAATCATGAGCTCCAGCTCAGTCTTGTGCTCCTAAATACTAGGTACAATAAAGTCATCACAAGAAAAACTCAATGGTCCTACAAACATGAGATCTTCTCAGGTACCCCAATGAAACGGAGGCTCCAAAAGGATGTGAGATATACTTAGTAGAACACCAACTACAATTTCCATAGATAAATATTGTCTATGAATATAAGATATAGAAGTTTTCAAGTATAAATTTTGATAAAAAGGTAGAATAAATAAATATCAGTCTGCTTGGGATCTAATAGGAGACCAGGCTAACTCCACCTACATCAACATGGGCCGGAATAAGAGTATGATCAGTATATATATATATATATTAATAATATATATATAGTTTACTTATATACTTCATCCACCTATATGGACTGAGTATATGCGGATGTAAGAAGAAATATACCTAGAATACTAGGTGCTGGCTGGATCAGGGTGTAACTCAGGCATCCATAACTAGTCCAAACAGCATATAATCACATGAAGGGAGTACAAGACCTATATATCATACTTAATGTAATAAATCATGCTCATCACTAGATATGGGGAGTGATTCTTCATGTCATCACTAAAAACAAGGGGTGTGGTTTACCATGCCCATAGTCCAAATAGTTTCAATGTTGTGAGACGTCATTCTCATCACCCAATGTAAGGGAGAGTGAAATTTCATTATCAAAAAGTCCCTTAACTATCACATCATATCCAATATCAATGGAATATTAATATTATTAATGATGCATTACCTCTTACGATAGTCCATAATTCCAATATTACTAAGGGACACATATTTATTAAAATTGACATAAGTTGTGATTATTTAAACATTACATGTGTTGTGGTCATACCACCAAATTAAGTTCCATTTAATTTAAACCATTTAATTTTAAAAAAATTGTTTCATTTTTCAAGGAATGGAAATTTATAATTAAGTCTTTCTAACCCACAATGAATGTGGTTGGTATTTGAAACAATAGTTCATAAGGAAGGTCATGCCCCCTAACATAATTCATTTAAGAATATCATTTGTGTCCATGTAATAAAAATAAAACCAACCCAAAAATAACATAAATAAATAGGAAACCCCAATTTTGTAAGTCCAATAAAGATTAAAAAAACTAATCACCACTTTTTAGTTTAGATGACACTACACCTCATCTAAGGGGTTTATTATAAAACAAGACATTGTTAACAAAAAATTCATTTAGAAAAACCATAAATCACATTCAAGTGGTATAACTAAATTCAAAAAAAAATAAGAATTTTATAGAGATTACAAGCATGGAAATTCAACTGTATGTTTTATAAATATTACCAATAAGGGGAAAATCCATTTACAGTCCAAGTCGAATGCTTAGAAATAATTCCATGATTTTGATAAATTATGTAAAGGATGAAAAATAACTTGTCACACCCAAAGGGGTGGATAGAACTAAGGTTGGAATCCACTAATTAACTATAAAGCCTCAAAAAGAGTAATACATCATGTTTATAACAATTTAGAAATAAATAACTCATTTTAGAACGACGTGCAACAAAGGATGGCATGTGGCACAACAAAAATATTTATTAATAAAAGGAAACTTGTTGAAAAAATATGGACCACATACCATGTACCAAGGATGCTTCAATAATATAATATATATGCTTGATTTGGTCTAAATTGGAAGAAATTAAAGAAACTGGCATCTAACCTAAAAATAGGGTGAATGAGATCGCACTAAAATAGTGAAACATAAAGAAAATGAATCTAATATAGGAAGTAAGAGGAGTTGAGAAATTACCTCTATTTATCTAAATCATCTAGCAGAATTTGAATCAAAGTTCAAATCTAAGAGATATCAAGATACCTATGAGGTGGAGCTAGAGGGTTACCTGGGAGGATAAAAGGAGGTATTTTCCACTGGGGACAATAAGAAAAGAGTATAAGTTGGGTTAAAACATTTTAGGGGAAAATTTGGAAATTCACCGTAAAAAAACTGTGTCTCACGGTTTATGCTCACAGTTTGGGAAACCATGAAAAAACCATGTGATTTCCCTATGTCAAAAACTTGTAGCAATCACACAGCCACATGGCCCCTCTTGTATGGTTATAAAAAACCATACGAGACCTCTTTATCTACTATTAGTCGCACTATATCTACTGGAGGATCGCATAGTTTGAGACAAATCATGCCCCCTTTTATCCTTTTTCAGTTTTTAGTTTCTGGGATCTAACACTTCCAAAACTCAATGAAGCACCCAAGGAAAGTCTTGAACCTTTAACCATATCTAAAAATAACACTTTTGTGGGTTCCAACTCTTGAAATTCCATTTCAAATCTCGATTCAAGTAATAGTAAATCCCCCAAATTCTAAAACTTAAAATTCCATTAGAATTCTACCTTTGTTCAAAACATGGGTCATTATATCCTCCTCAACTTAGAACTTATCATCCCTGAGAATCCTTAAGGAAACCAAAAAATACCACCAAACCTACAAGGTTCTTGAAGTCCCACTCAAACAGTCTGGTTGTGTTCCCAAACACCCAACCACCACTAGGAATTATTTATCTCTATGGCACTAAAGTCATCAAAACCTAATCCAGTGAACATTTTCCAACTAAATCACTAAAATAATAATTACCCAAGATTGTTTAGATAGATACACTTTCACATAATCCCCTATTTAAAAATATAATGGTGTTACTCCCCATCAAAGGTTTTATCATTAAAAGGGGTAAATTCTGAGCCATGATACCCACACCCTCGAAATTTCCAACAAATAGTGCCTTATAGTTCTTGTGATGCTCCTGGAGTGATTTTCAATCGGTCAAATGGCCAATTTCCACTGACCTTATTTATCCAAGTGAACCCATTTTTCCATGAAAAGCCTCATCCGACACACACTAAACCTATTTCTACAACATGATATTCCATCAAAGGTTCTTCATGGACCATATTCAATAAGAAAAATGATAAAATGTCAATCCACCTCCAGTTTACCATTACCAAACACTCGTCTTAGATGGCTATAAGATTAAATCCCGAAACATCACACCTTCCTCCAATGTGTTTCTCTTTGCCATTTTGCACATCTACTAAAGCCTGTTTTGAACATCCAGTGACATTAAAATCCCAACACCAATTTAATATTTCGTGCCTAAACATTAACATGGGTGTACATACAATCCAATAAACATGAATCATCACTCTCAAAACATCCCATTAGATCCTGAATGATGTTTGGGGTAACCTCAAAATCATCAAATAGAATTTGAGGACTCCATCCATGATAGTCTATACACCATAATTTACAACTGATTCATCAATGTAGAGTCGAGATGTCCATATTTCAATAGTTCTAACAGATAAAAATGGTTTTCAAGTCAAGAACTAGTTTGTGTCCATGAGTCCGACCATGGCATTCCAACTAGGGAACCCTAGTATCACTATAGACGAACCAAGCCTATTTGAACAACCTCATATCAGATGTGTAACTCCAATGGAGTTTAGTTCTCATGCCCAATGACATTTAAAATTTTAGCATGGTGCTCTCTCTCTCTCTCTCTCAGTGCACCCGAACGATATCAAGATAGTGGATAAGATCATCAAGGAAAGAATAGAACACTAATAGGATATCAAAGATTGAAAAGAATATTCAAGAAACTTATATCACATCCCAAACAAAGTATTCCATGGATTCACACAAACATCATTCAATCTACTGAAAAGAGGAGCAGTCAAATCACTGCTGGTAAAATTCTCCTGAAAGAAGCTCTACTTCACCTATTGAATCATCATCACTAAATGATCACAATTCCTTTACCACCCAAGCCATCCTAGGATTTTTCAAAATTACCATCTAAGTCCATCCATGACCAACGACATTTACAAATGACGCATACATTGTAAACCATTTCACTATTGTGATAACTTTCATTCACCAACATGTTACATGACTCACCAATCTCATAGGCAATTGAAACCATCCCTAAACATTTTCAAATGGTATTTCATGTTTTTTCCTTCTACCTAGAAGGAAACATATTCCATAGAATTGACATGGCAGTACCCATATTAGGAGTGTCCTAGTCGTAGAAAGAAGACATAGACTAGTTGATCATAAGCATGCTAAGTTAGATCCACCTTAAAAACTTGTGAGACACTTCTCTGAGTCATGCTCATAGACATCATAGCATTTGGCATGAAATCCAAAACCAACCTGAATGGTGTGTTAAAACACCGGATCCACTTAGAACACCCTCCTGAGCAATAGAAGGAAGTTGATTCTATTAATTCCCAAGTCACTCTACTCCGGAGATGAACTAAGAACGTACTCAATAGCCCAAGGCTGAATGATTCCCCAAACTCAACCAGTTTGTTATGTCATTTATGAACTCGATGGGAACCGTGTATATGATTTCACACCACCTAGAGTTTTCATAATCCTAAAAACACATCCTTGATACCATCCATGTGATGTCTACCCTATGAATACAAGTATTAGGTGGTCCATACAAGGGAGTTACCCTAGAGTCATATTTCCCCATACGACCATAAATCTAGATGGTGATGTACCATGTCGCCCATCGTTGAGGGAGAATAAAGGGTCACATGACCTACTAAGCAGTAGACCATACACTAGGCATGGCTAACCTATTAAAATGAGCAATACATGATACTCATGTCTACAATAGGGGTCAAGGATACAATGATCATCCATCCAAACAAGGGTTTCTTTTATAATCTAAGATTCCTACTTGGGTCCAAAACACCTAAATTATACCATATGTCTGAAAACTATTGGAATTTAGCATGGAATTTAATCACTAAGGGTGCTACACAGCTCATGCTAGCCCCTTACAAAAGCATATGCGTCAACCCTATCACTAGGTAACACCAAATAGATTTCTCTAAACCTATCATTTAATCCCTTTCAAAAAACGAAAAAGGACTACATAAAATGATTATTTATCCATTATAAGAAAATTAAAAGAGATATTTAAACTACCCCCTACATGAGGGTTTAAACTAAGGATAGGACCTAAGGTTCCATTTTAATTCATTACATTAATTCAAATTCAAACCTTTAACATTTTAATTATTTAATGGAGAACATTGACTACCAATTACAAGATAGAATCACTTGGTACCTAGTTTAACTAACTCCTCAAGGAAAATAGGTAAGTCTTATAAAACTTCCTTTTAAAACATTAATAATTTATTGAAATCCCATATTAATTATGAAATTTATTATATAAATTAATTTTAATAATTTTATTTATCCATAAATATTATCACAATAGAGATTAGTTAAATACCAAGTTGTAATAGATAAGGCACCTTACAAGGGTCTTATCAAGACAAATCATCATCATCAACGTCAACATTTTTATTCAAAAAACAGATACAATGAAGGAGACTGCAATAAATAGGGGAGGAAATGATGAAGGCCAAGAGCATCATCCCGAATCTAGTTCACCCCCTCATGTTTAAAATGAGAAACATGAGAATGATAATTGACTGGGGTACCAGGGGTCGCCATAGAGGCCAAGTAATCTACCACCTTGTTTCCCTCTCTACACATATGGGTGACTCTAGTGTTACTATAAACAAAGAGTTTTCATTTCCTTATTATGTAAACAATAGACCAGGGTATGGTAGCTTCCTCATGCAAAGCATCATGAATAATCATGGAATCAATCTCCACTAGGGAGATGTAATGCTCTATCTGCCTGTAGATGGTAATACCTGAATAAACAACCTTTGACTCTGCCTAAAAAGAATTTATATTTCCAAAATACACCATGAACTCTAAAACCACACTAACCATGGAATCTCAGACCACTCCGCCACCACACATTTCACCCATCAAGCAGGATCCATCTATATTAATTTTGAGCCCAACTTTAGGAGGGCACCACCAAACCCATTGCCCCTGTTGCCTGATACCTTACTGTTGGGCCACAACTTGAGGTGCATACATCAAGCGGAGATGGGGAGTATTCAACAATTTTCCATAGATTCCACAAAAATCAACTAGGATGCACCTTACCCTGACAATTATGCATCTCCTCATAAAAGATATCCCCTTAAAACCTAGCCCAATTCCTTAATTTCCATAAACACTGACAACCCGCGTTGAAGATGACGGTTCTCTCCATTATTTCCCTCTCTGAACCATCCTACCCCTATAACCAACACTCATCATAATTCAACCCCATAGAACTTTTTTAACTACCTAAATTTCAAAACACCCATAGTGGGTTATCTTATAACAAACATTCCCCAGTTAACATACTAGGGTCCATTTATGTATTTAGGAAATTAATCATATATATCATCATACCAATGTGATATAGTCAAAAACCTTTATAGAGGAAACCATAAACAATTAATATTTTTAAAATTACCCTTAATGGGGTTTATCTGATAAAATTAAATACCATAAACACCTACTAGGGTTGAGTCATTTATGATTTTCATAAGTAACCAATAGATTTCATATCAAAATTAAATAGTTGTGCATTTATAACCATTTCAAAATATATCATGCTCATATATAATGGTTCGACTATATGGGTTTCAGTGTCCCAATTCTTAAAGTTCCAATACACTTAAAAATATTAGATTATGGATCCCATTAATCATGGACAATTTTTTTGGATAATGTAAAATTTAACATGTTTAATATTTATACGATAGACTTTGAGTATATAGAGTGCATCAATAGTGGTTAGATTATATGGTTCACCATTTTCCAATTCATAAAGTACATATATACTTTTTAAATTAGACTTTGGATCCCATTTAACTATATCCAGAAACATTTCAGACCTCACAAGCAATAGTTTTTGGATCTAACATCTCAGGATTCATTAGTTATGACATCATCATCAATAAATATGGGAAAATTTCATTTAGATCAATGATGGAACTTTAAAAAACCAACTATATATCATGTTTATAACTAGGCATGCGACCACAAGAAATAAACATGGAGAAACATGTAAATAGGCACAAAGGCATGATACGTTGTAAAGTCATGCTAAATAATCATGCAGCATGACATATAACTACCTAATCATGGAAGAAGAGTAACATTATAAATAAATAACCCAAGCATGTTATATAAGTAGGCATGATAAATAAATACATAAACTGGTATCAAACTAATCATGTCATTAAAATACCTAACATGGTATATAACTACAAGGCCAATAAACACACAACGCACATCATTAATATCGGTTCGTAGTTTGTAAATGAAACTACATGGAATGAAATATTCATGGAATGAGAATATTTAGGTGCCATTAATGATGCATGTAATGCTACATCCTTACTATACCGAGCCAATGGAAAATACTATAAATATAATATATCTATAAGCTGTGGAAAATGAAATAATAAATCAAGGTGAAATCATAATCAACTATAACAATGAATGACATGAGAAAACGTTCATCCATGGATACCTTGAACTTTACTCATATGTGGTTTGATCACTCCAAGGAATAACTATTTACCATGTGATGACACATTCCTAGTCTCCTATCTACCATCCTAAAATAGTAAGACAAAGGAAAAAAGAATGGCTCTGATACCAATTTGTAACATCCAGACCTGACTTCCTATAAAACCAGTATCGTAATCTATCTTCACATGGAATCATGTGTGTGTCTCCATACATCAAATTTTACTGATTATCAGTGAGGGTATAATGATGATACAATGGGGAGAATATACCCTCATGATCAAATTATCACCGCATTTATATAAAAAAATAAATAGTATACACTAGTGGAAGTAGTAATAAATGAAATATAGAGTAGTGAAAGAATAATATTAAATTAATATAAATTTCCAACACTAATATAAAGCAATGCATGAATGTCCAGATGATGATATAAAAATAAAAAATAGAGGAAACACAGTAGGAAACATCTTATAGAGTAATACATGAATAAAGAAAAGTAAATAAAAGACCCAATAGAAACCTCCATGAGAAACCTGAGCTCCAGCTAAGTCCTGTACTCCTAACTCCTAGGTACAAGAAAGTCTACATATGAAAAAGTTCATGGTCCTGCAAACATGATATATTATAAGGTACCCCAATTAAATGGAGGCCCAAGAAGGGTGTGAGATATACCCAGTAGGCCACCACCAATAAGTCTATAGCTAAATCCATTTAGTAAATATAAGGTACTATAGTTTGTAGCTATAAAGTATAATATACAATTCCAAATAAATAAATACCTGTCAGCTTAGGTTCTAATAGGACACTAGTTCGACTTTACCAACTTAATCATAGGCTGAAACGATAGTTTGATCCGTAACTATATATATACATTAATAATATATATATATATATATATTTGTTTTATACTTTATCCACCTATATAGACTTAGTGTGTGTGGACGTAAGTAGCCATATACCTAGAATACTAGGTATTGGCTTGACCGAGGCATGACTGAGGCATATATAACTACTCTAAATGATACTATAATCTCAAGAAGATGTTTCAATCTCTAAATATCATAGTGAATTATAGGCTTCATACTCAACACTTGATATGGTGAGTGAGTTATCAATTCATCACCAGAAATAAGGGATGTGGTGCGTCATTCCCACCGTCTAAATAGTTTTAATGGTGTGAGACGTCATACTCAACACCCGATATAAGGGAGAGTGAAAAGTCATGTTCAAAAAGTCCATTAACCATCAAATAAAATCCAATATCATTTTTATATTATTAGTAATAATAAGGTATTCTCTATTAAGATAATACATAATCCCAATATTACCAATGGTGTCATGTTTATTAGAATTGACCTAATCTATTCTTATATAAACATAGAAGGTGGTGTGTTTGTACTACCCAATTCAATTTTATTTATTTTAAAACATTAAAATTTAAAAAATCCATTCATTTATCAAGTCACAATAATTTATAATTATGGTTTCTCAACCCACTTAGAAGTTGGTTGGTCTTGGATATAATCCGTCCTGAGGAAGGCCATGCCCCCATACATAATTAATTTTATAATATCATTTGAGGACATGTACTAAGCAATAAACCAATCTAGAAATAACATTGAGTAATAGGAAAAGACCAATTCCATAAGATGAAGAAATCTTTAAATCACTAATAACCAATTTTTAGCTTATAAGGAAGTGCATCTCATCAGAGGGTTTTTATTATAAAGTATGAAATTATTAAAAAATAATTTAGAAAAACCAAGAATCGCATTCAATAAAAATATTTAAATTCACTAAAAAGATTAATTTTAGAGAGAAACCAAAAATGTAAAATCAATTTCATGGTTAATAAAAATTACCAGTAAGGGTAAAATCGATTTATAGTCCAAGTAGAATGTTTAGAAGGAATTCTGATCTTTTGATCAATTATGTAAAGGATGATAAATAAATTTTCACACCCAAAGGAGTGGATAAAATTGATTTTTACATCCTTTAATTACATCATATGTTTTAATGGGAGTAATACATCATGCGTATAACAATTTATAAACAAATAACTTATTTTAGAATGAAATGTGGTTAAGGTTTTCACGCAGAACAATGAAAATATTTATAAGTTAGTAGAAGCTAGAAGAAAATATATAGAACACCTATTGTATACCAAGGATGCTTCACTCATCAAATATAGAGGCTTGATTCAGTCTGGTTTGGAATAAATAAAATAAATGGACATCCTCCCTAAAAATATGGTGAATGATATTTCACCAAAATAGAATAACAAATAATATTAGAAAATGAGATGGTAATTAAGAGGGGTTGAGATCTTACCTATAGTTATTAAATGATTCTAATGGTGTTTTAATCGGAGTATGGATCCTTAAGATGTCAAGATTCCTTAAAAGAGAAGCTTAAGGGATCCACAGGAGGAGAAATGGAGGTGTTTCCCACTAGGAGGAAGAAGAAAAGAGAAGGTGTTTGAAATATTTTACTAAAAAATTGGAAATTCTCTCAAAATAATTGGGTCACATGGTTTATGCTTACAGTTTGGGTAATCTTGTGAAAACTGTGCAATTTCCATAACTCAAAAACCAATAGCAATTGCTTGGTCGGGTGGCCCCTCTCACATAGTCATACCAAACTGTGTGAGACCTCCTTCTCCACTAGTTTAGCTTCTTGGTTTCTACTAGAGGGTTTCATGGTTTTAGACAAATCGTCTGCCCCTATCAGCCTTCTTCGGTTTTGAGTTTCTGAGGTCTGATGCTTTATAAACTCAATGTAACACACACGGAATATATAGATCCTTTAACTGAGTCTAAAAAATATTACTTTTGAGTGTCTCAACTCTTAGAATTAGGTTTAAAATCTCGTTTCATTGAATGATCCATCCACCAAATGCCAAAAATTAAAATTTCTATGAACATCTACATTGGGTCAAAACACGGGTCCTTACAGAACATTCCAAGAATTTTCAAAAATATTAATAAATATGAAATAAAATAATAGAAACTAAATTTTAAATTTTATTTCAATTTTACGACTCGTACCAAAAATAATATTGAGCATTAATAGCTAAAAATCATCTATATATTTCTATAAGATTCTTTATTCTTATATACTAGTATATCAAATGAAAAAACGAAACAAAATTGAGGATTAAAACCAAAAAAATGAAGATGATATAAAAAACGATAAATTTAGTACTAAATCACAATATGATTATTAAAAACATGAAAACAAAAAAAAATTCATAGTAAATAAAAGGAATGAAATTTATCATAACATTTTCATGAAAAATTGAAGAAGAATTTGTGATTTTTATAGGAGGAGAAGTAACTCTATGGGTAAAGGTCGTACTATTATGAAGTAGAATATGGAATCTAAATACTAAGAGGATGAATTCTAATATCAAAACAAAAAACATTTTGGTTAAAGTAATAATAAGAATCCAAAATGTAAAAAAAATAAAAAGACATTGATCAATAGAAATATTAAAAGTTGGTAGTATTTAGTTTCAATTTATGTTAGTGATTCTAGTTGGAAGAGATCCCAAAAATATGGGTAAATTCTTCATTGTTATATGACTCAAACTAATTTTAAATCTAAAAAATAATTAATTTTATATGATTTTAAAAATATAATATTTTGTAATGAAATTAAAAATAATTAATATAAGTAACCCTATCAAATTCATTCCTTGGACTTATTTTGATTATCTCATACGTGAATCATAAAACAAAATAGCATTACTCCACACTTTATTTTTTATAACGAAACTACGGTTATGAAACATTAACTTGAAAATAAAAAACAACACCTATATATACACGACAAAACATATATTATCTAATATAAAATATATTAACCAATAATTTCTTATAGTTGATTTTATTTTTATTTTCTATCCAAAAGTGGTTATTTTTAATCCTTTTCCATGACTTGTATATTCATATATTAATTAGAAAAAAATTAATAATAAAAAGTAAATAAAAGTGAATAACTTATAAAAATGATTAAACATACTTATTTAACAATTTTATAAACTATTTATATACACTACTGAATACACTTTCTCAATGCAAAGAACAACCTTACAGAATCAAACACAATATACAAACTAAAAGCATAAAATAATTTTTATAAATACTAATCTCTTTAAATTTAATGAAATTAAACATACTTGAAAAATGTAAAACCTATAAAAATAGACATAATAAAAAATTTTAGAAAAATGATTGAATAATAACTCATTTTTTAAACATAACTAACAATATAAATACCAGATAATTTAAAAATTAACCAAACTTAAAAAATATTAGTAAAATAAGAAAATTGTGAAAACAAATAAAATATAGAAACTTTAAGGAAAAAAATTTCATAATTACTAATTTTTAATATTTAAATAAAAGATAAATACCTTATAATTTAAATGTTAACCATACTTAATAAAATTTTGAAAACACTGAAGATGGGTGCATTATTCATTTGTATATAAATCATCATAATTTAAATTCTATTTTAATAGTTACTATTATAAGATCAAAAAATAGAACATTTGGATATAAAACTTAAAATAATTATGATCTCTAACCATGTCAAATTTATCCATCATCCCAATTTTTATTATCTGAAAATATTTAAATGAAATAACACTATTCAACACTTTCTTTTTGATGATGAAAACATGTTTATGAAACTATAACATGAAAATAAAAAACCAAACATAGAGATATATATATAACAAAAAACATATATTTTATAATATAAAATTTATTTACCCATAATTTCACATAATTGATTTTATTTTTATTCTTTATCAAAAATTGATCATTGTTTAACCATTTTTTGACTTTTTTTAAAATATAAATTATAAAAATATTTATAAACAATAATAATTAATAAAAAATTAACTTATAAAAATGAATAAAACATAATTTCTTTACGATTTTATAAAATATTTACGTACTCTTCCTAATAAAAAAATTCAACAAAGAGAAACCCTATAAAATAAAACACAATATACTGACAAAAATCATAACATAGTTATTATAAATACTAATTTCCGTAACTTTAATTAAAATAGACATGCCTACTGATTTAAATCATAATCACAATTAATAAATAGTTTGAAAAAAATTGGATATGTGTATGTTCATAATTCATATATGACTCGATAAAAATGAAAGTCTATAATTACAAAGAATGTTATAGGATTAAATAATAAAATATTTTAATAAAAACATCAAATAATTAATATAAATGACCTTATCAAATTCATTCATTGACCCACTTGTGATAATCCCAATCATGAATCTTTAAACATAATAACCAAATTCCACCTTTCCTTTTTGATGATGTCATTGCAATTATAAAAAATAAAATTAAAAATAAAAACCAAAACAAATATATATAACCAAATATTATATAATATAAAAAATATTTACCATTACAATCATGTATTGGATTGGATTTGGATGAATTATTGAGAAATGGTCTTTATTAAACTTTTTTCTGGACCAACATTTTCATATAAATCAACTAGAAAACATGTATAAAAAATAATAATTAAATAAATAACATATAAAAATAATAAAACTTTTCTATGTGATATGTTTCTAATTTTTTTATGAACACCGACTAAAAAATAGAAAAATTTGTATAATGATTATTCATTTGTGTAAAATACACCTAACATTTAATTATCTCGATAATATAATACATTCAAAATTAATGAAATTATAATGAAAATTACATCATAATTATCTTAGTGTTCATACCCATCATGGAATGGAAAAAACTCTCACTCAATCTTAGTAATTGATAATATCTCACATATAAATGTAACTCTAGTAGAAGTATTTACATATTAATAGTCATCAAAATGAATTCTAGATCAATATGCCCACAAAAATAGTGGAATCATTTTGAATAATAAGCATGTGTTGATACTTTATAAAAAATGTAATGAAGTAAGTTACTTTAAATCATCTATATTAAAATAAAGAAAAATTGAAAGAAAAATTTACTTTCATGGAAGGAAAATTAAACAAAGGTATAATAGGATCATTAAAAATAATTTGATCCATTATTTTTTTGGAATATTTTCAATGGATAGTATCTTCAACATATATAAGATGCCATACGAAACTCATAAATATTATCCATGGAAGAAGAAACCTGGGATAATTTTTTTCTCCCATCATAAATCTCAGAATTATCTAATGTTATTGGTTCCTAATCTTTTGGTTTCTTTTGTACAAATTCTTATTAATTTATAAAATCCTATATAAATTAAATTTTATAAAAATTTATAAGTTATCTTCAATCAAATGTAAATAATATTTAAAAACAACAAATAACATGTATGTTAGATGATAAAGAAGGCTATCTGAAGAAAGTAAAAAAATGATCCATATAGTCTCAAACTCTAGTAAACTCCATGGTATGTAATGGCAGTAAATTAGTAAGATCAATAATATCATTTAATCATATTCTGACCTGACACAACTACATGGGACGGTGATGTAGAAAATACTTAAAAATAGGTATGCCTATGTATGCCACTATATGTTCATGGGGATCTCCAACATACAAATAATATCATAAGGTTGAGTAAAAATGGGGAGGTGGAGGATCTGAGTAGGCAAGATGGGTAGGCAGGGCCAGCTACATGGGATGAGCAAGTTACGCATGCTAAGAGTCTCTCGTCAATTATTCCATCATAGACTATATAGCTAATGGAATTTGATCACCCATAGAATATTTTAGGTATTTCAACTCAACTTTTAAGGAATATTTTCATGGTGTATCTTTATTTATTAATTTGATGACCAAAAAGTTTCTTAATACTAACACCCTCCCCATATCCACTTCCAGGTCAGGGATGTTTTGGCATTCTAAATGTAGTATCCAAGATGTTTATCCTACCATCAGGGATAAAATTCCTCGACGACTCCTAATCCAAAATTTCATCCTGAAATTAAAAATTAAAATGGTATATTGGTTTTATTAATTTAAAAAATACAAAGATTCATTGAAAATAAAAATTACTTTCTTAAAATTTTTTAGTTACTTATTTAGATTTCTCTGTAAGATAGTTTTTATTTTTTCCCTTCTCACTCTTTTACATTTTTATGGAGAGTGGGGGATATAGAAGACTAAACATAACTCTTATGACTCACTACTTGATTGATCTCTTAATGGATCAAACGTTTCTGAAATCACTTTCTCTTCCAATAAATGATACCATTCTCCTGATAAAGTATGAGTGTATACATTAAAATATTTAATCTCTTGATGAGATATCCAAGAGGCTTGTAACATAAAAATAAACTTATAAGTAGTCAGGTAATATGATATAAATTTTAAAATATAAAATAATTATCATATCATAAATTATTCATCATGTTGGTTGGTGATAAATTTCTTCCATTTATTTGCATCTAAAAACCCATAATTGATGCATGGTTTTTCATTCTAAATTCCCAAAAACATAATTTTTTTCAATTTGGTTTTAATATCACTCTATCGGACTACTTATAAAGATATAAATATTTTATTTATTTCCTTTATTTCATTTATTTTGTCAATATTGAATGTCATCTATAATTGAATAAATTAAATATTTGTCATTTAAAATATATAATATTTGAAAAAGGAGAAAAAAATGAATCCATTAAGATATTTTACCATTATGGAATATGAAAACTGAACCTTCACCATCTTGTAAATAGAATTATAATTAGGATATAAATTTTTAATCCTAAATGTCTTTGTATGACGATATAACTAGAAAAATAAATTCTATTTAGGCTATTTGGGTTATTATTATCATCAAAATTAATATTTAATTTTTGGTATCCATGAGAAAGTGATAGTTTTGGTAAACATGTAATCCCATGTCTATCAACTCTAGAAATAGATTTCTCTATTGAAGTATGAGAATAATCCCTTATTGGAGGCACACCAATAGTCCTACAATAATTTTTTGTTAATTAAAAATTTTCTTTCATTAAATAATTATGTTACTAAATATTTAATAATTCTGAAAAATAAATATTCCTCGGTAAATTTTCTTCTACCCATGTGTCTACCATTGAAATAGAAAAATATAATAAAATTTTGTCTGCCTATATATTATAAGAAAATTGAATATTTAAAAACAGTTATTACAAAAGATATATAAGTAAAAAATAGTGTTACACATGTTTAAGTTTCAAAAAAATTATTTCATGATTCCTAACCAAAAAATTTGCTAGTTAAACTATATAATATTAATATAAATTATAAAATGTTAGAAATATTTATAAAATTAAGTATCATAGTAATAAAAAAGTGTTTTCATGTGAAAAAACTTAACCAAAATATCATGATGTACATCATGTTTTTCAATCAAACATTTTTTTAACCATAACTAATGAATATAAAATGTAACTAAAAAATCATATAAATAATCAATAAATATAATTAAAAACCTAATAATTAATAAAAAATTGTTTTCACACTTTTAAATTTCAAAAGAAATATTAATATTTATTAGGATAATTTGAAGAGTATTTTAGTTTTTTCCTATATCCCTTCAGCATGATCACCTCACAAACCATGGAATATGTATGAATTATAGTCATTGTTATCATCTGAAACACACAATGTAAATGACTAATCCTCATATAAAT
Source organism: Viscum album (assembly GCA_963277665.1). NCBI lineage: Eukaryota > Viridiplantae > Streptophyta > Magnoliopsida > Santalales > Viscaceae > Viscum > Viscum album. The sequence goes on from OY728120.1 coordinate 1,209,233,597, forward strand.
CCATAAAAACATCATCATTTTCATTACCCAAATGAATTATCTTCCCTTGAAAATGACAGACCACTGATCATTCAATGGATAAGTGAGATAAAATATTTTATTTTCATGTGTTGCCATAAAAAATGGTTCCTCATTGGAACAAAATCATTTCAAAAGAAACTATGTAAAACCATAATCAATATGTTTCACACCACTATTACTATTGAACCATTTACACACAAAAAAAATTTGGCTTGAAATTTACTATAATCAATTTCCCATATATCCTTAGGAACTCCAAATTATGTTGTTGATGCATAAATTAGGTTTTATCTTTTTCAGAAAAAATAAATTGCTTTGGCAATAAATGTTACCCAACTATTTCAAATGGTTTTCTTGTCGTCATGATGGTTTTTGTAAAATGTGTACCCATTAATATCAAAATCAGACCATGTTATCATATTAGGATATGGCCCCCCTTCCAACCATTTCAATGTTACTAAGGAAAATATATTTATGATAACTTCTTCTTTAAACCATGAATCAAATGTCCATTTATGTTTCATGATCAACCAATTTTCATTTCATTTCTGATATTGTACCATTAATTCAAAAATATGTGATATTTTTTATGGTTAAACCCAAACTATGTTGTTCAAAATGTATAAATGTGTCTGCATCACTTCATCACGTGGAATGAAATTTACCATTAATACTTGAATCACTCTTCCTTAATTATAAACTATCATATGTCAAGATATAGGAAGACTAATATTCTCCAATTAATACAAATAATCAGTTCAAAACTCAATCTCCTCTTCTGATATATATTTTAAAACAATATAGGCCTCTAGTCGATGAGGATTCTGAACACATCAATATCATTTCCAAGATGTTTTGTTCTAGAAATCATCATGACCATCATAATAAAATTTTTATTCATATATATTTTTTGGGAAAAGTTGTAAACTACAAGAAAATAGTTCATGAAAAATGTTGGATACTAAGGCTCTGATATGGATTCATTTTTTCAGTGTACATTACCCTTATGAGATTTAAAACAACACTTCCAAAATCATGAATTGTTTATCAAATATCTTCCACTATGTTGAATCAGCAGGGTCATGTACGTTACCATTAGGGATGCACCAGTCCGTATTCTATCTTATCATTTTTTAATAAATTGAATTATCAAATAGACACTTCAAATGATGTATTATTGGAACATAAAAAATTGATATAGTATGTCATTTGATTTTGGTACTTAAGAATGCATCATATTTGAATTATTATAATTATTAGAATGAATTATTAGAAGGTACCAAATTGATTGAGTATGAGGGTTGATGCTAGTACATGAAATTTAATCAGAGTTGATTTTTTCATCCATCTTATTGTGTGATGTCCCATATTTATTACATTTTGATAAAAATTCATATTCCTTCCTATAAAACACACACTATTTATTGAATGACTATATCTTTTTATACCCCAATACCATGGGATAAAATATTTTCTTTGCATCATAATTAGAATCTGGAAGCTCATTTCCTTTTAGAAATATATCTTTTAAAATTACTTGAAACTTAGATAAACTTTTATCACTCCACCCATTTATTTCATTAAAGTTAACTAATCACATAACTGCTAATAACACTGTATATTTTGTACAATTGGAGAATAGTGGTATCTTAGAATCACTATAAAATCATTATGAGATTCCTATTTTTTGATGGTTTTAATTCCTAATTCATGAATTAATTCTTAAATATGATATGATTTCTCATTAGGAATATTTTAATCAACATTCAATGCTGAGTTTTCTGTTCTTTCCCCATGACAGATAAAATGAGTATAATTATAGCTAAAACCATACCAGATGAGATGAACATTAATATCTCTATGATTTATCTTTCTCATATTCAAACACTTCATGCATAGATATAAAATGAAATATTTATTTTGAATATTTTGTTTAGAAAATTCCAAGAAATCATCAACTCCTATGTTATATTCATTAGAGGTTCGTTGTAAATTTATCTAATTAAGATCTATTAATTACTTAAGAACAAAATATAAAAGGTGAATATATTAAAATATATAAAAATTTAAAAATATTTATAAGCATATATGTTTTAAACATAAAAAAATATAATCAAAATTATTGGTCATCAAGTGGGAAATATCAATGATTATTAGGAATAAAATCAAAAATAAATTACTCTATGTAATTATATTATTTAGAAAAGTAATTATAAATTTTTTTTATGATCATAGTATAGAAATATGGATAAATATTTCATGTTTTGATATATTTTTTTAAATATATATAACACAAAAAAACTTTTGTACTTCCTACATCCGTTTAGATATACATAAATATTCCTCTTATGTTAAACTAGAATAAATAGTTTTAAACTTAAATTCAAAACTTTCATTATCAAAGGTAAATATTATTGGGTAAAAACCTAGTTCAAATGATTAATTGAAAAAAAAATAGAAAAAAAATTATTCAAATACATAGACACCAATAACATGGGTTAATAGTGAATAATGCATACATATGATCAAAATATTCCCATTAATTAATATTTTTAGGATGAATCATATAATTGTTGGAAACATTATTCACTTTATTCTATATCATAGAATATTTTGTTTAAGCCCCAAATAATCCTTTCAAAATCTATTTTATAAGAAAAAATCGTAGTTATTTTATCATAACTACTTTATTGTTTATGCCATGTAAAATTTTATTACATCACTCTTCATGGGAGGTATATCAATTAAGCAATAATTTTAAACATAATATAATTTGAAATCGTTAATATTTCTATATATTAAACCAAAAATAATATCTGAATTATTTTTTCATAATAATATTTTGGACAACCATTACCATAAGGTAATATGGTTTTCAAAAATTTCAATATTTTATTAAAATAAGAATCTAACATCAAAAAATTGATTCAATATCCATAAAAAATATTCATTGCTTATTATTTACTTAAAACACAACCAGTGTAAAGTGATTCCTATAAATCAAAACCGTAGCATAAATTTATGAAGATTAAAAGTGAGGGTGGTTATCATTATCTCACATTGTTGTTTCGTTTTAAATGATTTAAAAAAATATGATGTATTAATTCATAATCTTTTATTCAATTTTATTAATTATTTTATGACATATATGACTCTATGTATTCTTGATGTTTGTCATACTGATCTAGAAATTTATATTTTTGTCTAGAATTAAAAATGAAAAAGACCATAGATACTAGTTTCAATTGATATATATATATATATATATAATTTAAAAACATTAACAAAAATATTTATAATTAAAAATAAAATAAAAAAATAAATGCATGCATAAATAAAATTGAAAACTAATAGATAAAAATTAATCTTCAAAATTAAAAAAATAACTTATAAAATATTTCATTCGATAATGAAAAACTTATCTGGAAAGGATATGTACTCCCTCAAATTTAGTGGTAGGGTGAATAATGTATGATTGAAGAAAAAAATATGCAAAAACAAACAAGATAAAATAAAAAATAAAAACCTTCAATCGTGGTTTAAATTTGACCAAAATTAGATTTATAGGCATTAAATTTGTTTCTAGGTTAGGAAACAAGGATAAATTATGGGATATTAAGGATCAGTTATCCTGAAAAGATGATTAAAATCAAAGTAAATTGGCTAAAATCACCACCCAGGATCATTGAGTAGTCGTCAGGGGCATCATAGGTTGAGAGAAAAATGTTATAAAAATGAAATGAGGGTTTTGTGGTGGGCTTGTTTTTTAAAAGGGGTTTAACATCTGTTTTTAGAAAAACTAACATTAAAATGGGTTTTATTATGTTTTGAAATTGGTTTTTAAGAAACCTAATGTCAGAACTTATTTTTTTGATGTTTTAACATCCATTTTTTCCAAAATAATATGAATACTTCTTATTAAAAACCTTTTGGGTTAGTTTTATGTAAACTCCATGTTAACATTATTACAAAACACATTTTAAAATCATTTTTTATTTAGCATTATAACCTCTATGTTGAAGCCATTATTTCAACTAGTGACTTAAATCTGAGTTTTCATATGATCATGGACAATGCTTGGAGAAACATAGTTGGTGGTTGAGCATACATAAAGGGAATAAATCTAAATAATGTCATAGATCCCTAAACATATCTCTAATGTTTTTTAATTGTGTTTATGTATCATGTGATATGTGTAATTTCCACTTTTGTGAGATTGAACTTTATGTAAATGAATTGTTCGTTAAAATTCATATAGATGGAATAGAAGTGTAAAGAACCATGATGGACCATTCAACAATTGTCTGGGGTCCCTATCACTAATGTCCATTGACATAACTATAAATATGTACCATGTGACATAAATACCTAAGATGGGTATGAGCTGAATATGTGGAACATAGTGGAGATTCTTATTAGTTCCTTGGGTGCTCTCTATTTTAGTAACAATGATATACTTAGAGAGGATAACTAGGGGTAGGCTATATATGACCATGGATTACCACATTTCCTCTTTTTTATATGGTTGTAATGGGGTGTTAGTGTTCCCCTTCCACCTATATGTGTGTGTATCCACAATGGGATACCGTGGTAATGATTTTGTGTATATTACGTGAGAGGACCATCCAAGCTTAACCTTGTAGGTGAGATAGGTCTTATGAAATATCTTTAACTTTATGAATTAGTTATATCACTAGTATAGTTTATTTTACCATGATTTTATCATGGATAGGTTTAGGGACACTATTCGAACTATGTGATAGGCTTTGACCCTATATTCTTGGAATTAGATAGCGGAACCCACATTGAGATTCCATACCAAGGTGTGATTTAGGGGACCATAGTGGGTTCCCCAATCTTATGTTGATCATAGTAAAGGATAGTAAATAGAGTCTATTATATGGTATCTTCATGTGAATGTAATTATTATAATAGTGTGTGAACTTAAGGGGAAATTAATAGATTTTTTTATGAGATCGGGTGAGTGTCCAACCCCTGTGAGGATGATGTATGCAAAATGGTCGTATGGATATCCATACCTACATCCCCTGAAATGATATACGATATGTGATTGCAAAATTAGTCATCCTTCACCTTGATATGGTATATGAAGAGTATTAATTGGTGATTCATTTCCCCAAAATTTTAATATACAATGATATACAGGTGGGGACTCCATCCCACCTCCCCCGATATTATATGTGAGACATTATTGGTGGGGATAAATCCCCCTCAATATGAGATATGAGATATAATATATGGGGAACCATTCCCCCAATATGATATATAAGATATTGTGAGTGGGGTTCTATTCCCCTCAGTATAATATATGGGATATTATGGATAGGGTACCATTCCCCCCAATATAATTTATGAGATGTTATGGGTGGGGGACCATTCCCCTCGATATGGTATATGTTACTATGGGTGGAGTGACCTTCCCCTAATATGAGATATGAGATATTATGGGTGGGAATAAATTTCCCCTAATATACAATATAATATATTGTAGGTGGGGCATCATTCCCCTAATGTGAGATATAAGATGTTATGTGTGGGGATCCAATCACCCTGATATGATAATGGAATATTATAGATAGGGTGCCACTCCCCCCACATAATGTTTGAGATTTCATGGTTGGGTGACATTCTCTATGATATGATCTATGAGAAACTATGGGTGGGGTTTTATTACCTCCAATATGATATATAATATATTTTTTGATGGGGATTCAATCCCCTCATTGATATATGATGAGTATTATAGGGTGGGAATTATATGATGAGTGTTATGGGATTATCACTATATCCCCCAACGATATGTGAATATATGATTTTAGGGTGGGGTTTAATTTCTCCCTTAGTGTATGTATTTGGCTAAGCGAAATCTGACACTGACAAAGATGGTATGGTGTGCCTTGGTTGTCTCCTCAAAACCCAAAGATTAATGATGATTGTTTCATTATGCCTCTATATCATAATTTTTATTATGAGCATATCACATTATTTTTAAAATACTTTGTTGGTTATTTTACTAACACCATTTTTGGTGGCCTACTGGGTTTAAATAACACTCTACATGGGAGGCCCTAGCACTTTAGTACTAGAGAAGATTAGCCTTAGGATGTAAGTATATACTTTTGTACTTTTTTCTTTTGTTTTTTTATTTCTATTTGTGAATAGATGGGTGGGTGGTCAGTTCAGATTGACAATATTATGTGAATAAAGGCATTTCATGTGTCCCTCAACAAAAAAATATTTTGAACCAAATTAGTTTAGAAGTTCTAGACTCAGGTTGTATCCATAGAGAAGAGTGTTTTGGTCGTGTTATTTTTTTTTAATGGGTTTTTTTGTGAAAAAAATAATTGAATTGGGTTGTTTTTAATAAAAAGTATGGAAGTGTTCTAAACTTTTACATCCCTTCAAATTTCATGTTATTCATATAAAATTCTTTTACTCTCCTTTTTTCTCTTGGATCAGAAGAAATCTCACTGATCACCCTCACCTAGTTATTTCATCTTAATCATAGTGATGTAATGATTACTATAATCTCTAGATCACCTACCCCAGTGATAAGAAATCACTAATTACTCTTAGATCAAACCACTATTCAGGATCATGGGTAGTAGAGAGAACCTAAGTGTCATATACATGAAAACTAGTGATGGAGGAATAAATAATTTAGTGGGAATATAAATAATAAAATCATTTAATGTCTGAAAATTGTGAATAATTATAGCTATATTGTCCCAATAGATTAATAATTAAAAATAATGAATTCATTAACATGGAGTAAGTGTAATCTCATTGAATCAGTCACTAATATATTATTGTGCCATCACATGAGTTAATAAAATAAAAAAAAGAAATGAAATTAGTAGAAAAAATCTATTTGATCAATAAATACTGGAAAACAACCCCATATCAAGATAATAGTATTATATTTATAGAAGAATGATCATATTTTCTTCACATGCTTTATAATTTCACCCATATAAGTTGTGAAAACATCTTCTTATTCCCCAAATATTCCAATATCTTCAAAACATTCCTCAAATTCAGTGTCCAACTTCTTCTTCATTCATTTTCACCACATATACAACCATATGGTCTATATATTGTAGTCATAATTCACACCCCTCCCTTGATTGATCTTCATACTTATTCTATAAAAATCATAAATGAAGCGCTTTTTTACGTCACAGTATAGTGGAAATCAAAAATTAGGTTCTTCAAAGAATGATTATAAGAGAAGGAGACCTATTGATACACATGTTGAGTGTCATGGAAATTGAGTTCTTAGTCTTTAATGAAACAAAATTTGGCCTAATAAGGTATACATAAATATTGGGCATGGTCATCACTACACTAGGGTCTAAAATTGTTAGTTTGGTCCTACAAAAATTATCTTTGATATAGGGGATCCTCCATCAGTTATGGATGATAATTCACTAATATTTTGTGGTGTGGGAGCTTTTAATCATTACAGGTGTGTGGGAGGGGGGTTTAATAGATTTTTCGAATTCATTTTAACATCCAACAGGAATAATGTTAATGCAACAACATGATGTTGGGATGAGCTTCCATCATTGAGAAGACTTCAAGATAAAATGTTCTAGAGGATCAGAACATTGGTGATTCTATGTTAGTGACTAGATTTTCAATGAATGGGTCTAATATTGACTCATCCTAGAGGGTTTCATCTTTTCAAGTGAAATGGTTTACTCAAGAATTTAGTTTAACATCATGTATGTGAGGGATCAAGAGGGAAGCCGTGGTGAATTGGGAAGGTGCTCATATTTGGCCAAATGTTCAATCCACATAGTATAACATAGAAGTAAAAATACAAGACTATGTGGATAATCAAGATTATAGTGTTATATTATATAATTTATACAATTGTAGTATCACTTACGTCACAAAAATCAAGCATAGAATGATGACACCAATTCAAGACAAAAGTTTTTAGAAATAATCGTATGCTCATCTGAAGATAATTAAAAAGTTGATTTCGATTAGTGGTTCTTTGAGAAGAATCAATTAGGTTGTTTCTTTTTTAAAATATATAATTGGGGGAGAAATTATTATCCTATGTTGTTTTGAAATTATTGAGTAATTTCATTAAGAATCATGAATGTGTCCACCTTTGATCTTGCAATCGATTAATTAGGGTGATGTGAGGCCCCCTCTTTCTTCGATCCTATATAGGGTAAAAATTCAATGGAAATAGGTATTCTTCTAAATAAAATGTATGTATTCTTTAAAATAATTAAAATATTAATTCTCCCTGTCAATTCCTTTAGAGAGATTCTCACTACAGCAGATGTGTGTGCACTGTAGCATAATCGGATGATAGCAATAGGTTTTTTTATTTGGTGGGGGATTAAACCACCTCCATATTGTTTCACAATGGTTTCCAAAAACCACCTCAAGAATTGGAGTCATCATCCAACTCGTTTCAGTTTTATCCATTTGGTGGTAGTTTCTGGGAACTGTCATGAAACGTTTGTTGAGCAGCGGTTTTTTTGGTTTTTGTGGAGGTTTCCCCTCCCAAAAAAATTCATCAACATAGTGGATAATTAAACTTATGTTATCCCATTATAATTATTTGGGTGAGGAAATAGTCACTAAAAAATTTTGTCCTAATATAGTATTAGTTTAAAACTCTACTAAACAATAATTTGGAATATATAATGATTGTTTAAACTGCCATTGTGTATCACTTTTCCAAAATGCAGATGCAGAATCTCCAGCCCTAGAACAGAAAAAAACATATATTACCATATAAAAATATTAAACCTACTATTCCAGTATAATAATATCATAATTAGAACATTTCAATTTCAATTTATAAAAACCCATAATACAAAAAATCCTTAATATAACATAAATAATCACTAATAATTAATTAACATGAATAATGTTATGTTATGTTCCTCTTGAGTTTAATTTGATGTCTAGGTCATATATTAAAATTCATGTGACCCTCATGTAGTATAAATGAAATAAAGTAACCCATGTGGAGTGTTTTCTATCAAGTCATGGGCTAGTGAACTAATTTATAAACCTTGAATCCCTCCATGAAAAATTATAGAATGTTAAGGTAAGGAAGAAGTGGTTGTATCCTTATAAATTAGTTATAACTTAAACGTGGTCAGTTGTGTGACTATAGATACCCTAGATTTGGTAGAATTTAGTTTGGGTGTTTTACCAACCTGTGAGAGCCCATGGACTTTTATGATTGTTCTTAGTATGATTAATATTATCATTTTTAATATTGTGTTATAAATTATGTCTTAGGATTATCTTTGATTAGATTTTATAGAGGATCCTTGTAACATGAGATGCGGTAGAATGCCAACAATTTGAATGTGATTTTATAGAATGGTTTTGTTGATTGGGTTGGTTGACAATGGAAAGGATATAGGTACCTGTGATGGAAATGTGGGTTGGGTGTTCATGTCAACCATGGAGATGTGAGATGTTATCAAATATATTATGTGTTATGTATTTGGAATTCATTCCAATCATGTATATGAAAATTATAATGGACTGGGTTTTATGATGATAGAAGGTGGGTCATTACAACCATAGATTTCAATTATATATCATGTCATTTTAGCATGCTCATTTATAGGGGATGTGAATTCATATGATGTAATTTTATTATAATAATATTTTTATATAAGTATAATGATTTTATTTAGATGTTATAGAAGTTATATATCATATCAAAGTTGAAAGAGTTTGTAAAGATAAAAGAAATATAAGGAAAATTGTTTATTACTTATAAAGAAGAGCATTGTGTTCCCACTTCCAAAACATCATTATATGGAGGACTTACAGTTTAGTCCTAAAATACGGAGATTCCCAACATGATATTTCATTCTTAGGTATGCAATATGGAAAATGCACATATAAATATCTGAACATTAGGTGTTTCTTTAAATTATAATAATAATCCTCATTTTATAGATTAGAATGACTGTAATTTCTGAAAATATTCATTACATAATCTATATAGATTATAATTTTATAGGGAAAGTGACAAAAAAAGTGACAAAGGATAAACAAAGGCCATGAATTCCATCAACCAAACACTTATCCAAAATGGTTAAAATTTATTTTAAATAAAATTTATCACTATAAAATTCATGTATTGATAACATATTAAAGTATACTTCAAAACCCCCCAAAATACATTCACATAATCTATAAGGATGGGATAAAAAAATAGTTGGGGGTGGTGATTCATCTAGTGTAGATATTGAACCCAATTGGGTTTTCTTATATTTTTCATCCATAAATCTGAATGTAGTATGGATGAACTCAATATGTATTGTGGAGTACATATATGTAGTTTGGAGTTCCCAAGAACATTGATTAGAATAGGCTTCTATGTTATCTCATGGTTTATCTATACTAAATAACATTAAATATGATGGAAGAATTTTCTACCATTAATATTAATACATTAATAATAATCAATTGGAAAAGTAGATTAAAAATTATTTAGATGTTTCATCTTGTAGAAGAATATATTCAAGATACTCGTTTTGTAGAATTATTGTGATACATTATTGCATTAATTGAGTTTTAAGGTAACATATTTTTTAGAGTATTATTTTTTGGAGTGTATAGAATGATGGAAATTTTATATCTACGTAAAAACTGGTTTAAGGTCCTCAATTTTAGAGGAGAGTTAAGCTAAAAATAAATATGTTGCACAGACAAGAAAAATACTAGTGGGTTGTCTAGATACAAGCTGACCAGCATGTTTAGTTATCCAGGTAGAATTTGGTGAATTACCAAGAAGAAGTTATAACTGAATAAATTTTCTAAATGGTGGAAAGATACTATAAATTTTGAAAAGAATAATAAGTGGTGGAATTTTTAGGAGTAAAAAAAGAGCCTAAGAATGATTAGTATTAGGTAAACATTGGAATAAAACATAGAAAATTAACCAAACATATATATTTTCATAAAATGTCTGGTAAATACAAATATCCTTATCAGAAATGGTTTCGGATTCCCCCTAATCGTGTCAGTTTATCATAAGTGTAATTACACATCATCACCAAATTCAAAGTGAACACTAATCTCTACCCGATTAAGTTTGATCAACACCATCTATGTCTTCTTATCCACTCCCTTCTACCAGCACCTGCATGATAATTTTCTTGAATATTAAATAGTGTTTTATTTTTAAATTTAATATTAAAACAAATGAAAAATTGTGTACTAAATGATTATAAAGTTGTGGGATTTACATGTTCACAACCATCCATCAAGAAATATCACCTGGGAAATATCTAGTCTTATTCTGATATAATCCCATCAATGATTTCTACAGATCAGCAACCTTTGCATCTTTCATTTTTATATGAACCCCTTATTCTAGAATTATGCTTTGAATTTTAGAAAACTCCCTATTAGAATATCAAGGTAGGGAGTAAATACAACCATGATTATATGTTGTTTCAATCCTCAGTGGCATTCCAAATACCTCAGACGGTAATGGTCCCAAACCCATTCCACGCACGTGAGAAGGATGATCCTTCCTAGGGACTTGACCAAATAGATCGTTATAAGAGATTGAGAAGAACTTCATGGGATTTTCATTCCATGGTTCTTTTATTTTTTCCTATAAATCAAATATAAGTCAAATTTTAAACAATTCATATTAACATAGTGATAACTAACAATAATTTATTATAATGATAAATGAATTCATATCCTATCATCTTTGGCAGGATCATTTACCTTAATCCCGTCATATTTTGTATAAACATCCAACCAAGGTTATATTTTGGAGACATGGTTCTATAAATTCAATTACTAAATTAAAAAAATATAAATAAAAAAATTAATATATGAATTATATAATGTCATCTTATAAATATTTAAACTAAGGAAAATTTTACCCGAGTCGATTTGTTTCTTGAAAAAATATTTGACCCAGTTGTGAGGGGTCCCGCACACAGCAAGCTCGTTTCGGAGGGTCCGAGCCGAGGGGCTGATACATCAACTGACACAAAGTCCGGAGTTGATGTATCCAAAAGTTCGGTATCGCCAACAGGAACTCAACGTCACAGACGGCGCGTCAATTGGACGCCCGGTCTGGAAGTTATTGGCTTTTTCGTCCTAGGGGCTCGGTTGGTTTTTAAGTCCAAACCAACCCGACCGTACTCCACCTGCATCCAAACCTCAAGTGGAGTAATCCAAAAGGTCCGTCTCACTAAGAGGAATCTAACAAAGTCGACGACACGTCAATCGGACGTCCGGAACTCAAGTTATAAGTGTTTCCGCTCTGAGGGCCCGGTTGGTTTCGTGTGCGAACCAACCCTGCCAAACCCAAAGTTCTCTGAAACCTTGAGTGTAATATACCGAAACGACCGCCTCGATCCAAGGATCACATCGCAACTGAAGGTGCATAGATCAGAGACCCGTAGCTCAAGTTATGCGCAACGAACCAAAAGAGTTTCAGTATTAAGGGGTTCGGGTCCGCTCCGACCCGGCCCGATACCCCCAGGGTCGGCCTGAACCGGGTCTGGGTCCAGCCTGCTTGGGTACGGCCCGGCCCAGTCAACGTGGGCTCGGCCCGGCCTGGGCGCGGCCCGGCACGCTGGGCGCGCTGGCGCTGGCCGGGTGGCCAGGCGACCGGCTCAGCCATTATGGCCGAGCGCTGCTTGTAACACCCCGAGATTTTATGAAAAATATTCTTTTTAATTTCATTAATATCTTGTGTTATACGCTACACAAGGAGCTTTCACAACACACATCTCTGACCTGGCTTGAATTACACGCAATCGCGACCTTCCATGATAGCGTGTGTTGTACGCAACACCAAGTTTCGCTAAACAACGATATGCTATTAAAATATTATTAAAACTAGCCGTTATGAATAGTAATAACCACTTTTTGAAATTTTTTAAATTTTATTTTTCAAAATTGATTTCATTTTTGGATTCGGAGTATCGAATTTAGCCTAAGGTGAAATTTTGGTACTTTTCGGATAACTTTCATATTCTGATGAATAGTGAAAATTACTAAATTATAATTAAAAACAACTTTTTTAATCAAAATAATTAATAGTGTTAAATTATTAATTTGAGTGGTTTTAAATTATATTTAGAATATATCTTTACAATTTAATACAATTTTGGTCATTGGATGTAATTTCACATTTAAACCAAACATAAACAAGTGTCAATCTTTTGATAGATATTGTTTCTTAAAAACACGCTATTTGTTTTAACAGCGGGATTTAATTATAAAATTAATTAATGAAACTTCTATGTTATGAATTTGGTAAAATATACTTCATTTTTGAATTCGGAATATGAAATATATCTTAGGATGAAATTTTGGCATTGTTCTGAAAAACATCAATTTTTGATGAATTGTGAAACTACTAAGTGGTAGTTAAAAAACTGAATTTTTCATAAAACATAATTTTACCGCTTATGTGAATGGAATTTCAAAAATCCGAGAGACATGGTTGATGTAAATAAGTAAAATGTGGTTCAATGAGATGAAAATAATTTTTGGTGAATAGTAACTTTTTACTTTTATTTACCACGGTTAAAAGTAAATAGGGTAATTCAGGGTAAAAATGATATTAATATTACCCTAACACATGTCCTAATCCTATTGGACAATTGTATCTCGACCAAAAACAACCTTAAGTGTAAAATATTATCATTTAGGCCCACTTGGATTAGATTAGGACATTTATTATTATTTAATTCAAAGAAGAGTTAAAAGAGTTAAAATCAAAGTTTATTTACTAAAACATTTTTAATATAGGGTTATACATAAGATAAATTCGATTGTAAATATTCATTAGAAATATAAAAGGATTTCCTACATAATGGTATTTTATTTGTAATTTTTAGACATCAAATAATTTAATTTATTTATGACACAAAGATGATGCAGTAATTATCTTATTAATGAAATATTGACATAATTGATATTATAAATACCAAAATAAATGTAATTTAAGACTTTTTATGAATTACACTAATTTTATAGGTTTCTATGATATATTAGTGTTGATTTAATCAACTTGTTTCGAACATATAATTCTGTTATGACTTTCAAAAAAATCATCAAATAGTGTCAAAATTGACACAAAATAGTTTTTAAATCAAATATTATATTATTAATTGTTATTTTATTCCTAAAAATCTAAGGTTCGGCCAAATGACTTAGATAAGGATATATATATTAATAATAAACAATTTGGGGTTCGTTTGGCATGTTATAGTAAGTGTATTAACCATATAGTGTATGAAAACAAAAAGACACGGTAAAAATTAAATTATTTAACTTAGAGTTAAATCTAATTGATAAGGTTAAAATAATAACCTAAACTTGTCTAAATCCTATTGGTTGATAGGATTTAGACCCATACCCACTTTAGCTTCAAAATAAGACCATTTGGAACCATTATAAACCGATTTTGACTTTAATATAAAATAATATTTTGATATATTCCTAAGGTGCCCCTCTCCTCCCTTATAAAAGGGCACCTCCTCCCTCTCTTCCTCACACAACTTTGAGCCTTCAAGCTCGGCCAACCCCTGCCAAAATCCCTTCTACACTTCCCTAGTATCATCCTAGAGGTCATGGTCTTCTTCAGAGACCATCCTTAGTTCTTTAAGTGGAGGCTAAGAAAAGGCGCGTCAAAATGAGGTAATATCCATTACCGATCTTTTTCAATTTCTTTCTTCTTCAACTTCTTCTTCTTTAGTTGTTTCATGATAAAGTAATAACATCAGTATTTATTATATACTGATATGTTATTATAAATATGAAACAACTCTAATTAACCTTCTATCCATCCTACGGAAAAAGGAAATCACCGCGCGTGCGTACGTACGGAATACCGTCTCCACGCCGTGGTGTAATCTATTTTCCGCCACCACCTTAATTGGATGGGTATAAAGGTGTAATGAGTAACTATATATGATTATTATAAAGTGATATTGATACTGAAATAGTATACATACACTTAAACACAATTCCACGACCATGGGAACGATATCATCGCTCGTGCGTACGTACGGACTACCGTCTCCACGACGCGATGAGATTCATTCTCAATGATTAACCATTCATGAATGATTATAAAGTATATATAATAAGTACTAATGAAATATATGACCTAATAATGATACTAGAATTATTTATATTTATATGTATGTCATCTACTTAATTCCATTCAATTCAATAAGGAAACGAAAACAGCGTTCATGCGTACGTACGGACTACCGTCTCCATGAACGGTGTATTTCTTTCCATTTACTGATTTATTATATATGTATATTCTGAATATATATATATAAATCATGTTTTATATTCTGGAATTAAGTAATCATGATCTAAGTAATCATATGAATAATTACAAGTTAAAAACATGAACGACAAATGAGACGATTTTACCCAAAACACTAATTTAACATGAATTTACAAAAGAACGGGTAATATAAAGTCATAAGTGGACCATATATGATATAATAACAATTAATATGATTCTGGAATAAGTAAATAACATGATTTAAATCATTATACAGGAGGTTCAGACACTTACAAAGCAAGTCGGACCTAAGGTAAGAGGAAATATCACAATCTCATTTTTATCCGAGATTGTTTATACTTTGAAATTTACTGGGGTGTATTTTATCATCAAAATCCATGTTTCCTCAATATGTAATATTATTTCCATCCACCTACAATTATTTAAATCAAATTTTACCCTTCGGTGAGTTTTTAGTAAAAGATATGAAAGGAATCTTTTGTCGTTTTTCGTACGAGGTACTTTTGACTTTTCCGACAAAATTACGAGAAGAATGTTTTTTTTAACTTATACAACATGAATGGATTTTTAAAACATTATTTCCAAGAAACTTACTTTACAAGTTTTCATGTTTATTTTTAATCAACTTCTTTTATTTTAAATTCATATGACATGTTATGAAAGGAAAAATGTTTTTTGAAGAAGAAAGGATATTTTCCTCAAGAATGGAGTTCAAGTGTTTTATCAAAATTATTTTCCATATAAGATAATAAAGGGTTCTGTTTTTATCCCTATTATTACATTGATTTGATCATGTTGTGATTGAATTATTTTTATGAATTCCTTTATCTTGTATGAATTGTTTTATGATGTCATGATTCCAATTTGTATTACATGGGTTATGCAATGATGTATGATTTATGATTATGTGGCACACATAAGAAAGGATTCATTATAAGATGGGTGGGACCTATATCTCCCTCCAATGCATTGGGTAAAGATTTTATATCATATGAGATAGACATGGCTGGAACGGTAGGTTATACCGGTTCAGTGAAACAGGACTGGAACGAGGGTGACTCGGTTCAGAAAGGGACTTTGTCCACTAAGATAGTCTTGGCAATGAGCCATGACTAAAAAGAAATGATTTTCCATGATTATGTGTGCATGCCACAAAGTTTCAAGTTTCATGTTATGATTATGGGGATCTCATTTTCACTTCTATGATTTGTTCCATGTTAAGATATTATGATCTCTTTTGCAGGTTATGATTTTCAAAAAGATATGATATGATTTTTATTTCCTTTATTTTCCCTTGCTGAGCATTTGAGCTCACCCTTTTATGTTTTCTTTTCCCCAGGATATAAAGAAAGGTTTTAGGTAAAAAAAGGGAAGATCTTTAGGGGAGATATTGAAGATCTTTCACCACGATTAGAAGATTACGTTCCGAGTTTCCAAAGACACTAAACTGTTACGATCCTTGTGTGTGTGTTTTTTTATGTACTAAGTATTCCGCAAAAGTAATGTAATGTTCATGTACGTTAAGATTCGGGTCTCTACAGTTGGTATCAGAGGAAAGTTTTAGTCAACCTTTGGAAACTAGGATGCGAAAACGTTAGTGAGATCCCTAGAGATATTTCTAAGGTATGTCTAGGGATGTCCCTAAGGATAAGTATACGTATAAGATACAATCCTAGAACTATGGTAACGATCATAGAATTTTACCTAAGAAGTTATATATTGAGGATACTCCCCCTTTATAATGTTGTTTTCCCTAGCATGATTTTTGCCTCTCACACTATTCTTTTTGGGTTTTAGACGATGGCTGGAACCCGAAGGAACCGTGTTGATCAATGCAATGGACAATGCAATGATTGTCCTCCTGAATAAACAAATGTTATGGGAGATGGATTGAAAAATCTTATTTCTATACTTACACAAGCTATGAATCATTCTGGACTTCCAAATGAGCATAGAAGGGAACAATATTCTATTGAGTCCTTCATGAGGCAACGTCCACCTTCTTTTAGTGGGTCTTCCGATCCACTTGTTGCTGAACAATGGATCAGTACCACTGAAAAGATATTTTCAGTTCTTCAATGTTCTGAACATGATAAAGTCATCCTAGCAGTGTATCGTTTGGAAGGAGATGCTGATCAATGGTGGAATCTTATTAAGAATACGAGGAAAAGGGATGAAATTGAGTCTATGGAATGGGATGAGTTCAAGAACTTATTTTTTAATAAGTACTTCCCTCGTATTCTCCGAACAAAGATGGAGAAAGAGTTTCTTGAACTGAAGCAAAGGGATGATGAATCCGTTGGTACCTATGAAGCAAATTTTACAAGACTTGCAAGGTATGCTTCTGGTATTATTATCCAAACTGAGAGTAAGATCGATCGATTCTTTAGTGGCTTAAAACCAAGTCTTCGAAGGGCGTTAGCCATAAGGGACTTCAATAGCTACGAGGAAATCGTTTGATGTGCTCTCAAAGTCGATATGGAGATTGGAGTAACCCATCAGTCACATGGGTTTGATAAGAAGAGGAAGATGGAATTCAAAGGAAAATCTAAAGAGAACACTGAAAAGAAGATGAGCTTTCCCTTATGCTCAAAGTGTGGAAAGAAACATGGAGGGAGTTGTCTTAAAGGGACAAGTAAATGTTTCAAATGTGGAAAGGAAGGTCATCGGGCATTTGAATGCCACGATAATGGGAAGAAGATTTCTAATGATGCAAACAAAGGAAGGGATACACAGAATTAACCTACTACACTTCAATGTTTCAAGTGCAAGGAGATGGGGCATTATGCCCATCAATGCCCAAATCCAAGGGTTGATGATGATGGTCGAAGTCAACAAAATCTTAAGGCTAAAGACAAAGGAAAGTCACATGTAATTTCTATCAGCGATATGGAGTACGATAACGAAGTGGTGAAAGGTACACTTACCATCCACTCTAAAGTAGAAAATGTTTTATTTGATTCTGGATCCACCCACTCTTTTATTTCTGAAAAATTTTCTAAGGGTATCACCGTATTACCTCAACAATTAGATTTTGAGTTAGCTGTGACAACACCTAATGGCACAACAGTCGCATCAAAAGTTTATAATTCTTCTCCGATCGAAGTTTGTGGGAAAGTGCTTCCTGAAAATCTTGTGATCCTTCCTTTAGTGGAATTTGATGTGATTCTTGGCATGGATTTGCTTTCTCTACATGGAGCTCATATCAATTGCCAAAGAAGGGAAGTCACATGCGGTCACTATTGGCGATGTTGAATATGACAACGATGTGGTGGAATGATTAAGTGTTTATGTAATGGGATTCCAAAATAATGTTGTATCATAAAGTATTGGAATATTTATGTATTGGTCTAATGTGGTATTCAAAGTGATTGAGATATTTTTGGAAATAAGTTGATATGCGCATAATGAAGGAAAAAAGAGAAAATGAAATGTTTAACAGTATTCATGAGCTCATGATTGATATAAGGACTAAGTGATATCATGGTTTGAGTATATAGAATTTTGAGGATTTTGGTATGTGGAAGGTGTTAAATTTTAACTGCATTAATGTTTTCCATAAGGTTCAATGATTATTCAAGAGAATACATGATTAAGGACTTTGAATATTTGGAATGTGACCAACAAAACATATCTTATGATATATGGGGATCAATGATGGTATTAAATCTCTGGTAATCGTTTTCACTATGTTATGAGAGTGGACTGTAGTATTATGGATAAGCCTAAAGATTAGAATGGATTATGTTGCACATAAGTTAGTATTGTTTAAGGATAGATTTTTTTTCGATATTATTGATGGGATGTTATAGTAATATAGTTTTAGAAAAAGGACAACCTGCAGGACGGGAGACAGCCCATCGCGTCGGACAAGGCTGTGGGAATCGAACCCACAATCGAAGTGCGACTGGCCTTTATCGCCTACCACTGTCCTACAGGAAGTCCCTGTTTAATAGAAACCAGTTTTATTATATTAAGCAGTATTATATATGAAGTATAAGTCCATTTTAGGAACCATATATGATTAATCTCACTATAGATCGACTTATGTATATAATTTTTGCTAACCTTTTGTTTGAGACAGATGGAATGACCCGTCATTCTATCACATGATTTGCTAACACTTCAAGAATTACAAATTCAACTTCATTTATTTAAGAGATGAAGTGGAAATTGTTCAAGGCACGAACAACAGTGATATTGTACCAAAATAAAGTAAGTATTTATTCTAATTCAAATTTTCAACTCTAGGGAAATGATCTTGAAAACCAAAAATGTTGTCCTAGTGATCTTATACCTGATGAATCAGATGGTACCTTATATCATCAAAAATCTATGGATTTGTGATTACTGGCTTTTCCATAGCCTTGTTCTCTACCACTCTCCATCAGAACATGATGGTTAGATTTTTCTTCCATATCCATATTTTCACCTATGTGGAAACCCAGTGATTAGTTTATTTGGGTAACTGTTACGTTTCATATTTTTGTTTTTAAAGATTGGTTTTGGTATTCCTTTTTACGATGTGGGTTTCGATTAAAGAAACTTTTGAATAGTAAACCATTTATAACCCCGATGAATTTCGAGGGCGAAATTCATTTTAAGGGGGGTAGAATGTAACACCCCGAGATTTTATGAAAAATATTCTTTTTAATTTCATTAATGTCTTGTGTTATACGCTACACAAGGAGCTTTCACAACACACATCTCTGACCTGGCTTGAATTACACGCAATCGCGACCTTCCATGATAGCGTGTGTTGTACGCAACACCAAGTTTCGCTAAACAACGATATGCTATTAAAATATTATTAAAACTAGCCGTTATGAATAGTAATAACCACTTTTTGAAATTTTTTAAATTTTATTTTTCAAAATGGATTTCATTTTTGGATTCGGAGTATCGAATTTAGCCTAAGGTGAAATTTTGGTACTTTTCGGATAACTTTCATATTTTGATGAATAGTGAAAATTACTAAATTATAATTAAAAACAACTTTTTTAATCAAAATAATTAATAGTGATAAATTATTAATTTGAGTGGTTTTAAATTATATTTAGAATATATTTTTACAATTTAATACAATTTTGGTCATTGGATGTAATTTCACATTTAAACCAAACATAAACAAGTGTCAATCTTTTGATAGATATTGTTTCTTAAAAACACGCTTTTTGTTTTAACAGCGGGATTTAATTATAAAATTAATTAATTCAATTTCTATGTTATGAATTTGGTAAAATATACTTCATTTTTGAATTCGGAATATGAAATATATCTTAGGATGAAATTTTGGCATTGTTCTGAAAAACATCATTTTTTGATGAATAGTGAAACTACTAAGTGGTAGTTAAAAAACTGAATTTTTCATAAAACATAATTTTACCGCTTATGTGAATGGAATTTCAAAAATCCGAGAGACACGGTTGATGTCAGTAAGTAAAATGTAGTTCAATGAGATGAAAATAATTTTTGGTGAATATTAACTTTTTACTTTTATTTACCACGGTTAAAAGTAAATAGGGTAATTAAGGGTAAAAATGATATTAATATTACCATAACACATGTCCTAATCCTATTGGACAAGTGTATCGCGACCAAAAACAACCTTAAGTGTAAAATATTATCATTTAGGCCCACTTGGATTAGATTAGGATATTTATTATTATTTAATTCAAAGAAGAGTTAAGAGAGTTAAAATCAAAGTTTATTTACTAAAACATTTTTAATATAGGGTTATACATAAGATAAATTCGATTGTAAATATTCATTAGAAAGATAAAAGGATTTCCTACATAATGGTATTTTATTTGTAATTTTTAGACATCAAATAATTTAATTTATTTATGACACAAAGATGATGCAGTAATTATCTTATTAATGAAATATTGACATAATTGATATTATAAATACCAAAATAAATGTAATTTAAGACTTTTTATGAATTAAACTAATTTTATAGGTTACTATGATATATTAGTGTTGATTTAATCAACTTTTTTCGAACATATAATTCTGTTATGACTTTCACAATAATCATCAAATAGTGTCAAAATTGACACAAAATAGTTTTTAAATCAAATATTATATTATTAATTGTTATTTTATTCCTAAAATTCTAAGGTTAGGCCAAATGACTTATATAAGGAGATATATATTAATAATAAACAATTTGGGGTTCGTTTGGCATGTTATAGTTTGTGTATTAACCATATAGTGTAAGAAAACAAAAAGACACGGTAAAAGTTAAATTATTTAACTTAGAGTTAAATCTAATTGATAAGGTTAAAATAATAACCTAAACTTGTCTAAATCCTATTGGTTGATAGGATTTCGACCCATCCCCACTTTAGCTTCAAAATAAGACCCTTTGGAACCATTATAAACCGATTTTGACTTTAATATAAAATAATATTTTGAGATATTCCTAAGGTGCCCCTCTCCTCCCTTATAAAAGGGCACCTCCTCCCTCTCTTCCTCACACAACTTTGAGCCTTCAAGATCGGCCAACCCCTGCCAAAATCCCTTCTCCACTTCCCTAGTATCATCCTAGAGGTCCTGGTCTTCTTCAAAGACCATCCTAGTTCTTTAAGTGGAGGCTAAGAAAAGGCGCGTCAAAATGAGGTAATATCCATTACCGATCTTTTTCAATTTCTTTCTTCTTAAGCTTCTTCTTCTTTAGTTGTTTCATGATAAAGTAATAACATCAGTATGTATTATATACTGATATGTTATTATAAATATGAAACAACTCTAATTAACCTTCTATCCATCCTACGGAAAAAGGAAATCACCGCGCGTGCGTACGTACGGAATACCGTCTCCACGCCGTGGTGTAATCTATTTTCTGCCACCACCTTAATTGGATGGGTATAAAGGTGTAATGAGTAACTATATATGATTATTATAAAGTGATATTGATACTGAAATAGTATACATACACTTAAACACAATTCCACGACCATGGGAACGATATCATCGCTCGTGAGTACGTACGGACTACCGTCTCCACGACGCGATGAGATTCATTCTCAATGATTAACCATTCATGAATGATTATAAAGTATATATAATAAGTACTAATGAAATATATGACCTAATAATGATACTATAATTATTTATATTTATATGTATGTCATCTACTTAATTCCATTCAATTCAATAAGGAAACGAAAACAGCGTTCATGCGTACGTACGGACTACCGTCTCCATGAACGGTGTATTTCTTTCCGTTTACTGATTTATTATATATGTATATTCTGAATATATATATATATATATATATATATATAAATTCTGTTTTATATTCTGGAATTAAGTAATCATGATCTAAGTAATCATATGAATAATTACAAGTTAAAAACATGAACGACAAATGAGACGATTTTACCCAAAACACTACTTTAACATGAATTTACAAAAGAACGGGTAATATAAAGTCATAAGTGGACCATATATGATATAATAACAATGAATATGATTATGGAATAATTCAATAACATGATTTAAATCATTATACAGGAGGTTCAGACACTTACAAAGCAAGTCGGACCTAAGGTAAGGGGAAATATCACAATCTCATTTTTATCCGAGATTGTTTATACTTTGAAATTTACTGGGGTGTATTTTATCATCCAAATCCATGTTTCCTCAATATGTAATATTATTTCCATCCACCTACAATTATTTAAATCCAATTTTACCCTTCGGTGAGTTTTTAGTAAAAGATATGAAAGGAATCTTTTGTCGTTTTTCGTACGAGGTACTTTTGACTTTTCCGACAAAATTACGAGAAGAATGTTTTTTTAACTTATACAGCATGAATGGATTTTTAAAACATTATTTCCAAGAAACCTACTTTACAAGTTTTCAAGTTTATTTTTAATCAACTTATTTTATTTTAAAGTCGTATGACATGTTATGAAAGGAAAAATGTTTTTTGAAGAACAAAGGATATTTTCCTCAAGAATGGAGTTCAAGTGTTTTATCAAAATTATTTTCCATCTAAGATAATAAAGGGTTCTTTTTTTATCCCTATTATTAAATTGATTTGATCATGTTGTGATTGAATTATTTTTATGAATTCCTTTATCTTGTATGAATTGTTTTATGATGTCATGATTCCAATTTGTATTACATGGGTTATGCAATGATGTATGATTTATGATTATGTGGCACACATAAGAAAGGATTCATTATAAGATGGGTGGGACCTATATCTCCCTCCAATGCATTGGGTAAAGATTTTATATCTCATGAGATAGACATGGCTGGAACGGTAGGTTATACCGGTTCAGTGAAACAGGACTGGAACGAGGGTGACTCGGTTCAGAAAGGGACTTTGTCCACTAAGATAGTCTTGGCAATGAGTCATGACTAACAAGAAATGATTTTCCATGATTATGTGTGCATGCCACAAAGTTTCAAGTTTCATGTTATGATTATGGGGATCTCATTTTCACTTCTATGATTTGTTCCATGTTAAGATATTATGATCTCTTTTGCAGGTTATGATTTTCAAAAAGATATGATATGATTTTTATTTCCTTTATTTTCCCTTGCTGAGAATTTGAGCTCACCCTTTTATGTTTTCTTTTCCCCAGGTCAGGAAGATGGATATTAAGTAGAATATGCTAAAAGGGACCCTAGATATGATGAAATAAATGGGAGACACTGTAGAAGATTTATGAACCAGTTGTTTATGTTTCCCAGTTTCTAAAGACACTATACCTATACGGTCCTTTGTGGTTTTGTCATATGTTGTAATAAGTGTGCTTAAATTTTGAAGTATTAACAATGTATGTAAAGTATGGGTCATTATACTTCTGGCGGGGGGCACGCTGCCCTCGTGTGAGGAAACTGCAGCCCCTTAATGGGGCCACTCACGTCCGGCCAGCCGGGGGTCTCGGACCCCCGGTTCTTCCACGGTCCGGCTGGCCCGCTCCGGCCGGCCGGCTCCTGCCGCCACGAGACCGGCACGGACGGTCCCCTTGCTCCGACGCTAGAGACCTGGTACCGGCCGCCAGTTCCCCTGCATCGCCGTGGCCCGGAACCAGCCGCGGCCTTGGTTCGTCCGACGCGGCGCGACGGCGCCGCGCTCTTCCTCCGCGGCCCTTCTCGAGCCGCGGTGCTTCTGAGGTCCTCCGGCGTGGCCCGACGACGCCGCTGATTTATTGCTTCCAACGGTGCGGTGCGACGGCACCACGTTTCTCCGCTCTCCCTTTTTACAATGCCCGCGCGGTGCTTCGGCACCGCGTTGCCTTGGTCGCCGCATCAAAAATCAACAACCAAAAAAGGTGAGTAGTTTTGGCCGTGTTTGTGCGGTCCGACCTCCTCCCGTTATCAGGATAACAGGCGGTTCAAGGAAGGGAAGATAACGACGGTAGAAAACACAAAAGAGAAACACATAAAACACCTACCTCAACGTTGTCGTCGAACGAGCGTTCGTCATGGAAGAAGAGGGTCATCGCGGAAGGAGAGGATCGCCGCGGAAGGAACGTCGCTGGCATTAGGTGATCTCCAAGGAAGGCATCTCTCGCCGTCGTCCGCCGTCGGAGATTGGCGTTCTTCGTTGGCGGTGATGCGTTCTTCGCGTTCTTCGCGTTCTTCATGTTCTTCGCGTTCTTCGCATTCTTCAACGAAGGAGGATGAAGATCTTCAAGCCTTAGAGCTTTCTCCAAATCCTCTCAACAAGAAACCCCTCAATAAAATAAATGTTGGTCTTATTTTATTTCCCATGCCAACATTTTGGAAATCATAAAAAGAATCAAACAATTAATTGAATTAATTGCAATGCTTAAACTGCCCAATTAATTGGGGTGTTTAATATTTAATTAAACGCACGGGTTGACTTTATTTAAAAGGGGGGGTGCGGGTGCGTTACATAGAAGGAAAGAAACGGTGGGGCTCATGTGGGCCCCACCTCACAAATATCCTACCAAGTGGGTAGGATATTGTGGATCACACCTTATCCGCTTAACTTAGGTTAAGCCACTTTAAGTGAAATAAAATAAAATGTCGCACCACTTTTATTTTATTCCTTAACTTAACCCCAGAAATTTAAAAACCACACCCGAGCGAACGCAACTCTGGAAAAGGTGTTTCTAAGCAATTACTGGCACTGCGATTCCATAGGTGCCCTTGAAATTCGATTCCGAGCACCGGTTCAAAAGTTATAAAAACCCGCTTGTTCATTTACTGAACGTACCCGAGCTAAACTTCATAAAATGATTATGGGCACACCGGGCCTCGGAATCAGGTGCCGTCAGGAACTGCGTTCTTGTAAAATTTTCAAAAAAATTAAGAAAAAACATTAATTTAATTTTACAGGTCTTTACAATAGCAGTACCATAATAAGTACCAGGATTCAAATGTGAGCTGATACCAACTACACTGCCCTTCTCAAAGCCATACTGAGTCACCTGCATCCATGCCGCCTCATCGAAATGGTGAGCATTGTTCTGCTCAGTCGTCTCGTCCTACCCTCAGCCTGTGTATGAGAGGTCGCAACCTCATATGACTCCTTAAATTCCAATTTAAAATTAAAATTGTGAAAATATTATATACAGTTAATTGTCAAACTGAAAAAAATAATACTAACCACAATCTGACATTGGTGATCACCTCTAATCTCTCCAGTGGCTGGATCACTGTACATCCTCCGATAAAAATCAAACTCCATAATATCAGAATGCTCGACTACCTATAGAAATATAAAATAAACTATTTAAATTTAAATTTATATAAAATATTTAAAAAATATACTTACCAGATGCTCTCTATGTGAACTGAATGTACAGATACAAGCTCGATGTGTCACCTTCTGTCTCCCCCGGTTCTGTCGTCACATTGAAGATCTCCTCTGAAATCCACCACCAAACTAGTGAAAACATAATCCATCCCAAACATGAGATGAAATGTACTCTGGTCGGTGGGCTCTACAAGACTCATCAAATTCTGTCACCCCTGCTTTCTTAATGGATGTCCTTCACAAATTGTGAAAAAACTGACAGAAACGGTAACGCATATAAACCTGCCATGTCGTGTGGATAGGGTCGTGCATGCTATCATCGATAGGATACCATAAACCCTAAAAATAATTTATAATATCAAGTTTTTAATAAAATAAATTTCAAAATAAATATTATTTATTTATGTACCAACCAATGATGGAACATGTCGTGTATCACATCAATGGGAATCTGTTCCCATGTGATCCATGGCTGAGAAAAATAATTTTGCAAGATAGCGTTCCCCTGTCCTATAGCTACATGCACAAAACTGTGAAAAATGAATAAATAATAAAATAATTAGTATATATATAAATAAATTAATGAAATATAACTAAAATATACAGGTTACCATACCTCAATGTGCATGGATCGAAACCATGATGTGGACGTCGCTCAGGGATAGGGTCAGGAATCATCAGTCGTGTGAGACCGCGCCCCCTCCGCGTATCCCCTGGACCGCCAGTAGGATGAGGGTCAGATGATCCGAAATCCCCCTCATCCAATTGTAGGTTAGCCTCCTGCAACTTGAGAAATAGCTTAGGGTCCATCTGAAACACAAAATAATTGTTGTTAGCAGATAGTTGATAATAAAAATTATATATAGATATATATTAGTTATGATTATAATCAGCATTTAACTGTGTCAATGTTCATCTTCATCCTCTTCTCCATAGCTATCAATGTCAATGTCTTCATCTTCCTCCTTAGCATCATCAATATCCATATGAGTTTCAGTTTTATCATATCTTGTCATTTCAAATTCATTTGTAACATCATTAACATCTTCATCATCATCGATCCTTAATTGTGGGGTGTCATCATCGATATTCATGTCTATTTGTGAATCAGGTGGATTTTGAGCAGTCTTTTGAAAAATTTCAATTCCTTCCACTTCAGCAGTACCAAAATCATTTTGAGTAAATTGATTTTCCTGATATTTCATTTTTATTATGCTCCTCCAATCACTCAAGTCTCTTGATGTAGCACAGTACTTTGCATAATAAATTTGATGTACCTGTTGAGCCAGTAAAAATGATTCATTTACTGAAAGAAAACTTTTATATTTAATATCAATGATTCCATGAGTCGGATTAACATGAAAGCCTCTCTCAGTATCTAACCAGAGGCATTTAACCATGGTTATGTAATTTTGTCCTAGATAACACAGCTCAATAATTTTATCCAAAATGCCATAAAAGTCAACTTCAGTTTCTCTGTGATGTGATCCTCTCAAGAAAACTCAACTGTTCATTGTTTTTTTTGATTCCCCGTATGCATGTGTGTGAAATCAAAAACCATTCACCACATATGCATTATAATATTTAACCATTTTGGATGGTGGGTTACTCAATATACACAGTTGCTTACAAATTTTATCAGCACATTGAGACACCTGCAAATTTGTAAAACAATTATCAATATAATAAATAATAAACTGAATTGATATTAAACCATCAATAATTTATGTTAACAGTTTTTCAAACCATTGAGAAATTTTTTTTGTCTACGTTCTTCAAGAGCAGCTATTGTAATTTGTGGAAGTTGTTTCTTGATATTATTATCATATAACCTACAAATAAAATAAGTCTAAATATTGTAACATAAATTATAGAATTAGTGATAGAAGCACTCACAGGATAAATGATGTCATTTCTTTACAGTTGAGCAGAACGTGTGTATGAGCTCTGTAATGTTCATCATCTGAAAGCCATCATTCATGAACTCCACCGAAACCAAGATTTGGATGATTAAAAACTGTTAATTTATTGTCCATTTAGTCATTAACATTACCCTCATTTTGTCCCATGCGATTTTTTTTAGGGATATTGAGATTCAAAATAATGAGAGTAGAAAAAAGCAATTTCCACTTGAAAATAAGCTTCAGCAATTCAGGCTTCAACTGATTATTTGTTACATATATTTTTCTTCAATTTCTACATGCATCTCTTGAATGGGTACATCCATCGAAACTGTACTGGACCTTCACATTTAGCTTCATGTGGAAAATGTAATATCAGATGTTCCATTGAATCAAAGAAAGCCGGTGGAAAGATTTTTTCCAGTTTACATATAATTACAGCAACATCTTCTTCTAGTTTACTTAGTGCATCAAAGTCTGTTTTCACTGCACAAATGTCTCGAAAAAATATGATACGTATGTTATCAAATACCAAATCATAGAATTCAATAAACCTTTGAATCCAATCAGCATAAGTCTTTCCATTATAACATGACAATCATGACTTTTTAATCCAGTAATATAACCATTCTTAACACATCTTCCCAAATTGGAAGCATAGCCATCTGGAAGTCTCAAATCTACAATCCACTAAAAAATAATAAACAACTCTATTTGGACAGTGTATAGGCTGCTTTTGGATTCATTAACCTCTATGATCTAACATTTTCAAATAGTTCAAGTTCTGGTCGCCTACAAATTTGGGAAAGATCTAATCACACCTTTACAGTATCTTTGGTCTTACCCGGTGTATCCAAAATGTATGAAATAAATTATCAAAACAATTCTTCTCAATATGAATAACATCCAACATGTGGCGGACCAAAAAATCATACCAATACAGAAGATCCCAAAAAATGCTCCGTTTTATCCAATTACGTTCTTCCCCAAAGCCATGAATTTTCTTTTGGTTTACTGTTGGTCCAAATGTGATGGGGCTAATGCAAATACAACTGATTTTAACTCTGTACCTTAGACCATTTTGGGAGCTTCATCCCTTTCAATTGTACCTTTTCTAAAATGAGATTTGTTCCTTCAAAAAGGATGATCGATTGGAAGAAATCTACGGTGACAATCAAAATTGAAAGGGTTTTTCCATTGACAAGCATAAAGGCTTTGTTTTCTTTCAAATAGTAAGGACATGATTTCAGACCATGTGTACTCCTACCAGATAACATGTCATATACCAGAAAGTCACTAATCGTCCACATCAATGCAGCTTTTAATATGAAATTTTGTTTCGTAGCGACATCATATGTAATAACACCATCACTCCACAATGCATTTTACTCATCAATCAATGGTTTCAAATAAACATCAATATTCTTTTTCAGATGTCCTGGGATTAATAGAGTCAAAAAGATATAAGGATCCTTCATCAACATCCATGAAGGAAAATTGTACGGATTTATAAAGACAGACCAACATGAATACTGACTACCATAAGAACCAAATGGATAGAAACCATCAGTAGAAAGACCCAATCGCATGTTTCGGGCTTCTATAGAAAAAGACGGATGCAGACTGTCAAAATGTTTCCATGAATCACCATCAGATGGATGATTCAAGCTTTTATCAGTTGAAATCTTGGTTTTGTGCCATGACATCAATGAAGTTGTGTTCTGAGACATAAATAAACATTTCAACCTAGGTGTAAGGGGGAAATATCTCAACAGTTTTACTGGAATCGCTCTATAATTCCCTAGTTGAGCTTCTTTATACCTCAATTGTCCACATTTGGGACAACTATCCAATGACTCATTTTATCCAGAATATAAGATGCAATCATTCGGACACGTATGAATCTTTCAATAACTAAGGCCCAAATTACGAATTATCCTCTTTCTCTCATAGTAATTTACAGGCAACACATTTCCTTCAGGTAATAGTGTTTAAAAAAAAGAAAATATCTAATCAAAACAGTTGTTTGACATTTCATTATCTGATTTAATACCCATAATTTTTGCAACCACTTCTAATTTTTTTATCTTGCAACCAGGATATAATGCCTCCTCAACAGACCTCAATAACTCATAAAATTTAGATGGTTCCAACTCAGGAGTTAAATCAATATCATCGTGAGTTTTAGTTTATTGCACAGATGGACCTGCAACATCATGTACTAAATTTTGAAACCATGATGGATTCGGAATCAAGTTATTAGGATCTTCTTTGGAACTGCGTTCACCGTCTTGATACCAAAAAACATAATCTGGTTGAAAACCAAACCGCAAGAGATGTCCCCCAACCTTGTCAAATGTGTCAAATGTTCTCAGAGCACATTTTTTACATGGACACTTAATTGTGCCTTCTGAAACATATTCTGGTTTTGATGATGAAAATTCTAAGAAAGATTCAACACCCTCAATATATACAAGATTTAAACTAGAACCATTTTGATTTCTGTGATGGTTTATCCTAGCTCGATCATCTAATAATGACTGATGTTGACTTCCTTGTTCCATATTTTTCTATATAAAATATAAAATCATCACCGTTTTGAATAATTTTAAATGATAAAAACACTATCTGAAAAAAGAATATAAATAATTACAACTACTTAATAATTACCATTAATTAAGGGTGACACAATTTCAGTGGATTGACGACTACTCTTTTGTCTGATGGCTTATTTAATTGCCTCTTTCTCACACTTATTATTGCTAATTATTCCTTATTATTCCTAATTATTTCTAATTATTACAAAATATTACTAATTATTACAAATTATTACTAATTGTTACTAATTAGTACTAATTATTATTAATTATTACAATTTATTACTAATTATTACAATTTATTACTAATTATTAATAATTATTACTATTTATTACTAATTTAGCAATACTTAGAAATACTTAGAAAAATGAAAACTGCTTGAATAATGAAAGGAAATTTGGTAATCATTATTGTGGACATGATTACAAATTTTCCCTTCATTATCCAAAAAGATTTCGTTTACTAATTATTACTAATAAAAAAAATATTATCAATATTTAGGAAAAAAATATTAATATTATAAAAATAATAATAAATTTATAAAATATTAAAATTATCAATATTCACAATAGACTTTGCTCTATTCTTAACATTATCAAATCTCAAAGGGTCATCAATTGTCAAGTCTTGCACAATAAAAAGTTTATGTTAGTCGTGTCCAATGTAAACTCTATAATTCTACTTGCATGGTTGATCACCTCACAAGTAGTGTTGCTATAGGACGACCACAGTAAAGACGTTCTCATCTCTAAGAATCATCTCACATGACTCTTTACATAGATCATTCTTCCTTATAAATTTTAGTGGATATCAATATCTTTCCCTTAAATTTTCAAGGAAGAATGGTCTATGTAAAGGTTAATGTGAGATAATTCTTATAGATAAGAAGGGCATGACTTGGGTTATCCTATTGCAACACTACTTGCAAGGTGATCAACCATGCAAGGACAATTATAGAGTTTACATTGGACATGGCTGACACAAACTTTTTATTGCGCATGACATGACAATTGGCGACCCTTTGAGATTTGTACATGTTAAGAATAGAGCAAAGCCTGTTGCGAATCTTGATAATTTTAATATTTTATAAATTTTTTATTATTTTAATAATATAAATATTGTTTTTTTGTAAATATTGATCATATAATTTTTTTATTGCTAATTATTGCTAATTATTGCTAATTATTGCTAATTATTGCTAATTATTGCTAATTATTGTTAATTATTGCTAATTATTTCTAATTATTGCTAATTATTGCTAATTATTTCTAATTATTGCTAATTATTGCTAATTATTCCTAATTATTTCTAATTATTACTAATTATTACTAATTATATCTATTTATTACTAATTATATCTATTTATTACTAATTATTACTATTTATTACTATTTATTACTAATTATTACTAATTATTACTATTAATTACCATTTATTACTATTTATAACTATTTATTACTATTTATTACTATTTATTACTATTTATTACTATTTATTACTAATTATTACTAATTATTACTAATTATTACTAATTATTACTAATTATTACTAATTATTACTAATTATATCTATTTATTACTAATTATATCTATTTATTACTAATTATATCTATTTATTACTAATTAAATAAATTTATTACTAATTATATCTATCTATTACTAATTATATCAATTTATTACTAATTATATCTATTTATTACTGATTATATCTATTTATTACTGATTATATCTATTTATTACAAATTATATCTATTTATTACTAATTATATCTATATATTACTAATTATTGCTAATTATATCTATTTATTATTGATTATATCTATTTATTACTAATTATATCTAATTATTGCTAATTATATCTAATTATTTCTAATTATATCTAATTATTGCTAATTATATCTAATTATTGCTAATTATATCTAATTATTGCTAATTTTTGCTAATTATTGCTAATTATTGCTAATTGTTGCTAATTGTTGCTAATTATTTCTAATTATTGCTAATTATTGCTAATTATTACTAATTATTACTAATTATTGCTAATTATTACTAATTATTACTATTTATATCTAATTATTCCTAATTATAGCTAATTATAGCTAATTATATCTAATTATATCTAATTATTTCTAATTATTACTAATTATTACTAATTATTACTAATTATTACTAATTATTACTAATTATTACTAATTATTACAAATTATTACAAATTATTAAAAATTATTACTAACTATTTCTAATTATTACTAACTATTACTAATTATTACTAATTATTACTAACTATTACTATCTATTACTAACTATTACTAACTATTACTAACTATTACTAACAATTACTAATTATTACTAAATATTACTAATTATTACTAATTATTACTAATTATATCTATTTATTACTAATTAATACTATTTATTACTAATTATATCTAATTATTACTAATTATATCAAATTATTACTAATTATATCTAATAATTACTAATTATATCTAATTATTACTAATTATATCAAATTATTACTAGTTATATCTAATTATTACTAATTATATCTAATTATTACTAATTATATCTAATTATTAGTAATTATATCTAATTATTACTAATTATATCTATTTATTACTAATTGTATCTATTTATTACTAATTATATCCATTTATTACTAATTATATCTAATTATTACTATTTATTACTAATTATATCTATTTATTCCTAATTATATCTATTTATTCCTAATTATATCTATTTATTGCTAATTATATCTATTTATTGCTAATTATATCTATTTATTGCTAATTATATCTATTTATTGCTAATTATATCTATTTATTGCTAATTATATCTATTTATTGCTAATTATATCTATTTATTTCTAATTATATCTATTTATTACTAAAAATATCTATTTGTTCCTAATTATATCTAATTATATCTAATTAATATTAATTATGACTAATTATTTATAATTATCACTAACAATATCAATTTCTTAGTAAAAATAAATATAAATAAAAATTAATTTAAATCTAATTAAATTACAACTAATAAACAACAATTAAAATTAACATAAAAAATAAAATAAAAATAAAAAAATATAATATAAATACCTTAAACTATGATATTCTAAAGATATTAACGCCCTCTGATTGCTCTCGTATAAAAAACTTCAACTAAAAGAAGTTTTTCTCTTAAAACTAGAGAATGAATAGAGAAAGAGATGAAGATATAAGTGATTTTGAAAAAAAAGGATGGGGGTATATATAGGTTTGATTAGTTGCGACAGGGTTATTAGCGACGGGTTTTTCGTCGCAAATGGTGGTATTTGCGACGGGGCCCGTCACAAATACCCTCGCCCTCATTAATTACAGCCGGCGGTTAAAAGGTTATTTGCGATGGGTCCCATCGCAAATAGTTCCTACCGATAGTCTTTTTGCGACGGGACGACATCTCATCGCAAAAAGTTATTAACCGATGCCGGGTATTTGTGACGGGATCCCGTCGCAAATACCCCTGCGCGGTTTGGTGCGCAAGCCACGTGGTTTGGCGCGCAAGCCGCGTGGTTTGGCGCGCAAGTCGCGCCAAAAAATTTGTGACGGGAGACATCTCCATGTTGCAAATAATATTCGCGCGGTTCGGCGCACAAGTCGTGCCAAACTATTTGCGACAGGAGACGAAAAACCGTCGCAAATAATTGGTTATTTGGGACGGTGAAATTGTCCCGTCGCAAATAGCTTCCTGGACGGGTTATTTGCGATGGGAAGAAATCCCGTCGCAAATAACCCGTCACAAATAGTGATTTTTCTCATAGTGGAGGTGGTAGTACGTCGAACCTCCACCCACCTCCTATTACCCTTCTAACTTCTTTTACACATCTTCTTTCCTATGGACCACACTGCTCCACTCTTTTCCTTTTCCTTTGTGGTCCCCCAACCATCTCTTGATTGATCTTACAATAGTTTGGGCAATCTCATTCTAGATTTACCCAACCACCACACGTGTAACACAGCCTATCCCTTTTCTGATTCTATCCACACTGGGATCCCCACATCACTGATCTTATACCCTATGATCATCCCCTAAAGTTCTTTACCTGCTTGGGTCCCTGAAATTGTCATTATCTACTAGCTATTGAGGTCTCATCTACCTAGTGTCTGATGAAATCTCCCACTGCGAGTGTTTCCTCTACAAGAAAACTCTCCGCCAGTAGAGCTCATCAAGTACCCCAATATTAATAGTAATGCTAAAGGATATCATGGATGCCCTAATATAATAGTGAAGGTCATTGTAGGAGGTCAGAGCCTTGGATAATTGGTCTCATACCATATCTGTGGAGTAACACAAAAGATTGGTAAACGTCGATGTGAAATCTACTACAATCAGACTACCCTGCTGTAGATGCAGAAGCTCTTGAACGCACACTGATCGCAATATAGACCAAAGTAAATCCTCTTTGAAGACACACTCAAAGTATACCGAATATAGAGTCATATCATCATGTGTATGGGTCTCTAAGCACTATCATCGCCCTACTAAGCCCCGGAAAAAACTGCAGAAAGGACTTTCATTTAGTCGAAAGGCATCCTCACAAGGTGAAAGATATGTGTAACTACATCCAGACAATACTCGGATACCTAGGGATCTGAATCACCCTTAAACCATAGAGATCACTAACTCTGGAACTCATGAAATGTACTTAGTCTATGTGAATCCTTATTCGGTGATGCTCGTAGTAGCTGCTGCTTAATGGGTGGTGGTATCCCTGAAATACCACCTGAATGTGCTATCTATGGAATAAGCCCATGTACCAATGACTCTTCCCTATATAGATCTTCCTCATGATCATACAATGGGATCCTAGCTAGCTTTCTGCGTGGAGGAATCCTATAATAAAATATTATGTTTCACATTCCATAGAGTATATCTAGTGAGATGACTCAAGAAGGACATGAAAAACACAACTCATTCCTATATGATGCATATACAATTGTTTTCCCCTATAAATAGTGTTTTTATATGCCGAGTCAAAAAGTAGAAATCAGATTCTTGGTGTATGGATACACCGGCCACTACACCGACACTAGATTATATGGCCTGAAAGAGGAACTCGAAACACTTTACACTCTTTCCCAAAACCAAACTCACATACTATTGGTCATAATATAGAGCCGGCCTCATTTGATACCGCACTGTCATGACCCATCCCAGAGGAGCCCATTCCATGACTACCATAAGACTTCCCCCAATAGGCTAGGGGCTAGTGACTAGCACGGATAAGGAATATCCTACAAATGGGAGGCATTTTCCAAAGTACCTATACACATGCACATGTCTCTAAGCCATAAAATCTAAAATGCAAAAAAACAAAGTAAAAAATGCATGAATACACTGTTTACCAACCAATAGAGTATGATTGGAAAGTAAAGTAAATTAATTTAAACTAGTCCAGAATACAATCCCACCAAATGAAAATTATGTTAACCACAAAGTCCAACCAATAGACAATGGTAATGGGACTATTTCTCGAAGTTGTAGGAACACCTCTACCTTCCTGAACTCAAAAAGCTATTCCTAGTCCTAGTCCCCCATGGACTCTATCAAAAGATTGCTTGTATACACAATACATGACACATTTGGGAAAATCCCATGCAGGGGTGAGTAAAACAATACTCAATAAGGCACACCAAAACCATAATGGAAGACCACAAAAAATATACAACATATGAAATACCACATAGGAAATACCACAAAGGAAATACCACATCAAAAATACCAAAAAGGAAATACTATAAAGGAACAGTACAATCATCTCCTAAAATATATACACCCATGGGACATATATCTAGAATATCCAGATATACTCTCTCCAATGAGACACACAGTCTCAGTAATACACATAGTCTTTGGGAGTCACACACTCTCTATGAGACACATAGTCTCTATATGACACATAACCTTTGGAAATCACATAGTCTCTATGAGATACATAGTCTTTGTAATACACACAATATTTGGGACTCACATAGTCTTCATGAGACACCCGGTCTAAATGTCACAACCATTCATAGGATTCTACTCAAAGCACACTCATTCTAGAAGAACATACACCCCAATAAATTAGGTCATATGAAAACTTCTAAAAAAACCCGCATTGTATATCTCAAAAGGACTGTTTCTTCTCATGTATCCTAATTTCCTAGATGGTTCATTAAACGAACAAATAATTTGAAAGTTACAAGTGATTGAAAATTTAGAAGTGGGTCCATTTCCCTATGAACCCACCAGGCGGTCAGTCCACCGACCAAGCCGGTTGACTATAGTGGTCAACCACCTGATCTGACCACCCCCGTGGTTGATTGTGCCATAGAAGCTCAGTCGAATGTGGCTTGGTATGGTTTCCCAGGTCTTACCAGATTCACTGGGTTTACCTGACCCACTAGGCCCAACCCACTCTGGCTAGGCCTGACCCACCAGGTCGGGCTGGCTTGTGCGTCGTGTTTGCACCCTGCAGACATCCTCCCCATTTTAGTGACTACTACATCCTACATCCACCATAAGAGGCTAGATGTCATGGGCTCCCACATGGCTGGGGGGGTCGCATCCACGCGCCTCTATCGTAGTGTGTGCCACCACCCGCACACAATCAGCCTCTACGTTCCACCGGAGGCACATGCGTTCTTATGGTCCCTTATATGGACCACTGGTCCTCATATTTTTCAAGTAAATCTACAAAGAAATCATATCTTTGATCCTCAGGTATTGAAACACATATATCCAACCTCCATCTTC
This sequence comes from Viscum album, assembly GCA_963277665.1. Lineage (NCBI taxonomy): Eukaryota > Viridiplantae > Streptophyta > Magnoliopsida > Santalales > Viscaceae > Viscum > Viscum album. The sequence continues at coordinate 1,209,270,974 of OY728120.1, forward strand.
TCTTACTACCAATCTGAGGGTCTGATTTCATTCGAATCCTCTCGACAATTCGAGTTGTGACCAAGAGGTTCCAACGGCAAAGAACACCAAGAACGGGAGGAGAGAAAATAACCTAGAACACCCGAGGAATAAAACCCAGCCTTTTTTCTTATCGACCTCAATTCTTTCTTATTATAATCATAAACGAAGAGCCAAAATTATCAAAAATATCTATCTCCCATTAAAACGCTGCAACAAATATCCATCATGAAAAATATCGAACCACGGTACAACCTATTCTCTTTTTGGTCCACATACATCATTCAATTTAAGAATGGGGAAACCACAAAGGAAAATAAATTCCATACCTCGAGTTAGATCGATAATTGATGAGTATCAGTTGTTTTTTCATCGTTGACAAGATCCACCAACTTCGTTGGCTTGATGATCCCTAATCTGATCTCTGATCTATCGTCTTTCATTCGAGAGGATTATTTCCCCAATATTCTAAGGAATTCTAGAGTTATGGAGAAAACCATGAATTCTTTGAAAAGGTTTAAAAACAAGAAAACACATTTCTGTTTTGCCGAGTCACAACGTCGTAGCGTCACTATGTAATTTAAATAAAATAAATCTTAATTTATTTTATTCTTTAAAATGTCCCAAAATTACTTTTCAAAACCAAACTACACCATTCGATGTTAGGCATCATCTAATGAAAACCCCACATTACAAACTCAATGGTGGTCTTGGATTTCTAATCTGAGTCACCATTTATAAGTTATTAGTATTTTCAAAAAAAATTAATTATTTTATTTATGGTTACATCCTTGGTGACTTTTTCATCAGATGACTCGCAAGGAATAGTGTTAGGTCATGCCTAGTGTAAATCCACCATTCTAAGCTAAATAGTTCCCTCATATTTCTTGTATGGACACCCATTAAAATATATTCCACTTTTTAAGGAATTTCATGCGTGATTTCTATTAAAAACATAACATTTTTCAATGAATTGTTTTGGGCACACCGGGCCACGGAATCACACACTGTCTTAGTGCCTAGTCATGGAATTTTACCAAATATCTTCTAGAAATAAAATTAGAAAAAGATGAGTCATTACGTACTATGTAATAAAATACATAAACAAAAGTGAAAAAAACACAATCCAAGTAGATATAAGAAGAGTAATATAAGGACTAAAAAGGTCAATGTAAAAAAAATAAATCAATCATGCATAGTAGTATGTAAAATAGAAGCAAGATAAAAAATAATACAATAATTAAGAAATTAATATTTCAAATTTTCTATTAAAATTATTTATCAAACTACACATTGAAAACCTATTTAGAAATCTAACTATTTTTATAAAATAACTTTTGAAGGAACGACATCCCTCTTTAAAGGAAGTCAACATGCATCAAGCACCCATTTTCCAAAGCCAAACATTAACCTTTTAAAACTATTTCAAGCCACCATGATACTAATGGCTTGAAAACCATTAAAACGATTAAAGTTCAACTATATTAAATACCTAAATCATGCCTCCAAAACAAAAGACACACATTTTAATCACAAAACTGGTGTCAAACACCCTTATAAATAGTTAATTAACATTAAGAAAGCCACTAAGAATTTTAACAACCACATTGAATGTTTCCTAGTTATATTCCAATTCATTATACCATTTGAAACCATTTAAAGAAAAAAATGGGAATTTATGCATGTTCATAGATTCATGCTACATATAATGTATGGAATAACTAAAAATAATGGAATACTTTGAAAAAAATAAACAATTCCCAAGGCATGATATAATTAACCACTAAGGTGTACTGATTGAAATATAAACAATTAATATGGAATTGAATAACAAAAAACCAAGACATACTAATAGTACACAAGAAAATTATAAGAGGTAAAATAGGGAATAACTAATTCAGATTAATAATAAACTAAGAAAATTATAAGATATGGAAGGTGAAAAAACTAACCCAGACTAGTATTATAAAAAAGTATATAAGATATGGAAAATAAGACAAATTAACATAATAGTTGAAATCTAAAAAAAGGAAAAGAGATATCATAGGAAATTTTTAATTAATACTAGTAGAATTCAAAATTAATAATGATATATTGATTAGGAAAAAACCAATTCATACTTTTAGAAAACTAAAAAAAGTATGACATATGGTAGAGTCCATTAAAAATACATTCTAGTAGCATGAAAAATATAGTCTAAGACATGGTATAAAGAATATGAATACAATAGGTTATTGTTTAATAAACAATAAATATATGTATTCAACTTTCTCAAAAGAGAAAATAATCCAAATGGAATGTTTCATGATAAACTTACCAATTATGGCATGGAATAAAACTATGACATCACTTTTGTAAATAATGATCCAAATAAAACATGATGAATATCTATCGTTCTATTATTCACTATGTATAACAAAGTTGTAAGCATTCCGAGAAAGTATATGATAGAAATAAAGACATGTAATTTAATTTACATAGAATGATAAACATGTAAATCCCATGCATGAGTCAAAAAAACTAAGAATTTAACCATGAAGGGTTTAGGGAAAACATTTACTAGTTTTAAAGTCTTGGTCACAACATGGTTCACCCAAACCTATACCATTTCTAGGTTAACTCTCTCTAGATATGAGAGGAAGAATGGAAAAACCTGCCAATATAATTGTATAAAATATCTTTGAGGCCTTAATAATAAGATATATTTCACCCAAGAGCTAATTTCAACCACCTATCAAGGGAGAGGAATTACTATAACACTATTATAACTTGAAGAGAACACATCCAGTAAGAAAAACTGAGCACTTAACTTAGATTCATCTAATTAAGGACTATTTGGCTACTATATTGGATTAAATTGAAGTGATTAAAAGATTATATCATCCCTCACGACCTCATATGAGGGATGGATTGTATGAGAGGATGTTGTTGGTAGATAGGGTGAGGGATAGGGCCTATGGGGGTATAAGGGAGACTAGAAATCCAGTGAGGGAGAGGGTCAGGGGGTTCAAGGGAAACTAGAGAGTTGGAGATGGTGAGGGTGAGGGTTTAGGTGGTGAGGGGGTAATTGGAGAACTTATGAGGGATCAGGCTCCGAGGGATCATGGGAAACCGGATCACTGGTGATAGTTTGGTGGGTCTCATGGGAAATCAACAGGTCAGAGTGGGGGGAAATGAAGAAGTATCAAAGGCTTGGGGTTGGGGTGCTCAGTTGATATTTTTAGGGTGGTGATTGGGGGAGAATGTGGGATCAGGGAGAAGTGGGGGATAGGGGAGAAAGTGTATTTCTTTAGTAAATGGATAGGATTTAGTGTATATTATTGAAAAAATGTTGTTAAATTCTCTCAATTTTTTAATCAGTTGTATAATGAACCACTGCTAAACTATGAATTTGGTTTAGTGGTCGTAGGTAAACCTTCTATAAGCTGATGCAGTATCCCAACTGGTCATGTAGTGTGCACAGTGGATCAACTATGTAGTAGGTCCAAAAATGGTATGAAGACAATATCAAGTTTGGGAATGAGGAACTTGTTGAAGAGTGTTAGGTGGATCTTATTCCCACTATTCTTTAGTGGAACTTATGTAGTAGGTTTGAAGCTGGGGGCATGGTAGCTTGATCGGCCTTGGAGTCATGTGGTAGGATGCTTCACTCTCACCATTGGTTGAGAGGTAGGGTTTATAGATAGTTAGTGTGATTTCTCATGGTATCTTGGCATGACACATCCACACTTACTTGGTAGCTTTAGTTCTGTATAGTATTGGTGTGCTATGGTCTCTTGAGTTTCTTATAGTGGATTTCAAGTGGCACGGTCAATTTCCAATCTTCTTATAAAAAATCATGAATTTTTTTATGGTTGATCTTCTAGTACATGAGGTCGGTTAAAAAAGAAAGAATCATGTTTATTTTATTTTTATCTAGTGGCCTATTTAAGACCTAAAAATATTTTCACCTCTTTATAGTGTGTCCATTACATATCCTATATTGATTATTGAAAATAAAATTTGGTAGTAAGTATTTCCAATGAAAATTATAATTTCATATAAATATTAAATTCAATTTCAAAAAATTATTTACCAAATTCAAATATAATTTCCAAAATGAAATGTGGAATTATATTTCAGATTTCCCAAAAAATTACAAGAATATATTTTTATCTAATTTCTAGGGAAAGCCATGTATTCACAATTTATATTCAATTTCCATGATGTAATGAATGAACCAAATTTTCCAAATATTGCATAAAAATTAACTGAATAAAATAAATGAATTAAACTTTTAAATTTTATATGTTAATACCCTATTACTCCCCAACATTTACAATATTACAATCCTAGGAAATATAAATATTACTATTTATTAAAGATACAATCCTTCCTAGAATCAATTACACCATCTAGAGAAGAAAAAAATCAAAGACTCTTCAATTGTTGGAATTTCCATTCCTCCTCTAAGAATTATTCTTTCTCACTCACTTTAATTAAGATCAAGTTGTAATTTTATGTTGTAAATATAATAAATCCAAGTGGAATTAGAATTTAACAGGTGACACTTCCATTTATCACTTTCTCCAACATTCCTTAAACCGAAGTTGCAGTTTTTTACTTCATTAATACAACTCAAATGAAATTGTTATAACCAAATTTTCCACTTTTTCATTTGGGTTCAATATTCCACTCATATGAATGAATTCATTTTTGACAATTTGGTACTCATTAAATTTTTTTCATCTATGTTTATATAATTTACTTATTATATTATCAAATTATATTTATTACTCACATAACCAGTGCCTAATATCTCATAAATTCATTGTGGCACTAGAATTTCCCATTTTGATTAATTTAAAAATGATATTTATTGATTTTTTTGAATTGGATCTCTGAGGTGTTCTTTTTCACAAAGTAGAAGTTACCTAAAATTAAGTACAAAATTCTTGTTTCCTCATGTTATAATTTCAATTACAAATGTATTTTCTCAATCACAATCATTTTTCTATTTACAATATTATATTTCCACAAAAATAATGACCAAATTCATTCAGTAATCATTCAACTCTCAATATTTCAAAACCATTAAAATTCAAACACTCTAGCATGGTATTTTTCTTATAGAGTACAAAATTTAGCTCATGTTTTCCTATCTAAAATCACTCCAAAATTTAAAAATAAAATCTTATAGAAATTATATATAGATACCTAAAAATTGATTTTGACACTTTGATTTATTTTATTATAAGAAAAAGACACTTAGAAATATCCAAGTAAAATAGACAAACAATTTACATCATATGTTACATATCCTTATCACCCATACTTATCTTAGACACAATTCTAGTTAATGTTTTCATGAATTTAAAAAGGAATATTAGTTTCAAAGAGTGAGTTTCTAGATCAATATGAGAAGAAGGGAAATCATTTTCATCCTTTATTAAATGATATCAGATAGAATTTCTGATTCCTCCATTGGTTCTTTCCAAATATCATCATAATGATGCTTCCCTTGTTGTTCAATCACCATGAATGGATACTTTGATTTATCTCCCATGATCTCAATAGGCATGGGATTTATTCATGAATATAATATAAGAACTTTTTCTATAAATTGAAATTATATTGTTTGAATAATTTTTTCATGGATATATTTTTATTTCTCCTTATACAGAAGGGTGTTATCATTTGATACTCTTCTCATTTCATTTAGTTCCATCATCTGAAGCTTCCTATACTCCCTATTTGTTATAAATTCTTGGTTCAACATCTCAACAATACATTAGTCTCTATGTTATATTTCAACAAGAAAATGAATAAAATTTTGATAGAAAATTACTGAAGGGAAAATACTATTGGGTTTATATTTAATTTTTTATGCCCATAATCCATCCTGCATCCTTTTACTCTAATCCTTTCTCAGGGATTTTTTTTCTTCTCTAAAATATTCTTAATATGTACTTTGGACACCACTACTTTCCCATTTTTATATGGGTTGTGTGTAGTTGAGGTCTTATGATGTACTCTATATTTATTCATATGGGTTTCCAAGTTCTTGTTATATGTGTTTTTTCCCTGGTGATAGATTATTTTGTAGGGTACTCTAAATCTAAAAAAAATTAGAAACTCAATAAATACCTTGGAAGCATCAGTTTTGGTTTCTTTTACTTTAATAGAATTAGAAAAATATTTCAATGATAATATTATTTAGAAGTAACCAAATGTGAAAATAAATTAAACCATAAACTGTAATCCCTATACATCAAATACTTCAAAAACATTTAACAGTATTTTGGTGAATTTCAAGTCTTTTGAAAACACCACTAATAAGTTGAGAGTTTGGGAGGATTTAAAAAATTAATATGTTGCTATAAAAAATTAAGGCCAAAATAAGCCAGCTTATAACACCTTCTTAGAAATTAATTGAGGTCCAAAATCCCCTCTAAATAAAATTTCGTATAAAAAATAATGTGCATATTTAACATCTTCCTTATGGATACATCTCCTAATTATTTCATTATTATAACTCTTCCATAAGTAAGGATCCTCCTATACATAATACATTGACTCAGATTTAAATTTATAAGTTTGATTACTATTAATAAAGGGGGTACCGATTATGTGACTATAAAATTGAACAAATCATCTTACTAGGGATCTTTGGTGACTTTTTATAGTTTCTCACCGGGGAAGGATTCATCTATTTTTTTTTAAATTTGTGATTATTATGAAGAATCATGCCTTATCCAACCCATAAATACATGGTTTATAACAATGGTTACACATTATTAAAATTTCTAAGATATTTTTGGTTTGTAGTTTCATAGAATTAGCTAAAACATTACATAAAAGTGGAAATTTCGTCACAGTAATAATTTTCCCACAAAAAAAGTTCTTTATATAGACACACATAGTTCATTCAATGTAACTGCTATATTGGAAAGACTAACATTGTTAATGTTTATATACATCCTTAAGACCTCTGAGAAAATCATTTTTAAATGTGGGGTGTGGAAAAAAGCTTAGTAAGAGACATAAAATTAATGGAAACTCATTAGTAAATTCTAAAATTCATGAAACCCAATTAGAGTGTTTTCCTTTTTCATAATAAAAATTAAAGTCAAAAAATTATTTACTTACCCATGAAATTAAAATCATTGTATAAATATTTCATCAAAAATATTATAATTCATCATAAAAAATCATAATATTGAGGGTTTATTATAAAATATGATCACTTATTAAAAAAATATTGAAAACTTATTATTCACCCTCAAATTGGCATAAACATTCATTTAAACATAAACCCATTATCTTATCTTATGAAATAAAATTATTTCATTTAAAAATAATTGAATTAATATCATGTATGTACCTAGGGAAATTATAATTTAATTTATACTTACAATAATGCTTTCAATTGAATCACCTAACTAGATAATTCTCATATCTCTTAAGCGTAACCCATAATATGTAAACTCTACCACATTACCCAATGCATTTGAGAGATATATTAGGCTAACCCATCATCAGAGATATAACAATCTCACTCGTAATTTAAATAAAATTTTCAAGAATAATATAATGAATAAAAAACATATATATTTTTTAAATTAATAATAAAACCAATTATAATTTTCAATCAATATCATATGAAATAACACTATTAATTATATCATAAAGCTGAGAAAAAGTTTCTCTTTTCATAGAAAAAGATTTTGAAACAAAAAATTCTCATAATATAGAAAGAACAACTTTATTTTAGAATAATCATGGAAACTTGTAAAGGAATAATTATAGTTAATATTGGATATGATGGAAGTAAAGTGTGGTCATGTTTTATATGTTAATAAATATCCTTTTTCGCATTTGTAAAATGTTGAAAATATCCCATATAGAAAATTTTGAAAATATTCCACTTTAATAAATGGTAAAGAAAGTAAAAAATAAATGAAAATGACATTTATCAGCCTTTTAATCATAATAAATAACATTATTTAACCATTTAAAATAACATCAACATGGAAGAAAAAGAGTTGGAAGGATAACTTTAAAACTATATTTTTAAAATAAAATCCCTTTCCTCGAGTCTGACACATCTCATATATACATTAAATCATGTATAATAAACCTATATTAATATTATACTTTTTTAAGAACATTTTTTAGGTTATTTACCTTATTATTATCACTTTTATTTCATTTATTACCATTTCTTACATAGTTATTAGATCTATTAAGTTCATAGAAGTCATTTTTAGTATGTCAGTTTACAATCACAAAACGACTTCTGTAGGATGAATGTGGTCAAAGAGTTCCTGGTTCAATTATCTAAAAATTAATAATCCAAATATAATTACTATATTTAATCCTTATATATAGTTTTATAACCATCAATGAGTGGTTGTAAAATAAAAATGAAATACACCATTCATGGAGATGGTAGTTAATACCATCTCATAAACATTACTTTAATTTAATCATGGTAAAAATAAGAAAACATAAATATTATTTTTTAATTATAGAATAATATATACGTTCTAATTATCATATTAATTCATTAATTCTATCCATTTTATTTCCGTTGAGAGGGAATAATGAAACGTGAATCACGTCACTTTATGGAGGTGGTAGTCTATACATATTCCCAAACGATGCTATCATTTTTAAAAGGCTGGAAAGGTAAAAAAATATGATCTATTGAGTATAAATAATTATAATTATGTCATGAATATCATACTTATACATTATATATAACTTTAAACCAATAATAAAATGCAGTGATGGAAAACAAAACACATTGATTCATGGAGGTGGTATTCCACACGTATGCATGAACAATGATTTCATTGAGCATGGGATGGAAAATGGGATAAATAAGGGTTATGCCTATAGAATAATAACATTTAAGTATATTTAATGTGCTTATGTGTTATATTAATATGTTTATATAATATTTTATGGAGTTAGAAGAATAAATAAAATAAAAATACTATGTTAAGAGCTGGCCTTATTCTTCAAAAACCACATTTGGCATTCACTATAAGCCATTTATGTTGGTCTCTTGATGATAAAAGAACCTCTAGGTAATGGGGAGGATTTTTTGGAAGGGATTTTGGTAAAAATTGTTATATAAAAGTTCCTCAAAATGTATGAATAAGAGAGGATAAGTTGGGCACTTTAATATGTGAGGGGGTAACACTCTTGTAATTATTCAATGTTATAAAATATAAAAAGGTATTATTCGTGGTCAATAAGAAAAAAGAAAGAAATAATTAATATATATATATAATGTGATAAGGTCAAAAAAACGAACTACTAATCACATTTAGATATTTTTAGAGATATTTTAATACTTATCTCTTAGTAAAACCCCTATAGACACAATTTAACCATAATCATGATAATTATGTAACCAAAAATCAAATAAGAATTCTAATTTTCTTTTAAAATTATCGTTTCAAATATGGAATCAAATTTATTTGATTAATATTATATTATTGGTAAAAATTACTTTTAATATAAGAGCATAAAATTTATAAAATTTTTTTTTAGGAAATACCTAATATATGAGTTAAAACTATGTTACATTGAAATAAAGTAAGAAAGTTTGTTTAAAATTATTTTTTTTATTTAAAAAAAGGAAGTTTTTTTACTTTTTAATTAAGATAAAATTAAATTTAACATTCCAACAATATCATTAAATAAGAAGACCAAAAAAAAATTTAATTTGAATAAATGTTACTAATATTTAAAAAAGTCATGTTTGGGTTTATAAATTAAAAATAATTGTTTTAAATAAATTATATAACAAATTATATGCATATTTTATTGATAAAAGGGTTTTAAAATTTATTAATTCAAGTTTACATCATAAAAATGTCATAAAAGTGATAGTATTTTCAAGAATTAATATTTTCACTATTCACCTAAAAGTCAACTATTTTAGAAAGATATCAAAAAATCACCCTAAGATAAATTAGATATACTTAAACAAAACATTAATTCATTTTAATCCAATTAAATTTCTAAAATTTATAAATTTAAATTTTAAATGAAACCTTTTGATTCATGAAGAAACATTTTTGTTATAAGAATAACTGTTTCATTTTACAAATTAATATAATGATTTTTTATTTACCTTGATGAAATTATGTATAAAACATATATCCTGAATTTTAGCATAATTTTTAATTTATATAAAATATCAAATAATTACATAATTCATTACATATATCAAAATATAAGCCATGAGAAGAGAAAATGTAAAACCATAAAATATAATATATTTTCATTCATGAAGTAAGAATGATACTTTTAACTATATAATGAGTATGTTTCATGATATAATTTATGTAATTGAAGTAAAAAAGGTTAAAATAGTACATCACATAGGCTAGTTGTTGGCATTTTTCCCTTGTTAACCTTTAGTCGTGGTTTTGAGCCATGTGACCTTACCAAACGTGACAGGCTATTATCTTATCATGTGGGCTTCCATTTTATTTGGAAGTGGTTTTTTTAAATAAAATTACATTATTATTGAAAAATATATTCATTTAAAAAATTGTGTGATGTTATATTCTACCTCACTTAAATAAATATCATCCTTACAATTTTATCTCGACCTCAATAACTAATGATTTAAAAAATTTCTAAAATCAATTTTAATAGGTGAAAGGGGATTTTTGAATATTATAATTTTCAAAATAAACTGAATAGTGGAATCTTTAAGAATACTTAAAATTTACCTAAATTCAATTTCTATTGAATTATAAAACATATGACTATGAAATTAAAAAATACTTTTGATTAATACTAACATTGTAAAAAGAAATAAAAAAACTTCCGTTTGAAATGATGAAAAAGGGAAATATGAAGGTCTCCTAGAATAATAAATAATTTTATTCCTGAATAAGAAACGTAACATTGGTTATAAGGTTAAATATAGATATATAGTGAATATATCCACTATAAATGAGGTTAATTATTGTAAAAAAATCAATACTTTTAAGAGAAAAGGGTTTATCATGGAAGAAGCATTGAATTTAAAATGATATTTTTTCAAATGGAGAAGAGACCATAAATTCATATTAAAATATGGTTATCGGATGATATTCTCATTTTCAATATCTATTTTCTTTATTTGAGGGATAAATTTTACAACAACATTAAGAGTATAATAAAATATACATACTTGATTTCTTCAAATCCATAAACATAATGTCATCCTTTAGTTACGTGATTTCGCTAGTTTCCACCTCTATTTAATCTAATATCCCATATTATGAATATCCAAGATGATTCATTCTCATAAAATATAAATTCTAATTGATCATGAGATCCAAATAAATGTGATAATAAATTCCTTCTATATTTACAAAAATAAAAATGATTAGCACAAGGTAATATAACACCCAAAATGAATAAACCTTCATAAATATCTAAAATTTCTACAATAATACCCAAAAATGTACTTACATTATTCCAAAAAGATGTTACTATTAAACTCTTCAAAAATATTTCTAACTAAATTGAAACCCATAAATTATATTGATTTGATCACATATTATTCCAAAATAAATTTAAAATTTATCACTAAACATCAAGAATTGCTCATAAAGTTGATTTTTAAAAATGTATATTCCCAAGTCATATATATCCCGAAATATAGTGGTATTTCTTATAAATAACCTAAATCACCATAAACCCACAATAAAATCATATATTCTCCCAAAATTTAAGTAAATATTTGCCCCAATTAACCATAATACCTCAACATCAAATATCATGTCAACCCTGAAGGTTATCTTTTCCTTATATATTTTATCCCTGATATATTAACATTACAAAGTAACCTTCATTATAAATTTTATGATTAAACATAAGGGTTACATTTACATCTGTCAACTATCTCCCAAAATATCATTAATCGCATTAAAATTCCATCACTTAAAACCTCAAAAGGGTGTCGATTCCTTTAATCATAGGATAAAACATAAACTTTTTAACCTAAGTTGGTTTACAAAAATTGAAAAATATTTTTATCTTAATCATCCTAAACTATAAATTTGTCTAAACCTTTTCTCTGATAACAATTTTAATAACATGTACCTTACTCAACCGATATATATAAGATTTATATAATGGATTACCTTTCAAAAAAAATTTGTATCTTTTCAGTTTAGAGTTTTATATAATTTGGTAAAACATTACATAAAAATGTGGAAATTTACCATAAGTAACCATTTTCCCACAAAATATAAATTTTATAAATACACGCTTTCTTCATTAAAGGTAACTTCCATATTCAAAAATATAATTTTATTATCATTTTTAAGCATCCTTAAAACCTTTTAAAAATAATTTTAAAATTTGGGATGAGAAAAAAATTTCAATAAGGGACATAAAAAGAAATGAAACTAATTAACATTTCAGAATTCTTGAAAATAAATAAAATAGTTTTCCTTTTTCATAATAAACACTGAACTCAAATAAAAATTTACTTATATACTAAATCACCTTAACTATTCAAATATTTATTAAATAATATCATAATCAATCATAGCGGAAATTATTATAATCATGTAGGATTCTTATAAAATATGGTAACTTATGAAAACATTGTAAAGAAAAACATACTTTTCACCCATAATGGGGCATAAACATTCCTTTAACCATAATCTCATTGTCTTACCTTATAAAATAAAAATATTTCCTTTAATCCCTATTTTATGAATATAATGTAGTTACCATGGGACACTCTCTTCAAATAAGTAATCACAAGAGCACTTAAAATTAAATAACTTCACTAGATAATCCTTATATCACTTAGTAGTGACCTATCATAGGTAATCTTTTTCACTTTACTCAATGCTTTGGAGATCTATATTAGGCTCACCCATCATTAGAGCTAAATGGAGATCACCCTTAATTCATATAAAATGTATAATAACTGTAGAATGAATAAAAATAATATAAATTTCACTACAATTATAAAACCCATTTGAATTAGAATTAAATTTCATAAGAAATTACACTTTCAGTTATTTCATTGATATGAGAAAAAGGTTCTATTTCTTTAGAAAAAAATTAAAATAAAAAATTCCCATAATATTGATAGAAACAATCTCCTTGAAAAGAAAAATGTAAAATTTTAAAGTAATTTTTATAATGAATAATATCTATAATTTCATGAAAGGGAAGTCATTCTGTAAATGTTAAAAAAACTTTTTACACTTTTTGTAAAAAGTAAAAAATAACCCATATAGAAAAATGTAGAAAGGATTCCTTTTTAATTATTTTTAAAAAAAGTCCAAAATAAATTAAAATTACCCTTATCAACCATTTAATCATAAATAATAAAATTATTAAAACATTTAATGTAACCTTTATGGGGAATAAAAAGAGTTGTAATGAAGACTTTGAAAAAATAATTTTAAAAGAAAGTCATTTACCTCAAGTCTGAATCACCATGTAAGTACTATAAGTATTGTACAATAAACATATATTAATTTTATAATTAATTAATAAAATTTTATAGATTTATAACCCTATTATTATCCATCTAATTTTATTTATTATGATTTCTTATATAGTTATTAGTTCAGTTAAGTTCATGTCAAATGTTTTTTGGATGTTTAGTTTACAATCTCAAAAAGGATTTGGTAGGTTGACTATGGTTAAATTGGTCATAGTTCCATCATATATAAAATAATAATAATTAAATATTTATCATATTAAATCATTAGATATATTTTTATAACCATATATGAATGGTGTTAATAAAAAATAAAAATAAATCGTTCCTGAAGATGGTAGTCAATATGTACATATGAATATTGCTTTCATTTACTCCTGTTAAAAATAAATGAAAGGTAAATAATCTTCTATCATTAAAGAATCATATATATGTTAAAATTATCATAATAATTCATTAATTACTTATTTACTACCATCCATGAGAGGTAGTGAGGAAAAATGAATCACATCGCTTCTTCATGGTGGTAGTCTACATGTATGCATGAGAAACATTATCAATTTTTAACAGATTGAAACGTAAAAGAAAATATTATATATTATAATTATATAAATATAATTATTTAATTGATATAATATTTTTATACGAAATACATCATTATTATCATCCATTAAATATGGTGATGAAAAAAACACACATCGTTTCGTGGTGGTGGTAGTCCACACGTGCACATAAATGATTTTTTATTGGAAAAAGGATTGAAAAGGTGATTAATACAGGGGGTTCCTCTATAATAATATTATTTTTGTTAATTTAAGATAATTATTTTATTATATTATAATTGTTATAGAATATTTTAAGGAGGTATAATAAAAAATAAAATAGAAACACTTGATTAAGAATTATACATCTTCTTCAGGAAACCACAATTGGCTTACCACATAAGCCTTATAGGTTGTTATTTTGAAAATATTGAATCCTATAGGTCATTTTTAGAATTATCTTTAAGTTATTTGGGTAGTTATTTTTAAATATAAGAGTATAAATAAGGTAGAAAAATATAGTTGAACTGGTTCCCTTTAATAAGTGAGGGTAGTGACACTCTTGTCATTAATCATTGTTTTAAAATATTAAAAATTATTATTTATAGTAAAGTGGAATGAAGGAACAAAAAATCACATATATGATTTTATATGGTCAATAAACACACAAATAATCACATTAAACAAGTATTGGAAAAATTTTAATACTTATCTCTCAGTTAAACCCCTTTAAACCCAATTTCACATTAACTGTGATCACATAACTTTTTACCATGATAAATTATATATGTAACCAAAAATAATAAGGTAATTACACCCATATGTACACATTATTATTCCAATTATTTAATTCATTTTATCATATTAATAATATATAGGTGGTATAAGTTTATTTTAATATAAGAATAGAAAACACATGAAAAATGTATCTGGACAAGAAATAAATTGGACCACATCCTTTATTTATATTGGTAATAATATTTCAGCCTCTAGGAAGACTCATCTAATATGTGACATGGGAATAAGGGAAGGATAACTACCTTTTAACTACCTTGGTGTCCCAATGTTCTGGGGAAATCCTTGAGCTCCACATTCTTTAAAATTCTTAAGCAAAATCCAAAAAATACTTGCCTCCTGGAAGAGAACATATCTTTAAATGGAAGGACATATTTGTGTTGTTAGGCATGTTGTGATCTCAACACTTTTATAATATTTTATGTAATATCTCTAACATGTTTCTTATATAAGTAATCTCAATACCATGATGAATAACTTCTCCTAGAGTGGAAGTATCCTAGAAAATAGGATCATCAGTGCTTCTATGAAATAATGTTGTATGCCTCATAAACTTGGAGGAATTGTCATAAAGAACATAGAACTATTCAATCAATCCTTAAAAGAAAATTTTATGTGGAGATTAATCAAAACAGTTTTCTTCTCTAGAGTTTCAAAAATCTAGAATCCAGGAATGGCTTATATCATGAAAATGTAGTTATCTAGAATCCTATATATGTCCTGGATTGAAAGTTGTCTTCCATAAAATTAGTTTACACTCACACTGGTTGGTCAATAGGAATTATTCATTCTTATTTTGGCTGGACAAATGGATAGGTACCCCACTTATTGATAAATGTTTCTCCAAGGAGTATGATATTGACCACAATATCTCGATAAAAGAGCATCTAGAAAATTCAGACCTAGTTCCATATGAAATTTATTCCCAAGTTAGAGCCTATAATTTCATAAGTTATGATGAAATTTTTATGAGGGATTTATCTAAAAATTTTATTCCTGATTCAAAAATCTTGTAAAATCACTTGATTAATGGTTAATAAATGTTTATTGGGGATTTAAACAAAAAATGGATGCTTCCCTAAAATTATACCTTGATATGGATGCTTTCTCTCAACAAACATCTTATAGACTCTAACTTAGAGTGGGTTGGGGTTTATTTGTGTTCAAAGTGTGTCTTATGTCATCAATACTGAGAAGATGTGAATCATTTATTATTCTGATGAAAAATTTCATTATCCCCATGGAAGGTTTTTTGCAATATTTTTGAAATTATAGCTCCTCAAATAGACTCGATTCTTCTATTTTTAGCTACTCTGCATGATGAAAAGCTCTCCAAAAAAATTACTATTCTATTATGGGTAACATGTGATGACTTGTTACACACCATATGGTATGGAAGGAACAAAGTGATCCACAACATTTCTAGTTTAATGCTATAATTTCTATTGAAAATACAAGTTCTGTTGTATAGGACAACCAATAAACTACATTCTAATAAATGTGGTAACTAGGTACACGACCTTAAAATCCTTAGTATATTAAACATTGCATGAAACTTCCCTCTCCATCATGGAACCATTGAAGTTTTCTAGTTTCCACCCTTTTTTGGATGGATGAATTGAAATACAGATGGTGTGTTAATGGGAAATCCAATGCCTTCAGGAATTGGGGTTACTTTTTGAGATTAAAAGGGGGATGTTGTGAAATGTATTCAAGTCCTGTGTGGCCATGGAACTTCTCTTGAAGTGGATATTATGGGCTTAATCCCATAAATTGACCTTGTACAACAAATAAAATGGAGAAACATTTGGTTCAAATGTGATTCCAATGCTATTGTACAAGATGTAAGGGAAGGTCATTTTCATCTACCATAGGGGATGATAGAAAAATGGAAAAATTGTCATGGAAAACTCAATACCATGAACTATATCATCACTCTCACTTTTCAGGAATAAAACTACATTGTTGATGGTTTGTCCAATAGGAGTGTAAATTAAGAGAGTTTAATTCATTCGAGTACTCTCCCTAGTGACATGATTTCCCTTATAAATAGAGATAAATGTAAAATTCCTTCATTTCGTCTCTTATAACTTTTCTTTGTTATAATTCAAGAGCCTCAGTGCTCATTTTTCTTAAAAAATTTGAATCAATACTTTTTTTCTTTACACTAAAAAAATTATTTATGAAACATAAATCAACAAATTCAGCATACATTTTGATTTTTATAAAATATTCAATAATTTCATAATTTCATAATTATTTACATTGATAAAAATATAAACCTTGAGAAGAGAAAAGGTATAACCTTTAAATAAAACATATTTTTAGTCATGTATTAATTATGATAATTTTAAATATATAATGAGTATATTTCATGATATAAATTATGTAATACATGTAAAAAGGATGAAAAATTGACATCACATTGGCTAGTGGTAGGTATTCTTCTCTTGTCTCCCTTTGGTCGTGAGTTTGAGCCTTATAGCCTTGTCAAATGTGATGGGTTGTCACCATGTCGAGAAGGTTAACCTTTTATTTGGAAGAAAAATTTTTATAAATATAATACCATTATTCTTGACAAATATATTCATTTAAAATATTTCATGTGATGTTATATTTCTACATTAGTTGAGTTAATTTATCTACTCATTTGTTCAAAAACTAAATTTTCACATCCCTTTGGTCCTTGATCTCCAAGTCAGACTCTTGTAGTAATAACATCCATGTCACTAGCCTTAGATTTTTTATCTTTATTTATAAAATACTTAAGTGCTAAATGATAATAACAAACTATTACTTTAGTTCATAATAGGTATGATAAAAAAATTATGAAGTAACAATAATTGAGAAAAAAATAAATCAATGTTATTTTTTAATTAATGTGTGCGGTGTATAGGGTCTAATAGGTGTAGACTAACACTTTCAGGTTCCCATTAACATTCATGGACAACAAAACTCTAACAAATTAGTTTTAAGAATCACAAAATATTTCAAAGGGTTCATCCCAGGTTGGAAGGAAAATTATGGGGTCTAGGGTTAGGCACTCTTTGAGCATATCAAAAGTTATCCATGAAACACTATAAGGTACCTTGTACATTGAAAAACCCAAGGGAATACCCTGGTAGAAAATCATACTATATTTTAATTGGAATGTTGTTTTTCCCAAGTCATCAAGATATATTGGAACCTAATCATACAAATAAAATATATTAAAGAAATACTAGAAACCCATCCCCACTTGTCCTTCTAATATTTGGTCTACAAAGGGAATGATGAAGTGCTCCTTTCTTGTTACATGGTTCAATTTATAGTAGTAAATGAAAACACACTACCTATTCTATATTCTTGTGGGAACTAACTCATTTTTCTCATTCTTATAATTGTGTATTTAGTTTTCTTTAGGAAAATTTGAATGAAACTTTCTCATTAAGACTATATGATTGGGTATATGATTCCATCTCCTAAAAGTATTTCTACCTTATTTTTTTAAAAAAATATGAGGTCTAGGTTTATCCTCCTTTTGGGTTGTCTCACAATTTTGGGACCACATAATAAAAAAAATAATCATATAGGTGGTTGGGTAAATCCATGGAATGTCTTCTAAACTCCAACCTATTACCCTAATGTTTTGCTTCATAATGTCTAGAATTCATTATTCTTTATTAGGATTTAAATTATTTGAAAATATATATAACAACCAAAGTAATGTTATGATAAATCATTATCTATTATTATTGACATTCATTAATTAGATTTTATAGAATTATATTCGTTGTAATAGTGTTGGGTAATTTTTTATCGAAAGGAGATAGCATTATTTCTAACCAAATTGGGTTTTCATTCAATATATGGTTTTATTTAAGAGACTAATTTTGAAAATATATAATTTAAATTTGAAGAAAATGATATTCATTATTTAATTCATCATTTCACATTTATCTTGTGATGAATTTTTGAGAATTTTTAATGAATAGGGAAAAATACGGATTTTTATTAAAAATTGTATTTTTTTAATATTTACAAAGTAAAATTATATTTTTATTAGTTTTAAAATTTGGTTATTTAAATTTAATTAAATAAATAACAATTATTTTATTTTTTTTAAATTTTATACTTGAATTTGGTATAAAAATAATTTTATACATAAAAATATATTCTTCTGAAAAACAATTTCTCATCACATTCTACAGGTTTAATTTTTTATTAAATTCTTCTACTTATATACATTTAATATGAAAAAAATTATTTATTATTTGGAATTATGAGTTCATAAATTTTTAATTATGAATCTTTTATTTTTTTCATTATAATTATTAAACATTGTGAAAAAAATCCATAGTAAAGGTAAAATGAGTTAATTATTGTATAAAATAATTTGATACGGCTTAAAATTCATTCAAAACCTTGAATTTATTTCATTTTATAAAAATATTTTTTTCCATAATCATCCAATCTTAGAAAATATGACCTTTCTTATTTTTTATTTGATTCTTACCTTTATATTATTTTAAGTAAATAAAAATACATAATGACACTCTCTTTCTTTTAAATTTATTTTATATAATCACAACAGGATAAAAAATTATGACTGAGTCATATATATTATTTTAATAAAAACAAAATTACATTTATGATAGTAATTTATTTCTTAATTTTAATGATTATATAATGACCTTAAATTCTTACACATCATAGACGCATTACTTATGCAAATAGAAGAAAAAACAAGTAAATTATTTTAAAAACTCAAAAAGTAATATTGTATGGATGATTTAAAGTTTCCAAATAATTTTTTAGAATCATATTACATATTATATATGTGTTTAAGTTTATATTTAAATTAAAGGTTTTTATTTATTACTTTAATGTCAATGTAAATAAATATTTAAAAATGACATTAATGATATTTTATAAAAGATAATATTTTATTAAATTATTTAAAATATATAGAAAATATATATTTATCCAAGTGAATGGTATATGGTTTTAAATATCCACCAAGTTACATTTATGGGTAATAATTATTTAATAGTAATTTTCTTAACCCTTGAAGAGTAAAAAACATTGACATCATCGTAACTGTCAAAACAATTAATGGGTGTCAAAACAAAGTGATGAGTTTCAAAACATAAAATAATCTTGTAAAAATATTACTTGATAAGATTATTTAGATTCATACACATCCAATATTCAAATTATATCAATTTTTATCCACTTGAATAATGAAAATTTATTTATATTAATTTAATAATTTAAGAAATTCCAAGAATGCCCCTCTCCCTACTTATAAAAAGAAAATTCATATCCACTCATCCTCAATCCATTTGAGACCTATATTGTTGAAAATACATTCCAAAATTCCTTAATAACAATCATACCCATGTTTTAGTGGTATCAGTTTTTAAATAATTCCAAATTTAGAGGTATTAAGGTGTAAAGAAAAGGGGGTTCTCTGAAGAAGTTGTATAGACTTAACAGAATGTTTTAGTTTTATTTATACTTATCCATCCTTCAAAAATTCTAAAATAAAGATGAAATACAAAAAAAAATTCTATATAATTATATTTTTTATGTCAATGGAATAACCTATATCCATCTCCTCCTTCCATTAATTGAGAAATTAATCCATTGTCCATTTGTGTGTCGGACTACTACCTCACAAACTGATGTAATTAGTTTTCCATAAAATCATGTTATGGTTGTATATAATGATTTATTGAATTTATATATATGATATTAAGGAAATATTTTTCATCATATTAATAAAATATATCATCTACTTTCTTAATATTCAATCCATAGAAGAATGATAATGTTGTTCGTTTGTATGTGTAGATTCCACCTCCACAAATCGACAAGATTCATTTTTCTTTACCATGACACATGGATACTATATATATGTTTATATAAACAAGTAATATTACATTTCTGATATAATAATAATTTTAAAAAGATAAAATAATCTTTCCCTTCCTTTCATCATGTTCATTAAAAAATGGAAACATTACTCATGTGTACGAAAGACCTACCATCTCTATGATTGTAATGTAGTTCATTTGTCATAAAAATAAATCATAAATGGTTTTAAAAATAAAATTAATAGATAAAAATTATAATTATTCCATGATTATTATTATTTAGAGGACTTAATAATGACAACTTTCACCATATTCAACCTACCAAATTTAGTTTGGACTGAGGAGTCAAATATCATCCAAACATATGATGTGAACTTAATTGATTAAGTAATTAAATATAACATGGTAATAAATAAAATAAAATGAATAATAAACATGAAAAATGTTATTAGGTAAGATAATAATTAAAATAAGTTTTTTATTATGTAATATAAATAATGTATGTGACGAGTTAGACTCAAGGTAAGTGACACTTTGTTAGGAACATGTTTTTTTTGTTATATTAGTTTTCAATAGATCAATATATTTTTTTGTTGAATAAAGTAAGTATGTTGAGAAGTTAATGGAAATATAGATAGATTAATGGTGTGTGAAATGATTTCAATTGGATCTAAACTATCGGTATGAGAATCAGGTCCAGACCATAGTCCTGAGAATCGGATCGAGCCATATGTGAAAAGTGATCAATTGGATCTAGACCATTGGCAAGAGAATCATATCTAGACCATAAGAAAATAAAGTTTGGAAGTTTTCAAACTTATATAGTAAATCTAATGATAATTTTATAATCATGTATGTTCTCATAAATCATGAATAATTCATGATACTAGTAAGAGTTTGTGATAGAGAGGATAATATGATGTGATGTATTTTGGATACAAATATTCGATGTGGGGAACCCCGGATACAGAAGGATGTAGATCATTGGTTTTTGAATCAACAATGTGACAAAAACATAAGGCTGAAAGATTGATCTTACTGAAGTAAATAAGTCACTACTGACACTGTTCCATCAGACACCACTGATTAATTTTATAAATTGTTGGCATCCTTAATACATTAGATACAGAGTTTTATTGGAGGCATAATTGAGTGGTTAAGTTATTGAGATTGATACAGAAAATGAGAAAAGTTACCAATATATAATACCATGATGACACCGATAAAGTCATTAGATTTTGAAATTCATCGGAAATGGGATTATAGGTCTTGGTAATTGAGGAAAAGATAAATATTTTGATGATATTTTATGAAAGTTTTCCAAGAGGTTCTTGCTTCCAATGTACTATTGAAGGAGGTTTTCAACACTACAAAATGTTCTCAATGTTTTAACAAGTATTTTTTATCAAGTGAATAGAATATGTATGAAAATACTTTCAATTTTTATAAGAGGTCATCATAATGGGTTGTATTTGTTTTTTCATATGGTTTCATTGTAATGAAGAATCTTAATAAATAATTGGACTGAAGAATCGGAGTTAAGAAATGTTTATAATCTTAATGAAATATAAATTTTTAATAAGACTAAAGAAGGTCCCAAAAGTATTGATAAGAGTTAAAGAATTAAAATATGAATACTTAAATGACCATGAAATTCTTTATTTGTGAATTTCATTTATCAGGAAGTGGATTTAGTTTTTTGGCCTTTTCCATTCTTAGGTGCCCATAAAAGGAGAAGACAGTACATTTGTACATTGTAAGAGTGCTAAATTGTTCACATGCACTAGAGATATTAAATTTAGGAATGGATATTGAAATTCTAATCAAACAGTTTGTTTCAGGTTGAAGATAATGAAGATCCATCAGAGTGAGGTTCAATTCGATCATTGGAGCAAGTTCCATCAGATGTCGTTTCATCCGAGAATGTCCATCTGAGTGAACCCATCGGAGTGACATCCATTGGAGAAAGAATCATCGGCCCAAGTTATAATATAAATAGGAAGTGGGGAGTTGCTAATTGATTTTTTACTCAATTTAAATAGAAGGAAAAAAGGTATAATCGAATGGTGGCCAATCAGATGGAGACCATCGGATAGAGGTTACCAGAATGAGATTGACCAGATAGACTTTTATTGAGGAATTTTTCTTGATAGTGTTTCTCAATAATGTTTAAATACCAACAATTTACATATATAATTGTTGAATTTCATGAAGATAATTTGTAGGTAAAGTTTTATTCATCTTACATGTAGAGTAAGTTAAGAATTTCTGAAGTGGATCATAAATGGAAAAGTAATGCGAGGCTTCTAAATGAATATACTTTCCAGTTACTGAAAATTATTTTGAGTTTTTTGGGGTGTATAATCATCAATTGTAAAGTGGATATGAAAAGGGTAGTTGGAAGATACAACCAACCATAGTAAGAAATTTTGTACTGGGATTTTAGAATTTTTCACTTCTGGTGCCTTTGTATTTTGGAAAGAAAATAGTGAAAGAATCCAGGTTGGTGGCACTATCCAACATGGAAAGGAGTAGTGAAGTTTCCCAGTCATGATCCAAGTATCACTGAGAGGGGTAGGGGTTGAATCAGGGATATATTTTTCTTTTATGTTTCCTTCTTTTTGAAATAACCATTACCTCCTTGTAAAGAGTTATTTCCCTACTAAACAATAACAAAACACACATCCACAAGAACACAATATTTACAAGGTTCACTACTCAACAAGAGTAGCTACATCCTTGGTATAGTAGAGAAAAAATCTAGTACCACACAATGTACTAGAAAAAAATCATTTGATGTGGAATAAAATTACTAGGATGTATCCTTTCACTCATTTAGCACTTGTAAAACAATCCTCACGTGTGTGTGCACCCCATTAGCACAAATATGGTAGTCCAAAGTTTTTGTGCATCTTAATGAACTTTTAAAAATCTCATCTCTCAAAATAATTGTTCTCTTTCCTACCTAGAAGATGATTGGAACTTCATGTACATCGTAATGATACTTAGTCTGATGCCCTAGTCTAATTATGATGTACTTAGAAAGGACTTCCCACTTAAATTTGGGTACATAATTCTGCAACTCACAGACCTCCTTCGCAAAGCCCCTTCAGTAAGATCCCAACATTTTCAAAGTGCATTAATTTTCAGATCTCACTATTTCGCAGAGATCAAGTAGTACTTTGTGCAGTACACTTCTTTTTCAAAGCTCAATGGCCCGCTGTGAAGCCACTACCTTTCACATAGCTTACTACCATCACAAATCACACTACCTTTATGAACCTTATTCATGATTTGAGAGTTCTAGGATTTTCTTTGAGTCTCTCAATTCTTCCCAAAGAGGTCAAGGCCTATTTATAGGTGTTTCCCACTACCTATAGAACCTTCCATCCACATCAGCACCATGTCAGCACCCAATCACATAGCTCCAAAATTTCCACTGAAATTCTCTCTGTTTCATGAAAATTCATGGATAATTTCAAGAATTCAATGCTCATCATAATCACAGATCATTCCGTAAAATCCTTTAATCCAGCAATATTCTCCTTCTTCCCTTACACCGCTACAATTATCTTCATCTTAACCACTACAATGCTTTATAGTAATTATTTTTTTCCTCTTCTATTCACGATGCTCATCACACTCATATATCTCACCTTCATAATCCTTAAAACCTTTGTGATTCACTCTTTATAAAGTCAATATTTGTGAAATTCATTACTTTTAAATGTTTTGATGATATATTCAAGGAAATACACTTTTTTAAATGACCACCAAACTCTAAATTTTGGACCCCCAAAATTTGGGAAAACACTAGAAATCTGTGCTATCTTAGACACCTACTTCTGCAAAACCAACCATGCTAATTGAAAACATCTATTCTCTCTATTTCCTTAATAACTCTTAAATCACAATTTCTATAAACTACATATGATATTTTTGAAATAAAAATGAACAAATCATTATCAGATTTACCATAGAAAGTGTTGTAACTTTTGTGTCTTCCCTCATCCCCTTATACAAAGTGAAATGATTTCCTTTATTCTCAAATTTTCTACACAACAACAGACAATACCTTAAAAAGACACTCATCATTATCAGCTTGGTCCTAACAAGTATTTATTTTTACTAAACCTTGTAAATATAGATTAATTCCTTTTAATTATATTTTTTCATATGAAATGTATGTTTCAGAAGTTCTATTTGAGTAGATCATAATTTTAACATGTTTTAAATCTTATAAAATTTTACTAAAGAAGTTAAGAAACATTATTATAAATGAAAAAGGATCCACTGATTCCCCCCCCCCCCTCAGTGGTCTCAATTCTATTTGGGAGTAATAATTGGTACCTGAGTTAATTCCCTCTGAAAGATCCATCTCTGAGAATATAGAATTTAAATTCATTGAACAAAAGAGGCGTTCATACTTTTTATGGTAATAACTATCATATCTAGAAGAATATGATGTTACCCTGCCTTATTTCTTGTACTTGAAGCTCTATATGCAAAAATAGTGGGTTTTCCTCCCATTGTAGAAGGTGTTATGACATCTACCGATAGGAAAATTATAGAAGATTACGGAAAAGTTTATAATTATTTATTAATTTATCTTACTAATAATGTTTATTCAAATATTATGGGGTTTCCAATAGAAAAAAAATGTGGGACAAGTTTAGAAGAAGTTGTGAAGGGAATGGGGAACTTAAGGAATCTAATTTAAAAATCCATATAATTAGATTTTGAAGATTTGAAAATGGATGGTGATGAAAGTATTGATAGTTACAATACAAGAGTAATTGAGATTGTAAATAACATTATAATTTTTTGTGACAAGTTATAAGATTATACGATTTTCATGAAAATAATGAGAAACTTTATAGATATATTTGATGCCAATGTTTTATATTTACACGATCTTGAAGAATTATCTTTTTATGAAATTCAAAATTTTCTTATGGTAGATAAGATAATAAAATCCACTACATTAATGAAAATGGATGATAGAGAAATTGATTTCAAATATTTTTAAAAAGGTGGAAATAATGATAAATATGGCAAAGAAGAATCCAGTGATTTGGAGACATATGAAGAAGATGAACATTTCAATGTGATTGTTTCCCTCCTTTCTAAGAAATACGATAAGGGAAGTTAGAAAATTAAAACTCTCAAATGTTTTAATTGTGAAGGGAAAGTAAATTTTGCACAAAATTTTCCAAGGAAGAAAGTTGATGAGTATGGTTCTAAAGAATATAATGAGAAACCTTAGAAACAAAAAAATTGAAAAAACATAATTAATTATTTCCATATAATAAAAAAGAAGAAATTTTATCTGAGAAGAAGAAAGAAGAATGATTCCTCATCTGGTGATGAATTAGATCATCAACTAATCTTCATTACTCAAGTTATAAATGGAATTAGTTCTTTAAATAGTGATTATTATGTGGAATAGATTACTAAAATTGAATGGATTCTTTAAAAAAATTGTAAAAGCAAGTGATCATAATAACCAACATTATAAAGAAAGAATAAATTTTTAGAAATATGTTAAAGATGTATATTTTAAGAATGATGACCAGATGAATAAATATAACACAAAGATCAATTTTATTAGATCTCTACACATGAATAAAGGTTTTCTAGAAATAAAACTGATAATCCCTGAAGAAATATCAACTGGAAATGAGAATCTCAACATTAAAGAATCTACACTTTTGAATAATATAAGCAGAACAAGTTGAAAATATATAAATCCAAAAAGATGATAGATATTGTGAAAGTTATTATAGAAGAGAAATAAGTGTATTTTTCTAAAAACATAATCAATTATTCTAATATTAAAAATTTATATAAGAAATATGAGAGAATAATTTACAAAGGAAATTTAAGTTAAACGTGAAACTTAAAAAAAATGTTAAAATAAATTTTTACCAATGAAGGTTTTTGGGAAAACATATTTAACTAAGAAATATGGGAATTATTCAGGAAAGCATCCCCCTGAGAAAAGTGGTCCATGATTTGTGAAGAAACAACAACAATAATGTTCTAAAAAATCCACTTTCAACCCAAAAAATCAATATTCAGAGGTCACTGTTAGTGTTGTGGTATTTTTGGACACAGATATTATTCATGATAGTATAATATGTCTCTACCAAGAAATAGGTATGAATCAAGGGGATATATTATGAGAAAATAACATCAAATGTTTTTAAAAATTATTTGGAACCGAAATAGGAAACTCCAAAGATAAATAAAGATGATTATGTTAAGAAAGTGGAGAAAAAAACATGATGATTCAGAAAAGAATTTGTAATGGCATGGACCCCTCTAGTCCATTCCTTTCTAAAAATCAAGTGTTATAGGTGTTCTAGGAAGTCACAATGACTCATTTCAACCATTTTCTGAGAAAATATTTTTCCAATGGTAGGTGGTGTCGGTAGGTGGCATAGGTGGGTGGTGTCACTAAGTGGAATCACTGACTTATGTCGGTGGGTCATGTCATTGACTCATTGTTAGTGAGTGGCATCACTGAGTGGTGTCACTGAGTGGTGTTAGTGATTCATGTCAGTGAGTCATGTCTGTGACTCACATTGGTGACTCTCATCGGTGACTCAACCAATGGTGAGTCACTTCCATCTTATCCCAGTTTTTCCAATTTTCCCCTTTTACATTTTGTTTGAAGTAAATCAAGTTTAAAGCCTTGTTTGACTATTTTTGAAGTAGTTTCAAAATATATTAATTATATATTTAACATAATAATGCCCCCAAATACTTTGAAACGACCAAGATTCATGGTCTTGGACATGACCCAACTTTTGTGTACTTTGAAATTGCCTCCCTTCTGCTGATATAGGATCAAGCCTTTTCTAAATCCAAGATCATATCTTCCTTGAACCCTTCTATTTTATATTAGTGGGCCTAGAGAATTTGTTCCCTATGGATTCATGTGTTGTGTTATGGCTTTTGAATCCAGTTTTTCCTTGAAGTCTTCTTGTTACTCGTGCACCCCTTATTTTTGGCGTGGGGAGGAGTTTCTGATCATCTGTTTTTCGAGTTAGGTATCCTTTTTTATTTACTTATTTGTGTATCATGAGGGGTCGGTAATCTAATTTCCCTTTGTGATTATGGTTGAATCCCATCATTTAATTAGGGCAGTTATGAATATAATCAAACTTGTTATAAAGATAATCAATCCAGTTACAATAATGGGTTTTTGTTACATTAGTAATAAATGATGGGTGGGGAAGATGATGATGGTGATTTTTTTCTCTATTATTATTGAACCATGTTGATAATTTTATACCTTCTTAAAATCATGGTCATTGGTGGTATTTTAATGCTCATGGGTGATGATTTACACTTGTTATGGATCCCGTATTGAATTTCTATAATTATAAAATTGATTAACCACCTATACTCGGTTAAATAAATGGACTCCCCAAGATTAAACGTGTTTTTTGATAACCCTTGATTTATCAATTTGGAATTAAATAAAAAGTGTGTTAAACCTAAATACACTTTTCCTTATTTGGTGTGGTTGTGTGTTGTGTGTGGGTCATATTTGTAATGTGATTGTTAGGGGTTGTGTGGTGTTGTTGTTGTTGAGATCAAAACTATTTATAGAGTGATATGGGTGGTGAATTGGTATGTTAGGTTTAGAGATTGATTTATTGTGGAATGGTTGGACATTGGTTGGGGAGTAGGGCTGTATATTCTGGTTGTGCTATTTTTATGTTACTGGGTGTCTAGGTGTGGTGTTGTTATGCAGTGGAGCTTCTGAGTATGGTTGTGATGATGTGTGTCGTGAATTTTATCAGTATGTTGGGGGGTTTCTTGCTGAGTTAAAGTACAAGGAGACATGGATTTGAAGAATGATAATGGTAGTGGGTGGGTTGGGTGCTATGATGGGAGTAAGGGTGAAGTGTGTTTTTTTTATAGTTTTGTTCCTCAATTTGGCTTGGTTGTGTGGCTGGTCATGTGTTGTGGTAGTTAGTTTCCAATGTAGGTATAGAATAATATGTAAATTCTTAATAATGTCAAAATGAATGGGTGTTAAAAGGATTTCTTTAATCAACTTCAGAAGTGACTTTCGTTTATCCTAATACATTCATTTAGAGGTAGTAGCAAAGGTGGAAGTGTTATGGGGTGGTTTTTTTTCTTGATATCCCATAGGTTGGGCTGAGTGTTTAGTACCTATATATACATACTTGTACATTCTTGTGATTCAATACATGCCCCATCCTCGTTGAGCACTACGTGCCAAACACCCCCATTATTATGGGGGAAAGTGTATTTCCCAAACATCTCGGTGGGAGGATGGATGGATGGCCACATACTCTTCCCTGCTCTCTCTTCAAGGTGGTGATAGCCTAAGACTCCTTAGAAAGGTTATATCTTCTAAGTTCAAGGTGTGTGCGGGTGAGATGTCCGTCCTAGGTGTCTTCGGGATATGATGTGTCTTGGTTCCCTAGTATCTTTGGGATGAACTATGTGGTGGTTCCTAGGTGTCTTCAGGATGTGGTTTGGTTAGTGTCCTAGGTGTCTATGGGTGGGATGAGAAGCGTTTGTGAGGCCTAGGAGTGTAAAGTTGATATGTGATGTGGTATGTGGCCTAGGTGTGTGTAGGTAGGTTTTGACATAGTTTATTTATAAGAGTTGGGAGTGCCATGATGTTTTCTGTTAGGGTGTGAGAGCGGCTAATCAGTTGGAAAGTTCTATGGGGTACCCTATCATCAATGTGATTACTATATTACTTTATTGACATGTGTTTTTGGGTGAGTTTACCATGGTGATATTTTGGGATGGATACTATACCTTTTAAGGTGATTTTAGGTTTTACTATTTTCTCACGTGGGAATTACTATGTCCCCCCCCACTTATGCATGAGAGACTTTGGTTTTTCCCTATTGAGAATACTTGTATGCTCACCCAACAAATATAAAACTACTGTTAGGTTTCCATGAGGACTATAGTGATCATGTTGGGCATTACTAGCATGGATGTTGGGATAGTTTTTGTGTCGCAGTTTAGTTTTTTTTATTTTGGTACCTTCTTTAAAGTTTCATTGTATTTCTAGAAGTTTTATTTGAAAAAATGCATTTGGGATGGATTTTTTCTTCTTTTATATATATTTCTTGGATTTTTTTGAGGTTGATACATCTTATCTACCAATATTCATTACTATAAAAAGGTTAATCCCTCCCATTTTTTAATATTTTTATACCCTTGGTGATGGTCACCACACCAAGGTCTACTGGAGGCGGGACTCGAGAGTCATTATCTCTCTTCCTTCATTGCTAGCTCAGGAGGGGCATCCTTTGAGGGAGGGGGTCATGAAAGAATGGTGTCATAGGTGATGGTTGAGATATAGGATGGAGTTTGGAGTTATGTATAGTGATGATTTCATTGGTTAGTAGGGAAATAGTGCTAGCTGATCTTGGAACGTGACATAGGCCATGGAAGACCATCTAGGACATGGGATTTTAGGGACCCCCATGGTATGATGCAAGGAATATGACCATACCAAATGATCAAGTGAGGAAACACTATTTGTAGGGTAGATACCCTAGGAAAGGTATATGCATCATGATGACTTGGGTTCTTGTTTGAATTGGGTGTTTTGTGGAATTCAAATAAACAATGAGTTAAAATTAATCTTAAACAAATTACATGCTACTCGGGATTAGGAGTTCCTTGGTTACGTTTCAGCTATGGAAACCAGTCTTTGTCCAAAAATGGATTAGGAAGTGGAGGATTGGCAGGATAATCTGGATGATCGAAGGAAGGTGGATCTAGAGGAGGAGGACAACTAGTGGAAGAGAACATTATGTGCATTCCAACGGTAGACCTTGGGAAAGTATGAGGGATGTGTCTCTGACATGGAGAAATATAGCTGGCTCGAGGAGCTTGAGATCACATTTAGCCTCATCCGAGATCTGACATAGTATTGGGTTCTTTTGGCGGTTAGTCAGACGAGGGGAGATGTGCATCAATGGTGGATGATGTACCTAGGGGAGATAAAGGTGCATGATATTCTATGGTTTGATTTTGAGGAGTTCCAGGTAGAATTATTTTCATCAACCATGAAGTCTAAGAAGAAATAGGAGCTAATCTCCCTCTAGTAAGGGAGTATGTTAGTATAGGAGTTAGGTAACAAGTTCAAGGATCTCCTTCACTTCTCTTCGGATCTCTTTCCAAATGAGGAGTCTTGGGTGAGATGCTTAAAGGTGGTACTTCGTCCTTCTCTCCAGTACACAGTTACCTCCTTCACCTTGCTGACATACTTAAACGTCCAAAATAAGGAAGAGTTAATTGATATAATTCACACATGAGGAGGTATTCCATGAGAGGGGATCCAAAATGGTTCTTCAATGGTAAGGGATACTAGTGGTAGGTCTTGTGAACTAGGGCCTTTGAGGTTTTTGTCCTTAGGTTGATGACCTCAGTAGTTTCCGTTTCGACCATCTGGTACTTATGTCTATCCCTCAGGTCTAGGGATGATATTATTTATCTTTGGAGTTCATGGGAACCATCAGAGTCAGTTCCCAATAGTCGTTCAATCTCAGTATGGTGGAGGTGGGCAGGTTTAGTGCCCGCCTCCATAGTAGTTTCCAGCTAGGTCATTTCAGCAGCAAGGACAGCAAGCTCCTGATCCACTAAGGGGAGACAGAGAAGGTGTAGGCTGACCTCAGGGTGTTCCTTAGGGACCTCTACCCAGACGTGGTTGAGGAGGTGTTCATCTGTAGAGGGGAAGAAGATTTGGGAATGGTTAGTTACACACCGTAGAGGCAGTAGTTTTAGAAGGTCTATAGACCATTCAAGGTATGATTAGCTTGTTCAGTACTATTTCTTGGGATTTATTTTATTTGGGAGCTTTTCACTCCTTCATTTCACACACTCTTTCTCATGATCTTAGAATAGACATGTAGAAGTTTTACGTTCCCCTGGTGTTGAGTACACTAGTCAGGGGTCAGACTAGCATGTTTGATGTATGTTGGGGATTAGACTAATGATGGGGTCTCTTTAGTCCTATGAGGATATTTTCCCATTATAGATGAAATTGTACAATTTCATCCATTGAATCGACTAGTTGTACTCTTTTCATGTTGTTTTTTACTTCTTCTGGAGGATATTCATGTTTTTAAACATGGATGGTCAGTGTGTGGCTTTCATTGGTGAGTAGATTTTTCAAATGTGCAGTCGACGTATAGAGCCTCTTCATTCCTTGTTGGCTGAGCTGTCAGTGGGATCAATAGATGCTGAGATGGTGGATGTTCCTAGTGTTGTTGGGGAATTCATGGATGCCTTTCATGAGGAGGTTGTGACACTACCCCTTCTATGTTATGTTGAGTTTTGGAAAGACTTTTAGCTTAGTACTTCTTGGATTTTTATGGATCACTATTGGATGGCACCTTCAGAGTTGTGGGAGTTGAGGATTCTGGTAGATGATCTGATGAAGAAGGGATTTATGTGGCCCATTTCATCACTATGGGGTGATCTTGTCTTGTTTGTGAAAAAGGTGGATGGTAGTTTTTGGTTGTGTATATACTACCAGAGGTTGAATCAAGTAACGGTCAAGAACAGTTACCCTCTCCTGATAATAGATGATCTTTTTGACCAACTAGGTGATCAAGTTGGTTTTCTAAGATTGATCTGTGATCAGGGTATCAGTAGTTGAGGGTGAAGGAGGGTGACATCCCAAAGAATTCTTTCAGGTGTAGGTATGGGAACTTTGAGTTCATGGTTATATTTTTCTGTGTTTCAAATGCACCATCCATGTTAATGGGGCTCATGAACTCTATCCTTTTGTGTGTTTTTGGACAGGTTTTTCATCATATTAATTGATGATATCTTGATCTACTTGAAGTCATCGGAGGAGGATACTGGAAATCTCAGGACTATTTTAGAGGTCCTTCAACACCACCATCTCTATGGAATCTTGTCCAAGTGAAAGTTTTGGATGTGGTAGGTTCACTTACATGGACATGTGGTCTCTCAGTAGGGTTTAGTAGTGGAAACGTCAAAGGATGAGGTAGTTGTTTCTTAGGAAGCACCCAAGAATGTAGAATCATTTTGTAGTTCTCTCATTCTGGTAGGATATTACCAGATATTTTTACCTTATTTCCATTCAGTACAGCTCCATTGATGGCTCTAACCAGAAAGTACCACGACCTTGTGTGGTGTGAATAGTGTTAGGAATCATTTAGCTACCTAAAGGGAAAGTTTGATAGTTCTCCAGTTCTCTAGTTTCCAGAGGAATTAGTGATGTTCAAGGTGTTTTTAAATTCTTCCCATCTAGGCTTGGGGTGTGTGCAGATATAGCAACATGAAGTGATCTCTTATGGGTCTAGGGAGTTATTTCTCCATGAAAGTATCTAGGTCACCCATGATCTGGAGTTACAAGTGGTCATGTTTTCTCTAATGTTTTAGAATCATTGCCTCATTGTGGAGAACTTTGTGGTCTTCAAATACCACAAGAGATTGAGGTATATCTTTTCCTAACAAGATCTGAACTTGCGATAGTAGAGGTGGATGTTGATTATCAAGGATTACAACATAGATATTTCCTACAACTTAGGAAAAGGGAATGTTATAGCCAATTCTTTGAGCAGTATGTCATAGAAGCAGGTTGTTCAGGAATATATAGATTCTTGGAAGGTGATGGAGGAGTTATCCTCCTTGCACTTAGATGCAGGATTGGATGGTGGTAGAGGTTGTCTATTTAAAATGATAGTGCAGTCATTTTAGATGCAACATGTGGAGAAGTCTCAATGGGAAGACTCATAGGTAGAGGTGATGCATGATTATGTTGAACAAGGTAATGCTCCAGAGGGATGGTCAAAGGATGGTAGAAATTGGATGTTGTTTTTTGGGAAGATATTTTGTCTAGTGGAAATGCATGAGGTATTTCCCCGTGAGTTTTACATATCACCTTTAGTGGTACACCTTGGATTTTCCAAGATGTACAATGGCTTAAGGATGTCGTTTTAGTGGCCTGGGATGAAGTGTGAATTGGAGAAGTTTTTAGTGAAGTGCTTAGTGTTCTAGTAGGTGAGGGTTGAGCACTGTGTTCCAAATGGTTTTTTGTAGCCCTTAGATATCCCTGAGTGAAATTGGGATAACATCTCAATGGATTTTATAATGTATATACCCATGGCTTAGGGATTATGTGATGTTATCTGGGTAGTGGTGGATCGGATAAAGAAATCATCTCACTTATTAGTAATCAAGGAGTCAGACGTAGTGAATTCCTTGTCCATGAGTTATGTTGATGAGGTGGTACAGTTGCACGGTGTTCTGAAGTCCATAGTCTAGAACCAGGATACAAACTTTACCTTACGAGTCTAGAGGGTATTGCATCATGATTTTGGAACTCAGTTACACCTTAGCACTGCCTTCCACCCTTATACAGATGGGAAGATAGAGTGTACCATCCATATATTGGGGAAAATTTTGTAAGCATGCATCTTGTACTTTTGGGGGTATTGGGTACGACACTTTCCCTTGGTTGAGTTTTATTACAATAATAGTTATCACTATTCCATTTTCTTGTCTCCATTATATGCCTTGTATGGGAGACCATGTCATTCACCATTGTGCGGGGTAGAAGTTGGGGAGACAGCTTTTAATGGTCATGAAGTAGTGCAGAGCACGATAGAAAAGTTTTATCTTGTCCATGAGAGGATGAAATAAGCACAGGACCAGTAGAAGTCATATACTGATCATAGGAGGAGGCCCTTTGAATTCAAGGTTGGAGACCATGTGTTCTTGAAGGTTTCCCCTCGATGTGATCAGTAGAGGTTCGGTAGAGGGATCAAGCTTTCTCCTAGTTTCATTGATCCCTTTGAGGTGTCGGGGAGATTTGGAAAGGTGGAATACCAGTTGGTGATTCCACCACAGTTGGAGAGGATCCATGATTTCTTTCATGTCTCTAATATTTTTTGGTATCTTCAAAGTGACTCTCATGTCATCGACTGAGGAGAGTTGGATATCGAGGATGACACAACGTTCGTGGAGCGGTTAGTAGAGATCTAAGATCATTGGGAGAAGGTTTTACGTGGATGGACAATTCCTTTGGTTTGTGTGTTGTGTAAGCATGGTGGCCTAGAAAAGATCACTTAGGAGAGAGAAACGCATATGCGTACCCAGTACCCAGAGTTTTTTTGAGTTTTTCCTTACCCTATTTTCTTTGTAATTATTTAACCTTGTTTTATATGAGATAATTTTCTTCTTTTTATAGTAATGTGTGATGAATTCCTAAAATGTGGAAAGGGGAGGTCCAAATTCCTAATCGAGATTCATTAATTTAGATTCAATTAAACCCATGTGGGAAATTTAGTCACACCCAGAGCAGATAGTAACATGACATGGATGGAGGAATTACCCGATTCATGTGTCATGATAGTGTGGTTTTGGTTCTCATATGGTGTGTCTTCTAGTCAATTGGGGGTATTAGATGTCGGAGGTGGTGTTCTTGGATGTCGAGGTTTCGCCGTAGATTTGGAACCAATGGGGTGGTTTTTCCTTGGGAGGTATCTTACTAGGTGGTTGTTCAGACCCCTCTTTCTTCTGGGTTTGGATTTTAATTCTTGAGGGAGAGAATAATTTGAGAGTTATCTAATGTAACGGCCAAGACCGCTCTGGTCCATTCCATTGTGAAAATATAGTGTATGATGTGTTTTTGTAAGTCACGGTGAATCATTTATAGAGTTTTACAAATATATATTTTACCAACATTAGGTGGGGTTGGTAGGTTGTGTTGGTGAGTGCCATCAGTGACTAGCGTCAGTGGGTTGTGTCGATTACTCAATGTCAATAGGTCACGTCAGTGACTCACTGATGGTGAGTGGAATCGGCGAGTGGCATCATTCAGTGGAATTGGTGATTCATGTCAGTGGGTCTCATTAGTAACTCATTTTTGGTGAGTGGCATTAGTTAGTGACATCGGTGAGTGTCATGGGTGAGTCCAACAAGTGACTCGCTTCGGTGGCTCCTATCAGTGACTCACCCAATAGTGTTTCATTTCCATCTTTTCCCAGTTTTTTAGTTTCTCCCCTAATACATCTTATTTGAGGTTAATTGATTTAAATGCCTTGTTCGACCATTTATAATGTAGTTTAAAAGGATATTGATTATATCTTTAATATCCTAATGCAACTGAGACATTGAAATGGCCAAGAAACGTTGTCTTGTTTATGACCTGGAATTTAAGTACATTAAAATCATCTCCCTTCTATTTATATAGGATCTTTCCTTTTTTAAAGTAGATATCCTCTCTTATTTTAACCCTTCCATTATATATTGGTGGTTCCATATCCTTCCTTCAACATGGAGTCATTTGTTTTATTGTGGCCTTCGGATCCAGTTTTTCCTTAGAGTCTTCCTGCAACTCATGTACCCCCTTTTTTGATGTATGGAGGAGTTGTTGATCATCTGTTCTTAGAGGTAGGGATCCCTTAGTCTTTATTTATTTTTTTATCATGTGGGGTGGGTAAGCTAATGTCCCTTTGTAATTACGGTCAAATACCAAATTTTAATTAAGGATATTACAATGAAAATCTGACAAGTGATAAAGATAATCAGACATGTTATGATAAAGGGTTTTGTTACATTAGTAATAAATTAGGGGAGTGGAAGATGATGATGATGATCATGTGTTTTATCTGTTATCTTTTATCCATATTTTGAATTTTATTCCTTGTGAATATCATGGTTTTTTGTGGTCTTTTCTTGTGCACGATTGATTCTTTACACTTTTTATAGATCCCCTATTGAACTAATAGAATTATGAAATTTATTAACCATGTATACCCAGCTAAATAAATGGATTCACCATGATCAAACATGTTCTATGATAACCCCTGATTTATCAAAGTTGTAATAAGAATGAGTGTGTTAAATCTTAATACACGTTTCCCTATTTGGAGGGGATGTGTGTTGTGTGAGTATCTTTTCTATCTTGTTCTTGTTACAGGTTGTGTGGTGATACTATTGTTGATATCACGAGTGTTTCAGGGGTGATATGGGTGGTGAAATGACATATCAGGATGGGAGATTTATTGATTGTGGAATGGATGGGAAGTGGTTGGGCAATGGGGCTGATAAATAGTTTGTTCTATGTTTATGTTATTGGGTGTGGTGGTGTTATGTAGAGGGGCTATCGAGTATGGTTGTGATGAGGTGTATTGTGGGGTTTAGCTATATGTTTTGGGTTTTCTTGTTGTGAGAAATGATAGGGCGACATGACTTTGAAGAATGATAATATACACTAAGAAAATATAACTTGTGCCATCCTATTGGATGACCAAGGAATCACTAATTCTTATATTTTAGAGAGTTCACCTTGATTATTATAATGCATCTAAACCTCCTTAGTTCCTATATTTGAGTACAAGTATGTGATTTTCATATTATATTGAATACCTAGTAAATAAAAAGGAATCATTATTCATAATTTTGAATATACTAAAAGTAGATACTACCACTAGATTATTTTTTTAATTAATCATAGTTCATTTTTGAATGACTTTTCGGGACACATGATAAGGAAATTAATTTCTATTCTCCACACAAACTGTGAATATTTTTTATATTTTAATGAATTTTTAATGATAACATTAATTTTGAACCATTCATAATACTTTCAACCTAGTCTTTCATCTTTTTCACCAAAAGGGGTGATGAACCACACTTCCACCACTATGTATCTTCTTGGTGAAGAATAGTCATAATATTACATAAAGGCTTCTTTGTATTATTAATCCTATAGATCTAGATGAATATGGAATATCTTGGTGATAATAATGATAATATTAGACTAATGGATAATTTCTTGTCCAAATGGAATCCCATGTTTTATAACTAATTAACAAACTTCAACAATTTGAAGATAATGTCACTAGCCAGGTACTCATCTCTAAGTTTTCACTGGTATAGTGAAATCAAAATCTCATTTATAATAATCCTATCATTATACATCTCAAGATATAGAAGTTGAGATATCATGGTATATAAATTCATGTATTTATGTTTCATATTTATCTCTCTTTACATAGCTCATAGCATGATTTGTAGATTTTGGGCACATCAGAAGTGCTTATTAGGGTCGAGCCTAACAAATAAATTGTTGGATTCAATGGATATTCCATTATGTACATGATGTGGGAGCCATGGACATCAATTTTTAGGGAAATTGATAGAAATATCTAAACAAAGAGGATATTTCATGTTAAATTTATAATTAATTTAAATGCAAAGGGAGAAATAATACCTTAGTCATGAGATCATTCTTTGATGAAGATGTTAATCATATGAAAGCCTTTTAGTCTACCATCATTCCACATATAAGATCTATGTG
The DNA here is from genome assembly GCA_963277665.1 of Viscum album. Taxonomy (NCBI): domain Eukaryota; kingdom Viridiplantae; phylum Streptophyta; class Magnoliopsida; order Santalales; family Viscaceae; genus Viscum; species Viscum album. Next base: position 1,209,309,005 of record OY728120.1, read on the forward strand.
TAGAATCCATCTAGTCGTGATCCACACATGATCCTTTGATATCCAAACTACACTTATGGATTATAGAGTGTTAGCGCGATAGATTGATAATCTTGCAATGTTAACTCTAATCACTGTAATGATTCCTTCAGGCTTGAAGAACCATCCTTTCACTCTTGTTCTTGAGAAGATGGAGGAGGGAGGAGAATATATTTTCCTTGAGAGAAGAAGCTCTAAATTATTCATTGATCTTGATATATATGGAGCTCTAGATTTTATTATGCACAACAATTCTCTTGTTTTTTATTAACCCCAACATAATAAAAATAACTGTCTTTTATAGGGTTATGGGTTAGGGTTAAATATTATTTAATTCCACATAGGACCATAATAATATATTAAACCCTATAATTAACCCATTCCATGTTAACAATACGAATATTATTGTTTTCCCATGGCGTGATCTAACTAGTGCAATGATAAATTTTATTTTTCCATCTTGAAAATTAATATTTATCACTATAATTTATTTTTCACATCTCTTAATCCTCATTATTTATGGAATACTTGAATAAATAATTATTTAAATATTTATTCATTAAATAAATAAATAAATTTTCTATATTATATTAATTAAATAAATTCTCCACAAATTAAAATTTACTTAATTTATGTGATCAATAAAACTTAAAAAATTATTATTTATACTTAAGAATAATATTTATTTCAATAACTAAATTCTAATATAATTTAATTGAGATCAATAGAAACACTTAGTTTCTGGCCATCCAGGTTTCTTCCTCATTGGAATTAGGAGGGATTGACTAAAGTTCAATATTACTGTCTAGCAAAGAATAAACACACCCAAGAGAAAGAAGTTAATATCAAAATTTTAAAAAACCCATACTAGAATGCCCTATGTAATATAATCTCGTTGTATTGATATCTCATCATGATTGTTACATACTTGTGTCATCTACCATAATTCTTGATATATCATTCTTTTAGTATCTAGAATTAACATGTCTACATTACCATGGACATGGAATATATTTCAAAAATTCCACTCCAATATAAAGTTCATGATATTAACTTCCATAAATATAGGTGAAAAATATTTCCTTGACTTATTCATTAATAACATACCAGCCATAATGTACCCATCATATCCAACATATAATGACATGAAAACATCATCATAATAATTCAAACATGAAGAATTACTATTGGTGGGTTTTTCCTCATAATCTCCCATCCTGGAGAACACCAACTGTGAACATCATGAGTTCAAGCATCGTCCTCTAATAAGAACTTGAACATTATAGTTAAAAAACTATGTGACTTATCATTGTTCTTCATACTGACCATAGTAAAAATATTTAAGATATACCATCACAACAATTCAAGGTTCCCATCACAGTGAGGAACTATAATGACCTATCTTAACGTAATATATACACTAGTACATTATTATATTAAGTTTATGCGGAATAATGATAAATATGTGATAATATATATTTAATATCCCCTTATATTAAAATAAATTCTAATCTAAATTTCAAACCAAATGGTTCTAGGACACCAATTCCAAAAAAAACTTTCCCATGAACTAAATCCAACAACTAATATTTTTCAGTCTCCTGGATATCACATGAAGAACATGTTTCTTCTAAGATAGGGTTTTCGTTAATGGGTTTTTTATATTGTATTCCATGTAAATACTAATCACTGTAACATCACATCTCTTTGAAAAATCTCTCAACTGATGATACTTTTAGTGTATATTCTGTATCCACTAATGTGACCTTGTTTCTTTGGAAAGATCCACCACTATAGTTTTATCCTAGTAAACTATAATAGAGTCTTTATTTATCAGTACCACATCTAGCTCTTTAATGAACTTTTGTGTCCATACCTCTTATTTAGATTCATAAAAATCAACAATATGCTCTGAATACAATGTATAATCAATGGCCATAGCTTGATTTAAGATCTTTCAATTCATGGATCCTCCATTGATTGTAAATACATATCCATACTATGACTTCCAATCAGCTTAATCTATTTGGAAACTAGCATCTACATATCCCCTAATGAATAGATCCTCATTGGCTCCATATAAAAGAAACATATCCTTAGTTCACCTCAGATACTTAATGATTCAATTGTCAACATTCTAATGGTGGTCTCCTAGATCTGGTTGATATCTAAAAATATCACTTATGTCATAAGTATCATCTATCCTAGTACACAACAAGACATTTGTGACTAACACAATTGCTAATGCATGTAGAATCCTTTACATTATTGGTCTCTCCTCATGTGTATGAGGAAATATTTTCTTAGAAATATAAATACCATGTGACATTGGAAATAATATTTTCTTGGATTGATCTATACTTAAAATCCTTAGTATCATGTCCATTTATGCACCCAGAGTTAAACTAACAAGTCTCTTATATCTATCAAGATGGATCTTGATCCTAGGAAAATACATCTCTTCACCTACGTCTTTCATAGAGAAGCATGTATTTTACCAGGTATTACTGTCTTATAAGACTAGTATCTCATTTATAATATGTAAAATTTCATCTAAATATACTACTAAGAAAATTATGAACTCCAACTTAACCATTTTTGACACAATTATCACATTCATTTCTTATGATACAAAATTCTGTTATGGGTTCATCAAAGTGAATGTTACATGACTTGGATTCCTGATTTAATCCATATATGGATATCTTCAATATTCATAATTTATTATCATTACTTTAATTCACAAATCCTTATAATTTTGTCACATAGATTTCTTCTTAAATATTTCTATTATGGAAGGTCATTTTGCCATCCATATTCCAAATCTCATATTCATTGTAAGCTACTATGGAAAGTATAATTTTGATGGATTTATGAAGGGAAACTAGTGGAATGGTATTTTCATAGTCTATTCCTTGACGCCATTTATAACATTTTGTACCCATTCATGCCATATAGGTACTAACTTGACTATCCATTTCTTGATTCCTCTTGAATTTTAATTTGAAACCAATAGGTTTTACATTAACTAGAGAATATACTAAAATATAGGCTTGGTTTTGGTACATGGATCCATTTTATAATTTATTTGTTCTTTCTAATTATCATTATCTATGCCACATACTTATTCTTTATAGGTTAGAGGATTTTTATTATCAACTAACAATGATTCAACAACCTCAGCGCCTAGAAAATCATATCTTTTAGGTTACATAACCTCTTTTAAACTTCTAAGAAGTACTTCTATGTCTAAAATAGTTTCTTCTATATGTCTTTGTGTAGCTTGTTCTTGTGCCAACTTTTTTTTACCATGATCTTGGAATTCATCTAATTCTATCTCACTCCCACTATCTATTTTAGATATTGGATTCCTCTCAAGGAACATGTAATGTATTTCCACTATTACCTTTTTATCTAAGGGTTTGTATTGGTAATTTACCCTTGTTTCCTTGAGTTTTCCCATGAATATACACAATATAACATGGGGTGAATGTTTATTTCCTAAAGAGGCCTTAACAAATTCACATACCCACACATGTAAGTTCGAAAAAATTTGTTTCATTCCAATCTATAATTGATATAAAATACCATCTTCTGGTTTAATTGGTAATTGGTTTAGTACATGTGATGTTTCCTATATTTCATATCCCCAAAAAGATAATGAATGGTTTTCAATGACTCACCATTAACCTCACCATGTTCAACAAGGTGAAGTTCCTCCTTTCACTCACACGATCCAATTTAAGTGTATAAAGAGGAGTGAGTTGGGATAAGATCACATGCTCTTATAAATTTTCAATTAAGTATGGATTAATATATTCTCCACCATGGTCTAAGTAGAGTTTTGAATCTTCTTATCAAGAAAAATCTCACCTCATTCTTTAATTCATTTAATTTATCAAAGGATTCACTCTTGTACCACATTAAGTAGATATATCCATACCTACTAAAGGCACCATAAAAATTAATGAAGTATGAGAACCCTCACCTTTCTTAAATCTATAATGGTCCACACACATTGGTGTTAACCAAATCTAGAAGCTCTAAGGCTATTTCACCATTACCACTGAAAGGTGATTTGGTCATTTTACCATATAAACATGCTTGAAAAATAACAAGTGGATTTAGTTCTAATGAATTTAAATAACCATTTTGATGTAACATAATCAATCATTTCTCATTTACATGACCTAAGTGGTGACTCCACATTTGGTTGTGGTATAATTAATTTTAGCTGGATTCATTTTCTATTGCCAACATTTTTGTTCTCATAATCTATTAAATAATAAACACTATGTAAATAGGCCTTACCATAACACGTTATTTATTTATAAAAGAAGAAAATTTCATTTTTAAACATGAAAATAAAACCTTATATATCTATTCCAAATAAATAAATCACTACTGGAATTTAGGATATAAGACCAAAACTGTGGCTATAGGTTATAGCCACAGTTCAATGAACCGTGGCTGGTATTGGAGTGGTTATAGGCCAACTCCTATAGCCACGGTTTCAACTGTGGCTAAAGCCTATAGACACGGTTTGAACTATGGCTAAAGCCCTATAGCCACGGTTTCAAACCATGGCTAAAGAATTATAGCCACGGTTTGAAACCGTGACAGAAGGTAAAAAACAAACAAGCCTTATAGCCATGGTTAGAAACCGCGGCTATAGATCAAAGTTTAATAAAAAACAGAGCAGGCCTGTAGGCCTGCCAGTCCCTCCTTCCCCCTGCTAGTCCCCTTCTCCCTACTAGTCCCCCCCTTCCACCCCCTGCCAGTCCCCCCTGCCCCTGCTAGTCTCCCTACCAGTCCCCCCCTGCCCTCTGCCACCCCTGCTAGTCCCCCCTACCCCTGCTAGTCCCCCCTGCCACCCCTACCAGTCCCCCCTACCCCTGCCATCCCCCCTACCCCCTGCCACCCCTTCCAATCCCCCTTCCCCCTACTAGTCCCCCTGCCCCTGCTAGTCCCCCCTTGCCTGTCCCCCCTGTACCCTACTAGGCCCCCTACCAGTCCCCTTCTATCCCCCTACCCCCATGCTAGTCCCCCTGCTAGTCCCCCCTTCCCCCTGCCACCCCTGCTAGTCCCCCCTACCCCTTCTAGTCCCCCCTGAAACCCCCTTCCAGTCCCCCCTTCCCCCTTCCAGCCCTCCCTACCCCCTGCCACCCCCTGCCAGTCCCCCCTGCCCCTGCTAGTCCCCCTACCCCCTGCTATTCCCCCTTACCAGTCCCCCCATGCACCCTGCTAGGCCCCCTGCCAGTCCCCTGCTAGTCCCCCTGCCCCTGCTAGTCCCCCTGCTAGTCCCCCCTACCCCCTGCCACACCCTGCCAGTCCCCCCCTGCCCACTGCTAGTCCCCCTTTCCCTGCTAGTCCCCTTACCTGGACACCCCCTGCTGTACATATGTTGGAGTTTTTCAAAGTAGCAACACATCAAAATCCTGTCAGAATACTGTAAGGTTTTCTTAGGTGGGCCAAATAGACTATGGATCAGCAGCACTTGGTTTTTGGAATGGTGAATAAAGGCTATAGTTGGGATGCCATTACAGCTGGGCTATTTATGCTGAAACTGTTTAGTTTTACACGGGATATTGGTGGATGAAAGGACATAAAGGTTCAAGAAGCACTGCACTGGAAGGAGCTCCTACATGTTCCAGATAATGATATTATGGAGGGAGAGAAGGATATTGAAGTTATATCCAACAACCATCTTAAAGATAAAATGATACAATATGATGTTTGGAATGAAGAGTGCAAACCAATGTTTCCCATGGTTATAGGTGTTGAAGTTATCACTGCTCTTGGTATGAATGACGATGGAAAGCCTAAACTTGTCCATTTATTACTTTTACAGGAAAATAACAAATAAGAATTGGTTTCTAGTGCCACTAGTACTTCAAATACATTTACTGTAATAGCAAAGAAACATATCGGTTATGCTCTCATAGTTAGGAAATTAATTCAATGGTGGTGTTGACGACGATGTTGGTGATGGAAGAAACAATGGTTTACTTGATGAAGATGAAGTTTTATCATGAGTTTAGACTCTTTGAAGCATGTGCAATCAACCAAGAAATGATTTCTGTTAGCGGTTTCTAGATATTCACCTTGAGGACAAGGTGGGTTTTTGTAAGGGTGGAAATGCTAGGAGTGTGGATGTGTGGCAGTCAGTTGTTCTTGGCAGGGATTTCCTTATGTGGGTGTGGATGGTGGGATTTTCTAAGGGAAACATTGTCTTTTAATTTTATTAGTTACTAGGGGTTGGTAATAGTAGGTAGGGGTGGATGGTTGTTGGGTTGGGGTATTAAATAACGGCGTGGCTAGGAGCCGGTCCTTGGGAGGTCTGGGAGGCCTTTTGAGAAGTGGTCTTTCTAGGAGAAGTTCTTCTCTTCCCTCTTCATTTTCTTTTTCATTTTTTTTCTTCTTAGTTTGTTGTTAACTCTATTCCAATTACTTCTACTTGATATAACAAATTCTGCCATATTTTTGTTCTCTTCTTCCTACCTAATCAGTACCATTGTTAGGAAAGAGTCCTAACACTATTCAAAAGGTGTATTTTTATCACTCATTTAAATAATATTCTCTAGAAAAATATATGTAACTATTTTTTTAGAATTAGAATGTAATTTTCATTAGGTGTTGTGAAATGTAGCTGAGGATAGTTTAGTTCACTCATTTTTCCAATGTTTTCAGAAGTGGACTGAACATCGAACTAGCTAAATCACTCGTTAAATATTCAATTATCAAACCATGGTTATACTGGTTATTATTAAAATAATATATTTTTAAAAATATATATCATTAAAATTTAAACAATTTATTTTCATTATTGGAGATGGTGTTCCACATCAGACATGAGTGTTTTGTCATCTTTATATTTCCCTATAAATAAGCTCCAAGGCCTCTCTTAACAGGTGTCTTGGGTATTGGTTCACCTCTCTTATCATTCTACATGGTACCAAATGGGGTTTGATAAAAGAACCCTTAGTCTCGTTTCTATAAATTGATCTAGGGTTCATTCCCCCCCCCCAAGGGGGGTGACGGTCGTAAGCCCTTGGTTTTGCAGAAACACCGGGAGACACAACAACAGAAAATGAGAAAAATGAAAGAAAGAAAGAAAAGGACACAATGATTTACATGGTTCAGGAAAAATCCCTATGTCCACGGGAGAGGCAGAATATTTCACTATTCGAGAGCACAAATTATAGAGGGTTTTTTCAGTAGTAAACCCTAGCCCAAAATGAGCTACATATGAAGAAGATGGTCCACTGTTCCAAAATAGTAAGTCTGTGTTTCAACAGTGATCGACAACCAAATTTTTCAAAAAACGCTACAGTGTCTGTCGGCTGGAAGTCAAAAGTGCTACAGTGAAGTTAAACCCGAAGTCCGACCGCTACAGTGCCTATCGGTGTCGGTCGGTCAGCTCTTCTACAATGGTCAACTTTGCTACAGTGTCGACCCGCGACAGTTGCGGGCCACAAGCAGTCGGACCAACCGGATCAGGCAACACCCAATCCAACACTTGGCCACCATCTCGAGCAGACTTCGCCCCCCGTAGAGCCCTCCTCCCTTCATGAGCATGACCTCTTCCCATAGCGGCCCTCCTACCATCATGAGAGGCCTCCACTCCCATCGGCACCCTCTTACCATCGTGAGTGCGACTAACGCCCCTAGAGACCCTCCTCCCATCGTAAGCGTCCTCTGCCCCATGTGACAGACCTCCTGTGCACCACCCCTCCAGCCGGTGGCCACTCCTCCTTGCACATTTACCTCATGCACACCCTTCTCCTATGGGAAACACCCCATCATAAAGGAATCTCCCGCCGCCCTCCTTCCTCCAGGCAGATGTCACCTCCCTCCTCTCCCTCCCTCCTGGAAGATGGTGCCTCTCGGCCACTCCTATGTCGATCGCGACACCTCCTTGTGGTGCCTACGCCCCTTGCACCCTTTCACTCGACCTCCCATCACCAACTTCTCCCAGTGCGGCTTTCCCAGTGTCCCGTTGACTATCCCCACCTGTGCAAACTTTCTCAGCTCCCCGACTACCAGCCCTTGTCTATAAGGATTTCCTGGTGCTTCATCGACTAGCCTCACTCAATGCGGCTTTCCCGATGCTCTATCGACCGACCCTGCCTGTGCGGCTTTCTCAATGCCTTGTCGACTAGCCCTGCCTATGCAGTTCCTCTACTGTGCCTCAACGAATTTCCATACCACTAATGTAATCCAGCTATTTTAGTGACATCGTCTATCATCCATCATTTCATCTTGAGGGGGGAGCTATGATCGCTGATGATTTTTTTTTTGTCTTGTTTTATAATCAATATGGATGTTTCCATATTGAGGGGGAGTACTAAAGTGTATTTTCTTTGTTTTTCTTTACTTTTTTTCTTTAATTATGTATTCAAGCAAGGTACACCTTGATTGAGAGGGTGTGTTGGAGTCTGTGTCCCACATCGGGACGTGGGTGTTTTGTCATCTTTATATTTCCCTATAAATAAACTCTAAGACCTCTCCTTAAGAGGTATCATGGGTATTGGTTCACCTCTCTTATCATTCTATAATCATCAACCATCTTTTATTAACTAGATGGATGTAAAAAAAATTCTTTTTTTACTAAGAGGCAATGAAAATTCAATTACAATCTATGAAATAACAAAAATTGATATCCAAATCACACACCAATTTATCCACAGTATAGAGTGAATTGGAGACTTATATAATGATCTATTTATTCTTATTAAAATTAATAAATTATTTAATAAATTAATAAGTATTTTTATTGTAATTTGAAGGGCTGTATTGAAAATGTAGGTTACAATGCATTGAAAAATGGTGTGTTCCATTGTATGGGAAAATGGGTGGGAGAGGGGCGTGCCATTGGGAATTCAGCGTTTCAAATCATAAATTATTTTAGATTTCAAATTTCAATAGAAATTAAAAAAGATTAAAAAATTAAAAGATTAATCCCCAAACTAGTGGTATGCTAGATGAAGGAAAGCTTCTTTGGTCAAGTCTTTAAATCTTTGGGAGGTGCACCCATTTCAGCTTCTTTTTCCTTTAAAAAAATATGGAACTGGGGGAACAGATTTTCCAGTTTTGAAAGGTTTTGGCCAGTTTTGAACCATTTTTTCGTTTTCCCCATTTCTAGAAGTGCTGGGACCGAACTACTGGCCACTTGACCGATTTCCCAGTTGGACTCGGCAGTCCAGTCCGGTTCTGATTACCATGCATTTGTCTTGGATTTTGGTTCTATACTAAACCACACTTATGTAACTATGATTTGGTTCAATTCTTGTTATGCATCTCAATCTTAAGAAAATTCATAGTAATTGCATTCCAAATATCGTGTGTTTAGGTGTAGCATTGATTGGAGACTTAGTGATTTTATTTCTAAATAAAGTGAGATAAAATGAAGATGGTAGTTCTTTCCTATTATCTCATTTCACGGACCTATTATCACCCAATAGTGGAATACAAGTTAGCACTCCCTCAAAAGTACCAGTCAAAGAAGGATGTACTTCAAGTGTCTTGGATGCACTAATACTCTCTAGACACAACACATGTTTTTTGTCCTGATGAGGATTAGTAAGATATAGATGATTCATTAGAGGAGTATCTCATTCATATTGTTGATTAGAGTGTGAAGACACTCCAAGTTAAATCAGTTCCCCTGGTATAGGTTTTATAACAACATAGTCGAGTACAGGAAGTGACCTAAGAAAGGGAAGATGATATATAAGTTTAGCAGCTAGAAATATTCACTAACAATGCCTTTTGACCTTCATAAGATCAACTCGAGGATGCGTTTCATTGATGGGAGGTTGTAATTACCCGCCTTTTCTGGTGGCAGAGGGCTGGCATGAGTGTTTTGTAGGAGGCTGGGGTGTGGTGGATGGTGTGGTGGCTCGTTCGGGCTAAATTGTAGGTGGCTGGGGGCTGGTGCGGGCTCGAATGCAGGTGGAAGGGGGGTGGAATGCTGGTGAAAGGGGGCTGGTTGCAGGTGCTGGGTGGATGGTGTGGGCTGGATGTGGCTGGAGCAGGGCCAAACCTCGGCGTGACCACAGTGCGACTGCGGCGTGACAATGGTGTGACCACAGCGTGGCCGCGGCATGACCGCAACATGTTGGCCCGGTCCAACGACATCCATGGGGCAACATCTTCCATATGCAGGTGGAAGGGGGTTGAAATGCTAGTGGAAGGGGCTGGTTGTAGGTGTTGGGGGGATGGTGCGGGCTGATTCGAAGGTGGCAGGGGGGCTGTTGCGGGCTGGAATGCTGGTGGCAGTGGGCTGAAATGAAGGTGGAAGGGACTAGTGTGGGCTGGATGTGGCTGGAGTAGGGCCAAATCACGGTATTACCATGGCATGACCACGGCGTGACCACAGCGTGACCACGGCGTGACCGCGGCGTGATCGTGGCATGTTGTCCTGGTCCAACGACATCTGCGGGGCAGTATCTTCCGGATGCAGGTGAAAGGGGGCTGGAATACTGGTGGAAGGGGGCTGGTTGCAGGTGCTGGGGGGATGGTGCGGGCTGATTCGAAGGTGGCAGGGGACTGTTGTGGACTGGAATGCTGGTGGCAGCGGGCTGAAATGAAGGTGGGAGGGGGCTGGTGTGGGATGGATGTGGCTGGAGCAGGGCCAAATCATGGCATTACCACGGCGTGACCGCGGTGTGACCACGGTGTGACCGCGACGTGACCGCGGCGTGACCGCAGCGTGTTAGCCCGGTCCAGCAACATCCACAGGGCAACATCTTCCACTTAGTTTCAAATAGGATGATATGGATGGCATGAGAGGATGTTTTCTCAGAAGATTTAAAGAAATGAATGGTAATTTGTGATGACTAGAGGATTGGATGACCCCTGATATACCTAATTCAGTGAGGTTTGGAGATATAGCATTGTGTAGGAATACCTAGAGTAATACCACATGGGATCAGGAAAATTACAGGTTACATAACATGTAATATGACATTACTGGTACTGTGGGACCCTTGGGCTGTGGAACTGGGCTTTTGGTTGGATTTAAATATCACATGCTTTGTGACATGGTCACACAACATGGGACCCATCTTAAAAGTCTAACGGCACTTAAAGAGTGTCTTGGTTCAAACAACTATTTTAATAAAAAGAGGGAAACCCCCTACATGGATATAAAAAAGGTCAAGTACGATGTGTGCTTTATGAAAAACAATGACATCAAGTATAAGGAAAACATCAATGCAATAATGTTAATCAAGGTATAGCACTGTGAGTTTTCTCAGACAGTGCACCTCCGTTGGAGGGGTTTTATTACAAAACCATGACTTATTTATCAAAAGAAACAATTATCTTAACTAACACTTATTCAAGAATTGCAATTTAATATAAACATGCAAAATTAAGAAGGCAACTAAATGAAATTTAAAACATTCTTGAATTAAATAGTCTAGGAGAGGGACCCTACCTCAACCTCAAGGCGTGTTTGCTTTTGACGATGACAACTCGAATCTTCCTTTTTTCTTCTTGCACGCATATGAAACTTAACATATATATATGGACACCTAGCCCCTATGTACATATTTGTATGGCCAAATATGCACAAGGGTGTCCTTAGATATATGTTTATACTTGCGTATACCCCTTTACACTTACACGCGTATGCATTTTTCATATCTATATATAAGCACACCTATCCCCAATATATATATCCATACTTCCATGAGTGAATATATATATAGGGGGAGCTTATATATGCATATACCTACCTATGCATACACATGTAAGCCTTCATCAACGACAACTCGAATCCACCTCAATTAAATCCAAAACACACAACAAAAATATAAGGAACCCAAAAATAAAAAAATCCCTAATTAAAATTGGGCCAAAAAATAAAAATGGAATAAACCTTACCCAAATCATGAACTCATTGTCTTCGATGGTGGTGGATAGAACCGGTCTTATCATAAGAAACCACCTATAAGAAAATAGTCGGAAAAGAAATGAGATATAACAACTTCTTATATATATGTGATCAGTGTGTCAACTGTACATGATAAATGATACATGAATCCATAAACAACAATGAAAAAATAATAAAGGATAATTTTGATATATATATATATATATTAGATGTTATTATTTTATTGGATTTAATAACTATCCTTAACATTTATCTATATATAATGGGGTTTTTGGTAATATTTTAACCAGCCCGAGGGCTTAGTCTCTATCTAGGAATGTATAGATTTTGGTTTCACAGGATTATAAACATTTACATAAAAGGGTTTCACGTAAATTATACATCAGATTCATTTTGATATGTGTGAATATTGTTGGATATTTTTAGTTAAGTGAAAAAAATCATGAGCTATAAAAGGCGTTATACCTTAATATATTTCGATCATATTAATTTGGTTGAATGTATAATATATAAAAACTAAATAATTAGAATAATTAATATCAGAGATAATATAATGAAATCGTAACACTCATTAATATACTAAGTGATAGATTCCTTCCAATGTGAACACTTCTCATGACCATAATCATCCAAACGAGTAGGTTCCACTACTGGAAATTTAGGCTACATAAATAAAAGATGTTGATTTGTTGTTCATTTACTTCTACTTAGTTCTGGTGTGCGACTACTTATTAGGCCAGAGTCCTAACGACTTATGATAAATAGTTTGAAAAAATTCGTGGCATTCTATTTCTGAAAAACATTTACACTTTCAATTCTAGAAGAAAACCACTCAAATAAGTGTCAGAATAAAAAATTTCAATAAGCAATCTAGAACCACTACCCACTGCCCACTTCCCCCTTCCCCCATCCACCCTCCCCCCTCCCCCCTCCCCCCTGACCCCTGCCTCCTGCACCCTCCCCCTGCCCCCTGCCCCCTTCCCCCCTCCACCCTGCCCCCTACCCCCCTCCACCCTCCCCCTGCCCCCTACCCCCCTCCACCCTCCCCCTGCCCCCTGCCCCCTACTCCATGATTTGACAGATTTATAAGGATTTCCTTATTCCTCCCTAGAATCAACCACAAGAGGCATGCTCAAGTCCTTCCCACCCTGTTTCTACTTATCTTAAGGATTTATATCCTTATCATCCCATTCCTGTACAACAAGAATAGAGATTTTATCAGCTGGCATTAAAATGATTCTGACCTTGACCTTCTCCTTTTGAGCCTCCTTGAGAATTTTATCGGGGATACTCAGTGAGTCTACCCCTAGTAACAAGTCCTGACTTTCCACATTCTTAATAGTGTTGAAACTCATTGTTTCCTTTACTTCATGTTTTGGTGCAACAGATGTGTCGGTGCCTAGAACAACTTTCTCTTGTATAGAAACAAGAACAATATATTTAGCAACCAACTTGAAGTTAATTATAACCTTCTCTAGAGTTTTTTTAGAGTCCACCAGATAGCTTTTCTTGTTGTAAAAAACACTTATGAATCTAACATAGAGAATAAATTGCCTCCCACTGGTGTCATCTCTAACTGAGGGTTACCACCAAACCCTTTACCACTGCTTAGATTAGCCTCATAAATTGGAATAGCCAAATTTTCTTGACTCGCTTTCTTTTTCCTTATATCCAGCTAAACACTCAAAAAATAAGTAGATTTATATTTCCCTTTAGAAGAAGATTCCTGAACATCATCCAAAATAGAAGTGTATGCACCAACCAAGGTTAACTGCTTCACCCACTTACCAATTTTCTTACCATCCACCGGTGTTAGTACATCATAGTTTCCAAGACTAGGTTCCACTACCTCATTGGGAACTTTCCCTGTATCTAGCTTAGTTCCCAGTGAGCACATGTTGAAACATGAACCTATTTTGTATCCATCAGGGAAGCAGATTCATCTTTACCTATAATTAAAACACCATTTTTCTTCTGTTTCCTTTGTACTGAGGAATAAACACCAACCATGGCAGTGTTCTTATTAACTTTACTATCTCCAGAATTCATAAAATCTTTCTCTTGGAGATCTGCTATATCCAACTCAGTTTCATTATCTGAGAACCACAGATCATGAGTCCTAAGCTCTCCAACATCTTGGGTAGTATCATTACATGATTTTCTCTTTGAAATCTGATCCTCCCGACCTACCTCAACTGATTTAACTGTAGTTTCCTTATCCATAAAAATTTTCATTGGTTAATTAACAACCACCGTAGCAGGAAAGGAGATTCCAGAACCTTCACCCTGTTTCTCCCCCCACCCATAACATTCCCAACCTAATGAATTTCAAGATCTTTATCTATGATTTCCACATCCTTGGCATTAATATCATTCACATGTATATTAAAATTACATTGATCAATCAGATGACCAATATTCTTGTAATTGAAAAATCTTATATTTCTACAACACCTCTCACTCTAGGGACCAATGCAATTACACTTACTAAAAAATTGAGGTAACCTTTCAAACTCAGACGATAATTCAAGCTTATAACTATTAACAAAAAGGAAAATAGTTTCAATGAGAGGCAAACATAAATCAACCTCAACAAAAAATCTTAAAAAATGACCATATCAAGCACGCTTAGTCTCCCCATTTAATTTTATAGGAATTCCCACAACCGGTTCACTACCCCCAAAGGATTTGAGAATTCCAAAAAACCAACTTAAGCCCTGAAAGCGAATCCGAGTTTGAATAATTAAATTCTTAACCGAAGATAGATCAAAGAGAGGATCCCAATCTTGAAACCTCAAGATTCTAGGTTTGAGGGAGACAAAACTGAAGCCACGTGTTCTTGATTTTAATTCATCCTAAGAAGAGGAAAAAATAACCTACTAATCGACACCATGCGCCATCCACCGAAGCCCCAAATCTAATGGAACCGCTTTAGGAGAACTTCAATTTTCCATAGGTCATTATTCTGCTGCAACATTAAACATCCACAAATTAAATGCTGCATTCTTATAAAATCTCTTCAAGAATTTTAGCATTCATATCAATAAAATCTAAAGTACCATTTCTCATAATTCTTTTATTTTATGAATCAGAACTAGATATAAGGTTAAAAAATATCTATCCAAGCATAAGAGAGATGGTTATCCTTCAAATCATCTCAAACATTCACATTGCAGGGATCCTTCACATCATGATTCACTAGACTATCTTCATCCAAACCCAAAGGCACTTGAATCACGCCTTGTCCAACAGAAAACTTCCTTAAAATCTCTAATTAAATCCTCCTCTGGATTGAATTATCACTCCAACAGGAAAGCCATCAATCGAGAGAGGAATAAGGAATGAACCAAAAATGGGAAACATCCTTTAACAAATAAATAAGACCATCAAGTCATTAATTGAAAAAGAACAATACCATCTACCATAGCTTCGTCCACATCTAGTATTAGTTTCAGATTCAAGAAAGAATAGAAGAAATCAAAGAAATTTTCAAATACCTTGATGATAGGGCGTGGGGGTGTCAACCTCGGCATCCGGGGTATTGAGGGTTGTGGGGGAGAGCCGTCGGGAAGGAAGGGAGGAGGTGGGGAGGCCGCTCGGAGCAGCTTCGCTGGAGGAGGAGGGTCATGGGGAGGAGGGTCGCGGTGAGGAGGCGTCGTGGGTATTGATGGCTATTAGTGAGGAGGTATCGGGGAGGAGGCGTCAGGGAGTCATCGGGAAGGAAGAGAGGAGGTGGGGAGGCTGCTAGGAGCAACTTCTCTAGATAAGGAGGGTCACGGCGGGGAGGCATCAGGGTGGGCGTCGGGCTGTTGAGGGGTTTCGTGGAGGATGGATCGAGCGGAAGGAATGGGTCGAGGTATTCAACCATGGAGCCATGGCTAATTGTGGGGGTATAGCCATAGATTTTTTTAATCTGCGACTTTATAGGCGTGGCTATAGCTCAGTTTCCTAGTAGTGAATAATTTTTTTGGTAATTCCTGGAACAGGTACTGTACAGGTACTGTAGTGAGACTATACACTGTGCGGGTACTGTAGCAAGCACTGTAGCAATTACTGTACAGGAACTGTTTGGTACTGTAGCAGCTGGAACTATTCACCTTAGGCCAACGGTTTGGGCTTGGATTCATTAAGTCTTTCGAGCCACCTAGTACTTTGGGTCAGTAGGGCTTTCGGGCCACCTTTAAGGCCTTCGGGCCACCTCAAGTCCTTCAAGCCACATGTAGTTGCCCCATACATACTACAAAAAAGGTGAAGCCCCAGAAGAGGATTCAGAGCAGGTATACTCACTAGAGCAGAGCCAAATGGATTTTTCAGAATGAGAGGGTATGTCTATGAAATTGGGACTAGCCTATGCTTGCACAGGAAGCCTAGCCAGAAGGCCATGCGAAGGTGGAGAGATAATATCATGATGCAGATGCTGGGGAGGGGAAGTTCCTTATAGATAGTCTGGTTTAATTCCCTATGACATTCGGGTCATGTAATATCTTAAGCCTATGGGCCATGTAATCTCTGAGCCTATGGGACTTGTAAGGGTTCCCCCTCATCCCTTGAAAGGGGGTTATCAAAAATCAGTAAAAAAAGGAATAAAAAAGATTATTCAAATCAGTAATGTAAGTTGGTCTTCTCCATGATATATTGAAAGAAACTTAGATCCATTTTTAGCCCATAAATACACCTTAGTCCATGTAACATTTGAAAATATACTAGGATGATAAATTTTTATATAAATTTGATAAACACATGTGGTATCCAGTGCCCAATTCTTAGAAATTGAAAGGTTTCAATCAATAATGAACATACCAAAAGCATCACCTAGCTTCCTTACCACCAAGATGTTTTTCTTCCAGTGGCCATTCTTTTGACATCATAAAGAGATAGAATCTTACTCCCTCACTTACCTTTAGATATTCCTAATATTTTAAGTCTGGTGTATATAATCCTTAGAATTAGACATAGTCATTGTGCTACTTTACTTTCCTTTTCTCTTATTCACTATAAGTACATAAGATTTTTCAGGCTTCAGTTCCTTATCAGTTTGGTGAATTAATATGCAGAGATATGAGAGGGAATTATTTATGTTTTTTATATTGAAATAAAAAATCTTATTAGATAAGATATGATAAATTTAGGTGATAATTTTATCAGTGAACAATTCATTAGGAAGTATAAACCAAAGAATTTCCAGATGCTCATTATAGCCAGTCATTTTGACTACATGTGGTCTAGCTAGTGCGCCTTCTCTAAGATTGAATGTAAAGAGTTCTTTATAGATCTCAAATTGTTCTTTATTTCTCTATATAGATAAAAATCAAGAATATTACTGGGCATTGTATGTGTTTAAGATCCCATCTTTTCTTTGTACGACCCTATTTATGTTTTTGGTAAACCTCTTTGTGATTAGTTGTTTTTTCTCAGGAACTTAGTAATGGAGCCTTTGTTTAGTTCATTTATATTTTTGGAGGAATAAAAAAATGGGAGATAAAATCTTGTTACACAAAAGGTTCACACCATAAATGGTATATTCATGAAATTAATGGTTCTAGGAAGACCCCATGAAATTCATATAAGGCGTGAATGGTTCTGGGTGGACCCCATGGACTTCATTCACACCATGAATGGTTTTTGGTAGTCTAGGAGTTAAAAACTTCTTAAGTTAGAGTAACACATGATGTGAAATATTTTTCATGGTTTTTAGTATGAGGTTATAGATTTCTAAGTGTATGGATAAAATTAAGTCATTTACAATATGAATTCCCTATTCACATAGTGAATTTGGCATGCCTAACAATCCTTTTAAATCTCTAGTGCCCAGTTTTTCTATAATAGAATAATCCATATCTTGAACAGAAGCCCTTCCATTGACAACCATCAGGAATCCCCTTTAAACAATAAAACACGCCCCATTGGATCTTGGTGTTATATACCTAGAGATCTGAGGTAATCCTTTTTATTCTTATTCTGAATCATGATTCATTAGTTTTTCATTAGGGAACCCAAGTTTAGGTAGACCCAATTATACCCATATATTATGTCTTTTGTTGATATAATTCCTGTTATATATTGATTGAAAGTAAGGAGGAACCCAAATATACCTTGGATATTGATCAATTTCAATGCATATTCCTCTTTTGATGAGGTTGGTCTAGAAAAACTATCTAATGTCTATTTCATTTAATATAGTATGTGAAATAAGTGTGATTATACCAACATCCCATGCATATGACTTTACCAAATGGGAAAATCACCGATTAATTAAATTCACAATCTCATACCTTCTAAGGATCACATTAGGTACGTTGGTAATGAGACCTGAATTAGAAGACAACCGATTGGGGTTCCAACCTTTAACCCTAGGATGGAAATTGTCGTGGATGAACCTAGAGCCCCTTTAGTGAAAGAAAATTGTTTAGAATTGTCTTAACCATGGTACCTTGGAAGAACATGTGAATTGTGATAATTGGTCACTTAGCACGATGTGACTTAGATGATTCATCCTAGGTTGGAGAATTGGCCAATTTAGAAAAAATATATTGTTAATTACTAGTTTTATGAATTAACTAAATTGTCTTATAATAATATGTCTAACATGCTTCAGGCATGGGATGTTTTAGCTTACTTGTACTTGATGTTTTCTGACATAATTCCTAAGGGTGTGTTTCACTATCTCTTGAGATGTGATACCTATGATTTTTCCTTGGTTGGAGAATCCAATAATCTATATGGTTACATTTTCCCTGGAATGGTATTGTGCCATGGTAACACATAAGTGACTCTAGCATAGGTAATTCACATGGAGGGAAATATGATATGGTTACTTTCTCATTGGTATGGTATTTATCCATGGGAATACATAAGAAACTCCAACATAGGTATTTCTCATGGAACCTAGTATGATATGGTCACTTTTTCTGGGGTATGGTATTGTGCCATGGAAACATGTAAGGAACTTGAGTATGGGTAATTCTCATGGATCCCAAGATGATATGGTTACTTTTTCTTAGGTATGGTATTACTCTATGGGAACATGTAAGAGACTCCAGCATGGGAAATTTTCATGGAGCCCAAATTTTTTTAGTTTCTTGAGAAATGATATGGTCAATTTATCCTAGATAGAAGAATCATCCAACAACATTAATAATCTTTCTTGAGTAGGAGGATCCCCCACTTTATAGAGATATCTATAATCTTACTGATGACGTTTTGTCTTACCATGGTGTAAACAATGATCACATGGACCAAAAATTTTATTTGATTCTTTGTGTTAATATATGAATTGTAACCTCTTATTTATTTTATTATTGCATGAACTGTATATTTAAAATAGATTATATAGAAATACATGGTTTCATTATACTGAGTTACACTCATACCCTTTTTGCGCACCTTTTGGAACCTAGGAAGACTTTATGGATGCAGGTATGGATATGGGAAAGGGACTTGACACTTGATTTTTTCTTATTGGATAGGTTGGTGCATAGAGAGCGAACCGACATTGTAATACCCCGAGTTTCTGGTATGTAACCCTTTCTTGATCCTTTAAATGGTTATAAAGTTAATTTTGACGAATGGGAGAGTCGGGAGAACTTGGAATGAGTTTTGGGGAAACAAGGGAAGCCACACGGGCGGTGCACGGTTTGGAAAAACTGTGCGGCCAAACCGTGCGGAGTTGGTATTAGAGGCAGTAGCTTCCACACAGGTGGAACATGGTTTGTCAAACCATGCAGCCAAACCATGAAAGAATGGTGGCAGAGGCAGTATCTAACACATGGTTAGCGCACGATTTGTTAAACCCTGTGACCACTTAAACGAGATCCTATAAAAGTGGATCCCATGCGTTTTTGACTCTAAGTGGCTCATGTTTCTTCCTAATTGGCCCTAACTCGAGATTTTGGTTCTCCTAAGGTCAAAGAGGGTTCTCCGATTGTTCCGGAGGCGATTCGAAGGCTTCTCATGATGAATCGAAGCCGGATTCTTGAGGTATGTGATCTTTATTATTTGGTTTCTTAGATCTACTTAGATCTAGTTCTTATCTTCTCTCGGTTTCATAGATCTATGCTCGTTATGGGTGGATCTAAGTGGGTGGATACCAAGTATGATGCGTTTTGGTCTTGGTTGTGTTAGGAGAAGAGGTCTAAGGAGGATCCTTGGTGAATCGGCCTGGTTTTCTTGTGTGTTCTCCGTTTGTCAGGGATTTCATCAAAAACTTTGAGGTAGGAGGCTTCACTCTCGACTCCTTTTTCTAGAATTGATTGTCTTAGATTCAAATTGGGTTATTTCAATGGATTTGATTGTGAAAATCATTGAATAAATCTTCTTTAGTGATGATTTATGGTTTTTATGAAATTGTGAAATCTTTGTGAATTGTTGTGCAATGTGATTTGGATTCTTGAATTTAAATTGTTGATTTTAAATTGTGGATCTGTTGGAATGGTAAATAGTTTGATGAAAGATGAGTTTTCAATAAAAAAGGTTGTTTTATTGAAATGGTTTGAATTGGTTGAACACACTTGGTTTTGATGGAAATGGTTTTCAATAAAAGGTGTTTTATTGAAAGGATGGTTTTGGCATGATTATTGTGAATGTGTTGTGTGTGTTCATCTAGAATTTGGGATTGATAAGGTTTATGAGTCTCCCCCATTAGTGTTGGGATAGATAAGGGTTAGGGATCTCCCCCGTCAAACATTCATATTGCATTCGGGACGGATAAGGGTTAGGGGTCTCCCCCATTAGTGTTGGGATGGATAATGGCTATGGATCTCCCCCTTCAAGGATTCATGTGCATTTGGGTTGTATAAGGGTAAGAAGTCTCCCCCATCATGGTTGGGATGGATAAGGGTTAGGGATTCTCCCCTCTTCCAGGTAGAATGCATGGTTGGTTTCATGGGTTTGTTGAAATTTTTGGGTATGCTAACAAGGAATGTTTTGTGAGATGGTTTTAAAGCTTGATTGGTGATTTTTATGGAAAAATGACTTGTTGGGAAAATAGTTTCAATTGATTTGGTTACGAATGGTTTTGGAAACTTGTTTATATTTAGTTATAAACTGCATTTGAAAAAATGTTTTATATAAACTATTTTCATATCAATGTGGCTAACTCTTCTATCCTAGTGGCATGAGTAGGGAAGTCATTGGGGAAAACCTACTGAGTTTTATATTCACCCATACTTTGGAATGTTGGTGCTTTGGTGCTTTGGTAGATGTCATATTCCAGGACACAGGCAAAGGTAAAGCATCTTATTGCTAGTGGCTCGTGGTGATGCTTGGGAGATGTTGTCGAGCTTGGAGCTTGTGGAGCATGGAGTTTTGGTGTATTTTGAGAGACTTGAGTGGTTCTTCCATTGTGCACTTTGATGTTTGGTTTGTTATTTTATTGTTGTGTACTTTGATGTGGTTTATTATAAATGAAGTTGTTTATTGGTCTTCATTTTTTCATGCATTATATAGTGAATTTTTAGTTATGGTTGGTTTATGGTTTTATTTCTTAAAGGGTAAATCGTCCCCCAACTTATATTTGAAACCCTTCGGCATTTATTTCCAGCCTTGGGTGTCTTGGGGATGTCACTTAAGGCCTAGTAATGACTCGATGTACTCTCAAGCCAATGAGAATTACCGGGTCATTACAAATGGTGTCATCTTGTTCAGTCCTTACCTAACAAGTGGTAATCGATGTTCGTAGTCTTGGAGTTGAAATTCATTCTTGTCTTTTCCTTGGGTCTAAATCTTATACAAGAGTAGGATTGTAGGAACTTGAAATGTTTAGCATAAAAGGACGTAGTTAACCCATTTATCTTGAACTTCATGTTACCAAGGTGTTGGGAACATAAGTGTTTTGGATACACTTCTAGAATGTTGGAAATATCATTGTCATGGGTTTAGACAATGAGAGGAGCATGAAATGCATTGTAGAGGAATGAATTCCCACTAGGATTTCATATCTCATTGTGAGGAATGAGTAAGGATTTTTTGCATGGTTCCAATTTTTGAAAAATGAAGAAATTGTTTTCAAGTGAAAGCTTTTGAAAACAGGGTATTTGGTGTATTTTGAAAATGGGTTGATTTTCAAAAAGTATGTTGAATGTTTTCAAAAATGGTTGAACATGGAAAAAGTCTGTTTTTGGAAAACCAATGTTGTGATAGATAATGTGATAGAATTTGAATGTTAAGCCATCAGTTTCTAGAGAGTGAGATTGACGGAGTTTGTTGTTGGTTTAGAAAATGGCACCTAGTAGGCATCTTCAGAACCAAACCGAAGAAGCCATGGAAAATGTGGTTGCACCAGAACCACGTGTGAACCAAGAGCTGGTTCAGAGTATTTTCTATGCTTTTCATGCTGTGAATACATGTAACCGGAGGAATGAACCAAGGCATGTGGATCATACCATCCAGTTCATGAAGTAGAATCCACCAAACATTCAGGGTGATACTGAACCCAAAAAGGCAGAGATGTGGGTAATTAGGATGAATTGTATCTTCGATTTCATCAGCACACCATCAGAGATCAAGGTCAAGTTAGTGACATATATGCTCAAGTATCTTTCATGTAAGTGGTGGGATTTAGCGGTGCAGGATAAATTGGATGAAGCCCTTACCTGGGAGGATTTTGAAGAACTGCTCAACAAAAAATTCTATCCTCACACGTTTAAGATCTAGAAAACAACAGACTTCTTCATCTTGAAACAAGAGACTCTCTCTGTCACAGAGTATGCGGAAAAATTCATAAATTTAGTCCATTTTTCACCATAGTTCGCAGCAAGTGCATCGTTGAATGCACGCATCTCCGAATCAGGGCTAAGGCAAGAGATTCGATCGAAGATTACGGTGCTCTGTATTATGGATTATACAGAGATGGTGAACAGGGTGACTATTACTGAATGTGATATCTTGGGATCAATAGGAGGAGGAATGATGATACCTACAAGAAATGGTGGGAACTCAACCTCTGGGAACAAGAGGAAAAGTGACACCTATTTCCACGGTGCAAGTGGGAATCACTATCAGATAGCAGGATCAGTGAACCTTCCTCCACGACCTCATAGAAAAGCAGGTTGTTTTCAATGTGGTTCACTTGACCAAAAAAGGTGAGATTTTATGGAGCAACCTAGAGCCTGTCACAATTGCAATCAGATGGGGCATCAACAGTGCTATTGTAGGAATGCTCTGAGGTCGGGTGCGCGTGACACTTCTTAGGCATCGCAAACATCGTATGCTTTGACTGGATGAGGCCAGCAGACTTAGTCTCATCAACAGAGCAGAGCTAGCCATGGTTATTCTAGAAATACCATGACTCCTCAACTAGGGGAATCTCAGTAAGGAAACAAGGAGAACAATGCAGTGACAAAGCAATTGTATGGAGTTGCACATATGATATTCGATGATCAAGCTGGACCATCTACAGTGAGAGGTACGATTCTTTTGAATTCTACCCTTGTGAAATTTCTCTTCGATACTGGTTCATCACATTCCTTTATTACTTCTCGTGCTATTGATTTTCTATGGTTAAAAATGAAAATGATTCCTTCTATTTTGAAATTGAAAACTCCTTTTGGTGAAATAGAATGTCAAGCCTTTGTGTGTAGAGCATGTGCTATAACTATTGATGGAGCTGAGTTAAAATGAGACTTCTCAATATTGGACATGGATGTTTATGATGTAATCCTCAGTATGGATTGGTTGACAATGTTTAAGGCTCACATTGACTGTTATAGGAGAATGGTTAGTTTCACGACTGAGGATGGCATTGACCATCTCTTCAGAGGAGAGAGGATAGAAAAGAAAGATGCAAAGATCTTGTTATCACTAGTGGTGGGAATGATATCTTACTAACTGACATTTTTTTCTTTGGAATCAATGGAATAAATCGTGAGAGATATTTTTCTAACAGTGGTTGATCAATTTCCAGATGTCGTTCCCAATAACTTCTCAGGGTTACCACCTCTAAGGGAAGTGGAGTTTACGATTGATCTCTTTCCGGGGACCAGTCCCATTTCCATTCCATCTTATAAGATGGCAGTAATGGATTTACAGGAATTGAATGTGCAGTTATAGGTGCTGGAAATCAAGGGTTCCATTCACCCAAGTACTTCTCCATGGGTAGCACCAGTGTTGTTTGTGAAGAAGGCAGATGGAACTCTTCAGTTGTGTGTTGAATATCGTAAGCTTAATAAAGTTATGATAAATAATTGATATCCACTTCCATGCATTGATGATCTGTTCGATCAATTAAGGGGATCTCAGTGGTTCTCCAAGATTGACTTGTGATCAGGATATCACCAATTGTGAGTTCAAAAGGAGGATATTCCAAAGACAGATTTCAGAAGCAGATATGGCCACTACGAATATGTAGTCATGACTTTCAGTGTAATGAATTCACCATCGGTCTTCATGGATTTAATGAATCGGATATTTCAGTGATATCTATATTCTTTTGTTGTGGTGTATGTGGATGATATCTTGGTGTATTCAAAGACAAGGGATGATCATGAGGAGCACCTGGAAACTTTGTTACAAATCTTGAGAGATCGTCATTTTTATTCCAAATTATCAAAGTGTGATTTCTGGATACAGTTTTTACATTTCCTTAGCCATTTAATTTCTGAGAAAGGAGTTTCAGTTGATCCCGAAAAGACAGAATCTATTATCTCTTGGCAACCACCAAGGAATGTGTTCTAGATACGAAGTTTTCTTGGTCTGGCTGGTTACTATTGATGCTTGGTGTCTGATTTCTCACGACTAGCCTCACTAGTGATAGCTCTGACATAGAATAATGCTCCATTCCAATAGATATAAGAATGCTAGAATTATTTCTAGGAACTGAAGGTTTAACTTACATCGTCACCTATATAGATCTTTCCAGAATAAGGATAGGGCTATGGGGTGTATTGTGATGCTTCGGGAATAGGTTTGGGTTGTGTTCTCATGTAAGGAGACTATGTGGCTGCTTATTGATCAAGGCAGTTGAGAGTGCATGAGAAAAATTACCCAACACATGATTTGGAGTTGGCTACAGTCATCCATGATTTGAAAACATGGAGACATTATCTCTTTGGTGAGAAATTTACTATGTTTACGGATCACAAAAGCTTAAAACACATTTTCTCACAATGAGATTTGAATCTGAGGCAAAGGAGGTGGATGGAGTATCTCTAGATGTTTGACTTTGACATGATGTACACAACAGGAAAAGGGAATTTGGTGGCAGATTCATTGAGTAGAAAGTCATATGCTCAGTTAGCGAAAGTATCTTTAGATGAATGGCAGTTGATGTCGGTCTTAGCCAACATGCATGTGGAATGTGAAAACCAAGGTGATGTTGCAGTTTTCTTTTCATCTACACTTGTTCCTGATTTAGTAAAGATGATCAAAGAAGAACAAATATCTGATGCAGAATGTCTGGTTGTAAGTTCAAAACTCAATGGTGGGGAGACCATTGGTGGCTGGAAACTTTATGGGGGTTTAGTTTTCTACTTCAGAGATCGGATGGTTGTACCTATGGCTTTTCAAGAACAACTCCTTCATTATTATCACCATTCAAGATGGGTTGTACACCCAGGTACACAGAAGATGTATAAGGTTTTGAAGACGCAGTTTTCGTGGAGTGGCATGAAAAGGAAAGTGTCTGATTTCATCTCGCAGTGCTTAACTTGTTAGAAGGTTAAAGTAGAGCTTCAGAGACCAGCTGTTATGTTACAATATTTACCTATTCAAGTGTGGAAATGGGATCACATAGTAATGGATTTTATTACAGGTCTTCCAAGAACGGTCTGGAAACGCGATGCCATTTGGGTGGTAGTGGATTGTCTAACCAAGTCGGCCCATTTCATCCCTATTCATGAAACTCAAACAGTGGAAGATCTTTCAAAAATCTATATCCAAGAATTGGTAAAGTGGCATGGGGTACCAATGTCTATATTCTTAGATAGAGATCTGAGGTTCACATCTCGTTTCTGGAAATCATTACAGTAAGCCCTTGTGACCTAGTTGACTATGACCATAGCGTATCATCCTCAGACGAATGGGCAATCCGAGCGGATGATACAAACTTTTGAAGATATGTTACGGTCTTGTGTAATGGGTTTTGGTGGCTCATGCAAGGAGAATATACCCTTAGTGGAGTTCTCCTACAATAACAGCTATCAATCCTCGATACACATGGCTTCGTTTGAAGCATTGTATGGGCGTCCTTGTCGTTCTCCACTATGCTGGGTGGAAACAGGTGAAACTTCACTAGTCGGGCCAAGCCTTGTCCAAGAGACAACAGAGAAGATCCATTTGATTAGAAAGAGGATTTAGATGGCTCAAAGTCTTCATAAATCTTATGCAGATCACCGTCACAGACCGTTGGCATTCATTATGGGTGATCATGTCTTCTTGAGGATCTCTCCAAGACTTGGACATCGTCATTTTGGGAACCAGGTCATGTTATCTCCTAGATACATTGGCCCTTTTGAGATACTTTAATGGGTTGGAGAGATGGAATATCTATTGGCATTACCACCATGGGTTAGTTCAGTGAAAAATGTGTTCCATGTATCTCAATTTAAAAAGTATCAGCCTGATCCTGACCATGTGATCAGATGGGATCACGTTGACCTTGAGCCAGATGCTTCATTGATAAATATCCCAGTACGGATTGAGGATAGGCAAGAAAAAGTCTTTCATGAAAAAAGAATCAGTCTAGTGTGGGTTTTATGGAAGCATGGTCAGATTGAGGAAGAGACTTGGGAACGCGAGAAAGAAATGAAAGAGCAGTGGCCAGAACTCTTTCAAGCAAGCATTGGTTTTCTACTTTCCAGGGACAGAAAGGCCAATGGTTGGGAGAATTTAGTACCCCCAGTTTCTGATATGTAACCCTTTCTTGATGCTTTTAATGGTTATAAAGTTAAGGGTGACGAATGGTAGATTCAGGATAACTTGGAATGAGTTTTGGGGAAAAAACGGACATCGCACGGGCGGCACACAGTTTTTCCAAACCGTGTGAAGTTGGTATTGGAGGAAGTAGATTCTACATGGGAGGAACATGGTTTGTCAAACCATGTGGCTAAACTGTGCGAGAACGGTGGTAAATGCAGTAGCTAACGCACGGTTAACACACGGTTTGTCAAACCGTGCGAACTAACCGTGCGACCACTTAAAAGAGATCCTATAAAAGTGGATCTCATTCTTTTTTGCCTCTAAGTGGCTCATATTTCCTCCTAATTGGACCTAACTCGTGATTTTGGTTCTCCAAAGGTCAAAGAGGGTTCTCCCATTGTTCCGGAGGTGATCAGAAGGCTTCTCTTGACGAATCGAAGCTGGATTCTTGAGGTATGTGGTCGTTCTTGTTTGGTTTCTTAGATCTACTTAGATATACTTCTTCTCTTCTCCCAGTTTCTTATATATATGCCTATTATGGGTAGATATAATTGTTTGGATACCATGTATGATGATTTTTGGTCTTCTTTGTGTTAGGAGAAGAGATCTATGGAAGATCCTTGGTGAATCGGCCCGGTTTTCTTGTGCGTTCTCCGTTTGTCAGGGTTTTCGTCAAAACCTTTGAGGTAGGAGGCTTCACACTCGACTCCTTTTTCTATAATTGATTTTATTAGATTCAAATTGGGTTATTTGAATGGATTTTATTGTGAAAATCATTGAATAAATCTTTTTTAGTGATGATTTATGGTTTTGATGAAATTGTGAAATCTTTGTGAATTGTTGTGCAAAGTGATTTGGATTATTGAATTTAAAATGTTGATTTTAAATTGTGGATCTGCTGGAATGGTAAATAGTTTTATGAAATATGGGTTTTCAATAAAAAGGTTGTTTTATTGAATTGGTTTGAATTGGTTGAACACACTTGGTTTTGATGGAAATGGTTTTCAATAAAAGGTGTTTTATTGAAAGGATGGTTTTGGCATGATTGTTGTGAATGTGTTGTGTGTGTTCATCTGGAATTTGGGAAGGATAAGGTTTAGGAGTCCCCCCCCCATCAGTGTTGGGATGGATAAGGGTTAGGGCTCTCCCCCGTAAAACATTCATATTGCATTCGGGACGGATAAGGGTTAGGGGTCTCCCCCATCAGTGTTGGGATGGATAAGGGTTAGGGCTCTCCCCTGTCAAGCATTCATGTGCATTTAGGTTGGATAAGGGTAAGAAGTCTCCCCCATTATGGTTGGGATGGATAAGGTTTAGGGCTTCTCCCCTATTCTAGGTATCATGCATGGTTGGTTGCATGGGTTTGTGGAAATGGTTGGGTATGCCAACAAGGAATGTTTTGTGAGATGGTTTTAAAGCTTGATTGGTGATTTTTCTAGAAAAATGACTTGTTGGGAAACTGGTTTCAATTGCTTTCATTACGAATGGTTTTGGAAACTTTTTTATATTTAGTTATAAACTGCTTTTGAGAAAATGATTTATATAAACTGTTTTCATATCAATATGGCTAACTCTTCTATCCTAGTGGTGTGAGTAAGGAAGTCATTGGGAAAAACCTACTGAGTTTAATACTCACCCCTGCTTTGGCACGTTGGATCTTTTTCAGATGTCGTATTCCGGGACACAGGTAAAAGTAAAGCATCTTATTGGTAGTGTCTAGTGGTGATGCTTGGGAGATGTTGTGGAGCTTGGAGCTTGTGGAGCGTTGAGTTTTGGTGTCTTTTGAGAGTCTTGAGTGGTTCTTCCGTTATGCACTTTGATGTTTGTTTTGGTCTTCCACTACTGTGTACTTTGATGTGGTTTATTATAAATGAAGTTGTTTATTGGTCTTCATTTGTTCATGCATCATATATTTAATGTTTATTTATGGTTGGTTTATGGGTTTATTTCTTAAAGGGTAAATCGTCCCCCAACTTATATTTGAAACCCTTCAGCATTTATTGTCAGCCTTGGGAATCTTGGGGATGTCTCTTAAGGCCTAGTAATGACTTGTTGTACTCTCAAGTCAATGAGAATTGGCGGGTTATTACATACATGGGGTTCGAGACCAAGTCTTTTGGAGTTTTTTTATTGTGTATGTTTATTTATTTACATGAATGACTTTCAACGTGACATTTAGTTATATTCATCATGTTATTAAATGATATTTATTGTTATTGGGTTTGTTCTATTTTTTCGTTTTATTCATCATAGTTTCATGTTTGATTGTTTTTCTTATTTCTGGTATTATTTATACTTAGTACTAGATGGTAGAGTCTCCCTAGTATGTTCCATTCACTCTCTTTGTTAGTATGTAACCTCTGAATATAGGGAGGATGCCTAATTTCATTTACACCCATCTAACTCACATGAGTTTATACTATGTTGGGGATGTTAGAAAGTGGTATGAGATATCTAGGTTATTTTCTATTTATTTACTATTTGGGGAAATAGAAATAATAATAGTATGTTTTGGGTCTTGGTAAGGATCTTGTGCATGGGAGTAGCTAATCCATTTTCAAGGGAAAAACTATGTACCTATGGATGGGATTACTTTTCATGCAGTTTCTTGTTACCATTTTCATTTTACATCGCAATGATTGATTCACTTATTGTGTGATGTTACTCTTTATTGATATTTTACTCTTGGAAATAAATATCTTGATATGATTATGTATTCATTATGGCAGGCACAAAGGAATAGACATTGACATGATTTGTTCATGATAGGGACATATTTATTGCATGTGGAATAATTAAACATCTGACCTAAAAAAGAAACCTATTTTTTATCTGGGAAAAGGAAATGAAAGAAGCTATTAGGTTATACCAATTCACTTGTTAATCTATGTAAAAAATGGATCCTTCAGGTAGTTTTTCTATATTTTTCCCCTTTTTTGGTTGATATTATTGTGTAACCTATGTTTGAAGGAGTTTTTTAACCCTTTTATTGAAAATAACTCCTAGTAGTCTTCAGGTTAAGTATATGAAGAGTTGTAATTTGAACACTCCCAAAACAATTGAGATAGAGCTTCTTACAGCTCCCTAAAACCATATGGATGATCATATTTTTTATATATTCATGTTATTCATGTGATCCATGTAAAGGGAGATTACACAAATTTTACCATCAATGTTTAATATGATGAGAGTTACAGCTACAACATTTTTCTAATTTCACTGGGGAGGGAGGCCCATAGAATACTGAGTTATAGATTGATTCAATCCTACAATTTTTAAGCATCATGAGACACCCATAGATAGGAGGGTGAATTTTTATTCTTACATGTTTTAAGGACCATCCAAGTGTTGGTGGGACATTCTGGGTAAAGATAGACAATAATCGGAGCTAACCTAGATGGAATTCAATATGAAGTTCCTGAGCCACTTCTTTCCAGAGACATTGATGGGTGACAAGGATCATGAGTTCATGCACCCAATCTAGGTAATAATGTTAGTGATGGATTATGCTCGATGTATCACTAAACTACGTCATTTTTTCTTCATCCATAGAATCTGGCGTTTCTAGGATGGGATTAAATACGAAATAAATCCACTGGTGAATGTTTTTGTCCTAATAATTTTTTTTGATATGATAAATCTGGCTCTCAACTTGGAATGAAACCATTGGGAGCCCTTAGGTGGTGGGTAGGTAGTCACAACAGGGTGATCAGGGAGGTCGTATTATGGAAGTAAGAAGTTTTTTTATGGAAGTTACTAATATAGAATTGAATTTATGAAAATCTAACCAATTAAGATGTATAGATTGATAAAGTGAAACTATCGGGCCATGCTATTTCAAAGGTCAGAGTGTCAGTGGACCTAGAGAAGGTTGTGGTCATGGTGTCTTTGGTGCAGCCCCAGAATGACTTCGAGATTCAAATCTTTATAGGTCTAGATAGTTATTACAATTATTTCATCTAGAAATTCTCCCATCTGGAAAAACTAATTTTTTGGTTAAGTAAGAAATGGATGATGTTTGTTTGGTTAGATTCTTGTGAGATGGATTTCTCGGAGCTGAAGAGTAGGTTGACCTCATCATCGATCCTCACCATGCATGTTCTAGGTATGTAACATAACATTTATTGTAATTCACCCAAGGTTAGACTCGGAGAAGTTCTGATTCAAGAGGATTTAGTGGTTTATTATGACTCTAATAAGTTAAGACTGAATGAGAGGAATTATCCTACTCAAGATCTGGAGTAATCTATAGTGGTACAAACCCTATGATACATGTATCATTATCTCTTGGGTGAGATATTTTTGGTGTACATGGATCATATTATCATCAAGTACATTTTTTAATATCAATACACGAACCTTCAGTAGAGGATGTGGTTCTAGTATCTATAGTCCTTTAACTTTGAGTTCGATTACACTCCATGTAATAGTACCATTTTTACTGATTCTTTGAGGTAGAAGATGTATAAAGAGTTTTTATAGGAGTCTTGTGACCAGTGGAAGCTGATGACACTCTTTGTGAACATGAACCTAAATATCTAAGAGTCTCTAGGAAGATTGTACTGGATTTCAGCATAGTTTATACCCATTATTATGGACTGCATCAAGAAGATGTAGTTACCTGATCCATACTATTTATCTCAATTAGAAAATATATATATTAGGGATCCACTACTAGGATGTTCTCTTGGTGAAGGTTATGTTCTTAGTATCCATGGTTGTTGTTTATGGGTTCTTATGAGCTTACAAAAGGAGCTGATGAGGGAGTTTTATGATTCAATATGGGTGGTACAACTGGGTATGAAAAATAAATATCATGATGTCTATAAAGAGTGATGATGGAAGATTGGGATAAATAAGGAGATAATGGGATTTTTTTTGATATGTTTAACCTTTGAACATTTTATGAGTGAGAAACAAAGGCCTGCTGGGATGTCGCATCCCATACCCATTCTATCATTTATGTGGGATGGTATCAATATATATTTATTAACAGGTTTACCTAGGACACCTTTAACAAAATGATACATTTTGGGAGATCACAGATCAAATAATAAAGTTATAATACTTATTTCCTATCAAAAAACCATTTATGTCAATGATATGGGTATTCTCTACAAGTGTAAAATAGTTTGGCTTCATGGTGTTTCAAGGAGTACCATTTCTGATTGAGATCCGAATTTCACATCATGGCTCTTGAAGGGTCATCAAATTTCATCAGGATTTTAAGTCCTTCTAATTACATAATATCATCCTCAGACTGATGGTCGATCTAGATGAATGATTCAAATTATGTAGGATATGTTACAATCCTATATTTTGGACGTTGATGGTTCTGGGAAGTAGAATCTAGCACTTATGGAGTTCACTTATAATAACATCTTCCAGGAATTGATACAAATGTCTTATTTTGAGTATTTTTATTGAATTCTATGTTGTTCACCTATTTTTTGGTTATAGGTAGGAGAGTTAGTGATCTCTGTACCTAGTCTTCTATAGGATACATTTGAGTAGGTTCTACTGATCATAAAGTGGTTGGTAACCACATAGATCCAGCTAAAATCATATGTTTACCATCAAATACGACCTCAAGAGTTTCAGATTATTCATCATATTTTTCATTGGATATCTCCTAGGGTGGGTAAATATCATATTAAAATTAAAGGGAAGATATCAACCATTTTTTTGGGATATTTTAAATAGTAGAAAAGTTCTAACTAGTGGTGTACTGTTCGGCCTTTCCATAATGATAAAATATCTTGCATGATGTGTTTCACATGTCACAACTTCAGAGATATCATCCTAATATTTCTCACATGATAAATGTTGATGACATTGATCTGGAGATTTATGTATCCCTTGAGGAGCATCATATCCATATCATGGGCCATAGTGGGAAGAATCTTTAGGGGAATATCATTCCTATAGTGTAAGTGTAGCGCTAGAATGGGAATGTGAGAGGGGAGAACTGGGATATGGAATCTGATATATGGACATAGTGGCTAGCCTTGTTCACCGATACTCATTGAGACATTTTGGATCATAGATCTGGGATGATCTATTATATAGTGGGGAGGTTATAAGATTTTTTATTTTTTAGGTAGATGCCTCTTTATATTTGGGTAAAAACTCCTTGAGGTTGTTTTTTTTTGGGTTTTAACCTAGATAATCAATCCATTATTTGGTTGGGTTGGCTGTTTAGAGGAATAAACAAATGGGATATGATGTCTGGTTATAGAATAAATTCATGAAGTGAATGGTTCTGGGAAGACCTCATGAAATTTTTGAATGGTGTGAATGGATTATGGTAGATCCCATGAAGTTCATTCATTCTATAAATCTTTCTAGAGAGTCTCAGAAATAAAAAATAATATCATGAGAGTAAATCATAATGTGAAACATTTTTTCTATTTTTTTAATCAGATTACATATATTTCTCAGTATATTTTTAAAACTAAGGCATTCACAACATGAATACCCTATTCACATCATAAATGTGGAATTACCAATGATAATTTTAAATTTCTAGTCACTTATGTTTCTAATATTTCCCACTCTTTCTCTTGAACTATGTCCCTTCCATCGATGACCTCTAGGAATCCTCTCAAACCAGAAGAAATTCCCCATTGGATATTAGTTTTACGAACCTATAGATCATAGGAAATCCTTTTAATTCTTCTTCTCTAACCTAATACATTGGTTTTTTGTTGGGAAAACCTAGTTTAGGTTGATCAAATTTTACATATATTTGATATCTTGTGTTTATATAACTATTGGTCTTCATTGAAGGGAATGAAGAAGGAACCCATTTATACCTTAGATGTTGACGAATTTTTACATCTATACTGCTTTTTAGGGGGGTGGTCTAGAAAAAGTCTGTAATGTCTATTTAATTTCCCCGAGTATATTTAATAACTATGATCACATCGATATTACATGTGCATAACCTAACCAAATGTGTAATTCATTATTTGATGAAATTCACATACTCAAACCACCCATATATCCCTTTGGTCTGTTGGTAATAATACCTGGACTAGCGGTCACCTGAGAGGTGTTCCAACCTTTGAACCTAGTATGAAACTTCGATGACATCAAAATAGATCCCCATTGATGGAAGGAAATTATTTATAATTGGATTAACCTTGGTAACTTGGAATAACATGTGAATTGTCATAATTTGTAAATTTTCATGATGTATCTTTAGTTATTATTCATAGGTAGGATAATATTCCAATTTAAAATAAATGTATTGTTAATTCGTAATTAGATAAATTGACCAAGTTTTCATATAGTAACATGGTTTACATGGTTGACGCATGGGTTGTTTTGTCTTTCATTTACTTAATGTCTGTTGACATAGTGCCCAATGGTGTGTTTCACTGTCTCATGAGATATGATACCAATGATTCTTTCTAGGTAGAAGAATACACTAATATATATCATTAATTTTTTCAATGGTATAGTATTTCATCATGGGAATGTTCCAGGGACTCCAACATTGGTAATTTTCATGGACCTTAGTATGATATGTTACCTTTTTCAAAGATATGGTATTATGTTGAGCCCATTTTGCATTTGTGTTCAGTCACACAATATGTGGATGATATAACTATGAAGATTATTGAAGTGATATAAAGTTACCAAGACTTGTTTCATTGATGAATTTTTTTAATAAAATATAAAGAAGAATATTTTCCATTAAAATGTTGATTTTCATGAATAAGGATTGAAGATGACCTTGTAAGGTGTTTAAATACATGAGGATGTGAATAATATTCCCATGAAAAATATAGAAAATTGAATAAAGGGGTTTGAGGTCTTTTGGAAATAGTTTTGGATTTAAATTATCCTCAACACTTAGTAAATATGTTATGTATTAATTAAATCCTCATACATAAAAGAGGTCAAGCCCACAAGCCTACCTATGCCAGGCTCGACTAAGGGAAGATGTGAGACTAGGGTCTACCACACCCAATGGAACTATCCCATGGTAGGTAAGGAGGGGTGGGCATGTGTATAGGGCCCACATGAGAGATCTCCCACATATATATAATGTTAATAGTGGTGGAGCCACCATTAAGAGTGACACGGTAGAAGAGAGAGCTGGAAAGGGTTGGTGCTGGAAGGTTATAGGAGCAGACCATAGTACTCACTTCTTTTAGGTAGAAGGAATGCTGGGATTAATAAAATGAAATGTAAACCATGTGATAAAATATTGTGGGATAGCCAAATCAGGCCACTTTTCATCCTCTTAAAACTCATGGATAACATGTGCACCGGTTTGGATCGTATGATCGATCCAGTGATTTTATTCTTCCTCTTACAATTCAAGATTCTACGGAGATCTATTATTCTACCATTTTTGAAGCCACAATGTTCATGTTTAAGCTACATACATGGTTGAGATGGACATGATTATCTCATGAGATCTTGGATAGTCTGATACATTTATTGGTAATGAAATTCATGCACTACCATGCATAAATAGATGTATCCCAAACCAAGTCATAACCTAATGAAGAAGACCCACTAAACATTGTAAATGTTGAGATTTTTACATAGTTATGATTTAAAATTTTCATGTATACAACTATGCATTTCATGAATGAAAATTGAATGAGGCAGTAAATGATGAGATAGAAAGTGGTGCACTATGGAGTTCAATTCTATGCCACATGGATAATACATGATAAGTGCATGAGAGAGTCATGCATAGTGCATCATAATAATGAGGTGATACATGTGTGTGATCATATAAGGAACCATAGTTCATTCTAGTTTATTTAAATATAGAATCTATGCCACGTAAAGAATGAGTAAGACCTGATCCTTCAGGTATTTAAATAATGTGTGGTATTTAATTACCATTTTGAGAAATGGGAGGCTGATATTCTTCTAGTATTTTAATGAGATGCATTTATACATGCATGTTGGGTGAACCAACATTATGAGTCGTAGAAGATCACTAAGTCACATGAGAATAAGTGAATAATACCCAAAACCATGGGTATTTTATTTTAGATATGGTGCATGCTCTGGGTATTCATATTTTCACATGAAACCTCACTTCCTCTGCATGTATTTTTCATTGCATGAAGAAAATAAATAACCATCATAGTTAATGGGTATTAAAATGAGGATGAATGAATAATAATACCAATTAAGGTATTTCAAGTGAGTCAAATGAGTAAAATAATACCCACATTCATTGGGGTATATTCAAAAGAGTAAATATAATACCCAAAACATTCAGGTATTTATATTTATAATGAGTAATAAATGTTCTCACACATTTAAATGATGATTTAAATAATGGATTTTAAATCACATAAAAATTGAAACCCCATTAACCACATTGTTGTATTTAAATATATGAATATAGATGATGAGAAAATTATACATCATTGAAATATTCTTTTAGATCCCAATGAATTATTGTATTGAAGAGAATAATAGTTTGAAGTAGAGATCCTCTTAATAAGAAACAACATGATTCCTAGAGAAGTCAAAGATTGAAGAGAAATTGTGAAAAATCTAGAATAAGTCTCAAGACCAGCATTACTAAAGTTCTTAAGGAAGTTAAAAAGAAAGTGTGATCTAGCAAGCTTGTGGAGGAAGATAAAATTATCATCTTGTATTGGATCAATCTTGAAGAATGATGGAAGCCTATCAGTTGAAGCTGGGATCATGATGTCTCTTCTGTGATTCGGAAGTAGAAGTCTCTGGGGTGGATTCTAGAGTAGGATAGTGTGGATTCTAGTAACTATATAGTATGTAGTGTAAATAACATCACATATGGATTTATGAGCGATATGGTATGATTCTGTATCGACCATTGAAATTTATAATAATATTATATTGTAAAATCCATGTTGGGGGGTATAACCAACACGTAAAGCAGTAAGTCTTTATGGCAAACCTCATAAATATTGTGTGCTTATCTCAATATTACTACCACATCACAAAAATGAGAATGA
This sequence comes from Viscum album, assembly GCA_963277665.1. NCBI lineage: Eukaryota > Viridiplantae > Streptophyta > Magnoliopsida > Santalales > Viscaceae > Viscum > Viscum album. The sequence goes on from OY728120.1 coordinate 1,209,345,755, forward strand.
TATATATCACTAATTGGATCAATAAAATTAACAATTTCAATAGATTGAATTCAAAATAAAGAATTTGTAAAGGGTAAAGCATTGATTCCCTCATCAGAGTAGTCAATTCATCTCAGGGATCTACAAATTGAAAAATGGGAACATACATACGACTCCAATATGGGAAATTCATATATACCCTAATATGATATGGTTAATTTTTCCCTGGTATAGTATTGCACCATGGAAATATGTAAGGGACTCCAGCATGAGTAATTCTCCTAAAGCATAGTATTTTTTTGTGACTTGAGACATGATATGGGTGATTCATTCTAGATTAGAGAATCTTCCAATGACATGGGTAATCCATCTTGAGAAAGAGGATCCTCCACTTGAATGTGATATTCGGAATCATGACGAAGTACGTTTGGAAGAACTAGGTGTCAAATTAGGGCCTAGGGATTGATAATTTTATTTGATGTTTTATATTAATTTATAAATTAATACCCCAATTTATCAAACTATTTAATGCACTATATATTTAGACTAGATTATTTAGACATCATGGGTTTTGGCCTATTGAGTTATACTCACACCCTATTTGGATGCCATTTAGTACCCATGTAAACTTCATGGATGCAGATATGAAAAGGGGAAATGTACCCTTTACTTGATTGTTTTCTTATTTTATGGGTTGGATCATGGATATTTGACCAATATGGGGTTTTGTACCAAAGATTTTAGGGTCATATTTATTATATTTTTTAGTACTTTACTTCTATGACTTCGATTATATAATTTAGTTACAATAATTCTTCCATTACATAGTATTTATTATTATTAGGATTGTTCAATTTTTCCCTTATATTCTTCTTGGTTTCCTGCTTGATTATTTGTCTTATTTACAATATTATTTCTACTATATATCAGAGGATATATTCTCCCCACTATGTTTCTTTACACCCTTGTTTCTATTCAAAATCCTCTGGTATATGGGGAGGCACACATGAGGTTACTTAACCACCAATCTTAGTCATGAGAGGGATTACCAGGATATGGATGATATAATATGAATCCATAGTCTCATGTGATTTTTATTGTTCTCTATACATAGAATATAACATTAAAAATTCAACATAAACCGAATCATCTATGTTTTTATTGTATATAATTAATTGTTCCTCACTTTCCAACAAGCTAGGTAAATTAGGAACTAGGGACTCCGACACATATAACTTCTATTCCTATAGTATTATTATTTTCAAGAAACATACAATTCATGGATGTTTATGTTGATAAGGATATTATATTTATCAAGGGTAGTTTAAAGGGATAGTTTTTTTGTTGTCAATATTTACATTTGATTCTATAGAAATTATGCGAAGATTATTAGTACTTCATCCCATTACCAAAAGCAAGATGAAATAAATTTAATTATATGTCACCCATTATTATATTTTTTTCCCAACATCCCTCATCATTAGACTTGGAATTTATAGCTTCTTGGAAATTCTAGTGGAAGGGATCCATATTTCCCTTCTCATAACCCAACCAAGGGCTTTTTCAATTACTCAAATGTATTTAGGTAGGAAATTTCTTACCAAATATGGGCTTATAATTCCTTGATTCATTTAGTGTAATACCTAATAAAGAAAAGTGTACCTGATTTTCCCCAACACTTGTCTCTATGTTACATCATGTACATCAAGGGATACTCCTCTTGGTATAAAATTTTTAAGTCAAGTAAAAAAAATTGGATTGTCTCCTTACCACATTAAAATTTTTATTTTTCGATAATCACAATATACTATATTTAATAATTTGTTTTTTTGTATATATATAATTTTATTATTTATTTAATATTATTGAAAAGTGTTTTTATTTAATTTTACTTTAATTTTTCTTCATTTATTCCTATTAGTTTAATTATTATTTATAATTAGTTTTTTTTAAATATTGTGAGAATATAATTTTCTAAGAATTTTATTTACCCTTTCATTACATGAAGAAGTTTTTTTAACCTTACTTATGCTTTTAAATCTGTATAAACACTTATGTGAGTTCTTTTGTACCCTTACATGTGTATTAGAAATTTATTGTCAAATTTATGTAAGTTTTTTTATTAAACCTATGCAGAACATGGAAGTTGGGTGTTACCCTTGTGAAACATATATTAAATATGCACTTACCCGCATGCAGTATTTTCTTTACCTTTACACATGTTTTTTACCTTTCTGCATCTTCTAGATACCTTTATGTAGGATTTGTTCAACGAAACTTACCCTTTCAAAACATGTTTAAATTAAGTTCTACCCTTACATAGTTCATGTTTACCCTTATACACGGTATGAAAAATTATTTCTACCCTTACATATCTCATTATACCTACATATTACCTTTACGTTTGCAAGAAACAAACCCCTACAAAAATCTGGTTTTTTAGTTTACACTATTTTCATGATTTTGTTGATATATTGACTTACTGCATGTTTTTAAAATGTTTTTAAATAATTTTAATTGTTATATAAATTCTTATTACTAATATAGAACCTATTTGAATTGTTTCAACATCTTTTTAAAAACCTTTTTATGAATATTAATTATTTCTTTTATTTACACATACATATAGAGTATGAAACTCAAAAAAATGATTTTCATTATTTGGAGTTGATTTTTTTTGTTTTTACTAATTATAAATTAATTTTTAAATATAAAAAGAATTAATAAAACTAATTTTAAAATTATTAAATCAATGTATTTATAATTTTATTTTATCACATGTTTATTGTGGAAAAAAATTTGAAATTCAAATTTTTAATATTTTCGTTTGAATCTAAGTGAAATATTTTTGTTTTATTTAACCTATTATTATGGATTTTTTGAACATTATAATGGGTGATTTTAAATTAATTTTAATAATTCAAATGGTTTGAAATTAAAATGATAGTATTATTGATAATCTCTTTCTCTCTTTCTATCTGTCCTCGATAACTCTAGAAAATTATTATTACTATTTTTAATTTGAATTTTCTAATGATTTCCTTGTATGTGTGGAGTTTATTATGTATAAAAGGATTGAGAATTATTGGACAATTTATGGTCAAAATAAACTGAACATAAAAATATTAGATATTAAAACCCCCTAAGGATTTTATAACTTCATTAAAGGATTTAGAGCCTATAAATACATACCTTTGGAGGGATTCAAAATAATAATAAAAACATGCTTATCCAATCACCAACATGCTCAATTTCTCTATGATCATCAAATATTTTCAATATCTCAAAGCCCTTGATTTATAAATATTATTTACTCACTCAAGAGTGTGTTCCAAATTGAATATCTTACTCACTCTCATTATTTTATAAATCTCACCTCTTCTTTAATCATTTTTTGGAGAATAAAGACTAAGATATTAAGACCCTCTTCCTCATTTTATTTTATTTTTTGTTACTTACTACCACTAAAGTAATTGACCATTGTTTAATTTATATTTCATAAATTAAGGAAATGGACTACTCTATTTTTGGTTTCTAGCTTCAGCATTAAAGAGTTATTTTCTATTGCATTTGGTTTCTTTTTATAACATAAAAATCAAGGGATAGTTTTGGTAACTTGGATACCATTAAATCCAATGTAATAATACATTTAATACTCAAGTGATTGAGGAGGGAGATGTAGTGGTACTATTGGGTACCATTTCCAAACATCCTTACCAAATATATTACCTCATTTATTTTTTTAATTTTAAATTAATTATTTATTTCAATCATTCTTTTATTAAATTGTTTAATCAATCAAATAATTCTTAATAATTTTCATTTTATTTTCAAATAACTCTTCATTTTATTCTTATAATTATTTTATTCTATTTAATTTTATTTTCTTGATTTCATACATTGATTCTTTTATTTTTATATTTAAAAGGTTTTAATTTCATTATTCTTTTATAAATATGATTTTAAAATTGTATTATTTTCTTTTAATTTGATAAAGGAAAGTTCACCTCCAACCAATTTATTTTTCAACTATCTCAAACCAACATTTAATATAAAATGGGTTTTTAATTTCATAATTGATTTGTTTTCAAATTTATTTGGATTTTTTTTTCAAAATATTTAACCACTTTTTCTAATACAGATCTCTTTTAAAATGGATTTTTCAAGAACCCATGGTGGTCCTGAGGGACAATAACTAGTTCGTGCTCCATTTTTTATGTAACTAATTATTATTGTTGGAAATATATTAACATTTACTATTATTATATTTATTTTATATCCTCTTTATTAAATTTTTATGCATGGCTATACTCTTTTATCTGATAAAGAAGAAGAATAGACTCATGATGATATTTCTTCTTTTGAATTATATTGTAATGTTATTAATGAATTAACTTTTATTATAGATATTAGTGAGTTTAATATAGTTTCTTCATGTAAAACTTCTCATGAAATATATAAATTATTAAAATTTATGCCTAAAGGTATAAATAAACTTAAGGATACAATACTTGACATGTAAAGTATAGACTTTGAGAGTTTATCTAGGAATCCTAATGAATCTTTCACTTATATCTTTACTAGATTTAATGATATTTTTAATGGATGAAAATGTCTTGGAGAAACTCTTTATTTAGAAACGTTACTCATGAAAATCCTTTAGGTTTTACCAAGCAGTTGGAATAAAAATACACTACGATCTATGAAGATAAAGATGTTAAAAATATGATGTTCAAGGAAATCATAGGTTCTCTTATGAGACCTGTGATAACCATGAATAGAAGACCTAAAAAGGGTTATAAATAAGTTAAGGAAACTAAAGGAATAATTTATTTCAAAGAAAACAATGATGAATCATCTGAGAGTGACTCTAAAATTTATAATTGTACCAAGATAATAGACAAGTACAAGAAAAAGAAGAGATACACCTAACACATCAAAAAGAAAAATCAAGAATCTGAGGTAACTTATTTCCATTGTAAAAAAAGGCCACAACAAACCATATTGTCGCTTCAATAAGAAAAATTTCAAGGATAAGAAGCAAGATAAGAAAGATATAAATGTCTTGACTTAGAGTGGAATATATTACTTGATTTTAATATATAAATCAAGCAATGAAATTCCTAAGTGTATCATGACACATGTTGAGTATTGAAATAAGGTTACTTATAATATTTATATCTCTAATTATCATTCCTCTTTTTATTCTTCTACTTCTTTAAATTTTTATTTAAATGATGAAGATATTCTTAATGATAATAATGAAATTCAAAATGGATTTTTTAATATTATTTCAAAATTCAAATATATTTTAAAGAAACAAAATCTTGTTTTTTCAAAAAAAAAGATAAAATTTTAAAATAAAGAGTATTTTCTTTCAGAATAAAAAGATCGACCAAAAATTGAAAATTTTTAATTAAAAATTAAAGATCTTAAAAACAATATTTATTATTTTACTGAAGGGGTGAAAGTTAAATAATATTTTTCATTTTCAAAAACCTATTAAAAATCTATATAGATTTGATTTTTTAAAACAATCTTTTTTTCCTAATCATTCTAAAAAATCTAATTTTTTAAAGGGAATTTCTCAATTTAAATTTTTTAATTATTGTTATAAATTTATTCATATATTTTATGAAAATAATTTTTAAAATTATAGAAATGGTATAATTGAAAGAATTAATCTTTCATATCATATTTCAAATGGAATTTTTTTCCAAATAATCAGGGATTCCAAAATATTTATTAGCTAACATAAGTAGACTCAAAATATGGGTACCAAAAGATGTAGTTTTCTAATATTTTATAAAAAAAGTGAAAAAAAATCGATAGATACATAGTATATTGATAGAGGTTTCCCAAGGAATATGTGTAGTGATTCTTCTTAATTCAATCATCTTCAATATTTTTGCATAGGATATATCACATTTAGAGATGATTCAAAAAAGATAAATTACTGGTATAGGTATAATTGGTTTCTTCAACTCTACTATTGTTAATACTTTCCTATTTTTCAAAGGAATGAAGTATAAATTAATTAGTATTAACCAATTATGTGAAATTCTCTAATTTGGAAAGTAACAAAAGTATTCCTTCAAACCAAAAATCTGTATTTACTCTTCTAAATTAATATAACTAGTCCACCTTAACCTTTTTGCACAAAATAAATTTTCTAGTATCAGAGATAAATATTAATCCATTTTAATTATCAATGAATTTACAATATTTACATGGGTTTTCTTCTTTGATCATAAGAATGATGCTTGTAATATATTTATCAAATTTTCAAGGAGATTAAAAATGTAAAAAAATAACTTTTTCCCTTAGAAGTGACCATGGTGGAGAATTTGATAACAAATAATTTTATGTTTTTGTGCTTATCATGGTTAGAATCACTCAATTTCCTCTCTTAGAACACCTTAATAAGATAGGGTTTCCGAAAGAATAAATTAGACCATCTAAGAAATGTGTTGGACTCGACATAATGAGTTTTCCCTTCAATGATATTTTTGTATTGAGTACATAAATACCACATTATTTATCCTTAATTCTGTCCTTATAATACCTATCTTAGGAAAAAACCCATATGGAATTTGGAAGGAAATATTTCCATAAGTTGGTTTTTTTAGAGTCTTTGGTTGTAAATGATTTATCTTCAATACCAAGGATAATTTATTAAAGTTTTACCCTAAATATTGTGATGGAATTTTTCTTGGGTACTCAGACATATTTAAGACTTATAATTCTTAAATAAAATGATCAAGACACTAGATGATTAAATTAACATCAAATTAAATGAGAATCTTCTTAAATAACATCTTCAATGTGATGATGATGTTGACTGATCATGTTTGACCCTTCCATAACCTCTATATTCTAAAATAATTTAAGATGTTTCGTAATCCCCATACTCTCTATTATCAATGTCTTGGACTCAATCCAAAGCCCATTCTCTTGAGAATGTTATCAGATACTTACAATCTAAATCATTTACTTTAAGTTATGTATTAAATGAGGTTGAACATCAAGTTTACCCCTCTAATCTTGAACCTCATTCCCATGATGATGCTATTTATGATGAAATTTGGATTATTTAAATAAAAAAAGAGTTTAACTAATTTAAAAGGAATAATTTTTAGACTCTCATCAAACATCCTGATAATAATCCTTTTATTGGAACCAATTGTGTTTTTCGAAACAAAAATGATAAATAAGGAAATATTATTTGTAACAAGGATCGACATGTTGCTAAAGGATATAATCAATAAGAAGGTATTTATTATGTTGAATCCTTTTCAATCATTTCCTTGATAAAATCCATTATTATTTGGTTGTAATTATCTACTCATTTTGATTTCAATATTTTTCAAATGGATGTCAAATGTGTTTTTTAATGGTTTTATTTATAAAAATATTTTTGTGGGGCAACCACCTAGTTTTAAAAATCCTGAATTTCAAAATTCTATTTTCAAGTTAACCAAATCTATCTATGGTCTAAAACAATCCTATAAGTCTTGGTATAATAGGTTAACGAAATACATTTCATCAAATTATTTCCGAATTCAAAAAAATTATTCAACATTTTTCTTAAAAACTTTTCAAATGATTTATTAATTATTCAAATTTATGTTAACGGTATTATTTTCATATCAAATAAATAAAAACATTAATATTATTCTTATAATTTAATGAGTAAAGGGTTTTAAATGAGTTTTATCGGAGAATTTAAATTCTTACTTAGATTTAAAATTTTCCAAAATTATTATGGAACCTTTTAAATTCAATGTAAATATACTAATAAACTTATAAATAAGTTTGGAATGGATCATGTAAATGAAATTAGAATGCCCATGAGTACAACATGTAATCTAACATTGGATTAATCCAATCAATCAGTAGATAATAAGATTTATCCAAGTCTGATTAAAATTTAAATTTTTTTATACCATGACTCGTCCAGAAATCATGTTCAGTGTATTCCACTATGCTCATTTAAAATACAACCCAAATGAATCTCATTTAAAATACAACAAAATAACTTTAAGTTAATTGATATAAATTAAAAACATAGTATTATTTAATCCAAAGTAAACCTCTTTTCAAGTGTTTTATAGAGACCCCCAGATTTCCATGCGTAAATAGTACATATTTTTAGATTAATATTCAATACATTCCATAAATACACACCTAAGTACCATAAAGGATTAGTGTCTTTGGAGACTAGTTACAAAATATTCATATTTCATGGAATATCTTCAACATATCTGATAAAGATATTACCTTTTAGTACTCTTCATATACATAGCCTACTTAAACCTTACTTCATAGTCTAGGAAAAAGAAATATAAGAAAGAGTGATATCATATGATCAGTAAGAGAAATCATGAAATATATCAATTGATCATAATATGAAAGCAAAATATAAGCATAAGGGTATGATATTATGAATATAACTTAAAAAGTTCTTACCCATTCTATCTAGGAATGTAAACATGATCCCTAGCATAAAACATTATCATTTCAATAGACAGGAACCATAAGAGTGATAAATCATCCAAAATAAATCATGAAACATAATTTAATGTCATATAAGTTTGTAACCATTATATGTATAGAACCCTTTTTAAATTTCATGGGTAACAACTGTGGACATCAAATAATAATGGATCAGTTATCAAAACCTATTTCACATTTCAAAATATATTAGGAATCATTACTATTTCCTATAATGTATCATGCCCATCAGCCTATTTCAAATATTGATTCAAGTAAAGTGACTTGTTTCCAATCATTTTTCATGAAATATAAAATATTACCCAATTAATTGCAGGGAGATATAGGTCTCCCCCATCATATAATCTATATATTTTCCACGAGATCAAAAAACATTCACCGTAGCATAGCCCATATAAAAAATGGGTTTCAAATACATTTTCATAGATAATAGAACATACAAATAAAATAGGTTTCATAAATATTTCATCACATAATAACCCAATAATAGAAATGGATTTTATAAAAATTTCATCAATTACTCAAAGAATGACCCATGTAAAAGTAATATGTTTCATAAACATCTCTTCATAATATTCATAAAACATACAAAGAAAGAATAATTATTGTAAAACTAGATTATATCCCTATTAAAACATAAGAAACTCTAAAGGTTTTTTTCTAATATGGAAAATTATTTTTAAAGATCACTTAGAACATTTTATGAGGAAAATATCCTTTCAAATTTGAAAATATTTTTTAAAAAAATATTTCCAAAATGTTAAAAAAATTATTTCAAAATAACCTAGATAAATTTCAAAGGAATCTTTAAATAATTTAGTGGTCACCATTATGGTAAATATCATTCACGTCATACATGTTAAAAGAAATATTACTTTCACATTGTTGGTAAAAGAAAAAATGATCTTGTTTGTAAACTGATAAGATGATTCCTTTAAAACCATTATGTAAAAATCAATACATAAGTAAAAAAAATTTAAATAATCATATTGAAATATTAAAAACTTTTAAAAAAATTCTTTAGGAAAACTGTATTTGGAAGAAAAAAAGGGATTTTGACCGAAGAGATAAATAAAGTTGGTTTTCCTTAAAAACCTATTTTGGAATCTTGAATACATAAAGAAAGTAAAATTAAATTAAATTTTTTCAAATAAATAAAAATCCAAATTAGAATATAATTCATTAGTATATTGAAGGTTATATCATAATATCTCATCATTTTAATCATATCATTAAGAATCCTGATGAATAATGAGATTGTAACATTAAACCATTACAACTTTAGTATCTTTTGAATAATAAGTCATGTGAAAGAAAGAGAAATATATGGATATGTATATCCCATAAATATCATGATATGTATAATAAAATACATTAATGTTCATTATATACACCACAAAAAAAAATAAACAAGTGGTTAATATGGAATGTGTCCCATGAGAATAAAAGTGAGGGAAAATCCCTTAAAACTTTAGTAAACATTAAATCATAAGCCCTGTAAAACAATAACAACAATTAAAAAATTTAATATCATGAAAATAAATATATTCATTATATAACATTTCAAAGGGTTAGTATATACACAACCAAAAATAAATGAGTGGTGGATTCGACATAAGTCTCCCATAAATAAATGTGAGACTAGAAATCCCTTACCTTAAGTATCAACTTCTATTGTATACATATAAAACTATTTTATAATAAACATAAGTTTATTATACATATATTATATAACCATAATCACATTTATCATACCATATATTATTTTCTTATGATCTTTTATTACCTTTTTATTAATAATTCCTTGTTAAAATCCTATTTCAGGTTATAACTTCTTCGTTTTTCGTGTATGTTTAGGTTTTCTATTTTGGATACATTTATTTTGAATGAGGTTAAATTATCTACATAATAATAACCTTTATATAAATATCTTATATGTTAATTATATATTTATTTATTGTAATCCATCATAGTTATAGATAGAAAATGAATTTCACCATTTATGGAGATGGTAGGACGTACGTAAGCATAAACACAAATTCCATTTCCACGATGGATGAAATAAAAGAATGGTAAATAAGATTTTAACTTTATAGACTCATTTTTATGTCATTTTTATCACATATTTTCATTAAATGTTTCCTTATTACATTCTATTTAAATCGTATGTGAAGAACGAATCACATAGTTCATGAGGTTCTAGTCTGTCGTACACACGAGTAGCATTATCGTATTCCCATTGATTGGAATGTAAGAAGGTTTATGTGATATTATAATTATAAAAGTATAATTATTTATTTAATGTAATATATATATATGTAAAATACATAATTATATCCATATATGATAGCTGGTGATGGAAAAAAAGTTACATTGGATCTTGAGGCTTAGTGCGCCATACACACGATCGACGGTTTAATTTCCCATTTGATAGAAAAGGAGATAGGTGTAGGTTATTACATTAAAATAATAAATTATATTTATATTTAAGATACTTATTTTATTATATTAGAATATTTTAATAATATTTTAAGGAGTTGGAAGAATAAATAAAATAAAAATTATCAGTTAGGAACGTTATCTTTTCTTTGGATAGCCTCCTTATGTTAGCACCAAACTCTTTCTTAGGAGGGTTTAATAATAAAAATAAATACTCCATGATATGGGGATATAATTATGGAATTTTTTTGGTAATTATTGGAAAAAATAAATGTTTTTGGAAGTCTAAAGGGTATAGTATATAGTGTGTCCTTTTATAAGTGGGGGAGAGGAAAACATGGAATTTTTTAAAAGAGAAAGGTGTATCGATGTTTTAAACATTCCAAAATTCTCCAAAATGGACCATTATAATACCTTATATAAAATAAAGTCTAAATATTTCCATAAAATTTATTTGGACAAGTTTATAGGTAATTTTACCCTGTATAGTTTTAGTTCAAAATCCTAGTAAACCTGTTTTAACTTTAACCAAATTAATTGATTTTTACTATTTTACTACCCATATTTAACAAAAAAAATAAGTTGAAATTACTCTATAATATAAATTATACAGATTAAAAATATGGAATCCATTTTTCCAAATTCTATTCACGTATGTGTAAAATTTAAATATAAATTTAAATTCGTAGAGGTAATGAAAAAGTAGTTTTCCAAAGAGAAAATTTCCATAAGTATAGAAAGTTTTAATATCAAAATTCAATATGAAATTGATTTAAATAACCTATATTGGATTAATAAATATATATTTGAAATAATTTTTATTTTATAATTATATTAAAATAAAATGGATCTTGTAAAGTCTTTAAACAAAATGGATTCTTTTAATAAAAATCAATATTTTTTACTATTCATTAAAAAATTAATATTTTTAGAAAATTCTCAAAAAACCACTAAATGATAATTTTGAACATTAGATTTCTAAAAATAAAATTCATTTTTTAAAATAAAATTTCTAAAATTTCTAAAATAATACTTTTATTACTTTTTCACATAATTCAATAAAAACCTTTTTTGAGAAAATATTATTTTCAAAACATATAATGACGTTACTCTAAATTAAGAACATTTTATCAATATATTTTCTTTATATAAAACCATTAAACATAATATTTAAAATTTGTTTATTCGTATTAATAATTCCAAATTTGACAACTAGTTTATAATGTTCATGTTTAAATACTATTATTAATAGTATATCATGGTTCATTAAAACTCAAGGTCATGTATGGTGAAAACTATAGAAGAAATTAAGTTTATTTGGAAATATATATTTCATAAAATATTTGGTTGTTACATTATAACCCATTTAAAATTAGTTTATACCTAAAAATTCCTTCAATTTGGTATGAAAAAACTAAGTAAACTTCTACTTTATTACATTATCATGTTCCCACATTACTTCCTCATGCTAGTGATTTCACTACAAAACATTGACCAAGTGAGTGGACTTGTTTCATATAACTTTATTTGTATGATCCATAATATCCACAAATTATACCTCATACAAAATAACATTCTCTAATGGTATAAACTCTTAGTTCAATACATGTGAAGGATTGGGTATATACCTCCTCGGGAAAGATACATCGAACACACAAGGGACTTGAGAAAGGTTTGCTGGAATCACCAATCAATAAGATACAATCCTGTTATGATCAGGAATTTCAAAGGGAATAATATATCCAAGGATTTGTTTACCCTTATTTCCAAATATAATTAACTTCTTCCATGGGTAAATTCTTACAAACACCTTGTCACCAACTTCAAATTCTAGATCACATCAAAGATTATCAGTATAAATTTTATGCCAAAATTGTGCTACCCTTATGTTTTGTTGAATGGATCCAAACATAACTATTATTTCTTCAGATGACACAAGTACTAATAGATTTCATTCTCCAACTTCATCCTAGAACATATTAGTTCTATAATTATTTCCATAGTGGGATTTATAAGGATCCATATACATGCTTGAGTGAAAATTATAGTTCTTTGAAAACTCAACTAGAGTAAGGTGTTAATCCCAACAACATTTTAAATCCATAGAACAAGATAACATCATATTCTTTAGGTTTTGAATTTTTATATGCGTTTTACCATCTATCAAAGGATGATATGCAGTTTTTAAACTCAACTCTATATTAAGATTTTACTAAGGATTTCTCCAAAACATCAAGGTAAATCTCGGATCCCGATCAGAATCAATAGAACATGGTACCCCATGAAACCTTACTACTTTATTAATATATATCCTATCAAAATGATCCAAATAGAAAAATTATATAATAGTAATTAAGTGTGATACATTTTTAATTCAATCAACTACAAACCATATAATATTGTATCCTTTAGATGTTTTGTGGTGTCTGACAACAAAAATCCATGGTGATGTTTTCCCATTTCCATTCTGATATGGATAATGGTTCTAGTATTCCCTTATACATTTTTCATTCAACCATAACTTACTAGCATGCCAAGAATTGAGATAAATATTCATAAATATATCTTTTCATGTTGTCCCACCAAAAATACTCTTTAATATAGGCCAACAGTAGGATTTTTACCCTTGTCATCCTTCATTTTTTGGTTCAAGCTCCATGGACTTTTCAGGTATAATAGGTAGTTTCCAGATATGTAGGTTATATTTTTTGAAAACTATATTAATATAATTCCTATAACATCCACAAATTTATATAATCCATAATTAGCTTTATATAATATATAATATAGACCCAAAATGTTTCTCATAACTTTAATCTTATGTCTACAAAATGTAAAGGAATTCCTCATTAAATAAAATTTTCACTAAAATATTTGCAAAACGAAAGGTTTGTTTTAGAAAAAAATGTTCCCAAAAATATCCTTAATCCTAAAAAACCATCAACACATAAAACCATAAAAGGGGTTTCTAAGACATTTAACTTATGATAAAACATAAACTCATAACCCCAAGATGGTATCCATAATTCTTATGTTAATCTTACATGGAGACATATATGACTCTAAAAGATAATTCTCCCTTTATCACTTAAATAATCTCTTATATTAGATAAAAAAATTCATTATAATATTTGGTTCAACCATATATAGATAGAAAATCAAATTTTATTTCATTATTCCAAAATCTATGTAGAGGGAGATAATAAATGCTCATAATCACATCAAATTTCACTAAAGGACTAACAATAATATTTTCAAAGGGATAATTTATGGAAAAATCATAATTAAATTCCCAAATAAGTATAGGAGGATATGTGTTCCCTAATTATAATGATCTACTTAAAATATTATGATTACATAAGCTTCCCCTTTGTCCTATATATTTAGAGTTTTTTTGTGGCTTATCATCCTCATTATCCATTTTATTAAGGCATTAATTCTCATAATTCCCATACTCCTTGAATTTGAAATACTAGAGTGTGGGTGGTGCATTATATAGATATTTCTCTCTATTTGAAATGTTATTTTTACTTATTTACATAAATTTGGCATTAAGCCACTCAATGGCCTTCCTTTCCACACAAAGAAACATTTATTATCCCCATTAATACAATTTGCCCCATGTTTCCTCCCACTCTTAGAGTATTAAGTAAATCTTATCTTCTTCTCTCTAGGGTTTTTAGAGTTTTCTTTAAATTTTATCTTTCTTTTATTATCAAATCTATTATATTGATAGGTAAATCTAATCTTTATTTCCACCTTGATATCACATCGAGTGCTTTATTCATATATGTTGAAGTCCCTTATGGCTAACACCCATCGTTGACTTGGTTTTATGCTACTGAAGAATCAATCAACCTTACTTTCAGTTTGGATGATTATTCCAAAAGTGTACCTCACCAATCTTGTAAAATTTTCCTCATAGGCACTAATATATTCATCACCATTTTTTTAGCTCAATTATTTTCTTTAATGAAGAATATGAGGAAATTAGTTATTAAAAAATAAGATCTTAATCTCATCCCACTCTATGGTTTCAATTTCTTCATGTTGCCTCATATTCTTGATAAGAGTCCACCATTGATCCTATTTTCCTTCAAAAATATAGACAACCAAAAGAAATTTTTCATGCTCTAAACACTAGATAATAGGAAATATATTTTCAATGGTATTGATCCATTGCATAATAGTCAGTGGATAATTTGAACCACTAAAAGAATGTGGACGATGTCTCATAAAGGACTCAATATAGTGTTGTACCCTTCTTTTCTTACTTTAATGTTTTTCATGATTCAAAACTTGATAAAGTTATGAGATCATAACAATGAGATATTTCATTTTAACTCCCATAAAATTTAGTTTCTTAGGAGGAAAATCATTTAAATTTTAATTGCATTTAGTATTAACACATTTTCTTTCAGGTTCTATACATTGGATAAAACTAAAAAATAGAGTGTAATCAATACTAATCATAGTCAGAAAACACATAATTGTTAAAAATCACTTAGAGGATATCTAAATCATGACACATAATTTTCAATATATGAAACCTTAGGCTTAACTGAGGTCATTCACGGTTATTATTAAAATTCTTAATGATGGTTTGTAAATAATTTGTGAAATTCCAAATCATATCTCCTAAGAGACTCAAACCAGGTGTGAAAAAAGGCTTGTTTTCATGAACCAAGTGATGAACTAGTCTATCTCAATGCACCATTTTTAGAGTTATCATACCTATGTAAAATTATATGGACTCGACCTTAATCACTATATAATCTTGAGTTAAGTCAATAATTTGATATTATTTCACATTATGGATCTTTTCAAAATTATAGATTTAGATAATTAGGCCATAACCCATACATAACGACTCAATATTTCAAAGTATACACTTAAACTCACTATCCATTTTTTTATAAAATGAAAAATGTTATAAAAGAAACATGATTTTGTTTTTTGTTTAAACAACAAAACATTTACTTAATCCCATATTTGACTCTATTCTTATTTAAATAACATGAAAAAAAATTTAAAACTTGGGATGATCATAAAATATCAGTATTGGACATAAAAATAAATAAACCAATAGTCTAGTTAAAACATGGTAACCCATTTAATGTTCTTTGAGAGAATAAAACAAAACATTTTCACTTGAGTAACACTCATAATTTTTTCTCAAATAAAAACATTAAAACCAATAGAAATCTATTAAAACTCATTTATATGACTTAGAGAATCATATATATAAACCCTTTCAAACCTCTTCAAATTGGAATAATCATATGGTCGAATTCCGAATTGGATATCTACAATGGGGATCACCCTTCATATAAGCTATATTGGGCTCACCCATGAGCTATAATGGGGATCACACCATCATATAAGATATATTGGGCTCACCGGTGAGCTATAATGGGGATCAACCCTTCATATAAGATTTATCGGTCTCACCCATTTCATATAATGCTCAAGTACAATTTCATGAATCGTATAACCCTTTTTAAAACTTCTTCTAGTCCGATATGAAACATATTACTGTATAAAAATACCATTTTCATTTAAGAACCCATTTTCAATTCCAATATACCCAAAAAAATGAATAAGGGGTTTATTTTCCTTTTATAAACATTATGGATTGTAGAGGAATCTAGGTATCAAATAACGGTTATGGTGGAAGAGAATTTGTTGTAGTCGTATAAATTAAAAAAACATTCCTTTGGTTGTTTTATAAAGAAAGTAAAAAAATTTCTAAAAAAAGATTCCATTTTTTAAAATATTTAATTAAATTAAATATAGACATAAAATTTCCTATACAATCCTTTTAAATCGATATAAATAAATATTTAAATTAATATCATGAATAAAATATTTGATAATTAAATCTTTAAATATTCAAGGTGTCATATACAACTTTAAACATTTAAATATTAATCTCCATGAATTAATACATTTACCAAAACAATAAATAATATTAGTGTAGATAAATTATGGATATTAAATTTCATAGTGACTGTATATACACCTTATAAAATAATAAAGGTGTATATTATCAAGAAATTCCTCAATGAAAGGATATTGAGAAGAAATCACTTACCTTCAGTCCGACTCATCATGTACAATAATTATATTCTTGAATAACAAACTTATTTTAATTTCAACTTGATTGAGAAAATTTCTAAAGTTTATTATTCCTTTTATATCACATATTACCATGTTATAAAAATTATATAATTCTTTATGTTTATAATGGACATTTTGTCGATATTTGGTATTTGAGATGAAAATGAACATGGTTTGATGTCACATGTCCATGTGGTCATAATTCCATAACTACATAATAAAATTAATCAAATAATAATCATTTTTATATATCAATTATAATTTTTAAATCTATTCATTAAATATGGATACGAATAAATAATAATGTTATAATTAGGGAGACGGTAAGCCATACGTATGCATGAGTAACGTTTCCAATTGTCATTTATCATTATAAAAATAAGTTAATTATTATTTTATATTTAAATAATGATAATTATATTATTAAAATAAAGATAATAATTTATATATACTTATATATATCATACAAGTTATGTGGTGAATAAAAATGATTCACATCGCTTCGTGGAGGTGATAGTTCATACATACGCATGAATGACCTTATCATTTTTATGTGAATATAAAGTAAGAACATAATTCAAATATTATTCTTTTATAATGATGAATTTTCCATTATAATCTTATAAAAACATTAATTCTGTCATTATGACTAGTCTTGTGAGATGGTTATGGGAAATGAATTATATCTGTTCATGGAGGTGGTAGTTCACACGTACGCACGAACAATTAATTTCATTCCCATTTTATGGAAGTGGAGATGGATTTAGGTAATAATATTAAAATAATAACATCTCAGTATATTGAGTATAATTTGTTTTTTATTTCAACTATGAATAATAATATTTGAAGGAATTGGAAGAAGAAATAAAATAGAAATGATTACAGAAAATAGTACCTCTTCTTGAGTTGATCACCATTGAAGAACAAATTAACACCAATAAAAAAGGTGTTATGCCTAAAATAAGGAATCGTGAATGTGGGAGTGATTATAGGAATGGTTTTGGGAAGATCTTGTCCAAACCAAAAGGAGTTAGAAGTTTGATTAATAGAGAGGAATGGGTGACTTTTTATAGGAGATGGGAGGGACACCCTTGGAAACACTTAAAACATTAAATTAATATAAAATCGATTTTGGTTCCAAATGTTCCCAAAATAATTTATTTAGAAGAGAATATTATTTTGGGTCTAATAACTAAAATCTAATTAAAGTAATTCATGTTTTGAATATTTTTTAATCCTTATATTTTTGTTTACCCCCTTTTAACTCTTACCTATTTATCAAGTAATTTACACTTTGATCATTAAAATAATTAACAAATCATGCCAAATGACCAATGAAAGTGTAATTTATAAAATATTCGGACATATAAAAACCATAAGGACAAATATTATATTTTTAAGAACTTTATACCATTTAATAAACTATTTTATATTTTAAAATACAAATAGTGTCAATTACAACACTATTCATTTGTTGACTATTAAAGAAATCATAATAGTAAGAAAAGTTTAAAACAACTCTTTTAAATCATCACCAACATATCAAATATATCTGGAAATTTCTTTGATGAAATAACTTATGTCAAATAATATTTATTTTAATATTTATAATATCATTTATTTGATTCTTCCATTAATTAAGAAATTATTACATTATCTTTGTCTCATAATTAAATTTAGTTACTTAATTTTAAAAAAATATAAACAAATTATCATGATGTAGGTAATATTTTTATATTTCTAATTACTATTTATATTTAAAGATATCCCCTGTATAACCCCATATTAAAATACTTTACTTTTCAAAAAAATGTGTAACAAAAATGATTATTCATTGAATATAATATTAAAAAAGAATTAAAGTAATCCAAGTGAATCCAAGTGGTCCTAAAATAAACCCAATGATGATTACGTTCATTATTAACACATCTAATTAAATTATGACATGTGTTAGGGTATTTTTATTTTATTATAATATTATTTTTATCTTTAATTACCTGATTTACCTTTAACTATGGTAATAAAATTTATTACCAAAGTTACTATTCATAATGTCTGAAAATAAAAAAGACATGTTTACCTAATTTGGACCTTATTATTTAAAATATTGGATCCATTATTCAAAATTCAAAACACACAATTGGAATAAATTAATTAAAAATTAATCCCCGTTGTCAAAATGAGAAAACTGGTTTTTTAATAGTAAAAATCATCAAAAGATTGACAAGTGTTTATATTTAATTTCAATGTGAAATTAATTTCAATGACCAGAATTGGATTAAATTATAAAAACATAGTCTAAATATACTACAAAACAAATTCAAATGACAATATAACAATACAAATAAATTATACAAAAAGGTACTTTTGAATTAAAATGCAATATTTTTCAATATTCATTAAAATATGTATTTTATCAGAAAAATGCCAAAATTTTGGAAAAAGTAAATTTTGATGTACCTATTCAAAATAATAAGTTTTATTTTTTCAAATAGAACATATAAAAGTGTTAAAAACTGGATTTAAAAAGGGTTCTTCATCAAAACGTAGTGAAACTACCTTTTAAAAATATTAGAGTATTTTGTGCTTAAAATTGGATTTATTCTCATTTTAAGCCTCTAAAATTTGTTTGATAAATGTAAAAATATTTTACAAACATTTTTAAACATAATACATCTATTTATTTTCATTTTTATCTTATAAAATGTCGAGACATTATCTACCATTTAAAATAATAATATTAATAATGTATTATTTTTCAGTATAACTCAGTCTTGTGTGCAACGTAAGATTTCGGAGAAACTCATTGTTGTGTGTTGGGTATGATATTGTACATAACACCCCCTTGAGATAAAATTACTATATATTTCATAAATATTAAAAAATATTAAAATATTATTATTCTATAATTACTTGGGATGTTACATCCTTCCCCCCTTTTGGAAATTACATCCTCGCAATTTTAAAACTGGACTTAGTAACTTCAATGAAATACCACATTAGAAAATAATCAATAAAAACACTACTTTAAAAGAATTAATGGGAAGTATGTAGATTATATGAAATAAAAATACGATGATTTCATGTATTAAAACATGGATTTGGGAGAAAAACTAGCCATTATGTTCTGATGGAGAGTGATAGAAAATATGATTAGGAGAAATTTAACAATCAAAAAACTGAAAACTTGTGATGGGTTAAATGGTCATTGATTTCTTAGTAGGAAACATTAATGGATAATGTCTTTATTTTAAGATCTTTTCATCTAGTTGTGGAATTATTTATCTAATTGTACTGAGAACATAAGGAAATATATTTACCTCAATGTAGATTTTCATCAAATAATTGAATTCCATCACAAACTCATATTTTTATCTAATTGATGAGTATTCAAGTTGAATTTTTCATGCTTAAATCGCTTGAATCAACTTATATAGAATCACATAATCCATAAAATATTAACTATCTATTTCTACAATCTTGAAACATTAACCAAAACCAATATATATAGGATAAGATAATTCTACAAAAATAATAAACCATTGGATGAAGAAAAACTACTTTTAATCTCCAAAATTCAACTGTAATATTTAAACTTAAATATAGACCATTTAATAAATAAATACACTTAAAATTACTCAAAAATATCATAACCAATATTAAATCCCAAAAATCAGAAGGATTTAATCAAATAATCAACCAAGACAAGTTCAAAAATTTATCACCATATAACATAATTCACTATCAATGTCTCATACAAAAAAGTAATTTCCTAATCACATATTCTCCATGATAGGTTAATCATTCCCATAAATAACCTAATTATCATAAGTTCAAAATAAAACCATATATTCTTAAAAAATAAAATTTAACCATTATTCCTCAAATAAAATCCCATATTATTCTATTTATCTTAATCATATAATTTTCTCAAAATAATGAACTTCTTCGAAAATAACATTTATCACTTAATCACCAAATCATTTTACAATACCAAGGATATCCATTTGAAAAAAAATAATTTACCAAAATCAAATTATCAATTTTTTAACCAAAAATAATGAATTCATACTAACCAGGGAGTTAAAATAGGCTAGGGTAGGAGATAAATCCCTTTCATACTTTAGTTATGGGTTCGATTCTAGCAGCCTTGTATGATGTGATGGGTCGTCACATGGTTTCTATGTTATACTTTTTAAAAAGCTTTATAATTTTATAAAATTACATAAAATGAGATAATATCCTCAAAAAAATAACCAAAACATATTTTAACCTCAAATGTTATCTTATTACTTTCATTTTTCAACCTAAAATGTAATAACCCATAATTACCTCAAAGGCCTCCAAAAATACAGAGAATCACCTTAAAATTTTGGAAAATAAGGCCTCAAAATTTAATTCTAAGACACTGAACTTATGATCAACCTCAAAATTATAAAATCATATGATATACCTATCTCTTAATAAGACATTTTAATCTCTAAAGTTGTCTAAATTTTCCTTCGATGCCAACTATAAGGATTCAACCTTAATTGCTATATAATATTGAGATAAGTCAATAATTTGAATTTATTTCTCATTGAGTATATTTTCAAGTTTATATCTTTAGATAATTAGGACATAACTCATACATAACAACTCAATATAACTTTTCATTGATCCCATAATTAACTCTATTCTTATTTAACTCCTGTGAAAAAACATTTTAAAACTTTGGACGAGCACAAAAGCTCAGTAAGGGACATAAAAAAGAAAGAAACCATTAGTCTAGTTAAAACATGGTAACCCATTTAACGTTCTTTGAGGGAATAAAACAAAACATTTTCACATGAGTAACACTCATAAGTTTTTTCTCAAATAAAAATACTAAAACTAATATAAGGAAATTAAAACTCATTTAGGTGAATTAGATAATCCTATACATAAAACACTCTCAAACCTCTTGTAATTGGAATGACCATATGGTCAAATTCCAAATTTGAGAACGATAATGGGGATCACCCTTTGTATAAGATATATCAGGCTCACCTATGAGATAAAATGGGGATAAACCCTTCATATAAGCTATAACGGGATCTCATGTGAAATATAATGGGGCTCAAACCTTCATATAATCTATATTGGGCTCACCCGTTTTATATAATTCTCAAGTACCACTTAATGAATCACAAAAAACTTTTGAAAACTTCTTCTAATCTCATATGAAACACATTTCTATATAAAAATACCATTTTCATTTAAGAATCCGTTTTCAATAGCAAGATACCCAAAAAATGAAATATTGGATTTCTTTTCCTTTTAAAAACATTAAGCCCTATAGAGGAAGAAAAGTATCAAATAATGGTTATGGTAAGGGAGAATTCATTGTCGTTGTATACGTTAAAACAAAAACCATTCCTTTTGTCATTTTGTAAAGATAGTAAAACACATTGTATAAAAAGATTCCATTTTCAAAACATCGAATGAAATTAGATATAGATATAAAATTTATTGTATAATCATTTTATATCAATATAAATAAATATGTTAATTAATATCAGGAAGAAAATATTTGATAATTAAATCTTTAAACATACAAGGTGTCCCATACCTATTTGAACATTTAAATCTTAATATACATGAATTAATAAATTTACCAAAATAATAAATAACATTAGTATATATAAATTATGGATATGAAATTTCATAGTGACTGTATATACAACTTATAAAATAATAAAGGTGTATATTATCAAGAAATGCATCAATGGAAGGATATTAAGACGAAATCTCTTTCCTTGAGTCTAACTCATCACGTATAATCATTATATTCCTAAATAATAAACTTAGGTTAATTTATCATTTCTTGCGAACATTTTTTGAGTTTATTATCCCTTTTATGTCACTTATTACCATGTTATAAAAATTAAATAATTCTTTAATTTCATATCGAATGTTTTGTCGATATTTGGTACTTGATTCGAAAATGAAGTTGGTTAGATTTCACTAGTCCATGTGGTCATAAGTCCATCATCTCCAAAATAAAATTCAAGAAATAATAATAATTCTTATACATAAATTATACCTTTTAAATCCATTTATTAAATATAGATATGAATAATGGACAACATTATAATCATGGATATGGTAAGTTGTACGTACGCATGAGTAACCTTTCCATTTTTCAGTGATCATTACAAAAAAGGTAATTATTATTTTATCTTTAAATAATGATAAAAATAAATTAAAATCATAATAATAATTTAAATATACTTATATATATCATACAAGTGATGTGGTGAATAAAAATGATTCACATATCTTCGTGGAGGTGATAATTCACACGCACACATGAACGACGTTATCATTTTTATGTGCATGTAAAGTAAGAAAATAATTGATATATTATTCTCTTATAAAGATTAATATTTCATTAAAATCATATAAAAAATATGAATTCCATAATTATGACCAGTCTTGAGAGACGGTTATGGAAAACGAATTATATTAGTTAGTGGTGGTAATAGTTCACACGTACGCACGAATGATTAATTCCATTCCCATTTGATTGAAGTGGGTATGGATTTAGGTAATTATATTAAAATAATAACATCTTATTATTTTTAAGATACTATATTTAATATTTCATATACAAAGAATAATATTTTAGGGAAATGGAAGAATAAATAAAATAGAAATACTTAAATAAAATGATACATCTTCTTCAGTTGATCACATTTCAAGTACACATTAACACCTCAAATGAAAGGTGTTATACCTAATATAAGGCATAAATAATGTGGGGAAGGATTATAGGAAGGGTTTTGGAAATATCTTGGATGAATAAAAAAGTCTTTGGAAGTGTGAGTAATAGAGAGGAATGGGTGCCTTTTTATAGGAGAGGGGAGGGGCACCCTTGGAAACTCTTAAAATATTAAATTAATATAAGTTCAGTTTCTGTTTAAAATGGTCCCAAAAAGATTAATATATAATATAATATTATATTTGGTCTAATAACTATCATCCAATTAAAATTATACATTTTTTCATATTTTTCAATCCTTGTCTTTTTGTTTTTACCACCTTTATCTCTTACCGATTTATCAAGTAATTTACAATTTGAGAGTGAAAATAATTACCAAATCATTCTAAAAGACCAATAAAAGTGTCATTAATGAAATATAAGGAAAAATTATAACCATTTGGATGAATATTATATTTTTATGAATTTTATAAAATTTAATAAACTATTTTATATTTTAAAATACCAATAGTGTCAATTCTGACTCTATTCATTATTGACTTTTAAAAAAATTCATAACAGCAAGATAAGCTCGAACCAACTCCTTTAAATCATCACTGACATGTCAAATATATCCATAAATATTTTTGATCTCATAAATTATGTAAAATAATATTTATTTTAATATTTATAATATGATTTAATTGATTCTTTCATTAGTTAAGAAATTACTACATCATATTTGTGTCATAATTAAATTAAATTAATTAATTTATAAAAATTATAAATAAATTATAATTTTGTAGGTAATAGTTTTATATTTCCTATTAATTTTATACTCTAATATATCCCTGATATAACTTTATATTAAAATACTTTACTTTTTAAAAATAAAAGTGTAATAAAAATGACTTTTCATAGAATATAATATTTAAAAACTGTTGAAGACATCCATATGGCTCCAAGTGGTTCTAAAATAGACACCAAGAATGATCATAGTTTTGATACACTAAACGATTTAAATTATGACTTGTTTTAGGGAAGTTTTATATTATTATAATATTTTTTTACCTTTAATTACCAGATTTACCTTTTACCATGGTAATACAATTTATTAACAAAGTTACTACTCATAATGTCCGAAAATAAAAGAGACCAATTTACATAATTTGGACCTTATTATTCCAAATATGGAATCCATTTTTCCAAATTCAAAACATATAATTTGAAATCATTAATTAAAAATTAATCCCCATTATCAAAATGAGAAAATGAGTTTTTTAACACTAAAAACTATCAAAAGATTGACATGTGTTTATATATAATTTAAATGTGAAATTGCATTAAATGAACAAAATTGGATTAACTGATAAAAACATAATCTTATTATACTTTAAAACCAATTAAAATTATAATCTACAAAAATAAATATATTATAAGAAAAAGAAGTTTTGAATTAAAATGTGGTATTTTGAATTATTCATTAAAATATGCATTTTATCAGAAAAATTTCAAAATTTCATCCAAAGTAAATTTTAATTTTCCTCTTCCAAATAAGAATATTATTTTGTCGAATAGAACATATTAAAGTGAAAAAAATATATTTAAAAAGGGTTCTACATCAAAATGCGATAAAACAACCTTTTAAAAATATTAGAGTATTTTATGCTTAAAATTGGATTTATTCTCATTTTAACCCTCTAGAATTTATCTGATGTATGTAAAGACATTTAACAAACATGTGTAAATATAATATAGTTATTTCTTTTCATTCTTTCCAATACAATGGCTAAGCGTTAACTACCATTTAAAATAATAATATTAATAATCTATTATTTTTCGGTATAACTCAATCATGTGTGCAATATAAGATTTTGGAGAAACTCATTATTGTGTGTTGGGTACTCTATCGAACATATCACCCCTTTAAGTTGAAATTACTATCCATTTCATAAATATTAAAAAAATGAAAAAAAGTATTTATTCTATAATTACCTGGGATGTTAAAACAATTATGACAAAGCTACATCCACTTGTAGTATCCAGACAATGATTTAATTTCTCATAAACCACATTCTCTATCCTTATAAAATATTCCTAGATATGATTCTATACATTGAATTATCCTTAAAATTATCCCTAGGGTTATCACTAAATTTTTCTCATCTTAGTTCTAATGTTTAACTAAAAATTTCCTCTAATACCAACTATATAAACCCAGGCTTTTCATTCATAAATAGTATATATTTTTAGATTAATGTTCAATTATTTTTACAAATACACACCTAATGACCATAATGTCTTAGAGTATTTAGAGAATAGTTCCACAATATTCTTATTTCATTAATTATCATAAAAATCACCCATAAATATCTTCCTATTTAGTAATATTCATAGACATACCATAATTAAAAATATCTTCCATACTTGAGGAAAGGAAACATAATAAAGGGTGAAATTATATTCTCAGTAACGGTAAATAGGGATGATATCGATCTATGATCATATTAAATTGTATGATAAGCATTCGGGTATTAGATTATGAAATTAAAATATTCATACCCATTATATCATGGATTGTAAACATGATCCATGTCATAAAACATTATAATTTCAAAATAAATGAACCATAAGAGTAATAAATAATCCAAAATAAATCTTTAAACCTAATTTCATGTCATATAAGTGTTCCAAAATCGATATTATAAAATCCATTTCATGTGTCATGGTTGATATCTAGGACCATAAAATCATAATATATTGTGAATAAAAAATTGCTTCACATTTCCAAACGGATCGAGAATCATCACCAATTCCCCATAGTGGATCAAACACATCAGCTTTTTTCCAATAGTGTATCAATCACACCATCTTGATTCCAATCCTTACCTCATGAGATATAAAATTTTACCCAAGGAATTATAGGGATATATATGTCCCAATAGTCACATAATCCATTAATTTTTATTCCACATGATCATAAAAAATTCAATATTGCATAACCCATAAGAAGGAAATGGGTTTTATAAATATTTTCTGATATCATAACATAAATAAAAGAAATGGTTTTCATAAACATTTAAGTATATCATAACCTATGAAACTAAATAGGTTTCATAAAAATGTGTTAAATTCATCATAGAATAATCCATATAAAAGTAATGGGGTTTAAAAAGATATCTTTATCATAATCACAAATAATCCATAAAAATAATAAGGATAGTATAGTTAGATCATATCCCCTGAAAAACATAATAAACACCAAATATTCTTTTATTAGACAAAAACGATTTTGAAATATAACTTAAAACATTTCTGGAGGAAAATATCCTTTCAACTTTAAAAAAACTTCTTTAAAATCTAAATATTTCCCAAATATTAAAGAAACTATTTATTCTAATATAAAATTTAAAACGTTCAAAGGAATATTTAAATAATTTATTGTTCATGATGATATGAAATATCATAAATTTTTTATATGTTAAAACAAATATCCTTTTACATTTTCAATAATAGCCTAAAGGGAGTTGTCTGAAAAAAACATGAATATTACTTTAAAACCTTTTTAAAAACCAAAAAATGTGTAAAACCATATTTAAATAATTAATCTATAATAGTAAAAACGTTTTTTAAAACATTTTTTGTAAAATTAGATATGGAAGAAAAAAAGGGATTTTGACCAAAGAGAGAAATAAAGTCGTATTTCCTTAAAAATATTCTTTTGGAATATTATGTACATTAAGAAACAAAAAATAAAGTAAAACATTAAATTTAAAAAAATAACCATAGGAGAATATAATTAATTATTTTCTTTAAATATATATCATAATATTTTATCATTGGAATCATATCATAAAAAATCTTGATAAACTATAAGATTATAACATTAAAACTTTACCACTTTAGTATATTTTTAATCATAAGTACCATAAAAGAAAGAAAATTATATGGATATTTGTTTCCTATAATTATTATGATAAGGATCATAAAATTCATTAGTGGTTAGTACACACACCACACAAAAGAAACAAGTGGTGAATATAGCATGTGTCCCACGAAAGTAAAAGTGAATTGAAAATCCCTTAAAATTTTAGTAACCCTTGAATCATATAAGAGATGAAATAATAATATTAATTGAAAACTTAAATATCATTAAAATAATTATATTATTAATATAACATGTTAAATGGGGAGTATATTCAACAGATAAAGGAAACAATTGGTGAATTCATTATAAGTCTCCCATAGATAAAATTGAGACTAGAAATCTCTTACCTTAAGTATCGACATACTTCATACATGTTTGAACATTCTGTATAATAAATATAAATTTATTATAAATTTATTAAAGAACCGTAATCATATTTATCAAACAATATATGATTTAATTATTACCTTTTAATACCCGTTTACTGACAATTATTTGTCAAAATCATGTTTCGGGTATTATCTTCTTCATTTTTCATGTATGTTTTGGTTTATTATTTTTGGTAAATTTATTTGTATAATAGTTAAATAATATATATAATGTTAAAAAATTTATACATATTTTATATATTCATTATATAAGTATTTATAGGAATCAATTAAAGTTAGACATATAAAATGATTTACATTATTCATGGAGATGGTTGGTCGTATATAGGAATAAACGTTAATTCTATTTTACCGAAAGATGAAATGAGAGAAAGGTAAACAATATAATATCATTATATAATAATTTTATTTCATATATATAACATATTTTCATTAAACATGTATGTATTACATTCCATGTAAAGTGTAAGTGAAGAACGAAACACATCATTTCACGAGGTGGTGGTCCGTCGTATAGACAAGCGACGTTTTAATATTCCTATGGAATGGAAAGTCAGAAGTTAAATGTGGCATTATAATTCCATAAATATAATTATGTTATAAATATTTTATAAAAATTTAAAATCCATCATTATATCCAGGTTTGATAGGTGGAGTTGGAAAATGAATTACATCGGTTCGGGAGGTGGTAGTCCACCACACACATGATCAACAGTTTCATTTTCCCATTTGATGGAAGAGAATATAGATATAGGTTATAAAATTAAATTAATAACATATAATCATTTTTAAATACCGATTTTGTTATGTCATCATAGTTTAGGAGGATTTTAAGTAGGTGGAACAAGAAATAAAATAAAATCGCTTGGTTAAGAATGTTGGATCTTTATCAGACAACCTCCTTAGGTTGGCACTGAAATCCTTCTTATGAGGGTTTAATAATAAAAATAAAGGATCTATGATGTGTTAATGGAATTAAGTAATGTATTTGGGTATTTATTAGATGAAAAAATGGGTTTTTTAGTGTGAAGTGGAGAAGAGATGCGGTGGCCTTTTATAAATTGGGGAGAGGGCACACTTGGAATTTTTAAAAATAAAAAGGTCAACCCACATTTTAAATAGGAAAAGAGGCTGAAAAATAGCCCATTGTAAAAATTTAGATGAGATAAGTTCTTAATTTTTCAATAAAATCTTGATTTAACAAGTTTCTAGGTCATTTTACCCAATATCTTTTTAGTTTAACACATAGTAAACTCATTTTAACATTAATTGTGGTAATTAATTTTTAATATTTTTAATATTTATTTTGAAAAAAATTAACTTAAACTTATTATATAATATTAATTATTAAAATTAAAAATATTTTATCCATTTATCAAAATATCATTCATAGAGTTAGAAAATATAAATTTAAAATTAAACCTATAGATGCTACAAAAAAGTGGTTTTCCAAAACAAAATCATAAGTATAGAAAATTTTAATATCAAAATTCAATATGAAATTGATTTTAATGAACTAAATTGGGTTAATAAATGTGTAATTGAACTAATTTTACTTATAACACTATATTAAAATAAAATGTATCTTGTAAATTCTTTATATCAAAAGGCATTTGTAATAAAAATCATTATTTTTATTATTCATCAAAAAATTAATATTTCATAAAAAATCAAAAAATTCACTCAAAGTTAATTTTTACATGTTGATTTCAATAATAAAATTTATTTTTTCAAATAAATTTTATAAAAGTGGAAAAATAAATTTTAGTGTTTGTCCACAAAATAAAATAAAAACATTTTTTCATAAAATACTATTTTTGGAACCTATAATGACTTTACTAAAAATTAAGAAATTTTTTATAAAAAATTAGACATATATAAATTTAACTTAATATTTACAAAAAATTATTATTCATAATTCCATGTTTACTAGATAAGTTATAAAGTTCATGTTTAAATAATAATATTAATAGCATATCACAGTTCATTAAAACTTAGTGTTGCATGTAAAGAAAGCTATCAGAGAAAATAATTTTATTTGAAAAAATATATTTCATAAATTATCAGGGTGTTACATTTCTTATTTTTATGATTCCAATTTTGGAGGATGTCAACTAGATCAGTTAGTTACTAGCTGGACATTTCATCTACTAAGAAAATCTCTCATCTCTTAGATTTGTAAGATGAAAAACTCTATTGTTATTTCTATTGTTGAAGAGGAATTCAAAGTCATTAGAAGTTATTGTGCTCACTTTATTTGGATGAAACATCATCTCTTGTAATTTTGATTAACATGTTCTTTGGTCCCTATCAAGTGTGACAAGACTAATAAGATCATTAATTTTAAAAATCTTATCCAACACTCTCTCACTAAAAACGTTGACATGAGAAATGATTTTCTACAAGATCACTTTTAAAGAAGTGATATCATTAATTACTTTTTTTAAAAACCTTCAACATTCTAATATCTTCACTAAACCCATTCCTCTTGGTTGTTTTAACTTCATCACAGGTGAGTTTGGTATGATAATCTAGTGAAACTTATCTCTTTAACAAATAAATCTTGATAGGGTTTTTTATTTTTAAAAATCTTTTTTTCAAAATTTACTTCAAAAATGGATTTAAATTTTAATTGTATTTAATAAAAAAATTCAAAACATTTAAGGATTCTAAAAATTAATGTGAGTATGATACTCCATTAAAAACATTTATTTCTGGTTGAAAACAAGTGGATATGGATATTGAACATATTCTCCTAGGTATGTATCCAAATATAAGTGTTTATTGAGTTTTTTAACCCTCTCTATATACTAGGAATGATGAGTGGTCCATACTGCACAAATAGTTTTACACTCAAAAGTAAATTTATTATAATTTAACAATAAAACCTTTATTAAACCATAATAATGGAATAATTTTTCAAAATATCTATTTTATATTACATTTAATTTTTTTATTTTTTATAATGTCGATAATCACTTTAAAATCTCCTGATGTATTAATTGAGTGGGAGATAATCCTGTTAATACTAAAAAAATCCTACAAAATACATTTTTTTAAAACATTTTGAAAGTATTATTTTCACTTTTAAACTCTATTTCAAACAATATTTGTTTTTAGTAAAATTTTTACTTTTTTTAATTTTTTCATAACTTTATTTTCATATCTATTAAAAGATCATTTATATATCTAAATTTTATCTCTTTGTTCTCTGGCCATTTTTTTAATTTTCTTTGAGAAATTCGAAATAGTGGGAGAAATTTTGAAATTTATATATTTTTTAAATTTCTAAAAGGGGAGATTATTGGAGTGAACCCTCTTTAATTTCATTATTTTATGTCATGATAATTACAATATTCTATATTCTACTCTTATTTTGTGGATAATTATAATATTATTATTTATTGAATTTTATTGAAGATAATTTTTTTAATTGATCTTTAATTATTCATCATTTATTCATATTATTATTATTATTTAAAATTATTTTTGTATATATATTCTTAAAAATTACTTTTAAATTTATTTCATTTACCCATACATAGCATGAATAATTTTATTTTTACCCTTATGCATGCTTTGTAATTCTTTTATTACCCTTATGTGAGTTCTCATATACCGTTACATGTGTCTTTGAAATTTCTTATTACCTTTCTTTATGTTTTTATATTACCTTTATTCAGCGCATCGATATTTGGTGTTACCATTACATGGAATATATAAAATATGAACTTACCCATACGCATCATTGTATTAACCTTTATATATGTTTCTTTTTACCTTTACGCATCTCTTACCTTTGCATGGTATATAGAATATGAAACTTACCCATACACAACATGTTTAAAAAAAGTTTTACCCTTATGCATCACATGTTTACCATTATGCAAGGCATAGAAAATTATTTATACCATTATGTATCTCATTATACTTACATATTACCTTTATACGTGAATAGATTGTACCCTTATGTAAATTTGGTTTTCCAGTTTATAATGTTTTCACAATTTTGTTTATATATTTATTTTCTCCATGTTTTTAACTTGTGTTTAAATTATTTTAATCATTATATAAATTCTTATTACTTATATTGAACCTCTTATAATTTTAACTACATTTTTCTAAACACGTTTTTATGAAGATTAATTATTTTCTTCATTCAAGTACATATATATAAAGTATGAAACTAAAAAATAATTTTATTATTTTGAGTTGATTTGTTTGTTTTTATTGTTTGTAAATTAATGTTTAAGTATAATAAATTTATAAACTTGTTTTTTATTTTTTATTTCAATATCTATATAGTTTTTTTATCACATGTTTAATGTGGAAGGAAAATTTAAATTTAAATTTTGAATATTTCAATTTAAATATGTGAGAGATTTGTGTGTTATCTTTTACATATTATATTTGAATTAAATTTAACTTTATAATGAGTGATTTTAAATTAGTTTTAATTATTAAAATGGTTTTAAATTCAATCGATATTATTATTGATAATCAGTTTCTCTCTTTCTCTCTCTCCTCGATAATTAAATAATATTATTATTACTATTTCTGAATTCGAATTGTCAAACTATTTCCTTGGTTGTGTTGAGTTAATTCTATTTAAATGGATTGAGAAGGCTTGAAAAAATATAGGCCAAAATACAACAGATTTGTACTAATTTTATTTTGAAACCCCCAATGGATTCCAAAACATTAACAAATGATTTGCAGCCTATAAATACATACCTCTAGAAACTATAGAAAAATACGAAAACTTACATATCTAATCACCATTATGCTCAATTTCTCTATGATATTGAAATATTTTAAATGTCTTAAAGATATATCTTTTTAAATCATATTTATTACCTCAAGAGTGTGTTCCTAATTGTATATATTACTCAATCACGTTATTTTCTCAATCTCTCCTAGAGTTTTATCATATTCTTTGGGATATTAGATACTTTTCTATAAATACCATCTTCTTCCTATTTATTCGATTTTTTGGTTCTTATTACCATTTAATCAAGGAACCATAGTTTTCATTACATTTCCATTAAAAATTAAAGGGACTACTTCATTATTGGTTTCTAACTTCACTATTAAAGATCTAGTGTCTATTTTATCAGGTTTCTTGTTATAAACTAAAAAAGTAGGGCATAGCTTTGGTATATTCTATACCATTAAATCCAAAGGACTAACACATTAAACCATCATGTGATTTAGGTGAGAGGGGTACCTATGGGTATTGTTGTTGAACTTCCTTACCCAATGTCTTGTCTCATTTATTTTTTGTATTTTCAATTTTTTATTCATTTCAATTATTATTTTATTAAATTATTAAATCCTTTAATTAATGATTAATCATTTTCATTTTATTTTTTAATATTACTTCATTGGATTCATTCACTTATTTAATAATATTTAATTATATTTTTATTATTTTAAACTTTGATTATTTTTTATATTCAAAAGGTTCTAATTTCTTTATTCTTTTATAAATAAATTTTTAAAACTAGATTATTTTCCTATAATTTGTTAATGGGAAATTCACCCACCACCCATATTTTAATTTTACTAATATTTGATCTAAAAACATATATAATAACTCCCTAATAAAATTAAACATCCCAATAAGGGTTATACCAACATTTAGTTTTATAGTTTCATTCCAAATCAAATAATGGAAGATTTAGACTGACTTAATATTTTTTTGAGGGATTTCATTTATCATGTGTAAAATTTCCTTATTTTATCCTCTACATGTATTTTTAATATTAATTTGGTTTTACTTAATTTATTACCTATGTTTTGATAAAACAAAATTATTAAAAAATCCTTTATAAAAAATCCTTTATTTTATTTAAAACTTTTCATATTAGTCCACTTATTTATGTGATCATGATATTGAATCCATAAAATAAATCTTGCAGTAAATGGAAATAAAATAAATAAATAAATTACATGTTTATGATATTTATATATTGGTAGATTTATTAAGAAAGAAAATCAACCACTAACATAAGGGGAAAGTCCTTATGCTATTATTAGCATTAGTTCCAGAATCCCACATATCCGCTAATGTATTTCCCAAGTTCGTTTCACCTCAGTTCCATCTTGAACCACCTCCAACTCAACTATACCTTGAACCAAGTATATATGCCATTGGATACTTATTTTATTAGTTATTTTTTTATAACTCACACATAGGTGAGAGGGACAAAAATATTAGTTAAGTGTTAATTACATAAGACAACCATAGAAACACAGGTCCTACATAATAAAGGAGGGATTGATAATTGGAAAACCATCATATTTATTTTAATAACAAATAATAACCTACTCATATAATAAAATTAAATTAAATTAAATAAACACATGCATAGTTCTGGTCAAATATCATTATCAATAAAACTCTTAAAATAACTATATATTTAAAATAAATATAAATCATTCATTTCAATTCATTCTTTGATAAGATAAAACATGAACAAATTAATCTGATTAATTATGTTATTAATAAATTAATTTATTTTATATTGTTATATCAAATCATCATAGAGATCCCCATTTCTTCATTTTAATTAAAATAAAAAAAATATTTTTTTTTTAGAATTTAATAAAATAGTACACAACTTGGTACATGAAAGAAACTTTGTGATTACATGCCTGAACAACTCAGTATAGTCCTTGTTGTTTACAATGCTCTCACACAAAAATCGTGTTCATGGAATGTGTTTTAAATTCATGATGTGTTCTATTAAACTAATGAAACATGGGACACATGAAAATTAAAATATAGTTATGATTTAATGTATATTGATACTTTAGTATGCAACATCCATACATAACTTTTAGTTTTGAAAATTACATAGAATTAATTTAGCATTTAAAAAAATGTAAAACATAATGAATAGAGTGTACTGTCGATTTAATGACTCAAGAAACTCAAGTTGATGAGGATTGATATACTTATTAATTAAATTTAATATTTCCATGTAAATAGGTAATGTACATTGTGGGTTCATGCTGGTCACATGGTGTGTACTTTTCTTTGTTAGATGTATACAGTACACACCTAGGGACACGGTATATACTTTCCATGGATATTTATGAGGTACTCGGCATATAGGAAGGAAAAATAACATTTAATTCAAGTTACATGGATACTCCCTTATATTCACCTTATATTAAATACTTAGGGTGCATTAATTACACAACATATCTTGACCCTATGTTTTCTTTCATGAAAACACATGGACTACATAGTGTATAGGAAATCTATATGGTATATAATATGGAAAAACAATGTTCCACCGTAACTGGTCAACACATAGTGAATTTAATGTACGAAATATTTATTCATTAAATGATTCATAATATTCCATAAGGGTGTCCTAATGCAATGAAAAAGGGTACATGAATTGTGCCAAAGGAGTATGCATCATGAAACCCTGTGTTATCCGAACATAGTTCCTAGTACCTCTAGATGGGTTTTTGAGATCCATTTGTTCTTAATTATTAATAAAAATATATTAAGTGAGTTAAAAATACATAGAGGAAGAATAGAACATGATGATGGATTGAGGATTAATTAAAACTTGAAAATAAATTTAACTTTAAAATTCATAATTATCAATAATCAAGTAAAAAATTTATAAATTTGAACACAACCCCTTTGATAACACTTACAAGTTATGGGTATAGTGGAAGCACTTTTTAAGGTTAGTTCTAACTTAACAATTATTTCATTTAACATATTTTACATGACGTATATGAAATGGGATCCATGAAAAATGAATTTTTTTCCAGTGAAAATTGAATGACATTCCAAAACCAAGGGGATATTTCACATTAAATTTGTAATTAATTTAAATGGAAAGACATAAATAATACATCGGTCATTAGATCTTTATTCAATGAAGATGTTGTTTATATGAAACTCCTTTGATGTAATTTCATTGTGATTATAGGATCTAAGAGTAGAATCTCTCTTGCAATGATCCATATGTGTTCCTTTGATCTCTGAGAAACACTGATGGATTGTTTGGTGCTAGTGAGGCAGATCGATCATCTTGTGGTATTCACCTTGATCATCGTGACAATTCTATCGATCTTGAAGTCTCATCCTTACCTAATCATTGTTGACAAGTTGTAAAAGGGAGGATTATATCTCCATCTTGAGAGAAGAAACTCTAAATCATATTTTATTCTAGACTGGGATCTAGAATTCATTGTGCAAAAAAATTCTACAATTTTTTATTAACCATAGGAAAATAGACATAAAATTCAATTTATAGAGTAATGGGTTGGGGTTAAATATTATTTAATTACGCATAGGCCTTTAATAATATATTAAACCTTTAAATGGCCCCATACTATGTAATATTATTATCATTATATTCTCGTGGAATTTACTAATGGCCATAATGACAAATATTAATTTACTTACCTGAATGTTAATATTTATCACCAGACCTCATCATGGTTCACTCATCCTCAATGGAGTTTATTGAATACTAGAATAAATATTTAATTAAATTTTTCTTCATTCAATAAATAAATATATATATATATATATATTATTCTCAAAATTAATTAATTTCCATGTAATTAAAAATTTATTTAGTTTATAAAATCAAAGAAACCAAAATAAAATTATTCCTTAATGTAACACCCCAGGTAAATAAAGAATATGACATTTTTATATTTATCCCTATTTGTGAATAAAATTTCAATATTAATTTAAAGGGAACGCTATGCTCGATGGCTTACCCAATATAAAACAATGAGTTCCTTTGAAGTCTTTCGTTGCACTATAATAATAAAATAATATTATCCTAAATGGTAGTTAACACCTAGCCGTTGTAATGGAGGGAATGAACAGAACTAACTACAAAATGATTATATATGTTTGTCAAATATTTTTACTTTTTACAATAAATGTTAGAGGATTAAAAATGTGAATGAATCCAATTTTTAAGCATAAACATTCTAATATTCTTTAAAAGGTCGATTAACCGCCTTTTGATGGAGAACTTATTTTAAATCCACTTTTGGAAATTTTTTGAGTTATATTTGACAAAATAAAATTCTTCTTTAGAATCGGGACATCAAAATTTACATTGTGTAAATTTTTGGTATTTTTCCGATAAAGTTCATTTTTTAATGAACAGTTAAAAATGTTGTATTTAAATTCAAAACCTCTTTTTAATATAATTTATTTATATGATTAGATTATCTTTTGAATTGTTTTTAAAGTAAAATTAGAATATATTTTTACCATTTAATCCAATAATGGTCATTTGAATTAATTTCAAATTGAAATTGGACATAAACTAGTGTCAATCTTTTAATAGATATTGTTTCTTAAAAACACGCTATTTGTTTTGACAGCGGGAATTAATTATTAAATTAATTAATTCAACTTATATGTTTTGATTTTGGAAAAATAGACATCATTTTTGAGTTCGGAATATCAAATATAGCTTAGGGTGAATTTTTTGTATTTTTCTGAAAAACATCAATTTTTGATGAATAGTGAAACCACTAAGTGGTAGTTAAAGAAACTAATTTTTCGTTTAAATGAAACTTTTCCAGCTCTGTGTTTTGAATTTCAAAAAATCTGATATACATGGTTGTCATTAGGAAGTAAAATGTGGTTCAATGGGATTAAAATAATTTTTTGGTGAATAGTAACTTTTATGTTCTTAATTGCGATTAGAGGTAATTAGTGTAATTTAAGGTAAAAATAATGTTTTAATAATGTGAAATGACCTAGACACATGTCCTACCCTCATTTTATGTGTCATGGATGACCAAGAAAATCCATGGGTCAACTTGGGGACCCCATGGAGCCACTTTGGTTGGAAAATGACATAAATAACTTTTTATTTAAAGTTAAAATAAAAATGTCACAAGCATGAGATGTTTCAATAAAACAATTTTTTAATGGGGTTATACAAGTCATATTTTTTACTATAAATATTCATTAGAAATATAAAAATATTTCCTACATCTTGATATTTTTTTTATAATTTTTAGACATTTAATAAATTAAATTATTTATGACATCATGATGATGCAGTGATTACCTCATTAATAAAGGATTTAAATAAAATGAAAAGGTAATGTTAAAACTATAACTTACACTTGTCAAAAACCTATTTTATGAGTATATTTCGAACTCTTACCACCTTATCCTCTAAATACATCAATGTGGGACCTTTAAAATCCTAAACTCATTTGAAAATAATGTAACATTTTGTATCTTTACAAGAGTGACCCTCCTCTCCTCTTATAAAAGGCCCCCACCTCTCCTCCTTAACCACACATCCAAAGCATTTGGATCGGCCAAACCCTTCTAATATTTCCTCTCCACATCCCTCTCTTACTCCTAGAAGCCTCACTTTGGGCAGAAGTCTTCCCAAGGAAGCCTTGATCTCAAATCAAAAAGAGTTACCTGATTTTAAGGTAATGTCTTCACTTGTGTTCTTTTGTTTTATTTTGCTTCTCCAACCCCATAAACTCTTTTTATTCCTTTATTTTGTAACAAATCCTGTATCTTCAATATACTAGGATGTTTTTATAAGAATATTTCGATCTACAATTATACACACCTACATCAAATGGTTAAAGAACATACTATTTCTGTGGATGGTGAATTTCTGCCTCACGAAACGATGATTGTTCAACACTCATATAACACCTTAAAAGGTGTCCATTAAGATGTCACTATATTTATATATGATATATAATATGTTTCTGTTTCTGTATTTTTCTTTTGTGGCATACCTTTATGGTTTCCATTGTGGGTAAACACGATAATTTTATTTTAGGAAGTGCGGACTACCGCACCCTCAAAGTGATTTGATTCGTTAATGCCATATGTGGGATGTATAAAGGATGGATTTAAAGTTATTATATATGATGTATGTTACATATAAATGATGAATATAATTCTGGAATTAAAATATACATACCTCTCATTTAGTTTTAATTCCATTAATATGACATATAAATGAAAGTAGCGTTCATGTGTACGTACGGCTTACCGTCTCCATGAACAATGCGTTTCATTTCTTACCTCTAAATGATTATGTAATATTATAAATACATGTATATTCTGGATATATATGATATATATGATATCAAAATCATGAATATCATTCTGGATATAATGAACCTTTGACCACACGAACAACATGTAATTGTAAGAAGTCCACTTTCGACTTAAGAACCAAATATTGACAAAACAAACATTATTAACTTAAATGATTAAATAATGTTTATAACATGGAAATAAGTGATATAAAAGGAATAATGAACTTTAAAAAGGTTCTTAAGCAAGTATAAATTAACTCAAGTTTATTATTTAGGACGTTAAAGAATGATCGAGTCAAGTCGGACCCGAGGTTAGGGATCCTACTCCTCTCTTTCTTTTTAAGTACACTCTTTTATGTCATTAATTTTAAGCTAATTTTTCTTGTGATTGGGATGTTCTTTTATATTAATCTTACTGTAATTTTTATGTTCATATGATTAGATACCCTATTCTCTCTCATCAATCCATTTTGGAAGTTTTGAGTGGCGTCGTTAGGCTGCCGAATTTTCGTAAGAGATCTAACCTCTCTCTTTCTTTTTAAGTACTCTACTTTATGTCACTTCTTTTAAGCTCCTATTTGTTATGATGGGGATGTTATTTTATATCCCTCTTGCTGTAAATTTTATTTTAATATGATGAGAGACCCTATTTTATCTCATCAATCCATTTTTGGAAGTTTTAAGTGGCATCGTTAGGCTGCCAAGTTTTCGTAAGGGATTTTTCATCTCACTTTTATCCCCATGAGATTTATGCTACATTTTCCATAATTTCCTTTTAGTGGTGTATGTACTGACCATTATTTTACTCATTGTGTAATATAATTTCATTTATGAGTATTTACATCAATGTTGTATTGTCCTTCTTTCACGGGGTGTATGTTTCGAAAGGTACCCATGTCGGTAAGGGAACCTTTCACCCTCCTCTTTTTAAAAGACTTCTTTTGTTATGTATTTTAATTCACATAACATTATGTTGGGATATGTTCTTCTATATCCTTGGTGATTTAAATTTTATGTCCAAGTGATGAGATACCCTTTTTATCTCTCATCAACTCATTTTCTGAATTTTGTAGTGACGCCGTTAGGCTGTCAAATTTTTGCAAGGGAACTTCTTAACCCAATTTTGATTCTTTGGGATAAGCTTGTACTCCTTAAATATGTCATTCTATGAATATGTGTGAATAACCTCTGATTTTTTTACACTTAATATCCACTTATATTTGATGTATTAGTTTGTCGCACATAATTATGTAATAGATTTATCCTTAATCCAAGGATATTGTCTTTGTATAGGACTTCGTCTCAATCTCCTTTCATTGAGACATATTTTTTTTATACACAGCCTTCTTTTATACGGTGTATAAACCCCTTTGACTTTTACGTTTATCCGAAAGGAATCTTATTTATACAAAGCATTTTACTAAATGACAAAAGGAAATGTTTTTGTCGTACGTATGCGGCGACAACGACTTCTCTACCGTCGTGACCATTATTTGAGTTTCGGCTTCCTCTACAAGCCATACCTTTTTTTTAAAAGAAAAATAAATACCATGTTTTACTTTTCTTTTATTTTGTAATTGAAAATGGTTTTCATAATGTTTTTATATCAATGTTTTGTATTGATATCTTGTGATTGAAAATTGGAAATGTTATGTTTCCTTTATGCATTTTTTATGTGATATGATTATGTTATGGTTCTTGGGAATTATTATGAATATGGGTGGTTCTGTGATAAACTAAGGGTGGGTGAGCTCGATATAGCTCTTCAATGCATTGGGTAACGCAAAGGGGTTAAACGTTAAGGTTTCTCTGAAGAGATTTTGGGAATATACTGTGATGGGTATTCCAAACGTAACCAAGAGGGTTACTCCCTACGTAAGAATGTTATGAATGCATCAAGTTACCTTTATGTCTTATGATTTCTATGATTTATTCATGATTTTATGAGGTATGTTAAAGTGCTTATGTTTTATGGGTAAAGTATGATTTCATTCTTATGTATACATGTACTCATGTTTCCTTTCCATATTTTTATATCCCTTACTGATCTTTTTATGCTCATCCCAAGTTTTTGAAATGTTTTTCACAGGTCAAGGGAAGGGTACATGATATGATGATAGTGTTAAGGAAGTGTCAACAAAGAATCCATGTTTTATTTTAAATATGTTACCGTTGATGGGAAAAATGAATACTATCTTTTATGTAACCACTTTGTTTAAATGTGGAATGTAATGCAAGTTTGATGATGTAATTCTCTAAAACTCTAAACCTGAAAATATACTCAATGTGTAATCTTGTAATAACTCAAGATTAAGTAAGGTTTAAAGCTGGGGCCTTATAGTTGGTATCAAATGCCGGTTTAGATAACTTTAGAGGTTAGAGTATTCTCTAAGCACAAGTGACATTACCATAATGGTTAGGATTTCAGAGAGAGTCCTAGTTTTAGATAAAGTGAATGAGTAAGTATATCTTAGTGTTTACCTTCCTCATTAGTAAATGATGGTTTTGTTGATATACTCTCACTGACATTTCTGTTTTTAGTGAATGGATGGATCTAGCAGGCACCAAAGAGACAACAGATTTGAAGTAAATTGTGGTGGTTCTCTGATTAAGATACTAGATAAAATGGGGGATTCAATGAGGAAGCACATGGTTATTCTAAACCAACTATCAAGGAGTCGTGATCAACCACTTGAACCTTGGAATGATCTTTAATACATAATGTACGAGATGACCAATCGATGTGGAAGTTCAGTTAATAATTATAAAGGTAACCATTAGAGTTTATATGATCCTTACTTTTGAGGTAATTATGGGTTATTATATGTTATGATGGAAAATGAAAGGCATGAGATAAACTTGAGGTTAAAATATGTTATGATCATTTTTGAAGATTTTATCTCGTTTTAGGGAATGTTTTAAGAATTATATAGTTTTGGAAAAAGGACAACACACATACCGTGTGACAACCCGTCGCGTCGGACAAAGTTGCGGGAATCGAACCCACAACCAAAGTGCGACTGGTATTTATCGCCTACCACTGGACTACGTGAAGTCCCTGGTTAGTTTGACTAATTCTTTTTAGTTAGATGATTTTAGTAATCAAGTGTAAGTTTATTTTGGGTTATCTATGGAAATGATTAACCTATCATCGAGGAAATGTGATTAGGTTAATTACTTTTCAATATGAGAATTTAAGAGCAACTGATGTTATTTGGAGATAAAAGTTAATTTGTACCTTAGAAGACTATGT
This sequence comes from Viscum album, assembly GCA_963277665.1. Taxonomy (NCBI): domain Eukaryota; kingdom Viridiplantae; phylum Streptophyta; class Magnoliopsida; order Santalales; family Viscaceae; genus Viscum; species Viscum album. The sequence continues at coordinate 1,209,388,189 of OY728120.1, forward strand.
GACTAAATCCTTCAAATATTTGGGTTTCAATCTTATTTTGGTTTACTTTGAATAATTTTATGGACAAATTGTTTATCAAGTGGTCCTCTTTGAACTTTGGTTTTTGTTGGACAAATTTTGGAGATTAAGAATAAATTTTCTTTTTATAAAGGGTTATCCTTTTCTGGATTATCTGATCTTGTACTAACCTTTTTGGTTTTGGTTTTGGTTAAAGTATAAAGGCATGGGAAGTATATAGTTCTATTTTTTTGGGTTAGGTGATTCTCTAGAAGTTGATTATAGCTCTCTTAATGTAAACAAGTCATCCTAAATACTCATCTTTTAGAGAAAATATGAGTTCGTGTAAGAAATCCAGTAAAATTTGAAAGTCAACATGACAAGTAAGTATGTTTCCTTATGTTTTAGTTAAGCTCAAAAATAAATTCGTCAATTAAAAGTAACTGAAAAAAATGTTGTCCATTAACTTTTCCTACTGGGGAATCCAATACCGTTTAATTCATTACAAGTTTGCGATTTTATTATGGTTAACTTTCTCTTAGACATGTTTACTATCACTCTCCATCAGAACATGACCCTTTGTTTTCTCCTCCATATCCATATTTTCATACTTGGAATCCTAGTATAGGTTAACTCGGATGACATTTGTACTTCTCTCCCATTATTTTAAAGTGATTGTTTTACCGACCCTTGTTCTGATGTGGGACTTTCAAGGATGTTTCCGAGCCCAATTTTGAAATTGCGAGGACGCAATTCCCAAAAGGGGGGAAGAATGTAACACCCCAGGTAAATAAATAATATTAAATTTTTATATTTATCCCTATTTGTGAATAAAATGTCAATATTAACTTAAAGGGAATGCTATGCTCGATGGCTTACCCAATACACAACAAAGAGTTCCTTTGAAATCTTACGTTGCACTCTAATAATGAAATAATATTATATTAAATGGTAGTTAACACCTAGCCGTTGTAATGGAGGGAATGAACAAAACTAACTACAAAATGATTATATATGTTTGTCAAATATTTTTACTTTTTACAATAAATTTTAGAGGATTAAAAATGTGAATGAATCCAATTTTTAAGCATAAACATTCTAATATTCTTTAAAAGGTCGATTAACCGCCTTTTGATGGCGAACCTCTTTTAAATCCACTTTTTGACAATTTTATGTGTTATATTTGACAAAATAAAATTCTTCTTTAGAATAGGGACATCAAAATTTACATTGTGTAAATTTTTGGTATTTTTCCGATAAAGTTTATTTTTTAATGAACAGTGAAAAATGTTGTATTTTAATTCAAAACCTCTTTTTAATATAATTTATTTATATGATTAGATTATCTTTTGAATTGTTTTTAAAGTAAAATTCGAATATATTTTTACCATTTAATCCAATAATGGTCATTGGAATTAATTTCAAATTGAAATTGGACATAAACTAGTGTCAATCTTTTAATAGATATTGTTTCTTAAAAACACACTATTTGTTTTGACAGCGGGAATTAATTATTAAATTAATTAATTCAACTTATATGTTTTGATTTTTGTAAAATATAAATCATTTTTGAGTTCGGAATATCAAATATAGCTTAGGGTGAATTTTTGGTATTTTTCTAAAAAACATCAATTTTTTATGAATAGTGAAACCACTAAGTGGTAGTTAAAGAAACTGATTTTTCGTTTAAATGAAACTTTTCCAGCTCTGTGTTTTGAATTTCAAAAATCCGACATACATGATTTTCATTAGGAAGTAAAATGTGGTTCAATGGGATTAAAATAATTTTTTGTGAATAGTAACTTTTATGTTCTTAATCGCGATTAGAGGTAATTAGTGTAATTTAAGGTAAAAATAATGTTTTAATAATGTGAAATGACCTATACACATGTATTACCCTCATTGTATGTGTTTTGGCCGACCAAGACAATCCATGGGTCAACTTGGGGACCCCATGGAGCCACTTTGGTTGGAAAATGACATAAATAACTTTTTATTTAGTGTTAAAATAAAAATGTCACAAGCATGAGATGTTTCACTAAAACAATTTTTTAATGGGGTTATACAAGTCATATTTTTTACTATAAATATTCATTATAAATCCAAAAATATTTCCTACATCATGATATTTTTTTTATAATTTTTAGACATTTAATAAATTAAATTATTTATGACATCATGATGATGCAGTGATTACCTCATTAATAAAGGATTTAAATAAAATGAAAAGATAATGTTAAAACTATAACTTAAACTTGTCAAAAACCTATTGTATGAGTATATTTCCAACCCTTAACACCTTATCCTCAAAATAAATCATTGTTGGACCTTTAAAATCCTAAACTCATTTGAAAATAATGTAACATTTTGTATCTTTACAAGAGTGCCCCTCCTCTCTTCTTATAAAAGGCCCCCACCTCTACCTCCTTACCCACACTTCCAAAGCATTTGGATCGGCCAACCCCTGCTCATGTTTCCTCTCCACATCCCTATATTACTCCTAGAAGCCTCACTTTGGGCAGAAGTCTTCCCAAGGAAGCCTTTGATCTCAAATCAAAAAGAGTTACCCGATTTTAAGGTAATGTCTTCACTTGTGTTCTTTTGTTTTATTTTTCTTCTCCAACCCCCTAAACTCTTTTTATTAATTTATTTTGTAACAAATCCAGTATCTTCAATATACTAGGATGTTGTTATAAGAATATTTCGAGCTACAATTACACACACCTACATCAAATGGTTAAAGAACAAACTGTTTCTGTGGATGGAGAATTTCTGCCTCACGAAACGATGATTGTTCAACACTCATATAACACCTTAAAAGGTGGCCATTAAGATGTCACTCTATTTATATATGATATATAATATTTTTATGTTTCTTTATTTTTCTTTTGTGGCATACCTTTATGGTTTCCATTGTAGGTAAACACGATAATTTCATTTTAGGAAGTACGGACTACTTCCCCCTCAAAGTGATTTGATTCGTTAATGCCATATGTGGGATGTTTAAAGGATGGATTTAAAGTTATTATATATGATTTATGCTACATATAAATGATTAATATAAATATTTAATTAAAATATACATACCTCTCATTTAGTTTTAATTCCATTAATATGACATAGAAATGAAAGTAGCGTTCATGCGTACGTACGGCTTACCGTCTCCATGAACGGTGCATTTCATTTCTTACCTCTAAATGATTATGTAATATTATAAATAAATGTATATTATGGATATATATGATATATATGACATCAAAATCATGAATATCATTCTGGATATAATGAACGTTTGACCACACGAACAACATGTAATTGTAAGAAGTCCACTTTCGACTTAAGAACCAAATATCGACAAAACAAACATTATTAACTTAAATGATTAAATAATGTTTATAACATGGAAATAAGTGATATAAAAGGAATAATTAACTTGAAAAAGGTTCTTAAGAAAGTATAAATTAACTCAAGTTTATTATTCAGGATGTTAAAGAACGATCAAGTCGAGTCGGGCCCAAGGTAAGGGATCTTAATCCTCTCTTTCTTTTTAAGTACACTCTTTTATGTCATTCCTTTTAAGATCATATTTCTTGTGATTGGGATGTTCTTTTATATTACTCTTACTATAATTTTTATGTTCATATGATGAGAGACCCTATTCTCTCTCATCAATCAATTTTGGAAGTTTTGAGTGGCGCCGTTAGGCTACCGAATTTTTGTAAGAGATCTAACCTCTCTCTTTCTTTTTAAGTACTCTCCTTTATGTCACTTCTTTTAAGATCATATTTGTTATGATGGGGGATGTTATTTTATATCCTTATTTCTGTAAATTTTATTCTAATATGATGAGAGACCCTATTTGATCTCATCAATCCATTTATGTAAGTTTTAAGTTTCACCGTTAGGCTGCCGAGTTTTCATAAGGGATTTTTCATCTCACTTTTATTCCCGTGAGATTTATGCTACATTTTCCACAATTTACTTTGAGTGGTGTATGTACTGACCATTATTTTACTCATTGTGTAATATACTTTCATTTATGATTATTTACATCAATGTTGTATTGTCCTTCTTTCACGGGGTTTATGTTTCGAAAGGTACCCATGTCGGTAAGGGAACCTTTCACCCTCCTCTTTTTAAAACACTTATTTTGTTATGTCTTTTAATTCACCTAACATTATGTTGGGATATGTTCTTATATATCCTTAGTGATTTAAATTTTATGTCCAAGTGATGAGATACCCTTTTTATCTCTCATCAACTCATTTTCTGAATTTTGTAGTGACGCTGTTAGGATGTCAAATTTTTGCAAGGGAACTTCTTAACCCAATTTTGATTCTTTGGGATAAGCTTGTAATCCTTGAATATGTCATTCTAGGAATATGTGTGAATAACCTATGATTGTTTTACACTTAATATCCACTTATATTTGGTTTATTAGTTTTCCACACATAATTATGTAATTGATTTATCCTTAATCCAAGGATATTGTCTTTGTATGGGACTTCGTCTCAATCTCCTTTCATTGAGGCATATTTTGTTTTATACACAAACTTCTTTTATACGGTGTATAAACCCCTTTTACTTTTACGTTTATCTGAAAGTAATCTTTTTTATACAAAGCGTTTTACTAAATGACAAAAGGGAATGTTTTTGTCGTACGTATGCAGCGACAACGACTTCTCCGCCGCCGTGACCATTATTTGAGTTTTGGCTTCCTCTACAAGCCATACCTTTTTTTTAAAGAAAAATAAATATCATGTTTTACTTTTCTTTTATTTTGGTATTGAAAATGGTTTTCATAATGTTTTTGTATCAATGTGTTGTATTAATATCTTGTGATTGGAAAGTGGAAATGTTATGTTTCCTTTATGCATGATTTATGTGATACGATTATGTTATGGTTCTTGGGAATTATTATGAAGATGGGTGGTTCCGTGATAAACTAAGGGTGGGTGAGCCCGATATAGCTCTCCAATGCATTGGGTAACGCGAAGGGGTTAAATGTTAAGGTTTCTATAAATAGATTTATTGAATATACTGTGATGGGTATTCCAAACGTAACCAAGAGGGTTACTCCCTACGTAAGAATGTTATGAATGCCTCAAGTTACCTTTATGTATTATGATTTCTATGATTTATTCATGATTTTATGATGTATGTTAAAGTGCTTATGTTTTATGGGTAAAGTATGATTTCATTCTTATGTGTACATGTACTCATGTTTCCTTTCCATATTTTTATATCCCTTATTGAGCTTTTTATGCTCATCCTAAGTTTTTGAAATGTTTTTCACAGGTCAAGGGAAGGGTACATGATATGATGATAGTGTCAAGGAAGTGTCAAGAAAGAATCCATGTTTTATTTTAAATATGTTACCATTGATTGGAAAAATGAATACTATCTTTTATGTAACCACTTTGTTTAAATGTGGAATGTAATGCAAGTTTGATGATCTAATTCTCTAAAACTCTAAACCTGAAAAGATCCTCAATGTTTAATCTTGTAATAACTCAAGATTAAGTATGGTTTAAGGCTGGGTCCTTATACTTAAACTTGATAATAATATTTATTCCAATAATTAAATTCAAATATAATTTAAATGACATCAACAAAAATTCTTAGCTTATGACCCTTAAGAATTATTCCTCATTGGCATTAAGAGATCTTTCTTAAATTCCAAGATTATTATCTAGAAATTTTTTAAGTAACCAATGATAAAGAAGATGATTTTTCAATACTGATAACCACATACCAGTGCATACTATGTAATATAATCATTTTTCCTTGATATCTCATCATATATGTTTCATACTTGTTTCATCAACCTTAATTTTTGATACATTTTTTTTTATTTTCATTATTGAACATTTCTACAATACCAGGGACATGGAATTTATTTTTTTGGTTCCATTATAATCAAGGGGTTGAGATATTAATTTCCATAAATATAAGGGAAAATCATTCCTTGACTTATTCATTAAAAACATATCGATTATGATGTATGTAATTTATCCTACTTAATATGAAAATAGTGTGTCATAAGTTTCATAAATAAATCTAATTACATGGATTATGATATGTATTGATAATAATATGTCTATGGATCATTACACATGCTCGTAGATAGAAATATCTGATGGCATGAAAATACAAATAATTCCTATTGGTGGATCTATCGTCATAATCTTCCATATTAAAGATCACTGAGTGCGAACATCATGATATGAAGCCTAATCCTCTTAGAAGAAATCACACCTAATAGTTCAAAAAATATATTCCCCTTCATTGTTCTTCCTCCTATCAAAATGAAAAAATATTTAAGTGATGTTTTTATAGCATCTCAAGGATCTCATTATAGATGGAAACTAGTATGTCCTATTTTGATTCCACCAATACCCTATGATATTATCCCATTAAGTTTATGTATAATAATAATTAGTATGTGATAATATATATTTAATATTAAATTCTTTCAATATAACTAATAATCTAAAGTACAAACTAGTTGTTTCTAGGGAACCAATTCCAACATAATGTAATAGTCATTAAAATCATCCTCCATGTTCCTCTTGTAAGCATCCGCTTCACCAACGCTCATTTGGTGAGGTTTAAGAATATATATATAGGACTCTATCACATAGTATAAATTTTCCTATAATAGTGTATTATATAAATTACCACATCATAGTTAGAAATGTTTTCTAGTGTGGACATGTTCTTCATTAAAAAATGATCGAGGATTTTAAATTTTTTCCCTTTATATATTCTAACTTATATAAAAGTGGATTTTAGTACTTTATCTTGATTACCAAAACTGACGTAATAAATATTTTTTATTATACTCCCACTATTTTATCAAATCCAAATTTCTCACACCATTGGATTCAGAATATCTCATTGTGTGGATATTCTAATAGTGAGGATCCATATTTCCCTTCTCAAAATCCAAACATGGGCCTAAAAAATTATTCAAAGGTATTTATGTAGGTGGTTATTTCCAAAAACATTAACTCATAGTTCCTTGATTCGTTTAGTGGACTCCCCCATCCTAAAATTTTGGTTTTTTATTTTCTCATCGCTTTCCTCCTAGTTACACCATGTCTTGATTGGGTAGTAAACCCTTAATGTGAACTAGGTGAAGTCAACCCAAAACTTTAGTTAAAACTCGCTGAAAATTGAAAGCATCCTAAATTCGAACCAAAACCACTATAAATTATAGTGATATTTCAACTCTCAAGTAACATGTAACATCTTGACCCAGATTCCACTAAACCAGTGCTCTAAGATGATTTTTATAAGGCTTCAAGAACACCTCCCCATATGCCAGAGGATATCGACTAGTAGCAAGGGCCTAGGGTGTGTCCATGGCGAGATTATGAAATTATACCAAAGCGAACAAAATCAAAAATAACTATATATCATCTAAATCAGTAAATGAATAGAGTAAGGAAAAAAAATGAATAACTGAAATAGAACATGTTGTAATAATAAATGAAAAGACATTAAATCTCAAAACAATTATATATACTACACTGGTCACCCACTGGGTCGACCATACATGCATACGTATATAAAGGAAACTGAAATAAAATTATAGGGATCTAATACTGACTCCATGATAGACCAAATACCTGACCTCCTCATACAAATAAAAGTTATCCTGGTTGATCATTCATGTTCCTTGTACAATACCTATGCCTTCAACCAAGTGAACATCTACTCAGGAACCCCGTTATATTGGAATCCCAAGTAGGGTGTGAGTACATTACTCAATAGGGAACCACCAACGCAGTCTCATACATAGCCAATAATATGAAGTGTTTGTAAAGTTTAGATACTCATTTGGATAATAATAATAATAATTGTAAATAAGATAAAAAAATCCATATAAGACATGGTTAAGGAATTTTCTCACCCTATTGAGACACACTAAAGAGGATAAATTAAATAAATAATGGAAACCACATTCAATCCAAGGGTTTATGATCCCAGTCAACTGGGAAAAGTGATATCACATATACATATATTTATATTTGTATGTATATATATATTCCCATAAATATATATATCTATATACACATAAATATATAGAAACATGAGTGAGGAAATAACATGAACAACAACCATCAATCCTTGGGTGTAAAATCCTATTCATTTGGACATCCAGTAAATAGGTAATTGAGTTGGATGTCATACCACTCAATCCATGTATAATTAAGTCAATATCTATATTCGTAATCCCAATCCACAATACAAACTTCAACAACCACTAGAAATGTATTTGCACAAGCTACATCAGTGTAGGGAGAAGCATACCCTAACCCTGGTTCCACCCATACTCACCCCCAATCACTAAAATAAATGATTCTATGGAATACATATAGACTTATTATAAAGTTCCTATATATGAATTTGATGGTTATCATGCCATGTAAATCCAGTCTTATATCTAAGCCCTGTGTCCTGGTCTGTAGGTGGTAATGACCTTGAAACTCGATTGAACCCTATGGGTATAACCATTAGGAGATCTGTAAAAAAAGGGATTCTATCTAAACCCAAGTACATTCTCAGAATCCATTCATATAAACTAATCAATATCCTCATTTCACTAGTGTGTCCACCCAGCCTAAGAGATAATCTTAGTCATCGTTCGAGGAAATATTAATCATCCATTGAGTATATGTCACATCAATGGTGAGGAGAACCATACCCACCACCGTGAACATGTAATTGACAAGGGATATTATAATCATCCTTGTCACTTAGGAGAGTGTAATCATCCATGAGTATCAAGAATCTATCAGGGAGAGTGTAATCATCACTTTCACTTAGCATAGAATGATCATCCATGAGTATAATCAATAAGGACTCTATTCCTATATATCATAATCATAGGGACGCCATGCCCCAAATTATGAGAGTGTAATCATCCTCCTAAAACCACAAGTCGAGGAGAGTGAAATCATCCTCATTAGAGATCAAGTCAAGGAGAGTGGAATCATCCTCATCAAATAATGAGTTGAGGTTAGAGGAATAATCCTAACTAAATAATAAATTTATGATGGGGGAATCATCCTCATGAGCATAAAAAGTGATTTTAAGAACATCCAAACATGTAAGGATCAAAATCTAGATCCCAGGAAGCACACTTGGTAATCCCAAAGAAGAGGGGGCTCAAAATCCAAATCCCATGAAGTATGATTGGAAATCTAAAAATACTAAGTCATGTAACCTTAGGATCATCAACCACAAACCAAGAAGCACCGTAGGTAATAAACATTGCATTATCTGTAAACAAGGGAATCCATAAATAAAAGTGTGAGGGTGTCTGCCTCTAAGGTGACACCTAAAGCCATCTCTACCCAAACTCAATGTACTCACTTAGGGTCGTCCAAACATATGGGTATATTCTAGGTCCCCTAATTAAATTCATAGAATATCCATCCTATTTGGACCCTGAAGGTCCACTAGTAAATAGATTCACTCCTCTTGGGGTCCTCTAAGTCAATATATAAACAAGGCATCCCTCTTAGGATCGTATAAAGGAATAAGTATAGGCATCCCATAGGGGTTTCTTGGTCATGTTCACAGTCTTATGTCATGGGATGGACCTAGAACACTGCGGTTTTTAGTGACCACTAGAGTTCATCCAGGGAAATCTACCAATTTAATTTAAATAAAAAAAGTCACAATGAATTTTAAACAGGGGCATCGCTCTCAGGGGTAAGCCCAAGAACAATCATAAAATCATAAATAGGAATAAATACTAAAGGGTGGTAATGATAGAACACCTAACTTTATGAATCTTACCATTTATTTCTCAAAGGTAGGATGTAGCTTGCAAGGCCTCGTCAAGCTCAGTCGAGTCATGTAGGTCTTTTCTCACAACCAGAACCTCCAAAATTAATTAATTATAATTGAACTATAATTAATTAATTAATATTATCAATATAGAAAATTAAAAATATTTACTGTATAAGTTAATAACAACCAAAAACTCACTATTTGATCTTATCGCACCAGAACCATGATCAAACACTTCCCAATGACATGCGACCTGTCCTCAACCATGAATCGAACAAAATCCCATAGAAATAGATTCAAAACAAACACCCAAAAAATTAATCAAAAGAACTATAGTTTCATAAAATCAATGTGGTTACAAAGCTCAATTAAATATCACATGATGAATAGAATACGACCTCTTGGTATGGCATATTCCTAGGTAGAGAAAGTTTCACAACTAAAATGGTCGATTAAACTATGATCCCATGAAATCTGGAAAAAAAACCCTAAATGAAAAACCTTGAAATCAGAACCGAGAGAAGACACACACCTTAAAAGGAATACATAGGAACATATTACTCACTAATGCATTGGAAACTCACCCAAAACACCCTTGATTAGAAAATAAACAAGGAAGAGGATAGGATCCTTGGCTGAGAGCTCCCACGTGTGCGCCCTCCTACAGCCCGATGAAACAAATGGGGGTGGATCCCCCTATTTCTATTTTTTTATAAAAAATCATCATGCACATTACATGGTGTGTGAATGAGTTACACATAATTTATTCCATAGAATAATTATCTGAGCCATTATGTCTTGAAACAATCTATGAAACCAAAATACATGTCGTGTAAATAATAAATGACATGTAAAACTCATAGAAATTGTTTTCAACAATGCAGTTGTCTATTCTTCTTCTGGTGTTCACCTAAAACCCTAGGACATCAAATAAATCTTAATTTTTTTTGAAAACATCACTTTTGAATTTTTAAGAACCCATATGGTCATTCTTGTTCCATTTCACAAGGTAGCTCATTCACTAAAGGATAAAAATTCAAATTCTCCCAAAAATTTCAACTCGGTCCAAAACATGGGATGTTACAACCTCCCCACCTTAAAACTTCTCATCCCTGAGAATTTTTTTGAAAAAATAGAGACATCACCTAACCTACATAGTTCATGAGTTCCCACTCAAATGGATATGTTTCATTTTATGAACATCCAATGTTCATCCAAGTTCCACTTTAAGAACATGATTCTTTAATCATTGAAACTTGATCCAATGCTCACATATAAAGTTAAACATAAATACATTGCTTACCCGAGCTCATATGACCTGATACAAGGTTCCATATTCATATATTACATTATTTGTCCTATGATTTGTAACACCCCGAGATTTTATGAAAAATATTTTTTTTAATTTCATTAATGTCTTGTGTTATAAGCTACACAAGGAGCTTTCACAACACACATCTCGGGCCTGGCTTGAATTACATGCAATCGCGACCTTCCATGATAGCGTGTGTTGTACGCAACACCAAGTTTCGCTAAACAACGATATGCTATTAAAATATTATTAAAACTAGCCGTTTTGAATAGTAATAACCACTTTTTGAAATTTTGAAAATTTTATTTTTCAAAATGGATTTCATTTTTGGATTCGGAGTATCGAATTTAGCCTAAGGTGAAATTTTGGTACTTTTCGGATAACTTTCATATTCTGATGAATAGTGAAAATTACTAAATTATAATTTAAAAAACTTTTTTAATCAAAATAATTAATAGTGATAAATTATTAATTTGAGTGGTTTTAAATTATATTTAGAATATATTTTTAAAATTTAATACAATTTTGGTCATTGGATGTAATTTCACATTTAAACCAAACATAAACAAGTGTCAATCTTTTGATAGATATTGTTTCTTAAAAACACGCTATTTGTTTTAACAGCGGGATTTAATTATAAAATTAATTAATGCAACTTCTATGTTATGAATTTGGTAAAATATACTTCATTTTTGAATTCGGAATATGAAATATATCTTAGGATGAAATTTTGGCATTGTTCTGAAAAACATCAATTTTTGATGAATAGTGAAACTACTAAGTGGTAGTTAAAAAACTAAATTTTTCATAAAACATAATTTTACCGCTTCTGTGAATGGAATTTCAAAAATCTGAGAGACACGGTTGATGTCAGTAAGTAAAATGTGGTTCAATGAGATGAAAATAATTTTTGGTGAATAGTAACTTTTTACTTTTATTTACCACGGTTAAAAGTAAATAGGGTAATTAAGGGTAAAAATGATATTAATATTACCCTAACACATGTCCTAATCCTATTGGACAAGTGTATCTCGACCAAAAACAACCTTAAGTGTAAAATATTATCATTTATGCCCACTTGGAATAGATTAGGACATTTATTATTATTTAATTCAAAGAAGAGTGAAAAGAGTTAAAATCAAAGTTTATTTACTAAAACATTTTTAATATAGGGTTATACATAAGATAAATTCGATTGTAAATATTCATTAGAAAGCTAAAAGGATTTCATACATAATGGTATTTTATTTGTAATTTTTAGACATCAAATAATTTAATTTATTTATGACACAAAGATGATACAGTAATTATCTTATTAATGAAATATTGACATAATTGATATTATAAATACCAAAATAAATGTAATTTAAGACTTTTTATGAATTCCACTAATTTTATAGGTTACTATGATATATTAGTGTTGATTTAATCAACTTGTTTCGAACATATAATTCTGTTATGACTTTCACAAAAATCATCAAATAGTTTCAAAATTGACACAAAATAGTTTTTAAATCAAATATTATATTATTAATTGTTATTTTATTCCTAAAAATCTAAGGTTCGGCCAAATGACTTAGATAAGGATATATATATTAATAATAAACAATTTGGGGTTCATTTGGCATGTTATAGTAAGTGTATTAACCATATAGTGTAAGAAAACAAAAAGACACGGTAAAAGTTAAATTATTTAACTTAGAGTTAAATCTAATTGATAAGGTTAAAATAATAACCTAAACTTGTCTAAATCCTATTGGTTGATAGGATTTCAACCCATCCCCACTTTATCTTCGAAATAAGACCCTTTTGAACCATTATAAACCGATTTTGACTTTAATATAAAATAATATTTTGAGATATTCCTAAGGTGCCCCTCTCCTCCCTTATAAAAGGGCACCTCCTCCCTCTCTTCCTCACACAACTTTGAGCCTTCAAGCTCGGACAACCCCTACCAAAATCCCTTCTCCACTTCTCTAGTATCATCCTAGAGGTCCTGGTCTTCTTCAAAGACCATCCTTAGTTCTTTAAGTGGAGGCTAAGAAAAGGCGCGTCAAAATGAGGAGGTTCAGACACTTACAAAGCAAGTCGGACCTAAGGTAAGGGGAAATATCACAATCTCATTTTTATCCGAGATTGTTTATACTTTGAAATTTACTGGGGTGTATTTTATCATCCAAATCCATATTTCCTCAATATGTAATATTATTTCCATCCACCTACAATTATTTAAATCCAATTTTACCCTTCGGTGAGTTTTTAGTAAAAGATATGAAAGGAATCTTTTGTCGTTTTTTGTACAAGATACTTTTGACTTTTCCGACAAAATTACGAGAAGAATGTTTTTTTTAACTTATACAGCTTGAATGGATTTTTAAAACATTATTTCCAAGAAGCTTACTTTACAAGTTTTCAAGTTTATTTTTAATCAACTTCTTTTAGTTTATAATTGTATGACATGTTAAGAAAAGAAAAGTGTTTTTGAAGAAGAAAGGATATTTTCCTCAAGAATGGAGTTCAAGTGTTTTATCAAAATTATTTTCCATCTAAGATAATAAAGGGTTCTGTTTTTACCCCTATTATTACATTGATTTTATTATGTTGTGAGGGAATTATTTTTATGAAGTCATTTACCTTATATGATTTGTTTTATGATGTCATGATGTTTCAAGAATCCCATTTTTGTTACATGTGTTATGCGATGATGTATGATTTATGATTATGTGGCACACATAAGAAAGGATTCATTATAAGATGGGTGGGACCTATATCTCCCTCCAATGCATTGGGTAAAGATTTTATATCTCATGAGATAGACATGGCTGGAACGGTAGGTTATACCGGTTCAGTGAAACATGACTGAAACGAGGGTGACTCGGTTCAGAAAGGGACTTTGTCCACTAAGATAGTCTTGGCAATGAGTCTTGACTAAAAAGAAATGATTCTCTATGATTATGTGTGAATGCCACAAAGTTTCATGTTTTAAGTTATGATTATTGGGATTTCATTTCACTACTATGATTTATCCCATGTTATGAAATTATGCTCTCTTTTGCAGGTTAAGATTTCCAAAAGTTATGTTCTTATGAATATGATGTGATTGATTTTTTTTTTTTACCCTTACTGAGCATTCGAGCTCACCCTTTTATGTTTTCTTTTCCCCAGGATATAAAGAAAGGTTTTAGGTAAAAAAGGGAAGATCTTTATGGGAGATATTGAAGATCTTTCACCACGATTAGAAGATTACGTTCCGAGTTTCCAAAGACACTAAACTATTACGATCCTTGTGTGTGTGTTTTTTTATGTACTAAGTATTCCGCAAAAGTAATGTAATGTTCATGTACGTTAAGATTCGGGTCTCTACAGTTGGTATCAGAGGAAATGATTAGTCAACCTTTAGAAACTAGGATTCGAAAACGTTAGTGAGATCCCTAGAGATATTTCTAAGGTATGTCTAGGGATGTCCCTAAGGATAAGTATACGTATAAGATACAGTCCTAGAACTATGGTAACGATCATAGAATTTTACCTAAGAAGTTATATATTGAGGATACTCCCCCTTTATAATGTTTTTTCCCTAGCATGATTTTTTCCTCTCACACTATTCTTTTTGGGTTTTAGACGATGGCTGGAACCCGAAGGAACTGTGTTGATCAATGCAATGGACAATGCAATGATTGTCCTCTTGAACAAACAAATGTTATGGGAGATGGAGTGAAAAATATTATTTCTATACTTACACAAGCTATGAATCATTCTGGACTTCCAAATGAGCAGAGAAGGGAACAATATTCTATTGAGTCCTTCATGAGGCAACGTCCACCTTCTTTTAGTGGGTCTTCCGATCCACTTGTTGCTGAACAATGGATTAGTACCACTGAAAAGATATTTTCAGTTCTTCAATGTTCTGAACATGATAAAGTCATCTTAGTAGTATATCGTTTGGAAGGTGATGCTGATCAATGGTGTAATCTTATCAAGAATACGAGGCCAAGAGATGAAATTGAGTCCATGGAATGGGACGAGTTCAAGAACTTGTTTTTCAGTAAGTACTTCCCTCGTATTCTTCGAACAAAGATGGAAAAGGAGTTTCTTGAGCTGAAGCAGAAGGATAAGGAATCTGTTGGTATATACGAAGCAAATTTTACAAGACTTGCAAGGTATGCATCTGGCATTATCATCCAACCTGAAAGTAAAGTTGATCAATTTTTCAGTGGCTTAAAACCAAGTCTTCGAAGGGCATTAGCTATAAGAGACTTCAGTAGATATGAAGAAATTGTGCGTTGTGCTATCAAGGTAGAAATGGAAGTTGGTGTTACATATCCATCTCATGGTTTTGAAAAGAAACGAAAGATGGAGTTCAAGGAGAAATCTCAAAATAATGGTGAAAAGAAGATGAATGTTTCCTTATGCACAAAGTGTGGAAAGAAGCATGGTGGAGATTGTCTTAAAGGGACTAGAAAATGTTTTAAGTGTGGAAAAGAAGGTCATCGAGCAGCTGAGTATCGAAGTAATGGAAAAAGGGTTTCTAATGATGTGAATAAAGCAAACACTACAGAGAACGCACCACCAACACTTCAATGCTTCAAGTGCAAGGAAATGGGGAATTATGCTAATAAATTCCCTAATCCAAGGGTTAGTGATGATCGACATGAGCAACCGCTTAAGGCAAAGGACAAAGGGAAGTCACATGCGATCACTATCGGAGATGTTGAATATGACAACGATGTGGTGGAATGATTAAGTGTTTATGTAATGGGATTCCAAAATAATGTTGTATCATAAAGTATTGGAATATTTATGTATTGGTCTAATGTGGTATTCAAAGTGATTGAGATATTTTTGGAAATAAGTTGATATGCGCATAATGAAGGAAAAACGAGAAAACGAAATGTTTAACAGTATTCATGAGCTCATGATTGATATAAGGACTAAGTGATATCATGGTTTGAGTATATAGAATTTTGAGGATTTTTGTATGTGGAAGGTGTTAAATTTTAACTGCATTCATGTTTTCCCTAAGGTTAAATGAGTATTTAAGAGAATACATGATTAAGGACTTTGAATATTTGGAATGTGACCAACAAAACATATCTTATGATATATGGGGATCAATGATGGTATTAAATCTCTGGTAATCGTTTTCACTATGTTATGAGAGTGGACTGTAGTATTATGGATAAGCCTAAAGATTGGAATGGATTATGTTGGACATAAGTTAGTATTGTTTAAGGATAGAAGTTTTTTCGATATTATTGATGGGATGTTATAGTAATATAGTTTTAGAAAAAGGACAACCTGCAGGACGGGCGACAGCCCATCGCGTCGGACAAGGCTGTGGGAATCGAACCCACAATCGAAGTGCGACTAGCCTTTATCGCCTACCACTGTCCTACAGGAAGTCCCTATTTAATAGAAACTAGTTTTATTATATTAAGCAGTATGATATATGAAGTATAAGTCCATTTTAGGAACCATATATGATTAATCTCACTATAGATCGACTTATCTATATAATTTTTGCTAACCTTTTGTTTGAGACAGATGGAATGACCCGTCATTCTATCACATGATCTGCTAACACTTCAAGAATAACAAATTCAACTTCATTTATTTAAGAGATGAAGTGGAAATTGTTCAAGGCACGAACAACAGTGAGATTGTACCAAAATAAAGTAAGTATTTATTCTAATTCAAATTTTCAACTCTAGGGAAATGATCTTGAAAACCAAAAATGTTGTCCTAGTGATATTATACCTGATGAATCAGATGGTACCTTATATCATCACAAATCTATGGATATGTGATTACTGGCTTTTCCATAGCCATGTTCTCTAACACTCTCCATCAGAACATGATGGTTAGATTTTTCTTCCATATCCATATTTTCACCTATGTGGAAACCCAGTGATTAGTTTATTTGGGTAACCATTACGTTTCATATTTTTGTTTTTAAAGATTGGTTTTGGTATTCCTTTTTACGATGTGGGTTTCGATTAAAGAAACTTTCGAATAGTAAACCATTTATAACCTCGACGAATTTCGAGGGCGAAATTCATTTTAAGCGGGGTAGAATGTAACACCCCGAGATTTTATGAAAAATATTCTTTTTAATTTCATTAATGTCTTGTGTTATACGCTACACAAGGAGCTTTCACAACACACATCTCTGACCTGGCTTGAATTACACGCAATCGCGACCTTCCATGATAGCGTGTGTTGTACGCAACACCAAGTTTCGCTAAACAACGATATGCTATTAAAATATTATTAAAACTAGCCGTTATGAATAGTAATAACCACTTTTTGAAATTTTGTAAATTTTATTTTTCAAAATGGATTTCATTTTTGGATTCGGAGTATCGAATTTAGCCTAAGGTTAAATTTTGGTACTTTTCGGATAACTTTCATATTCTGATGAATAGTGAAAATTACTAAATTATAATTAAAAACAACTTTTTTAATCAAAATAATTAATAGTGATAAATTATTAATTTGAGTGGTTTTAAATTATATTTAAAATATATTTTTACAATTTAATACAATTTTGGTCATTGTATGTAATTTCACATTTAAACCAAACATAAACAAGTGTCAATCTTTTGATAGATATTGTTTCTTAAAAACACGCTATTTGTTTTAACAGCGGGATTTAATTATAAAATTAATTAATGCAACTTCTATGTTATGAATTTGGTAAAATATACTTCATTTTTGAATTCGGAATATGAAATATATCTTAGGATGAAATTTTGGCATTGTTCTGAAAAACATCAATTTTTGATGAATAGTGAAACTACTAAGTGGTAGTTAAAAAACTGAATTTTTCATAAAACATAATTTTACCGCTTCTGTGAATGGAATTTCAAAAATCCGAGAGACACGGTTGATGTCAGTAAGTAAAATGTGGTTCAATGAGATGAAAATAATTTTTGGTGAATAGTAACTTTTTACTTTTATTTACCACGGTTAAAAGTAAATAGTGTAATTAAGGGTAAAAATGATATTAATATTACCCTAACACATGTCCTAATCCTATTGGACAAGTGTATCTCGACCAAAAACAACCTTAAGTGTAAAATATTATCATTTAGGCCCACTTGGATTAGATTAGGACATTTATTATTATTTAATTCAAAGAAGAGTTAAAAGAGTTAAAATCAAAGTTTATTTACTAAACCATTTTTAATATAGGGTTATACATAAGATAAATTCGATTGTAAATATTCATTAGAAATCTAAAAGGATTTCCTACATAATGGTATTTTATTTTTAATTTTTAGACATCAAATAATTTAATTTATTTATGACACAAAGATGATGCAGTAATTATCTTATTAATGAAATATTGACATAATTGATATTATAAATACCAAAATAAATGTAATTTAAGACTTTTTATGAATTCCACTAATTTTATAGGTTACTATGATATATTAGTGTTGATTTAATCAACTTGTTTCGAACATATAATTCTGTTATGACTTTCACAAAAATCATCAAATAGTGTCAAAATTGACACAAAATAGTTTTTAAATCAAATATTATATTATTAATTGTTATTTTATTCCTAAAAATCTAAGGTTCATACAAATGACTTAGATAAGGATATATATATTAATAATAAACAATTTGGGGTTCGTTTGGCATGTTATAGTAAGTTTATTAACCATATAGTGTAAGAAAACAAAAAGACACGGTAAAAGTTAAATTATTTAACTTAGAGTTAAATCTAATTGATAAGGTTAAAATAATAACCTAAACTTGTCTAAATCCTATTGGTTGATAGGATTTCAACCCAGCCCCACTTTAGCTTCGAAATAAGACCCTTTGGAACCATTATAAACTGATTTTTACTTTAATATAAAATAATATTTTGAGATATTCCTAAGGTGCCCCTATCCTCCCTTATAAAAGGGCACCTCCTCCCTCTCTTCCTCACACAACTTTGAGCCTTCAAGCTCGGCCAACCCCTGCCAAAATCCCTTCTCCACTTCCCTAGTATCATCCTAGAGGTCATGGTCTTCTTCAAAGACCATCCTTAGTTCTTTAAGTGGAAGCTAAGAAAAGGCGCGTCAAAATGAGGAGGTTCAGACACTTACAAAGCAAGTCGGACCTAAGGTAAGGGGAAATATCACAATCTCATTTTTATCCGAGATTGTTTATACTTTGAAATTTACTGGGGTGTATTTTATCATCCAAATCCATGTTTCCTCAATATGTAATATTATTTCCATCCACCTACCATTATTTAAATCCAATTTTACCCTTCGGTGAGTTTTTAGTAAAAGATATGAAAGGAATCTTTTGTCGTTTTTCGTACGAGGTACTTTTGACTTTTCCGACAAAATTACGAGAAGAATGTTTTTTAACTTATACAGCATGAATGGATTTTTAAAACATTATTTCCAAGAAGCTTCCTTTACAAGTTTTCAAGTTTATTTTTAATCAACTTCTTTTAGTTTATAATTGTATGACATGTTAAGAAAAGAAAAGTGTTTTTGAAGAAGAAAGGATATTTTCCTCAAGAATGGAGTTCAAGTGTTTTATCAAAATTATTTTCCATCTAAGATAATAAAGGGTTCTGTTTTTACCCCTATTATTACATTGATTTGATTATGTTGTGAGGGAAGTATTTTTATGAAGTCATTTACCTTATATGATTTGTTTTATGATGTCATGATGTTTCAAGAATCCCATTTTTGTTACATGTGTTATGCGATGATGTATGATTTATGATTATGTGGCACACATAAGAAAGGATTAATTATAAGATGGGTGGGACCTATATATCCCTCCAATTCATTGGGTAAAGATTTTATATCTCATGAGATAGACATGGCTGGAACAGTAGGTTATACCGGTTCAGTGAAACAGGACTGAAACGTTGGTGACTCGGTTCAGAAAGGGACTTTGTCCACTAAGATAGTCTTGGCAATGAGTCTTGACTAACAAGAAATGATTATCTATGATTATGTGTGAATGCCACAAAGTTTCATGTTTTAAGTTATGATTATTGGGATTTCATTTCACTACTATGATTTATCCCATGTTATGAAATTATGCTCTCTTTTGCAGGTTAAGATTTCCAAAAGTTATGTTCTTATGAATATGATGTGATTGATTTTTTTTGTTTACCCTTACTGAGCATTCGAGCTCACCCTTTTATGTTTTCTTTTCCCCAGGATATAAAGAAAGGTTTTAGGTAAAAAAAGGGAAGATCTTTATGGGAGATATTGAAGATCTTTCACCACGATTAGAAGATTACGTTCCGAGTTTCCGAAGACACTAAACTATTACGATCCTTGTGTGTGTGTGTTTTTTATGTACTAAGTATTCCGCAAAAGTAATGTAATGTTCATGTACGTTAAGATTCGGGTCTCTACATGATTATTCCCATAATAGGTTCTATAATTCAAAGACCGATTCTGAGTAACAGTACATCCACCATTATAATTTCCCGTAGATACATGTCCACAACATTATAACGATGCATTCATTACAAGAATTCACCTTAAAGCATGTAACCAAATCCTAGTGAAATTTCCTAGTCAAACCAGAACTTGAAATATCTTGATAAATTCAAGTGTACATAGTTCCATTTCTCCATGGCATCTAAAATCCAAACGATCATCCAATGATCAATCTCATCCTCGTAGGACCCTTCTCACATAGCGGTAAAAAACTAGTGACCATATTTATAACAACCCATACTTTACATACATGGTTAATACTTAAAAATTGAAGCATACTTATTACAACATATAACAAAACAATGAAAGGACCATATAGGTATAGTGTCCTTAGAAACTAGGAAACATAAACAACTGGTTCATAAAGCATCTACATTGTCTCCCATTTATTTCATCATATCTATAGTCCCTTTTGGCATATCTTACTTAATAACCTTCTTCCTGACCTGGGGAAAGAAAACATACAAAAGGGTGAGCTCAAATGCTCAGTAAGGGTAAGCAAAATAAATATCAATCACATCATATTCATAAGAACATAACATTTTGGAAATCTTACCCTGTAAAAGAGATCATAATTTCATAACATGGGATAAATCATGGTAGTGAAATGTAATCCCAATAATCAAAACATAAAACATGAAACATTGTGGAATACACACATAATCATAAAGAATCATTTCTTATTAGTCAAGACTCATTGCCAAGACTATCTTAGTGGACAAAGTCCATTTATGAACTGAGTTCACTTCTCGTTTCAGTCCTGTTTCACTGAATCGGTTTAACCTACCGTTCCAGCCATGTCTATCTCATGAGATATAAAATCTTTACCCAATTAATTGAAGGGAGATATAGGTCCCACCCATCTCATAATGATACCATTCTTATATGTGCCACAAAATCATAAACCATACATCATTGCATAACCCATGTAAGAAAAATGGGAATCTTAAACATCGTGACATCATAAAACAATTCATATAAGATAAAGGAATTCATAAAAATATTTCCATCACAACATAATCAAATCAATGTAATAATAGGGATAGAAAAATAACCCTATATTATCTTAGATGGAAAATAATTTTGATAAAACACTTGAACTCCATTCCTGAGGAAAATATCCTTTCTACTTCAAAGATATTTTTCCTTTCTTAACATGTCATATAATTTTAAACTAAAAGAAGTTTATTAAAAATAAACATGAAAACTTGTAAAGGAATATTCTTGGAAATAATGTTTTAAAAATCCATTCATTCCGTATAAGTAAAAAAACATTCTTCTCGTACTTTTGTCGGAAAAGTCAAAAACTACCTCGTACGAAAAATGACAAAATATTCCTTTCATATCTTTTACTAAAAACTCACCGAAGGGTAAAATTGGATTTAAACAATTGTAGGAGGATGTAAATAATATTACATATTGAGTAGACATGGATGTGGATGATAAATATTCACCAGTAAATTCTGAAGTATAAACAATCTCGGATAAAAATTGAGATTGCGAGATTGTCCCTTACCTTAGGTCTGATTTGCTTCGTAAGTGCCCGAAACTCCTGTATAATGATTTAAATAATGTTATTTACTTATTAAAGAATCATACTTATTGTTATGATATCATATATGGTCATATTCTTAGCTTCTTATTAGTAATATTTCATTACTACTTGTGATTCGGGTGTTTATTACTTTTTGTTCTTATGCATGTTTTGTCGAATAAATTCTTATTCTTCTCTTTAGGTTATAGAGACCTAATTTATATAATGTTATTATTGTAATATATATCATATTGATTCATTCAATTCATTTATATAATCATTATACAATGAAGATCATGTAGAACGAATCGCATCACATCGTGGAGACGGTATTCCGTACGTATGCACGAGCGATGATATCGTTCCCATGATCGTGGAATTGTATTGGAGTGTATGTATACTATTTAAGAATAAATAAAACTTTACAATAATCATATATAGTTATTTATTTTCACCATTATACCCATAAAAGTAAAGTTGTGATGGAAAATAGATTACACCACGGCGTGGAGACAGTATTCCGTACGTACGCACGCGCGGTGATTTCATTTTCCGTAGGATGGATAGATGGTGAAATAGGTTTGTTTCATACTTATAATAACATATCATTATATGAGTGATACTGATGTTGTTAATTCATAATGAAACAACTAAATAAGAAGAAGTGGAAGAAGAAATAAAGTTGAAAGAATCGGTAACGGACATTACCTCTTCTTTGAAGCGCCTCTTTGAGACCTCTTAGGGCACTACAATTGGTCTTTGAAGAAGACCAGGACCTCTAGGATGTTTCTAGGTAAGTGGGGAAGTGAAATGGACAGGGGTTGTCTGAGCGTGAAGGCTCAAATTGGTGTGAGGAGGAGAGGGAGGAGGTTCCCTTTTATAAGGGAGGAGAGGGGCACCTTTGGAAATATAAGAAATATTAGTTTATATTAAATCCCATCCCCACTTAAAAACTTCCAAAATGACTCATAAACAAATATTAGATATGATAGGGTTGTAATATCATCAACCAATAAAATTTAGACATGTTAGGAATTTATTTTAAACATTATCAACTTGATTTATCCTTATTTATCAATTTAATTTTATTTGTGGTAATAATATTCTAAATTTTAAATTATTATAAATAATTACATATGTGTTGTGAATTTTCTATAATTTGAAACTTTATGACATTGTAGACCATATAAATTTTAATTTATAATTTTTAAATATTTTTGTGATTTTTAAACAATTTTATAATATGTTATTTTTATAAAATAACAATAGTGTCAATTTTGGCACTATTCATTTATTTGAGTTTAAATAAAATATATACAGAAGATATGTTCGAAATAAAAGCTTTAATAGATTCATAAAATTTCATATGTATCTATAAAATTAGTAGAGCACATTAAATAGTTCATATAATATTTATTTTAATATTTTTAAAACCATTTATTTGATATTTTAATTAATAAAATAATTTCAACATCATTATTGTGTCATAATTAATGATAATTATTTAATCACTAAAAATTCTAAATAAATTACTATGATGTATATAATTGTATTATATTTCTGTAAACTATTCATGTTTGAAGTTTCATTAAGTTTATCACTAAATTAAATTTATTATACTTATAAGATTTAAGAAAGTGACATGTTGTCACATTCTTTGGTTTTAATAATAATTAAATTATTTTCATATACAAAAGTCCATTAAATGAATCTAATCCGACCCTTAGGTGATATGGGTCGAATTTCAGTCATCCAATAGTATTTTGGCAGGTGTTAGGGTAATTTTATAATCGTATATTTACCCTTAATTACCTGATTTACCTTTAACTATGGTAAATAAAATTTACCATAGTTACTATTCATAATACCCAAAAATAAAAAATAGCCTATTAACATAATTTGAACCCACTGATTCCAAATATGGAATCAATTTTTCAAAATTCAAAACACATAAGTTTCAGTAATTAATTTAAAATTAATCTCGTTGTTAAGAAAATGGGTTTTAGAAGTTAAAACATTGCCAAAGATTGAAATGTTTTTACCTATGAATTCAATGTAAATTAATGCTAATGACATAAATTATATTAAATAGTAAAAATATATTCTATTTATACTTTAAAACCATTCAATATTATAATTTAACCATATAAATTATCTCCATGAAAAAAGTTGTTTTTAATTAAATATTAGCATATTTTTACTATTCATCAAAATATGAAAGTTATCAGAAAAATATCAAAATTTTATCCAAAGTAAATTTTTATATCCTGATTCAAAAGAACAATTTTATTTTTTAAAATTGAACTTATAAACATGTCAAAAAATAGATTTAATGTGGGTGCGCCATCAAAAGGCGGCAAAATTGCATTTTTTTTGGAAAATACTTATTTTACCCGAAAAATTTATTTTGTTCTCTTACCATGTTCTAGAAAATGTGTAAGATGAATAATAATGTTATAAAATTCAAAATTTAGTTAATAATATTCATAACATCTAGTCCATAATAATATATCGTTGTTTAGTGAAACCCTATATTGCGTACTACACACGCTATCGAGGAAGGTCGTGATTGCGTGTAATGCAAGCCAAGTCTGTATTGTGTGCTGTGAAGGATTACTTTGGTGTTGCTTATAACATAAGACATAAAAAAATATTTCTCATAAAATCTCAGGGTGTTACAATATTCTCGCTCCCCAACTTTGGGTCATCCCATTGGTTGCACAACTGAAATGATTCACTTTTCATAGTAGCTCATGCCCCATCCATCTTTGGACATATCAACAAGAATGGTTAAAATATCTCTCACACCAGAGAATCAATTAAAATGTCACCCATCACCTATTCATGATACACAAAAACTAAACCATGGAAAAACCAAAAGTCAAAAATATAATGAGGGTCACCACCCTAAAATGGCCAATGGTGTACCACGCACCATATGGCTTACTTAGTACTACTCCTGAAACACAACCTCAACCAGTTTCATCACTATAACATAAAAGGACTTTTAAGAAGATCATCATAGATCCAACACTCTCTTAGTGTACTAAAGATTATGTCAAGATAGAGCATGATCATCTCTAACTATGTGTACGAAATTTAAGATTCCATTTAAAGGCATGTATAGATCCTTTAATACACACTCACATATCACCAAGATATGCCTGCCTTTAACCAACCCTTGACACTATGTATCCCAAAACAAAGTGTTGCTATGTCCAACCACGGGGCAAGAATTTCATGGAAGACAATTTATTCTCGATATATACTCTAACACAAAGAGACATTTATCATTTTACAAAAAAACCCATAAAACCATGCCCAAAGTATTTCTATAAACTATCAGTCCTCATCTCACAAACGAACACCCAATGATTTAATATTTAAATGGTACCATGAACAACTAGTGTGTACCTTTCCACCCGACTTATACTGTAATGGTTCATATTTTATTATAATAAAGTTATCCATGATATATAGAATGTCAGTCCAAATAATCTAGAATCTCCCATGGAACCCCTTTCCAAAATTGTGCACCTCACTAGTGTCATAATTATTCCACAACCACCTATCACATGGAATATTTCTAAACATGAGAATCTATCAACTTTGTGACTACTTTTTTAATAGTGTAAACACTGGTAGACATGGTCAAGTACCTAAAAAATCCTTCTTAATGAATCCAAAATCAAAAAAAGACACCCTAGGTGATTTCTCAAAAACTGAAGGCATCACCGTGCCTACATCAAAAAACATTAGTACCCACTGTGCATAGATCTCAAAAATAGGGTATAACCAAGGTCACTACCTAAAAGGAATTTATAAACCTAATCAAAACTCCTGGAAAGGATTACCTCGATCGAAGCGAAACATCGACCTATAAAGGTCATATCCAAAAAAGGGCCTCTAGGTCTCCAACCTAGACATACAGATCAAGTCTCACAACTAGGTCACAAGGTCTAACCACCTGTTCCAAAATATCAAACCTCTCCAAGGAAGGTAAAGATAACATAGACCAATGAGGATCATAACTATCAAGAATCCACCTACAAGGTCCCTAATCATCTTTGAGAATCCTCTGAAGGACTACTCCATGGAGGCCACGATTTCCATGTAGGAAGAATCATGAACTAACACTCATCGGGCATCTATATATGGTAATATTCCCTGTAAGTCTAGTTCATGGAAAAATTCTTGGTTTCCATCAGTATCATACTCAACGATATGAATAGATAACCACAAATGATGGTCTATTAAGTAAAATTTCATTTCAAGCTATGTATGAAAACACTGTATATTTTTTTAATGACATTTTAAATAACCAAACATGAGAAAGAAAACACAACATGGGGTATAACTCATGGGATTCATGTTCCCTAACAACCTACTAGGGTCACTACACCTATCGTGCATTAGGACTGAGTCATCAACCTCACCACCGAACACCTCACCATATATCCACATAGCCTTCCATCAAAAGGAAGTGTATATACAAGTCAGCTCAATGGAGTATAATTTCACCAAAAACATATATGGTAAATAATTATTTTGGTTTTTGTGGAAACTTTAAACAATTTTCCTCTTCCATCATTAAAATCACACACTAGAAGACCTATAATATGAAATTCTTATATGAAAAATATGATGCATGAGAAGCATATTTCCTTTTCCATCCAAGAGTCAAAATCAAACAGTGACCTCTTGAAAACATGAAAAGATCTAGAAATCAATCAATTTCCTCTCACCAATAGGCCAAGAGACATAGATCTATATTAATTCATAACTTCCAAAAAACATGTTCATCGCTCAAAGTAAAAATCTTATGCAACTATATATCACAAATCATAACAGCAATCCCATATCCCTGGTAACCTAGAATTATTATCGGAATAGGTGTTCTCAAAGGACCATCCCACTACCCATCATAGATTCTGACACATTCCTAATACTCCTATCTACCATTTCCCAAATAGTAATACAGTGGGAAAAGAAACACCTCTGATACCACTTTATAATGTCTGGACCCAGATTCCACTAAACCATTTCTCTTATATGGTTCAATACAAGAGGCATCAGGCATCCCTCTCCATTATCTAGAGGCTACTGACTAGTAGTGATGGCCTAGGGTGTGTCCATGGAGAGATTATGCTCTCATATCAAAGTAAACTATAATAGAAATAACTAGATATGTTCCCAAGTAATTAATGAACAGAGTGTGGAAGCAATGAATAACTAAAATAGAACATGTTGTAATAATAAATGAAATTCTATAAAATCCAGAACAACCATGTCATACATACAACACTCGTTACCACTAGGCCAACTATACATGAAGGAGTACAAAAAGGAAACTGAAATAAAAGTACAAAGATCTACTACTGACTCTAAGCCGGACCACATACTCTACCTCTATATACAAATATGATATATCCAACTCAATTAGTCTCAAACCTCAACCCATACTTGTGCCTGTAACCATTTGAACATCTACTCGGGTCTAGTGAAATGGAATCTCGAGCACATTGTGAGTAAATAACTCAGTAGAGAACCACCAACGCGGTCCTATACATATCCAGTAATATACAATGTGTGTAAAAGTTATCTACTCATCAAGATAAAAATAAATATTAATAATA
The DNA here is from genome assembly GCA_963277665.1 of Viscum album. Taxonomy (NCBI): domain Eukaryota; kingdom Viridiplantae; phylum Streptophyta; class Magnoliopsida; order Santalales; family Viscaceae; genus Viscum; species Viscum album. The sequence continues at coordinate 1,209,415,948 of OY728120.1, forward strand.
ATAACAAAACATGAAATAAATTAGATAGAAAACATGTCATACAATAAATTATTAGGAAATATTCTCAACCATACCGAGACACACTAGAGATGATAAATTAGAAAAATAATCATACCACAGTTGATCCTTGGGTCTGTGATCCCAGTCAATTGGGAAATGTTTCAGCATGTATACATATATTTATATTTATATTTATATATATATATATATATTCTCAGAAATATATATACATAAATATGTATATACATGAGTGATTAAATAACAAGGAGAACAATATTCTACCCTTGGGTGCCAAAATATCGATCATCTGGACATTAGGTAAAAAGGTAATTGAGATGGATTTCATACCACTCAAGTTATGTATAATTAATTTGGTCTCTAAGTTCATAATCCTAATCAAAAAAATCTACTTTATCCAGCACCAAAAATTTCTCTAAGCAAGCTATATCACCACAGGGGGATAGAGGTCCTAACACTGTGTTCACCTATACTCTCCTCTAATCACTATAATTAAGTATTCTAGGGAATACATCTCGACATCCTATAAATGGATAAGAGATAGGAATTACACCAATCATGTCATGTAAATTCAATCTGATGTTTTATCCCTTGGTCCTGGTCCATATTTGGTCATGACATTAGAACTCAGATAAACCCTATGGGTCTGAACCTTAGGTTATCTGTAAAACAAATTCCCTCTATAACCAAGTACATTCTCAATTTCTATTCATATAAATGGATAAACAGAATCATATAACTGGTGCATCCACCTGACCCTAGGGAGAATCCTAGGTATCACTCGATAAGAGCATAATTATCCATCGAGTATGGGTGACATCAATGATGTGGAGAACCATGTCCACCACCATGATCTAATAATTGGTCAAGGAGAGCATAATCATCCTCATCACTCGGTAGAGCATAATAGTCGATGAGTATCAGCAATTGATCAGGAAGAGCTTAATTATCCCCATTTCATGGGAGATCATGATCATCCATGAGTATAATCAGTAGGGATTACATGCCCAAATATCATAATCATAGATATTTCATGACCAAAATTAGGAGAGTGAAATCAACCCCCTTAAACCACAAGTCGAGGAGACTAGAATAATCCTCATCAAATAGTGGGTTGATGGTAACGACCCAAAGTTTTTCAATGGAAATTACCTTCTTATAAATATGTCATAAAATCACATGAAAACACAACATAATGAACTACAATGTTCTAAGTGACCTTTAATAATAAGTTTATCACTTCTATTTTTCAAATTTCAAAAATACGATATACACGGTTATGTTCAAGATGATTTTTTGAGTCTAATAAAACCAATATAATTTTTGGTGAATAGTAACATACCCTTATGAATAGTAACCTACCCTTATGAATATTAATATTACCCTTATGAATAGTAAATCACCAAAAATAATAGTAACCTTACCATTGAATAATTAAATAAAATTAAGGTATCATATAAGTGACAATTTGAACATAGTAAAAGTATTGATATTTTTATAAGTCATGAATAATTAATTATAATTAATTAATTAATTTAAAAGAAAATTTATTTTCTTCAAATGTGTTCATAAATTAACAAATCTACATCATCTAGATTTAAGATACTTTTATAATACCTTAAGTAATTTTTGAAAGCATTATAAAGTCGGTTTTAATTTTTAAAAACTCTTTTTTTCAAGTAAATTATGATTTTAATTAAATATTAAATTAATCATATTTAGAAATTTATTTTCAAAAAATGGACTTCATTTTTGAATTCTCCATGTCAAAAAATGGCTGGGGTGAATTTTTGGGATTTTTCTGAAATACTTGAATTTTTATGAATAGTGAAATACCATAATTTACAAAATAAGCTAAATAAGCTAATTATAGAGTCATGTATTATGTTTTGCTGATGTAAGCCCACTTGTTTCGGGATCACATGATAAAATTACTATTCATGCTCATGGAAGACTCATTGTTCCTTGTATAGTTGGGAAATAATAAACTAGTGAATTTTATTTTGAGAAAACCCCTCTCTCCTCCACTATAAATACCACCCTTCACACCCTCATTTACTCACACCTCCCAAGCTTCAATCCTTTCCTAAAATCTACCCAAGAATCTTCCCTATCACCTCATACATGTCCAAGAGCTTCTGGTATCATCAAAAGACCAGTCCTAGTCCCATTAAGGAGGATCTCAAGAGGAGCTTTCAAGAGGTAATTTCTCTCCCTCGTCTCCTTTAATTCCCTTTCAATTTCAAGTTCTTTTCTTGTTCTCTCCCAACATATATTTTTATAAATGGTATGGTATCACCAATATAATATATATACTGTAATTTTATGATACTAATGGGATATTATACCATCCAAACCCTTCTCCTATTACTTTTATTTTATAAAATAAAATGTTGTTCGTGAGGTGTTAATATATCACCTTCAAGAACGACATGTTTTCTTTTTCATTTATACCTTAAGATATGGTAATGAGAATATTTTTATCGTTGAACCAGAATATTTTATATGTATTATTTCCTATTTAATGTTCTGGAACTAAATTATGTACATATTACTAAATGATTAATCAAAATAAGTTCGTTGTGGTTGAAAAACCGCCCAAATTAAATCAAACAATCATCATTTAAATATTATCTAATGATTCATCCACATGGAATAAAATGTAATTAATTATAAGATAATTTTAAATTCTGGAATATAATTAATAACCTTTAATACATGTTCTTGATGTTTATCCATGTTCTACACGAACTTCAATTCATGAATACATGTGAAACGCTCAAGAAAACCATAAAAACAAACATTCCTGAACAATGTTTTTAAACTATATAACTCATCAAAAGACCCATAAAATAAAATAATGAAACCAAAATGACCCCTATTCATATATAAAAGTTTTTTTAATTTATAATTAATGAATATAATGTCATTATATAGGACATTAAATTGAATGAAGCGTTCGGATATAAGGTAAGGGAAAATTCTCGAACCCAACTTCCATCCTTCGGGTTCTCCCTCTTTCAATCCTTTTTTATATGGTTACTCCTTAAAATATTTTGGTTTATAATTGTATTTACTTTTATGGGATATAAATGTTTTTCACTGGTATTTATTTCAAACCAAATGTTTCCCAAAATAACTCGTCTTTTAAGAACACACCTTTTACTTCTCATTCAAGATTGACAGTTCCTGTAACATGTATGTTATTCCCTCTTTATTTTGGGAAAACAATGTTTATGAATGTGTTATTATGAGATGAAACCCATTCCTTTTCATAGATTAGTTATGTTCATTTTTTTATATGTTCATTGTGGCATGCATGATAAATTATAGTGTTATGATGTGACGGGTGCACCCGAAATTATATAGCGCAATATGAATGTTTTAATGTGATGGGTGCACCTGAAATTATATAGTTCTCCATTGAATTGGGTAAAGTGATGAATCTCATGAGTAAATTTGAAATGATTTGTGAACAATATGGTATATTTGTTCACAAGTATGTGTGGCAGTTAACCACTAAGACATGATGTTTCATTTTTTTATTCACTGCCACAATTTCAGGTCTTATTAAATATTCCCTCATGTTCATGATTCTTTTCTTATGTAATGATTATGCTCACCCCATGATATATTATTCTTATATATCCCCTTACTGGGATTCTAGTATATCCTCAGGTGGCTACATTTACTAAGGATATGTCTAGTTCCAGTAAGAATTAGGAGAAGAATAAATTGAATAAATGTTTATGCTTGATGTTGTAATTATTATGTATGGTCCTAGTTTTCCCAAGACACTAAACCTTTGGATACTCTATGTGTAATTCTATTATTTAATTTATCTTTAAAATGATTTAATATTAATGTAAGAAAAGGTTGGGTCACTATTGTTGGTATCAGAGGAAAGGTTTAGTTAATTTGGGAATTAGGATTAGTGAACCCTAGAGAAAACCTCTAGCATTAGACTAAGTACAAATATGCACACAAGAATCGTTACATATGGATCCCATATGTTATTATTTTAGTATAAATTTTATAAATGAATATGTTATTCATGAATTGTTGACTTATGTTTTTTTCTAACCTTTTCTATTTTAGAAAATGGTGGGAACCAGGAGAAACCAGGCCAACAACTCGTGTGAGGTCCAATGCAACGATTGCCCGAACGACATCCCCAATAATTTGGGATGTGGAGTTAAAAAATTCATGGAAATACTTACCCAATTATATCAGGTTATGAATAATAACCATAATAATGGGGAATTTCCTCCTTCACCAAAGAGGGAGAAACTGTCCATTGAATGTTTCATGCAGCCACGCCCACCGACATTTAGTGGATCTTCTGATCCACTAGTTGTGGAATAGTGGGTCAACTACATGGAGAAGATCTTTTCTATTCTTCATTGTTATCAGATGGAGAAGGTGACACTTTCCATTTATCATCTAGATAGAGAGGTAGATCAATGTTGGGCTTTGATTAAGAACACCAATCCAAGGGAGGAAATTGAAGAGGTGGAATGGGAAGTCTTTAAGATAATTTTTCTTAACAAGTATTTCCCAATAACTCTTCGCATGAAGATGGAGAGAAAATTCATAGAGCTCAAGAAAAAATAAGGAGAATCTATCACAACCTACAAAGAAAATTTCACAAGACTTGAAAGGTATGCTTCGGGTTTTGTTATCAACAATGATAGCAAAATTGATAGATTCTTTAGTGGATTAAAACCACGCCTTCGAAAGGTTCTTGCAATTTAAGACTTTGGGAGTTTTGAAGAAGTTTTTCGATGTGCTCTCAAAGTAGAGATGGAGCTTAAAGAATGGTCCCATGACTATGGTGATAAGAAATGAAATATGGAGTTTCAAGCTGGCGGATCTAATGATAAATCTGGGAAGAAAACTCTATTACCCTCACGCCAAAAATGTGGGATGTTGCACCATGGGAACTGCCTTAAAGAGATGGGGAAATGCTTAAAGTGTGGGAAAGAAGGACACCATTATCAAGAGTGTTTAAAAGACATAAAAAGGAAGGAGAATGTGGTAGAATAAAGGAGAGAACCACCCATGGATCAATGCTACAACTATAGGGAGCTAGGGCACTATGCAAGCAAGTGCACTAAACCTCAAGTTCTCGAGGGTAGTCAGTGTTAGTAGCCACCAAATCCAAAGGAACAAGGGAAGGCTTACACCATAACTACTACAAAATTGGATCAAGATAATGAAGTTATACAAGGTAAAATTCTTATTCACTCATGAATGGAAAGATTCTTATTTGATTTTGGTTCTACGCATTCCTTTATATCTTTCATTTTTTCTAGAACTATAGAATCAAAGCACCAAAACCTTGAAGTAGGGATATCTGTAAAAACACCAAGTGGTGAAATCATCGCAACCCAATTGTTTTCCTCTTCTCCTATTGGCATATGTGGTAAGATTATTCCAGCAAATCTTGTAATACTTTCCTTGGAGGAATTTGACACTATAATGGGAATGGATTGGATCTCGTTATATGGAGCACATATCAACTGTCGGGAAAAAATATCTTTTCATATTATGAACCATCCCATTCTCCTCTAAAAATGAAAGGAAGATCATGAATCTCCTTTGAAAAATCCATCATCTGTGTGGGGTTGATTCCCTATGAAGAAGCATACCTCTCCCAAATGGTTGGGTCGAAGGATAGTTCCATCCTTGCAGAAATTCCCATAGTGAGGGAATATAGTGATGTATTTCCTGAAGTGTTACCCAGAATTCCTCCAGATCGTGAGGTAGAGTTCTCAATTGAACTCATACATGGAGCTAATCCTATCTCAAAGTGTCCCTATAGAATGGATCCTATATAATAAGAGGAGTTAAAGAAGCAGCTACAAGAGCATATGGACAAAGGGTTCATATGCCCTAGTGCATCACCTTCAGGTGTTCCAGTTCTCTTTGTGAAGAAGAAGGATGGAACAATGAGGCTGTGTATCGACTATAGGGAACTCAAAAAGATCACTATAAAGAACAAGTATCCTCTTCCAAGTATTTATGGCTTGTTCGATTAGTTAAGAGGAGCTCAATACTTCTCAAAGGTGGATCTTCATTCTGGATATCATCAGCTAAAGGTGAAGAAGGAAGATATTCAAAAGACTACCTTCTGTACAAGCTATGAGCACTATGAGTTTATGGTGATGCCCTTTAGACTTACTAATTCCCATGAAATCTTCATGGATTTGCTGAAAAGAGTCTGTAGACATTACCTCAACAAATTTGTGGTAGTGTTTATCGATGATATTCTTATCTACTCCAATAGCAAGGAGGAACATGAAGAATATCTAAGACTTGTATTGGCAATGTTGAGAAAGAAGAAGTTGTACACCAAGTTCAGCAAGTGTGACTATTGGATGAAGCATGTTGCGTTCTTGGGACATGTGATCACAAGTGAGGGAATTTCTGTGGATCCTTAAAAACAAAGGCAATTGGGGAATAGCTCAGTCCCTCTAGTGTCACAGAGATCTCTAGTTTTCTTGGATTAGCTGGGTACTGTTGACATTTTGTGAGAAATTTCTCAAGATTTTCAAGCCCACTAACTAAGTTAAAAAGGAAAGGGGTAAAGTATGTATGTATAGATGAATGTGGGGGAAGCTTCAAGGATTTAAAGAGAAGGCTAATCACTGCACCTGTACTCACATTGTTGAAAAGTGGAGAATGTTTTATGATATACAGTGATGCTTCAAAGAAATTAATGGGTTGTGTACTCATGAAAAATGATAATGTGATATCCTACGCCTCATGGAAGTTGAATATCCATGAGCATAACTACCCGATGCATGATCTAGAGTTGGAAGCCGTGATTTTTTCCTTGAAAATATGGTGGAACTACCTTTATGGTGACAAGTGTGACATATACACTAATCATAAGAGAATAAAGTATATATTCACAAAAAAGGAGCTCAACATGTATCAAAGGAGATGGTTAGAGCTAATAAAGGACTATGATTTCTCTATTCACTATCATCCAGAAAAGGCAAACAAGGTAGCTGATGCTCTAAGCATAAAAGAACCTGCTACTCTATCCATGTTATGGATTTAGAAAGACCCTATATTATTGGATATACAATGGATTAATTTAGAAATCATAAGGGCAGGGGATACATCCTACCTTTCCAAAATGATTGTGTAACCATCCATCCAAGAGAAGATTAAGGAAGAACAAAGGGATTATGTGGAGATACAGAAGAGGGTGAATGTAGTAAAGTAAGGGAAGCTGCAAGAGTTCCATATCAACAATGATGGTGTGATTCAATTTGGAACGCAGATTTGTGTTCCTTCAATACCCGGGATAATGAAGGAATTATTGTAAAATGAACATATCTCAACATTATCTATCCATCATGGTAGCACCAAGATGTACCATGATCTCTGAGAACACTTCTGGTGGGATAACATGAAGAAGGAGATTGGAGAATATATATCAAGGTGCTTTGTATGTCAGCAAGTTAAAGCAGTGTGACAAAAGTTCAAAGAGTTGATGCAGCCATTTCCTATACCCATGTTGAAATAGGAGAATGTTACTATGGACTTTATCATGGGACTCCCAATTACTTTGAAGGGAAATAACGTGATATGGTTTGTGGTTGACTGACTCACCAAGACTGCCCATTTTATCTCTATTTGGGAAGACCTTTTGCTTGAACAACTTGCAATGTTATATGTGAAGGAAGTGGTGAGAATGCATGGTGTTCCACTCTCAATTGTCTCTAAACATGATCCAAGGTTCACATCTAAATTCTGGAGGATCCTTCAACATGCTTTGAGTACTGAATTAAATTTTAGCACGTCCTATCACTCCCAAACCGATGGCCAATCTGAAAGGACTATTCAGACGCTTAAAGATATTCTAAGAGCCTGCTCTCTAGAATTCAAAGGTGGATGGGATAAGAATATCCCATTGGTTGAGTTCTCATATAACAACAGCTTCCACTTGAGTATTCAGATGGCTCCATATGAAGATCTATATGGAAAGCGATGTAGAACTCCAACCTGTTTGGATGATGTTGGAAAAAAAGCTACTTGGACATGATCTTCTGCAAGAGATGACAGAAAAGGTTCAAGTCATCCAGAAACACATCAAAGATGATCAGACTTGGAAAAAGAGCTATACTGACAACCATCGAAGGGACTTCGAGTTTGATATTGGAGATAAATTCTTCCTTCAAATATCACCATGGAAGAGAGCCATGCGATTTGGAAATAAATGGAAGCTAAGCCCATGGAACATTGGCCCCATTGAAATCCTTGGTCGCATAGGAGTCGTGTCCTATCGGCTTGCACTTAAACCAAATATGGCTCCATATCATGATGTGTTTCACATATCACTCCTAAGGAAGTACATACCTAATCCCTCACATGTACTAAACTCGGAGGTGGTAAAGCTGGAAGATGATATCTCCTATGAGGAGTAGCCAATAGAGATTATGGACTGAAGAGATAAGGTTCTACACAAAAAGACCACCCACCATTTCAAAGTGTTGCAAAGGAACCATATGTTTGAAGAAGCTACATGGGAACTAGAGGAGGTGATGAAGTAGAAGAACCCTCACCTATTTGTGTAAAACAAAATTTCAAGGGTGAAATTTCATAAGGGGGGAAGAATGTAACAACCCAATGTTTTTCAATGGAAATTCCCTTCTTATAAATATGTCATAAAATCACATGAAAACACGACATAATGAACTACTAAGTGCTAAGTTACCTTTAAATATATGTTTTTCACTTCTGTGTTTCGAATTCCAAAAATATGACATACACGGTTATGTTCAAGATGATTTTTTGAGTATAATAAAACCAACATAATTTTTGGTGAATAGTAACATACCCTTATTAATAGTAACATACCCTTATGAATAGTAATATGACCCTTATGAATAGTAAATCGCAAAAAATAATAGTAACCTTACCCATGAATAATTAAATAAAATTAAGGTATCTTATAAGTGACAATTTAAACATAGTAAAGTATTGGTATTTTTGTAAGTCATAAATAAATAATTATAATTAATTAATTAATTTAAAAGAAAATTTATTTACTTAAAATGTGTTCATAAATTAACAAATCTATGTCTTTTGGATTTAAGATAATTTTATAAGACCTTAAGTAATTCTTGAAAGCATTATAAAGTCGGTTTTAATTTTTAAAAACTCTTTTTTTCAAGTAAATTATGATTTTAATTAAATATTAAATTAATAATATTTAGAAATTTAATTTTGAAAAAAGGACTTCATTTTTGAATTCTACACATCTAAAAATGGTGGGGTGAATTTTTGGGATTTTTTTGAAATACTCGAATTTTTTATGAATAGTGAAATACCATAATTTACAAAATAAGAAAAATAAGCTAATTATAGAGTCATGTATGATGTTCTGCTGATGTAATCCCACTTGGTTCGGGATCACATGATAAAATTATTATTCTTGGTCATGGAAGACTCATTATTCCTTGTCTTGTGGGGAAATAATAAACTAATGAATTTTATATTGAGAAAACCCCTCTCCCCTCCTCTATAAATACCACCCTTCACACCCTCATTTCCTCACACCTCTCAAGCTTCAAGAATTTTCTAAAAACTTCCCAATAATCTTCCTTATCCCCTACCCAACATCCACAAGATTTTGGTCTCATCAAAAGACCAATCCTAGGCCCCTTAAGGAGGATCTCAAGAGGAGGATTCAAGAGGTAATTTCTCTCCCTCTTCTCCTTTAATTCCCTTTCAATTTCAAGTTCTTTTCTTATTCTCTATGCACCTATATTTGTCCAAATTGTATGGTATCTCCAGTATAATACATATAATGTAATTTTATGATACTAATGGGATATTATACCATAAAACCCCCATCTCCTCTTCCTTTTATTTTATAAAAGAAAACAGTGTTTGTGAGGTGTTAATCTATCACCTTCAAGAACGACATGTTTTCTTTTTTCATTTATAACTTCATATCTAATCATGAAACTATTTTTATGGTTGAAACAGAATATGTTATATTTATTAAGTCATATTTAATGTTCTGTAACTAACTTATGTACATATTACTAAATGATTAATCAAAACAAGTTCATTGTGGTTGAAAATCCGCCCAAATTAACTCAAACAATCATCATTTAATTCTTATTTAATGATTCATCCACATGGAATAAAATTTAATTAATTTTAAGATAATTTTAACTTCTGAAAGATCATTAATAACTTGGAATATAATTTCTGGATGTTTATCCATGTTCTACTTGAACTTCAATTCATGAATACATGTGAAACGCTCAAGAAACCCATAAAAATGAACATTACCGAACAATGTTTTTAAACTCTATAACTCGTCAAAAGGCCCATAAAATAAAATAATGAATCCAAAATGTACCCAATTCGTGTATAAAAGGATATTTTATTTATAATTAATGAATATAATGTCATTATACAAGACATTAAAGTGAAGTAAGCATTCGGATATAAGGTAAGGGGAAATTCTCGAACCCAACTTTCATCCTTCAGGTTCTCCCTCTTTCACTCCTTTCTGATATGGTAACTCCTTAAAAATATTTTTTCCATCATTGTCCTTACATTTCTGGGATATAAATGTTTGTCACTGGTATTTATGTCAAACCAAATGTTTTCCCAAATAACTCTTCTTTTAAGAACACACCTTTTGCTTCTCATTCAAGATTGACGGTTCTTGTAACATGTATGTTATTCCCTCTTTCTTTTGGGAACCCAATGTTTATGAATGTGTTATTTTGAGTTGAAACCCATTCCTTTTCATGGTTTAGTTATGTTCATTTTTGTTATATGTTCATTTTTTCATGCATGATAAATGATATTGTTATGATGTGATGGGTGCGCCAGAAATTATATAGCACAATATGAATGTTTTAATGTGATGGGTGCCCCCAGAATTATATAGTGCTCCAATGCATTGGGTAAAGTGATTAATATCATAATTAAATGTGAAATGATGTGTTAACAAGATGATATATTTATTCACAAGTATGTTTTTTAATTAACCACTAAGACATGATGTTTCGTTTTTTTATGCATTGCCACGTTTCAAGTCTTTTATTAATGATTCCCTCATGTTCATGATTCTTTTCCTATGTTATGATTAGGATCACCCCATGCTATATTATTATTATCTATCCCCTTATTGGGTTTCTAGATCACCCCATTTGATGTATATCCTTAGGTGTCTATATGTACTAAGGAGAGGTCAAGTGCCAATAAGAATCTAGAGAAGAATAAATTGAATAAATGTTTATTCTTGGTGTTGTAATTGTTTTGTATGGTCCTTGTTTACCCAAGATACTAAAACTTTGGATACTTTATGTGTAATACTTTTATGTTATTTATCTTTAAAATTATGTGATATTAATGTAAGAAATGGTTGGGTTGATATAGTTGGGGATAGAGGAATCATCCTCATTGAATATCGATTCAAGGATATTGGAATCATCATTACTAAAAAATAAATCGAGGAGATCAGAATCATCCTTGTGAGCATTAAAATAGATATGAAGAACATCCAAACATATATGTCTCAAAAAATAGATCCTAGGAAGAACACCTGGCAATCCCAAAAGAACAGGGGATCATAATCTAGATCCTAGGAAGTATGTCTGGGGATCCCAAAAGAAGATGTCACATCACCTTAGGATCATCATCCAAAAATAAGGAATCACCTCTGGTACTCAACACTAGATCATAAGAAAACAAGTGAATCCATAAATAAAACAGTAATGGTGGATGAATACTTAAACCCACCACTACTTTCACAGCCTCACGAGATTACATGTTTGGAATGGGTTCTAAGGTAGCACCCACTACCATCTCTACTCAAGACTAATGTACTAACATAGGGTCGGTCAAACATCAGGGCACCTAATGGGTCCCATAAGTCAAACCATAGAATAGGTATCCTATTCTGATCCTAAAGGTCCACTGGTAAACATAAGAACACCTATTAGGGTCCTACAAGTTATTATATAAATAAATAATCCCTCTTAGGATCATAGAAATGAATAAAAAGAGGCATATTATAGAAGATCCTCAGTCATGTTCACTATCTCAGGTTGGGGGATGAAGCAAGCACATTGGGGGTTTTAGTGACCTAGGGCATTCATCTAGTATAATCTACCCATTTAATTTATATAAAAAATTATCATAATGAATAATAGGGGAATTACCCTCAAGGAAAATCCCAATAACAATCATAACATCATAAACATGAATAAATAGTAAAGGGATGTAGTGAAACACCGCATACCTTTAGGAATTATTCCATTAATTTCTCAAAGGCTGGTAGTAGCTGCCAAGGCCTATCAAAGCTCAATCGAGCCGTGAAGGGTCCTGTATCATAATTGAAACCTCAAAAAATGATTAATTATAATGAAACTTTAATTAATTAATTAATATTATCATGATAAAAAGTTAAAATTATTTAATTTATAAAGTCATGACACCCAAAAACTCACCATTCGATCTCATCACACTGAAACCATGATCAAATGCTTTCCAAATGCATGTGATATAAGGACCCGACCTTAAAACGTTACTTAATTTTGAATTTTAAATAAGAACATACATTATTACACATTAAGGATATTTTTGGGTTTATAGTTTTAAATAATTAGGATAACATACATACATAACATTCCACATTCATACCAAGAGGACACTATTAAAAATGATTTCCATTTTTTCAAAATATAAAACATTAAAAAATAAAGCATGATTTCTTTGAAAACACTCCATATCAAACATCACGAATCCCTTATTTCTCTTACCCAACCTTATATCATGTGAAAAAACATTTTTAAAATAATGGGATGAGTATAAAACTCAGTAAGTGATATTATGATAGAAAGTTTTAATCAAGTGATAACATAAAAACCAAAAAAACCCATATCATAAAAACTCATATGCATAGAAACATCATGTAGTTGCCTTAGGACATATTTACCATATAACACTTACAATCACCCTTACACATGGAATAACCTTTTGTTCAAATTCCATCTTCATAGTACCCAATGCATTGTAGAGCTATAATGGGGATCACCCATCATATCTTGAGCTATAATGGGCTCAACCCTACGTATCTTGAGTTATAAAGGGGCTCAACCCAACATATCTTGAGCTATAATGGAATAAACCCAACATAAATAATTTCCAAGGAACATATCATGGTAATAAAATATCATGAAATTTGGAGAAACTACTCATTCCGTAAACATAAAAACAATCCTTTTGAAATTTATTAAAGTGAGTTTTAAAATGATTTTAAAAGGAAAGTCAATTAAAATATAATTGGAGTGAGAATTAATAGAATTGAATGGATATGTGTATAAATAGTAAATAAAAATATTTAAACATAAAAAATAAAAAAATCATCACACCAATAATTCTTAATACCATATAATGAATAAAGAAGAAGGTTAACCTAAAGAATGGAAATTGGGTTAAGAATTCCCTTACCTCGGGTCTGTCTAAATTCAAACTTGTTTAAATCTCTTGTATAATGGTTAAAATAGTGTTATTAATATCTTACAGAAACATATACATATTTATAAAATCTTATATGATCATTTCATTACATCATTTACCCATTAATTGTTAGTATTGTTTTCCTTGCATTGTTTTGGGTGTGTTTCTTTACATGATTTCCATGATTGGTTTATGATGGTTATTCTTTTCGATTGGAAGTGAAAATCCAGAATTGGAATGGAAAAGTATTTACATATTTCCAGTACCATATATTATACCATTTATCATTTGGAAGTTTTATATAATGATGATTCATAAATTTAAACATTAATGGTGTTCGTTTGGATCATTTTAGTGGCTCTTTCATAATAACGACCTCATTTTGTTTTATAAATTAAAACCATGTGTAAAAAAGAATTAAAGAACCCTGGATGATATATAATACAAATATTATAACATTTGTCAACCTTATAAGTGGTTTAATGACCATTATTGAAATAATTAATGTAAATTGAAATCACATCGTCCACGGTGATGGTAATTCGACAAATCGTGGACAATGTTTTTATTCCATGAATAAGTGGGAGAGGAGAAGAATAATGATGATGAATTTTCCATGAACATGAGAACATCCAGAATATACATGATTTATGGATATTTCATGCCTCTTGGGTAATAGGAGATGATTAAAGGGTAATAAAATAAAGGATCTCAAAATAAAAGAATAGTTGAGAAATCCCTTACAAAAATTTGGTAGCATAACGGCTACGCAACAGGGTTTTAGAAAACATTAAAATGAGAGGGGAAAAGGGTAAAACATAAAAAAATGAATCATAATAAAGAATATAGAAATAATAATATGAAAATAATTACATGGTATGGATTCTTTAATTCTATACCACATAAAAGATAACTTGAATAGAAAAAGGAAAGAACTTGAAATTCTTTTACCTTCTAGAGTAACTCCAAAAACCCGAAGGTTTAGACCTTGGGGTCTTGAGGAAAACATGGGAGAAATAATAGATAGGTAAGAAGGCTAGATATTTATTGAGGAATAATTCATAATGAATATACTGAAGGAATGGGTTGGTATTTATAGAAAAAGTGAGGGAATATTTTAATAATTTCCAAGGGACACCTAATTAGTGGTATTTGCAAAACCATGGACTTGGCCATGGTATTTTCCCAAGGTATTAGCCAATTGGGACACCTCACATATTTTTTTGCTTTATACAAGTCAACCAGATTTATTACATCATTAATGATATCATTAACACACAGAAACTCAAAACTGTACTTTTACTATTCACTGAAAAATCAACTATTTTAGAAAAATCCCAAAAAATAACCCTAACCATTTTTCGACATGTAGAATTAAAAAATGAACTCCATTTTTTGAAAATAATTATATAAATATTATAAATTTAATTTTTAAAAAAAATCATACCTAATTCAAAAATTAACAATTTTAAAACTATAACTTCTTTTATATCACATTGAAAATTTAACCAAGATGTCATTATCTTGAAGCCTTAAGAAAATAAAATAATAATATAATTAACATTCATTAGGGTCACATTACTATTCATATTACTATTCATAAAATTATGTTACTATTCACCAAAAAAACAAGTTGGTTCCATCAAACTCTAAATAACTTACTGAACACAATTGTAGATGAATATTTTTAGAAATTCAAAACATAGAAGCTACAAAATTATGTTTAAATACTGGTTATAAATATCTACTTAAAACAATTTTTAATGTATTCCATTTTTTTTAAACCTTGGGGTGTTAAATTATCCCCACCTTCTAAAAAATTTTTCCTCACAATTTTATTTACTTATTAAACAAGTGAGGGTACCTTTCCCTAATAGCATTTTCAGACTCTCGTGTTGATTTTTTAACCATGTGGTTTCTCCACAAAACCTTTACCCTGTGGATTAACTTATGCCACAATACTTGTTCCCTATGATCAAGAATCATAATTGGTTTCTCTTCATATGAATAGTTATTTTCCAACTAAACTGCTTCTGGGCTCAAGACATGTGATGAATCTGGCACACACTTTCTCAAAATTGAAACATGGAAAACATTGTGTACCTGAGACAAACTCGGAGGCAAAGCTACTCGGTATGAAACTGGCCAAACTTTCTCTAGGATTTAAAAAGTGTTGATGAATTTCAGAATTAACTTTCCTTTCTTACCAAAATGCATCACACTTTTCCAGGGAGATATTTTAATGAAAATATGGTCACATACCACGAAAAAGAAGTCTTTTCTTCTTTTATCTGCATAACTTTTCTGTCTGCTCTGAGCTTTCCTCATGTTCTTCTGGATCATCTTCACATTCTCATCCACTTCCTCTACTAATTATAGCCCCATAAACTTTCTTTCACTGACTTCGTCATAAAACACTAGAGTCTGACACCGCTTTCCATACAATGCCACAAAATGATCCAGCTGTATACTGAAATGAAAACTATTATTAAAAAAAACTCAACTAAAGAAATATGTTGATCCCAACATCCCTGATATTCCATTCAATAGGATCAAAACATATCCTCCAATGTCTAAATTGTTGGTTTTGATGGCCCATATAATTATGTATGAAAAGATGTACTGAAGTTTAACTCTGTGCCCAATGAATTCTGAAGTCTCTTACAAAAGTTAGAAGTGAACCTGGGGTCCTGGGTCAGATACAATGGAAAGAGGAACTCCATATATACTAACAATATCTTTGAGGTACAGTCAACAAAGATGATCCAAATACATTATATCTCAAATAGAAATAAAATGTGTATATTTTTTCAGCCGATCAACAATAACCCAAATCGCATTGTTACCTCGACAAGTATTTGGTGCTCCCACCACAAATCCTATGGATAAATTCTCTCATTTCCACTCTGGCACTAGAAAAGGTTGAAGCATCCCCTTCAGTAACTATTTCTTTTATTTAACCTATTAACATGTCAAACATTTCATGGTAAAATCAGAAATATCTCTTTTCATTCCATCCCACCAATAATACTCCTGAAGATATATTACAAGACATTCACCCGGATTCCTTTTACTACAATTTTCACAAGAATGAAAATTCATTTTCTTACCTCCAGTCTTCTCTAAAGAGCTCTCCCCCATTTCCTTCCAACTTTACTACTTCTTATTCTTTCCATCCTCAGGAACATATGTGTCAAAAATCTTCATCTCAACTTTTTCAGCACAATGAAAAATCTTCTCATTGCTCTTAAATTCTCATGAAGCAAAAGCTCTTTGAAAAACGGTTTCAAAACATTGTAAAATCTATTAATTTTACTTTCAAAAAATGGAGTAAAATCTGGTACATATCTAGACAGTATTGTAAAATAGGCTTCATATGCTTCAATAGAATCATCATCTTTCTACTACAGTTTCAATAATTGTTTCTCTATTCTGAGTTGAAGAGTTTTGGGAAAATATTTTTCAAGAAAAAGACTCTTAAAATCATCCCATTAAAAACGGTCAAGATCATCACTTTCTATCGTATTCTTAACCAGAGAACACCATTGATCGGATTCACCTTCCAAATGATAAATTTATAGTATTACCTTTTGACATTCTGAACATCCCATGACATCAAATATCTTTTCTACAGCACTGATTCATCCTTCAACTACCACTAGATCAACTGTTCCACTGAATGTTGGAGGATGTTGCCTCAAAAAATTCTCCACAAAAGACTTGTTTCTTCATGGTTAATCATACTCTTCTCTGGCATGGGTACCACCCCCAATTTATTTCTTGAGTCAATTGATCCATTGTTGTCACAAACTACTCAGTTCTGATTCCCACCATTTCAGGCTGTAGATTCAGACAAACATCAACCTCTTGGTGCCTTCCTACTTCAGCTTCCTGGTTTCTTCTTCATAAAACCATTATGAACAAACACATATTATTTTAAGAAACATGGTAATATTTAAATTATATAACATTTCAAATAAATCATATAGTAAAAAACATTTATGGTATTATATTAACATCATCATAACCCCAAAAGTTATCTAAATCATCATTTGATACCAACTATAAGGACTTGTCCTTAAAACATTACTTAATATTTAATTTTAAACAAGAAAAAACATTATTACACATTAAGGATCTTTTTAGGTTTATTTTTTTAAAGAATTATGATTACATACATACATAACATGCCACATTCATAAAAATAAGACACTATTAATAACAGTTTTCATTTTTTCAAAATATAAAACATTAAAACATAAAGCGTGATTTCTTTGAAGACACTCTATATCAAAGTTCATGTATCCCTAATTTCTCTTAACCATCCTTATATTTTGTGAAAAACATTTTAAAAAACATGTGATGAGTATAAAACTCAGTGAGGGATATAAAGATAGAAAGCGTTAGTAAAGTGATAACATAAAAACCAATAAAATCCATATCATAAAAACTCATATGCATAGAAACATCATGTAGTTGCCTTGGGAAATATTTACTATATCACTCTTACATTCACCCTTACACATGGAATAACCTTTTTTTCAAATTCCATCTCCAGGGTACCCAATTCATGGGAGATCTATAATGGGTCTCACCCGTCATATCTTGAGCTATAATGGGCTCAACCCAACATATCTGGAGCTATAAAGGGCCTCAAACCAACATATCCTGAGCTATAATGGGATCAAACCAACATAAATAATGTCCAAGTAACAAATCATTTTAATAAAATATCCTTAAATTAGGATAAAATACTCATTCCATACACCTAAAAAACAATCCTTTTAAAATTTATTAAAGAGAGTTTTAAAAGGATTTTAAATTGAAAGTCCCTTAAAATATAATTGGAGTGAGAATTAATATAATTTAACGGATATGTGTATACACTTTAAATACACATACTGAAACATAAAATATACAAAAAATCATCACACCAATAATCTTAATACTATATAATTAATAAATAAGAAGGTTAACCCAAAGAATGGAAATTGGGTTAAGAATTCCCTAACCTCGGGTGTTTCTTACTTAAAACTTGTTTAAACATCCTGTATAATGGTTAAAAGAGTGTTATTAATATCTTAAAGAAACACATATATCTTTATAATATCTTATATGATCATTTCATTACATTTTTTCACCCTTTAATTGTTAGTATTTTGTTCCTTGCATTGTTTTGGGTGCGTTTCTTTACATGATTTCCATGATTGGTTCATGATAGATATTCTTTTTGATTGGAAGTGAAACTCCATAATTGGAATGGAAAAGTATTTACATATTTCCAGTACCATAAATTATACCATTTATCATTTTGAAGTTTCATATGAGGATGATTCATAAGTTAAAACATTAATGATGTTTATTTAGATCATTTTAGTGGTTCTTTGATAATAACAACCTCATTTTATTTTATAAATTAAAACCATGTGTACAAAAGAATTACAGAAACAAGGATGAGACATAATACATATATTATAACCTGGTTCACCCATAAAAATTTTTTCAGGACCATACTTGAAATAATTAATGTAAATTGAAATCACATCGCCCATGATGTCAGTAATTCGACACATCACAGACAATGTTTTTATTCCTTGAATAAGTGGGAGAGGAGAAGAATAATGAAGATGAAATTTTATTGAACATGAGAAAATCCAGAATATAAAATATTTATGGATATCTCATGCCTCTTTGGTAAGAGGATATGAGGAAGTAATAAAAAAAAAGGAACTCAAAATAAAAGAATAGTTGAGAAATCTCTTACAAAAAATCGGCAACCTAACAGCTGTGAAATAGGGTTTTAGAAAACATTAAAATGAGAGGGGACAAGGGTTACCCATCCAAAAATGAATCATAATACATAATAGATAAATAATAACATGAAAATAAGAACATGGTATGGATTCTTGAATTCTATGCCACATAAAAAACTTTAATGGAAAAAGAAAGAAGTTGAGAATTCTCTTACCTTGTAGAGTAACTCTCTAAACATGAAGGTTGGGACCCTGGGGGCTTGAGGAAACCTTGGGAGGACTACTAGGGAGGTAAAAAGGCTAGATATTTGTTGAGAGATAATTTTTAATGAATTTAATGAAAGAATGGGTTGGTATTTATAGAAAAGGTGAGGGAATATTTTAATAATTTCCAAGGGACACCTCATTAGTGGTATTTGCAAAACCATGGGCTTGCCCATGGTATTTGAACAAGGTATTAGCCACTTTGGACACCTCACATATTATTTTACTATACAAAAGTTGACCTGATTTATTACATCATTAATGATGTCATTGACACACCGAAACTCAAAACTGTATTTTTACTATTCACCGAAAAATCAATTGTTTTAGAAAAATATCTAAAACTCACCCTAACTATTTTTTGTTGTATAGAATTCAAAAATTAACTACATTTTTTTAAAATAATTTTCCAAATATTATTAATTTAATTTATAATTAAAATCATACCTAATTCAAAAATTAACAATTTTGAAACTATAACTGTTTTTATATCACATTGAAAAATTAACCATGGTGTCATTATCTTAAATCCTTAAGAGAATAAAATAATAATAAAATTTACTATTCATTAGAGTCGCATTACTATTCATAATGGTATTTTACTATTAACCAAAAAAATGAGTTGGTTCCATCAGACTCTAAATAACTTACTGAACACAATTTTTGATGACTGATTTTCAAAATTCAGAACATTTAAGTTGAAAAATTATGTTTAAAGGATAGTTATAAATATCTTCTTAAAACAAAGTTTCATATATTTCATTTATTTTTTAAAAACCTTGGGGAGTTACACGTGATGCATCCTCAACCCTGAATTAGGCATAATCGCTAAAAAATGACATAAAAACCCAATAATTTATGCAAAATCATTATACATTTATAAAATCATTGTGGTAACAAACCTCAATGAAATGGCATGTATCAATGAACAAACGGACTCTTGGGATGACCTCTCCTAGGAAAATAAAATGACCCAACAGAAATGGTTGATTCCATCATGCTCCTTTGTAATTCAATGAAGAACTCTAAATGAGAATACCCAAAATTAGAACCAATGAAAGAATAACAATGTAAAAAAGAAGGAGGAAGAGGATATTACCTTCCAATTTTGTCGAAATTCACTTCGAATGACCTTGATTATAGAAGAACTGAGTGAGAGGGGAGGAACCTCAGCCGAGATCTCTCATTTGTGCGCCCTCTTGATTCCTAATAAAACGAATGGGGGTCCCCCTATTTCTCTTTTTTCTAAAATCATATCATACATTAAAAGACAATTAAATTAGTTACATCTCTTGTATTACTCAGGGTGAGCCTCCAAGTCTTCACATCTTACAATAATCCATGAATCCAAAATAAACATCATGTAAATAATACATGACATGTAATAATTGTAGTAGGTTTCTTAAACATCCCAACTGCCTATTCTTCTTTAGATGTTCAACTGAACCCCCGGGACATCCACCAAATCTTAAACCATATCTTAAAGCATCACATCTGGATGTTCAAATACTCGAAACCTCATGCCTATTCTGGTTCAAAAGGCAGCCCATTCACCAAAAGAGAAAAATTCAAATTATACCAATACTTTTATCCAGATCCAAAATATAGGATGTTAAATAAAGGAAACCTAACCAAATTATTATTTTATTTGAGGGATTTTTATCTTATAAACAATTTTTTATCCATTTTAACTTTTTACAATATTGTTAATACTGTGTGAATTTTACATAATTGATTTACCATGTACGATAAAATAATTTATATATAATCAATTTATTTCATTTCATCTTGAATTATAGTTTATTTATTAACCTCATATAATCACATTTAAATAAATACGCATCACATAAATAAATAAACATGCACTAAAAAATACAAAAAAATATGTTTCATAATCAT
Organism: Viscum album; assembly: GCA_963277665.1. Classification (NCBI taxonomy): domain Eukaryota; kingdom Viridiplantae; phylum Streptophyta; class Magnoliopsida; order Santalales; family Viscaceae; genus Viscum; species Viscum album. The sequence continues at coordinate 1,209,437,388 of OY728120.1, forward strand.
AAAATTTTACTATTAGTTAATTTATCAAGTGAATGATAAACCAATTTTGTGACCCTAAGTAGAAAACAACTAGTACTAGTCTTGCTTCATGTTATAGTATTATACTCGGATCTAATGTATCACCTTGGTTGGTTTCACCTTGAATCGAGCTCTAAACTACCTCCCCTCCTTGGAATTCCATACTTTATATGTATTTACCCACATGTGGGTGAGGGGAACCATGGGTATGGGGTTTCATAAAAGAAATTGTAATCATTCAGGAATGTACATAATAAAGGTGGTAGGAATGACTCATATACCATCATATTTAACTTAATAAAACATTTATCCCATATAAAACTGATTTAATAAATATTAATTTAAACAGAAACCCAACATATGCATTAATAAATCAATCCATTGATCATCCACCCATGTAATGATTACATGTTTATTAAAACTTAATATCATTCACTTATATTATCTATTTATTAAGATAAATAACTTGAATTAATAAATTAATTTATTAATCTGTTTATCTTAATTTTTTATCTAAGTAGTTCTGAAGATGACCATCCTTTATAATTTTAAATAAATTATTTTAATTAATTATACTTTAAAATTAATTTATACATGGAATTTACTGACAGGAAACATGATGTATACCCATATGGTCAGTTTTAAATTATATATGTAATTTAGCATAGAAAATACTGGAGGAAACACATCATGTACCCTTATACTTTACATGATATGTATTTCACTCATATGGATTGTTTCTATGCTCTATACTGTCCTTTTTGTGTAATGAGTAATTACACAACATGTATCATTCATGACATTTCTGGAAATTTACACAATTTATAGTTTTTTTATTCAATCCAGGTAGTATGCATGATGTTTATGACTACGTGACATGTCATTAATATACGTGTCATGTACCACTAGTAATTCCCATGAACTACATAACATTTTTTAGTACTATACATGTCTTGTAGTTCCAAAATAACAAAGAAAATATTTATTCAAATAATTTAATTAAGAAAAACTTGTTGCATGGTGTGTACACCAACTAGACAACATGTTGTTTGGTTTAATGTGATAATTAATTTCCTTTATATGAATTTGACTCATATGGGATAACTTGGCTCAATGTGAAATCCATGTGAAAATGTAATAGTTATATGGAATATATAGTCTGTTATACACTATGTACTCCATTCTATGAGATCCCACGCTACACACAGGAGGAATCCCCATATTTTTTATGGAAATTCATGTGTTACATAGTTTGTGCATCATCTACATGTCACATAATCTCATCTAGACCATGTCTATCAGCTTTCAATCAATATGGGTCGTGTAATATATACATGTCACATAATTTTACTACCGATCTTCCTTGATTCATGCTGGTATAAATCATGTAGGTTTATCGAGCTTTTACATCAGCTATATGTCATGTAACCCTTCAATACTCATGCCATCTAGATAAATAATACACAGTGTGTAATGATACTACATATTGTTCTACCACACAACATGTCATGACTAACATGAACACATCCTCGTGTGGTTGAAAGGATTACACAGAATATAATTTTTAATTATATGATGTGTAGCCATGTCCTCCAGCTAGAATCTTTGAGATCTCCAGTTAGTATCTATGATTATTCTTTATCTATTCTTAGTATGTTCTCTCTAATATGAATGTGACCAATCATAATATCTGAACTTTATGATTAAAAATGAATAAACGCAAAATAAAAAAAAAGTAACAATCCAATAAGTAAATAGATTAGGGATTAATAAATAATTATAAATTAATATATGATCTCTTTGACACCGATTAATGGTTTTGTGGTGTTACAAAAGTTGTTGGGCTCATACCCAAAATAGTCTTTCATCAGTTTATTTAAATTACTCCTCATAATTGGATGATATAAACACTGAATGAATAATAGAGAGAATTTTTTCACATATAATATATAATTAATTTATATAAATAATAATTACCATGGTTGGGGATTCTTTATTCATTGACAATTTAGTTAATATCTCTTTTAATACCATCATTATAATGAAGGTATCAAGGGTAAAATACAACTAGCAGTATCCACACATGTTCCATGAATCTCAAAACATCACTCTTGGATCCTAGAGTGCTATAATAGAGGATCCAAACCCCTTTAATCATTCATCGTTGATCACAAAAGAATCTTTCCACACTTGAAATAATTTATCTTGTTCTATCAATCTCTTAAGAGTGAGGAAGAGGATAACTGCTCTCCATTATTGATAACATTCTTTTGAATATCTCTCTAAGGTTGAGAAAATTATCTATGGAGGAAATGTATTGTGCATAATGATTACCTTACCTCTAAAACTGATATAATCAGGATTATATATCTAGATTAGAGAATTATTTATTGAATAGAGGACATTAACCAGTCTCTTAATCCTAAATAAAACCCCACATCAAATAATTTTATCATTATTTCCTTGATGATTCCAAAACTTGTGGTTATAAATATCATTTCTCCTGGTACCTTAACTTGAACCATAAATCCTCCTCAACATTTATTGAAACTTAATTAATAATTATTTATTTAAATAAATAAATTTCACTATATTATTCATTCAATAAAAAATTAAATATCATATTCACCAAATAGATAATAAATATATATTTAATATTCATGCAACCAAATAAATAATTATTTGTTACCTAGAGAATAAACAGGAGATAAATAAATATTATATATTTTCATAATTATTAATTACTCTATATAAAAATTATTTATTTAATATTTAACTTATATATATATATATTATTTTTAATAACCAGTGATCGAATTTATGTGATCAATGGTACCAAAATAATTATTAAACAAATCATTGGGAATAATATTTATTCAAACTGTTAAATTAAAATAGAATTTAATTGATATTCTATATACACTTAGTGTGTGACCCTCTAGTCCCCTTTCATAATATAATTAGGTGAACTAACCTAAATTCCATTATCAATGTCTCTAAACATGTCAAATAACCCATATAGAAAGAAGTAAATGTCATAGTGACAACAACCTCTTATAGGCACTCACTATGTAATATAATCTCTTTGAATCAATATCTCATCAAGTGTGTTTCATACTTTATGAAATAAACCTATATTATTGATATATCTTTCTTTGAATTTATGAAATGAACATGTCAATATTCTACCATGATTGTAGATTTATTATACAATTCTATTTCAATCAATGGTCCAAATATATCTACTTCTATTATATAAATAGGGAAAATCCTTTCTTTACTTATTTATTAATGACATATAACTTGGGATATATCCAATCTATCCAACTTCATTATGAGTATGTGTCATCATTTCAACGAACCAACTCAGGTCGACCCTGAACTAGTAACCTGATCCTATCCATGGAATGTCCCAAGGGGTTTTCACGATCCTCCTGGGATGGAAACTATGGTCGGACATCAAAACATACATGTGGGAATTATTTAAGCCCAAAATAAATAACCAGAACCAAATAAAATGATAAAACCGACTAAAGTCATAGAAACATTAAACAACTAAACCAAAAACAAATAACCAATTGGTTCATATACAAGATACAAATAAATAGACTAAAAACTAAAACAAGAAAACTAAACAACTGCAACATGATCTCCATGTGACCCTAAGGTCACCACCAACAATAAGACCGAACCTTATCCACACTGGACAACTGAACCAGGAACATACAAAAATGATAGACTTGAAACTGAAAAGATATGATAGTCATGATCACCAAGATGCTCAGTAGGGTTACCAAGATAAACCACATAATCCAACATCTCATTTTTTGAAACAATACAGAAACACCAGTTTCAAATACTGGTATAAAATTAGGGTTTTCATTTTCAACTAAATGGAATCATTTTTCCCATTTAAAAAAAATACAACTTACGCCACACACCATTTCAAAAATATTTTACCATTTCATAAACAAACTAATAGGTAATACCAAGGTTGTTCTAAAAAAAATAAATAAATATCACAAACTAGAAATAAACTAACAAGTATAGCTGAAAATAAACAACCAATATAATAATTACCATGGGTGATCCTATACATCCCAAGATAACCCCTAGACGTACTCTGTTCGGAACCACCTATTAGTGTATAGTGAATCCCCAGAGTCTATAACCCACTGATCGCTCTGATAAAAAAAAACCAGTGGAAATTCCCACCTAGACTTTGTATCTACCAGTGGGCACCAACCCATCTAATCAGGGCTTATGAGAAACCATCACTTTATCATCTATAGGATCCCCATGAACCCATGGTGGTAATACTACTACTGTGTAAGTAAGTGGCCTCACACAGGTGACTCACCATACCTGCAATCACCGCACTTTCCTACCCCAAACACAGACACCAATATATGATAACCCCTAAGGGATATTTCTCCTATAAAGGTTCCCCATATTTATATAGATATATTTCATATCACATGAAGGTGAAAACCATTCCACCATGCCATTTAACATTTAAACCTTTTCATAAAAAGCTTAAGGTTTCTAACTGGGAATACACTTTCTCCAAAACAAGATCTCCTTTAAAATTCAGTAAAAACATTGCCCTTGGGTTAAAAGTTCCAAAGAGTCCTTTAACTCTACATGTCTAAATACATTTACCCAAATAATATTACCAATACCGCTTTTAAAATTAAAAATCCAAACGGACCCTTAAGAAAACATTCACAAAACCACACACTAAGAGCTGAATGGGCATTGATCTTTCCAAAAATACTCCAAAATAGTCCCATAATGGTCCATCAAAACAAACCAAAAAATTTATAAAAAAAATCAAAACAAACCAAATAATTTATAAACAATTTTATAAACAGACCAGCAATTTAGTGAAAACCCCCAATACCACTTTGAATAACAACAACATTTAAAATAAACATCCTAGGTATCCTGACATAAGAAATTCACACAATCCCACAGATTTTTTTTTCAAATTCTGACAACATAAAAACACTAATTGCATAAATCCATAAATATAACAGAGGTGTGATTAACCCTTAAGAAGCAATTGAAAACATGCAAGTTCCAATGAATCATTTCAGAATAGAAAAATTGGAAATGCCTACCTCAAATAATTGTTCAAGACAATGCATTATAATGAAAACCACCACCTTCTCATATACATGCACTTCCAAAAAATCATTCGGACTTAGAATTGTTCACAACACCCTACAACAATTAACTGGAACCCAAATTTAGCATGGAAAGGACCAACGCAGGTCCAAATAATTAACTAGAACCCTTAAAAAGAATAAGCACCTTATTTGAAGGGTGAAAACCCAATTAATGGGCATATAAACTTACCCAAAACAATGGATGAAAATAAAAATGAGTTCATTCACCTCACCCTTGTTAGTGGATGTCGGAACATGGACCAATGGGTCCTGAGGCATAAATCGCATACCCTATTGAAGGAAGAACCCAAAAAATAGCTGTTAGAAAAACCATAGGGTTTCTTCCAAATCCTTATTAGGTGTTGAAAGAGAAAAAACTATAAAAAAGATGAAGGAGGATGTGGGATGAAGACTTACCAGGGCAGATATAATCTTATCAGTGAAAAAATCGAAATAAAAAAATGCGAATGGAGGAACTCTAAGAGGGGGGTCGCAAGTCCTAGGGTTAGCATGAGAGGTCATGTGTGCATGTTGCAGGTTTCAGAAAAGATGAGGCTGCTCTGGCCATGGGGAGGTGATCGTGCAGAGGAGGTCTGACCATGGAGGCACTGAAAGAGGGGGGCCTGGCTGTGGAGACCTATCACGCACAAGGATTACGAGGGGGGCTAGTGCAATTCTACAAGAGAGGGGAGAAGACCCTCTTGGGTATTCAAAAAACCTAATTAAAAACTTACTAAAATAATAATAATAATAATAATAATAATAATAATAATAATAATAATCGAAAAAATTTAAGGATAATATTTATAATAATATTAATAATTATATAACCATAATTACATCATTCATAATTTTATTCTTTTTCTTTTAAATAATAAAAACATTATTAACAACTAAATAACAATTATATTTATAACAATTTTAATGATAATAATATTATTAACAATTTTTAATAATAAAAAAATATTTTTATCTACACAATATTATTATTATTATTACAATTTAAACATTTAACTTATTTTATTTTTATAAAACCTTACTTGTTCTAAATTTTAGACATCTTCACAGGCACCTGGGCCGACCGAGTGGTCATTTCCAATCATTCGGTACCCACACACAGGTCTGATAGCCATCAAAATTATGAAATGTCAAAAAAAAATTAGACAAGCACTCAACCGGAACATTGGAGAGGCTAACCGAAGACAATAAATTATAAAATAAATAATTTAAAAAGTTTGGGGTGTGGCAATTATCCCCACCACAAAAAAAATTTCCCCCATAAAGTCACCAAGCCAACAGTTGACACAAATTGAGTCCATACCCAGGAAAAACTGAAAGAAACCGAGAGCCTCATGGGGACCCTTCCCAACACACCCCACAGCCGACCAATTCAAGAAAACACCATAGGAGAAGAACGAGGGGAGAATAAGAGAGGTTTCTCCCAACCATAATAATTCTACTAACACGTAAACCATGAAATCCAAACACACCACCCCCCTGGGGGGGGAAACACGGGAACTCCGAAACTGAACTCAATTAATTTCTCCACATAGACCAAACAATACCCAAGATACTTAACTGGAATGCTTTCTAAAAAAATAATCAACCACATATGAATGAGAAATTAACTCAACACCTTCCACACCGACAGAATTTCACAACACTAGTGAAATGTCTGAGAATAACTCAATTTAAATGATGTACCCAAAATACTATCCACCCAATTCACAGAACCCAAATGTCCTCAGATGAACACCATTAAAATAGAACCAACACCTCACCTCCAAAGGCTGGCAATCTTTTAATAAGAATGTATGACTCAAGAAGCCCCATCCAAATGAACAAAAATGTTTACATCACAGTAGAATATGTTTTTTTCACCTTCACACTGGAATAATGAACCTACACTTTCTGGGAGATGAAGGTAAGGAAAATTCTGATATTTATATCTCAACACTGAAAACAAGATTCAGGATAAGGTCTTACACACCCTCAGAAACTCTTGATTATGTGCGAGCTTCAACCCAAGACCTGAGGCTGGGGCTCTGATGGTCAAAGAATCTTATGCCTCGTAGTTAGGTACTAGAATCCCTTGTTCAAGATTAATTCCACAAATATTTCTTCTTATAAAACTTTTCCTAGTGACCCGAGTGACCACAATAATGACAAAACATTAGACGGATGCAACAAAATGTCTTGGCATGCCTAAATCGGCCACACTTATGGCACGTAAGAGAACGGTATGCAAATTGGAAGTCCGCACCAACGAATGAGATTTTGTCAGGAACAGGTTCCTCTGGCACACCCTGCTTGCCAAATTGGAAACCTTCACAATAGTCGACCACCACCAGCTACACCCAAAACTCCAATGATAAGGATGCATTCAACCTCCACTAATCCAAAATTGGACCAACCATTAAAACTAAAATGGCACTAACATTAACAAACTTCGGAGTTCCCAACAACCTGAAGACACACTCTACTTTCACAACCACATAACTCTCCCAAAAACCTTAATTACCACGATAAACTAGCAAAAATTAAAAAGAACCAGAACTAGGCATGACTCACTGGCTATATTAGCAACCTTTTTTGGTGAAATACTCCTAGAAACAATAAAAACGCACCCAATATCAATACCCTCGAGCCAAGGGTAACAGGATCATAAGCCAAACATATACAAACACAAGAAAAATCTACTTTTCCAATAAATTCCATTTTATTTAATTTAAAAACTACCTTATTCCAAAGCCACTTTCTAAATACCAAATCCCACTTTTCATGAAAACCATGTCCCGAAATCATTTTTTCATTCAATTCATTTTTAGAAAAAATAAAGTCAAGCCTTAAATTCCAAAAACCCAACCATGAAATCCTACGAACCACCACATAAGTGTTAATATCATTCCACTCAAATAACTCGTACATATGTGCCAACGTGCACTTAACATGTCTACCCACACATATGCGGAAAATCCTAAGGAATACCAAGTATTTTTAGTTTCCATTCCATTACCAAATCCAAGCATAACCCAAATTTTTCAAACCAAAATACATCCTCATTTAAAAACCCATTTCACTAACTTCCAAAACAATCTAAAAGAAACACCTTTTTACCAGTTTTAAAATCATTAGAAAATATACCTTTCATTTCAAAAGCACATTAATTTCTATGAAAATTCTAATACCAACCGAAATAAAGACAATTCACACCCAAAAATGAACAACCGGAATGAGGAACTAGTGCATATGCCCAACCCAATGATATGGTAGTGAGTCATGCCCCAAGTATGACATAACACTAAGAGGACCTTAAACAGGGAACTTGGGCTCCACGTGGGTCACTACACCATGTGGGGTCACATCGTGACACCTAGTCATCTATATTTTCATCCCTCAATCCAAAATAACTCATGGAAAAATACTCAAATCACAAACTACTCTTGGTAACTCAAAGATCGGTGCGAGCAAGAGTTTATGATGCTCTTCCCGAACCTAACTCTCGAGTCTCGATAGTCCTAGTATTTATATAACAAACAACCCAAATAACAAGGGCCTACTCTAATACAATTTTTTAATGAACCAACCCTGGTCAACCCTAAACCAATCACCTGTGCCAGTCTGTGGCATGTCCCAAGGGTAATTCTATATCTTCCTATGATGAAAACTAGTGTAAGGAATAAAAACATAAATATAGGAATGATTTAAGCCCAAAATAAATAAACAAGTCCAGATAAAAAGATAAAATATACTAAAAGCATAGAAACATTAAACAACTAAACCATAAAAAATAACCAATTGGTTCAGATACAAGATACAGCTCAACAGATTGAAAACTAAAACAAGAAAACTAATAAACAACAACACGATCTCCATATGGCCCTAAGGTCGCCACCAACCATAAGACCAAACCTACCCCACACTGAGCATTTGAACCTGGAACCTGCAAAATGGATTTATCTGTAACTGAAAAGATATGATAAGTGTGAGCACCGAGTTGCTCAGTAGGGTTTCCAAGATAAACTACATAACCCAACCTCTCATTTGCTAAAACCAATCTAGAAAAAACATTTTGAAATATAGGTATGGAAGTAGGGTTTTCATTTTCAATTAAACAACATCATCTTTTCCATTTAAAAAAATCCAACTCACCCCACACACCATTTCCAAAACTGTTTACCATTTTATAAAAAAACTAATAGGTAATACCAAGCTGTGCTAAAAGAAATAAATAAATAGAACAATCTCTATAAATTAATAATTATATCTTAAAGTAAACAAGAAATATAATAATAACCATGTGCAATCCTAATCACCCCTAGATAACCCCTGGATGTACTTGGTTTGGAACCTCCTACCATCGAACGGTGAAGCACCATAGTCTATAACCCACTGATCACCCCCACGATAAAACTATTGGAAATTTACACCTAGCCTCTATATATACTAGGGGAACAAACCTGTCTAATTTGGTATGGTGAGAAACCATCACTCGACCATCTATAGGATGCCCAAGAACCCATTGTGGTAATACTACTATTGGGTAAGTAGGAGTCCCTCGCACATGTGACTCACATTACCTTATGTCACCACACATTCCTAACCCAAACATGGACACCAATATAGGATAACCCCTAACGGATATCCCTCCAAAAAAGGTGCACCATATTTATATAAATACATTCCATCTCACAGAAAGGTTACAATCGGGCCATCATACCATTTAACATTTAAACTTTTTCATAAAACACTCAAATTTTCCAACCAGGCATACACTTTCACCAAAACAAAATTCCTTTAAAATTCAGTAAACCCATTAACCTTCAGTTAAAAGTGACAAACAAGCCTTTAACTCAACATGTCTAAATACATTTATCCAAAAAAATATTACCAATACTTCTTTTAAATTTACAAATCCAAACAGGCCCTTAAGAAAAGATTCACCAAAACCCACACCAAGAGCCAAAGGGGAATCGTTCTTTCCAAACTTACTCCAAAATAGTCCCATAAAGGCCCTTCAAAACATACCAAATAATTTGTAAACAATTTTAAAAATGAACCAATCAAATTAAAAACAATTTTATAAACATACCAATAATTTATTGAAAACCCCCAATCACACATTGAAGAATAAAAACATTTAAAATAAACATCCTAGGTATCTTAACTTAGGAAATTAACACAATCCCATAAAAAAAATATTTTTTTATAAATTCTAACAACAAAAAAACAATAATCACATCAAGACATAAATTTAATAGAGTTTATATTAACCCTTAAGAAGCAATTGAAAACATACAAGTGCCAATGAATCATTTCAAAAAGGAAAATTGGAAATTCCTATCTTAAAGAATTGGTTGAGACAATGATTTATAAATCAAACCTCCACCTTCTCATGTACACACACATCCACAAAAATTTTGTGCACTTAGAATTATTCACAACACCCTAAAAAATTAAATGGCACCCAAAATTATCATGGTAAGGACCAACGCACATCCAAATAATTAATTGGAACCCTTAAAAAGAATAAGCAGCTAATTCAATGGGCGTGAAACCAATTAAAGAGGGTATAACCATACCCAAAACAATGGCGGAAAATAAAAATGAGTTCATCCACCTCACCCTTGGTGGAAGATGCCAGAACATAGACCAACGAGTCACGAGGCATCAATCAGGTACCCTATTGAATGAAGAACACAACAAACGGATATTACCCAACCTTAGGGTTTCGGGCGAATCCTTACCGGGTGCCAAAAGAGAAATAAACTACCAAAGATATAAAGTATGATGTGGGAGGAAGCCTTACCATGGCATATTGAAGCTTGTTGGTGAATAAATCAGAAGAAAAACAATGTCGAAGGAGGAACAGTTAGAGGGGGTCACACGTCCTAGGCTTATCCTGAGGTCTTGCGCGCCTACTGCAAGTTGCATCTAAGAGGAGGCTACTCCAGCCAGGGGGTAATCATGTGGAGGAGTTCTGGCCATAGAGTCACTACAAAAGGGGGTTCCAAGTCATGGAGACCCGTCACGTATAGGGGTTACAAGTGGGCTGGTGTGATGACGCAAGAGAGGGGGAAGACCCTCTTGGGACTTCAAAAAACCAAATTAAAATTTTATAAAAATAATAATAATAATAGGAATAATGATATTGATTACCATAATTATAATAATAATAATAACAATAGTAATAATAATAACCATTTTAATAATGAAAAAAATAATAGAAAAAATTTAATGAAAAAATTTGTAAATATATTAATAATTATATAACCATAACCACATAATTCATAATTTTATTCATTTTTTAAAAAAATAAAAAGATTATTAAAAAATAAATAAAAATTATATTTATAATAATTTTAATGATAATAAAATTTTTAAAAAAATTAATAACTAAAAAACTATTTTTATCTACACAATAATATTATTATTATTACAATTTAAACATTTAACTTATTTTATTTCCATAAAACCTTATTTATTTTAAATGTTAGACATATGCACGGGCACCTAGGTCGACCGCATGGTCACCTCCAACCATACAGTGCCTATTCACTGATCTGATAGTCGTCAAAATTATTAAATGTCAAAAAAAAATTAGACTAGCGCTCAACCCACACCTTGGCGAGGCTAACCGAAGCCAAGAAATAATAAAATAATAATTTAAAAAGTTCAGGGTGTGACAATCATAGTATTTGTCACTAAATAAAATTACTTGAATCATGATATACATTAATAATAATCTCAAGTCTAAGGACCAACACACATGTCCACATATAGGAATATCCAATGACACATATGACATGTGGAATTCCTACTAATGGGTCTATCCTCATAACCTCATCTCTTAGATATTATCAAGTATGAACTTCATGAGAATAAGTCTCAATGTCTTATGAGCCTCCAACACTTGGTATCTTGTATCATTTATTTCCTATCAGATAGATTTCATCTGGTCATAGAACATATTTTTAATAATATTATTACAGCACATCAATGTTCTTATTATATAAGAGAACTACTATAAAATTTTGATGTGATAAACACAATTATGGATTTATAATATTAATTATATATATAATAACACTCATAATGAGATTATATATTTATTAATATTAATGTATTTAAATATACGGGTAATTCAAAGTACAAAGTATATGGTTCTGGGGAACTAACTCTAACAAATAGACCTTATCAAGGAACTTATTTTCATGGAAGTAACTTTAGGAAGCTAATAAACATATTCAACATGGGAATACCTCTATAGTTTCCTTTAGTCCACATCATAAATCCATTTATAATGGGAATGTGGGACCCTTTTTAAAATTTTAAGGAAATAATATTACAAAAATTCTCTAATTTTATTCATTAAATAGTAACTATCTAGAGAAAATTTGTTAATAATTATAAATAATACATGTACTTTTTTTATTTACAGCTTTATGTGGTATAAATATCTCAAATTATTATCATATTTTAAAGCACTTTTAACATTAAAAATTTTAAATCTTAATGGTAAACTGGATATATAATACATAAAATGGTTTCCCCATTTGGTAACACATTTTTTCCCAATTTTATAGCCTTGTGCTTGTATAATTTTCAAGAACTCTCTAAGAAAAAGGCCTAATAACTCCTATAAGAAACAATGTCACTTATAATTTCACATTGGTTAAATATTAAAAAAACTATTATTAGAACACAGATCTCATTTACTATTAATATTTTATTAAGATTTTATAACTCATCCTGTAATCATAATGAATGATATTGAAACTGGTAGTTGAGGTTATAATAGTCAACATCAATAATAATTTTTTGTAAAAAAATCCTATTAAATTATTTAATTAGGATCTAGTTAAATAATGTTTTAGGTTTCCCTTAATAAATGAATTATTCTATGGGTTTCAATCCCATATCTTTATTATTTATATGTATAGTCACTCTTGGTAGAGATTTTATAAACAGTTCCATAACATTTTTACACAATATCACATAGAAAATTATTATTTTACCATCTCATAATGATCGACTCACATAATCCTTTCTCAAAATAATATGTCTAGACATCCCATTATACAAGAAACCAAAACCTCTGGTCAATGTTTCTTTTCTATCAAAACTGATAGAAATATGAGGTATCAAACTAGGATAATATTTAATATCCAATAATTAAATCCTAATCAAAATAACTTTCATTCTATATATCATTAAGGTAATAAATTATGACTTGGTGGTTGAATTTGAAATACATTTTTGTGTCTTACTCACTAAGGAAATAATATAATCTCTAAGAGTAAATAACTATCTGGATATGGATTGATTTTCTCCCTAAAAAGTAATCCAACTCTCATCATGGTAACCCAATAATACAACCAAATAATCATTGTGAAATGAAATTAAATAATTATCTTACTGGAAATTCACAAATATTCTTGTAACGCATTTCTAATGCTTCATATTATATTACTAGTAAATATAATCATATTATTCACTATAAAATAAATTTAAGGTTTAGTGAAATTAAAATCATAAATTAGCAAACCAGTTTAACTAGCATGTTCAAGTTATGTTGTCGCTCGGGCTGTACTTATAAATGGTTTTACAGTATAATCAAATTCATTACTTTTATCCTTGAAAGTAAGATGATTAAATTTATACAACATCTTCTCAATATAATGATACCGACTTAAATAATAAACCCGCTATTTTTTCTAACATTGATACCCAAAATAGTATCTACTATTCAAAGATCTCCCTTGTCAAACATATAGGATAAATAATTATTTGTATCACTAACTCCAATCAAGTTGATTTCAAAATTAAAATGGTATCTACATAAATACCTGTAATAACATCATATTCGTTTGGAAACTTTTAATAAATACAATTATTAGAATTATTATGAACAAAACCATTAGATAAGGGAACAGAATAAAATTTTATAGGAAATTTTTAGGAGAATATTTATGACCTTAAAGATATATAACTAATTTAAAAACATTATTTTCATTACCTTTAAAACAAACCCTTATGGTAGTTCTATGTAAATAACTTCATTCAAATATCTATTTAAAAACACGGTTTTAACATCCATTTGATGAAAAAATAAATTTATAAAAGAAACTAATGAAAATAAAATCATTTTTGATATAATTATAGATACAAGAGCATAAGTATAGTATCCTCGGCCTAGTTTACATCCACCGTGATTAAACTGTGTGGCGCATACCTCAAGTGCCCCTCCCCATACACTATAGACTACTGACCGGCGATAAGGGTCTATAGGTGATCGTGGAGAGACTATACCCCCAAATACAAATAACCATAAATCACTATATAAGTAATATATAAAAATAGTCATCCAAATATAAAAATAGATTAGATGTTGACATCACAACTAAATTCCAATAGTGAATAAATAATAACTCACATGCTATAAAAAATGATTCATTACATTATCACATGAGTCATAAAAAAATAATTAAGACTTCCCATGGGATAATCATATACAATAGGTTCCAAAATAGATAAAATTAAGTATATGGCTATAAAAATAGCCCCAATTCTAAGACCAACCCCATATATAATACCTTAACCATGAAACTATAGAACATCTATCAATTATAGGTCCCTCTATCTTACTTGAGTCAGAAACCATGAAATATGCACACTCATTGGGATGCCTATACAATGTGTGAGTACAAATTACTATTCTGTCAAAAATGGCGTCCCTAAAGAAATAAAAAATATTTTGGTGAATGAATGAGGAGGTATTAAAAAATAATAAATAAATAAAAATAACCATAATAAAGGTCATGTCCTCAATTTTTCAACTATCCACCCATGGTGTAACCATACCAACTTTGAAAAAGTATTAATGTCTCTGAATATATCAAAATAAATCATAAGTCTAATAGGGAGTTACATTCTCATGCATGTAAGGATATCATACCATAAGGAGTCTCAACCACCATGTATAATAATGTAATGACAATGGGATGGGTTTCCCCATGCATGTATCAATCATAATCCTCAGACATCACATCAATATAACATAATAGGCTAAAGAAAATGGGAGGGGTAGACCCATGTCTATATTTATCTCAACTTATGATAATCTTAAGAACAACAACATGATTTAAGTTCCAGAGGAAAATAAAACCCCTTTAATATGATCTCTACCCCCAATCATATTCACTCAAGATCAATGAAATATAATACCAATGGGAAAACAACCCATGGTTATAGAAATCACAACCCTCAAGCATATCGATAATAATATATCAATATAATAGTATGGGGGAAAATAGCTTATATATATATGGCCTCACCCCCATAGGAATCTTGAACCATGATCAGTATAGTAACAAAACTAATCTGAAAATCATCACATGTCTACGGTGTTCTCATCCCTCAATAATCTTGATCCTATATCACATCAATGTATAGTTGGTGTGGAAAGGCTATCCCACATCTATAATAGTCTCATCTCAATAGTATCTTTACACAACAGTATAAAAACTATGGTAAAGGTTTCCTAGGTTGATATTATCCTCAATCCATATGTTTCTTGACTACTCATATCAACCCTTTAAGGTTTATAACATAACAAGTTTTAATTAATCATTTAAGAATGAGCATAACATCCATAACTCTATAATTCATACTAGTTAGGTTCTCATATACCATACCCCTTTATATAATTAAAACCTAAGGTCCCACCCTCGTCAGGTCCCCATATTTTAAATGATTAATTCACATGCCCCTTATATGCGGTAAAAAATCCAAAAGTGGTTGTATAATAACATCACATACTCACTAAGAGACAACCTCTAGATATATTCTAGGGTGACTATATCTTTCTTAATAAAGGAGGATAATTTTCACATAACTATTTATACTAAAAAAATAACATCTCAGTGAACCTTCCATGAGATTTTTAATATAAGGATTAACTTGTTTAGTTCAAAACCATGGCCATTGGTGTCCTTGGAATCAAAACATTACACTCATAGGGTCCATCATGGTGGCGAAGTTACCACATATCATATCTATCCTGAAAAATGTATAAAACCTAGATAATGTTTAGGGACTACCTACCTCGATACAATGGGATCCCTCTCATTTTTAATAATTGTAAAAATATGCTCCAATGAATCTCTTTCCCAAAAATCTAACAAAAAACATGAATTAGTTAATAACTGATGGAATATGATATAACTACAATAGAATCTAAGGAAGAATAGAATGGGAGTGATATAATTACCCATGATGATCTTATGGGAGATATTAAATGAATATTTAATCTCAAATGAGGGATAAATCACATAGATAGGAGTGGTGGAATCAAGTGGGAGGGATTCAAACAGTAGTCTACTGAGGGAAAGGATGATGATCTCATTTAATAAGCCTTTAATTTAATTCATTTAATTCGATTTAAAAAGAAACATCATAGAAGGGTTGTTATGGCATGAACACATGGGTTAGGATACAATTCCATACCAAAGGCCACATTATGGCTAGATAATATAGATCAAAATTTAATGAACCTCTCTATGGAAGAACTAGAAAACCCAACAACTTAATCCCAAGGTCATACTACTACATGATTACCCCCCTTCAGTGTGAAATCCTACCCATGGTTCAGGGATTCATGGAACATTTTTCACCACTGAAACACAATAACATCCCCTTAATAAGGACTTCACAATAAAATACATATATTCCATTATGACAATCCACATGCTATAGATTTTTATCCCATGCCTAGAGAAAACTCCTAAAACATAACCAATGGTCCCTCATCAATAGCTTCAACAACCCAAACAATTAAAGAACACATGGTTTGTAAAAATATTAAATGAATCCAAACCTTTAGATATATATGGTGTTAAAACCTCCCCACCACATAGCATCATATCCCTAACATGCATCAATGAGTGTCACTAGTAAATAACTTTGGCTACTATGATCACATATTAGCTCCTCTCTCTAACATTTCATTCTGGATATTCTTCTGCTACCATTTCATATATATTGGAGGTATCATCTTTCTATGTAGGATCTTATCACTCTAGTATACTAAAAAAACTAGTATTTTCTTGAATGATGTATCTACCTCTAGCTAAATTTCATCGATATAGATCACATAATAAGGATAAAGGTGGTATCTCTTGAGATGAGATATACAGAATAAATTATAAATAGCATGAAATCTATGAAAAGGTTCTGATTTTTAATCCATGATACGGATCCTATTTACAACCTTAAATGACCCCACATACCTAGTCTCCAACTTCTCCTAGCTTTGAATATGGCAGTTTCCTAAGTGAGGAGACACTTAAGAAAAACTAGTATCCCACCTTAAACTAAAGAGGATGGTTTCTCCAATCTATAAATGACTTTTTCCTATTATATAAAGTCTCTAACCACTTCTAGATCAACTTTATATGCTCTAATTCCTTCTAAATGGGACTAAACTCGATAATAGATAACTACCCTACCTTTAACTAGCATAGAGGTGTCAAAAATGACCTTCCATAGAATTCCTTAAAAGGTTCCATCTGAATAGATGTGTGATAAGTAATGTTAAAAGAGAAACAAAAAAAATGACATGAATCCCCCATGAACCATTGAAATCAAAAACATATGCATATAGTATATACTCTATAATATTAATATTATACTCAAAATTCCCATTAATATATGGAAGATATTCTATGATCAAAGGAACTTTCATATCAAGATCCTTCCTTAAACCCTTTTAAAATCATAATGTAAATTGAGCATACCAATATTAAATGATACTCCTCAACCCATCATCTATTTATACTATCTCCCAAACATATAAACATCTAATCTTATAAATAAACCATGTCTCCCTAATCAGTAGGAAATGTGTGACCTTAATAAACTAGTCAATAATAACCCATACTTCATCACTTCCTCAAGGTGAACACATATATCCTATGTCACAGACTGATACATTGGGGCCTAATTGGCTGAATGTAAGATCATTGTGGAACCCCAATTCCACATCCAATAGACATGAGGGTGATGATTAGTGCCAAGTAGGAATATCACACATATGGGGGACCTTAGCCTAAAGTATATGTACACATGAACACATCTCTGAATACTCATACAATGCTAAAAGGTAAAACACAATCAATGTCATAATGAATGAATAACATATATTACACATCAGAGTATTCCAAAGTTAATGGAAAGAATAAAGGTCCAAATACATTCCCACAAAAATTGATAAAAGATTCCAAACTTCTAATTATTAGGGGAATGCTATAAAATGCAACATATGTTCCAACCACAATCAGTTTAGCTCAATATTCTATACCTACTCCTAGACCTCTAAGGACACCATAAAATGTCCTATAATCAGCATATGACATGAAATGTGTGGGAAGATCCCATGTAGGTATGAGTATAAAAATACCCAGTAGGACACCCCAAAACCACAAAACATAATGCATCAAGAGACTATTCATATAATCAAAATGGTATTTCAATAAGGATATGATACATAAAAATAATAATGATAACCCAAATATACTCGTGATAGACTCCAAGTATCAAATAGGCCTCAACCATACAATCGTCCACAAGATACCACTCTAGGATTCAATGTAACACTCATCTGGGAGATCCCACTCCATGAGTCATGCTATCATAGATGGCACTTATTTGATAGGTCATGCTCATAGTGTCTCTCCAAATAACAATTATGGGCTAAAACCCATAATAGAACAATACACAGATAGGGGATCACACCTAGGTCTAATCGGGATACCACAAACCCTATCTGGAATAACCCAGTAAGTAGGGGATTTTACGCTTGCATAATTTGGTCGTGAAGATTTTGGAAACCCCACCTAGGGAAGGAGATACGACATAGGATCCCACCCCTGGCCACAGAAAGGGATTAATGGAAACTCTATCTGACATTAAACTCAGATATGGGATTTTAATCCTAAGTTGAGGATGTAATTCCACACGATATGCGTGTAGGGATGGACTAATGAAAAACACCCAACTAATACTGGACTATAGTGAAGAGAAGGAGGGCCTCAATCATCCCTGGAGTAAGTACACAGTGTGTACTTAGTGTACACAATGTGTCTCTTTATTTTTTGAAATTCCCATGTCTTTTTTCCCACACCGAATGTATTTCTCATAATAGTGTGTGTTCTAGATTAGATACACTTTTTGTAGAGTTTGATCTGGAACTTAGCCTGTCACATGCATGATTCTGTGTACTATAGCATGTGCGTGTGTACGAAAGGCATTCCTATGTACATTATCCATTCCTGAGTACTTTATTAAGTACAAAACAGGCTCTGAATAATCACACATCTGGTAAGGGATGGTCTGTCACTCAATGTGTTTCATCTTCCAATTCTCATATAAATTATAAAGTACACAGTGTGCACCCAACCATACATGGAATGTGTAGACACCTAGTATATTAGAAGTTTAATCCCTTTACATGTAAAACAATCCACTATGTGTTATACAATGTGTGAATTAGAACACATGGAGTGTGATTCCACATGCTTTCCTAGGCGTGCACTCCCTATGCATGATGAGTTGGCTGGCTACAGGTTACAAGGAGTGCGGATACACCACAGGGCATGTGATATTTATCTCAATGTGGAAACCCTAGATGTTGTATATAGAGGACTACACAATGAGTTTTATTAAGATCGCACACCATGTAGTCGAGATTTTTCTATAAATCCTTGGTTCTTCATGCGGTTTTTATCATGCCTCCACCATCCCTCATTTCACCATGATTCTCACCTAAAGTCACAAACTGTGGTTGACTAAACCTTTTTTTCCACTGATGGTTAGATTCCTACCACATAATGTACTTAGTAAATACTCATCATTACATTAATACATTGTAGCATTCTAATTTTCGGGTTCTCAATCTGAACCCTAATCCACCATAGTCATTGAAAGACCTTGATTACATCATCATTCCTAAATATGGACCCACAAAAATTATTTTTTGCACCAAATATAGAAAGTGAAATGATCAGTTTATGAGTATTTATTGAACTGCTGACCAAAAGGAATGTTGATTATGAACATTTATAAAATAGAGGAAAATCTATAAAACATGAACATGAGGAATGAAACTCATCCATTTTTTGGGTTCAAATCAATTCATTATCATTGGAATGATGAGAAAAGAAGAAATAAATAATAATTAATGAATAATATCAATTCCAAAAAATCCTATGAAGATAAACCTAAACCCATAATTTTGAATGACCCATGAATCAATATGTTAGTTGATTTAATTTTCATTCATCATTGGATAAAAAATAGGTAAATAAACCAACATAATAAAAAATTCCTACCTCAAGTTTGGATTGACCACTGATGAAGAATGTTTTTCATTGTCATTGGCATAGACAATCCTTGTGGTACTGATAAGATCCTTGATCTCACCATCATCCTCCAAGATCTCCTCCACGTTCCTCTCTCAATCCCAAGGGTTTTTCAGCTAACCCTATTATTTTTCAATGACTAGGATAATATAGAGTGAGATTGGTCATGAAAGAAATTAATTAGTTAATTAATTAATTAATTTACCATTCCACCCAAGACCAATTTTTAAACAAACACCACATGCTAAAAAAGGTTATGTCATGAATAAGATAAAACCCCCATTCTAGGCTAAATGATGGTCTCAAATTTCCCATTTGAGACCAAATTCAATAGTTATTCTGTTATTTCAGAAAAAATGTGTGTGTGTGTGATGTAATATAATTAATATTTTTATTACATCAATATCGAGCCTCCTCAGGCCCCTAAATATCATGTTAACTCAATTTCTGGATCTAAAAATATTCCTTAAAATATCCTAAAGACTTATAATTAAAAAAATTATATTTATTACATCATATCACAAAATCTATCATCACGTCATCCTATTTCCACATGGGAATTGGCAATGGATAAAGAGGACTTTTAGTTCGGTAATTCTCATCCTTAACCCACTAAAATGTTTGACATAATGTGATGAACCCTAAAATATATTTCTTTATCCTGATCCCTCGATACTTTATACAAATTTCATGATAAATCCTGGTAAGTACTAAGTGAGTAGTCCATTTAGATTTGTCTGAAATCTATATAAGATCTTATTGGAACCCTAATGGGTTGTGTTGGGTTTGATGATAAGAAGTGGTTTATTGAAAATAATGTTATTTTTCAATATGTTTTATTGATAAGATGCATTGGTTTAGTAAATTTGGATTTTTTATAAGAAGTGTATTGTTGAAAAATGATTTATTGAATGTGTTTATTGGTATTAAAAAATTTATCATTAATGGAAGGATATCTGTAGGAAATTTGGAAGTTTTAAGGAATTATAAAAGGAGCCTACATGTTCAAGATAAGGACCAAAGAGATGTGGGAGGCATCTTGTAGAATGGAAAGTGAATGATAAAGGAAGGTCAATGGAATTCCATAATTCATGGAACTTTGAGAAGGATTTTATCAGAACTGACACACTGGAAAGGACCATGCCATGGTAGTCCCTGTGGTCGATTTCTAGAGCATCGATGTGAAATGGTAAATCTAAATCAATGTGTTTTGGAAATAGTAATCAAATCATGGATAATAAGGAATATCTAGAGTACAAAAAATCCAACAAGATAAGGAACACACCATGGATCTAGGTGTGGAGCATTAAAATATTACCTATGAAAAATGAGAAACCCAAAATGGGCATTACATGAACTATTGACTAAAACACTCATCTAAATAGTAATGCATCCTTATAGTGGTTTTTTATAATAAAAGTGTCCAATGGTTTGTCAACACAAAATATTGGATTTCATTTTGAGCTGAATTTTCACCTATGTGAAATGGTGAACCCATAACTGATGTGGATTTGTCCATATTGATGATATTTTCTTTGGAATATAGAGGTTTCATTTTTTATTTTTGTAGTGAATGGAGAAATATCCAATATACCATGGATCTAGTCATTTCAACATGTGTTTTTTAGAGATTGAATAGATCACACCATGGTGATCTAAATAAAGTCATTTTGGCATGAACTTCAGTGGGAGACATTCCAAATTTGGATATGTCAGATCGAAGGATACATGATCTATTCTTTAATGACTAAATTATCATGAGCATTATTTTTATTCTATGATTAAAGAAAAAAATAAATGGATATTTCAATTATTTATCATGTGTATTAATTGATAATTATTTCCATAGTGAAATACGAGAGAAAAGGAGACATGAAGTTGTTATTTTCTCGTTTACTTCATGATAGTGGAAATCACATAGAAATTAGGGTGATTTTTGTGCAGTTTTTGATGACCCATAATGTGCTAAAATGTGTCCAATTTAATTGTATCATGGGATACTATTATAAAAGGAGGATTGAAACCTATATTAGATTATTGAATACAGATACTTGAAGATATTTCCAATCTAAATATCTCTATTTGAGGAAATCAAGACTAGGGGTTGTGAATATGAATAGTTTTTCACCCATTGAAGACTCTGTAAAATGAAGAAGGGAAATGTCATTGTTATTCAGTGAATAAAGAATTATAGGCATTTATTTAGAAATAGAAAGAAATTTATTCAATTGGATATCATAAAAAGTCTTTTAAGACTAGTTTTTAGACTTCAAAAACATCAATTTAAACTTGGTGAAACCATACAGGTGATGCTAGTGAAGGTACCTACATGTCCATAAACTATATGGAGTCCTTCCTGGAGTAGTGAACAATGGATAAGATGGGAATTGATTTGTAAGTGATCATTGGGAAATATTGAGTTGGTCATAAACTTTCTAAGGTAGTGATCGTATTTGAGGAGTGACCTAGAAAAAACCCCAATAAATATAAGTGGCCTTTATTATGATTTGGTGCATCGATTCATGTTTGATCACATGATCCTTAGACAATCCCGTAGAGGTGAACGAAGTAGAATTAGTTGTGTCCAATTTACTTTATGAATGGACACCAAAAGAGGTCAAGAAACTTAAATTATATCTAGTAAAAAGGCTAGCCATATGAATTTAATTATATCATTGTTTAAATTTAAGAGTGTAACGAGTGACCCTCAAGGTTTATAGTTCAAGATCCTATTTGACAATGAGAGCTAAAGGAAACCGTGTTTAATTTTTTTAATCATTCTATACCACGACTTACTCTCCACTATCATATTATATCCCACATTATACACTTGTTGAGACTATCAATTGGTATCAAAGGGAATATTTATTTCCTATTATATTTTTTTCTATCACTTGATATTATGTGTGTGAAGGGAAATATAATCAATTCTGAAGGCTCCCTTGTTTGAAGGAGGTCATTTCAAACATGGAAAAGGGAGTTTAAATCCTTCATTTAAAATTAACTAGGTGTTCCTTAAGAGGTTATTCAAAATGATATTTTTAAATTAATCTGATATGGAGTTATCTTTGAGATAGATCAATAGAACATTTAAATTGATTCCATAGCTAAAAAGGCACTAAAGGAAGATCTTAAAGTATATATATTTTAGAAGATTTATCATTGAAATTTTTCAGTTGATATATGGATACACTTGGAAGATTATTTTTAAAATCAATAACGGTCAGATGAAAATTTTCTTATATCAAAATTCCAGAATAAAAAGAACTAGAAGAATTATTCTCATAATATGAGTTATCTTACTATGGTAAATTTTAAACCTAATGTTTTATTTGATTCTAACACTAGTTTAAAGAAAAAATGTGATGTTTAGACTCAATAATAGATCTGAAAATAATAATTTATTCTAATGGTTAAAAGGTAGTAACATCATGTTTTTATGCTAGAAGTTTTTCATGAAATTAACAAGAGGATATCTCAAAACCACAGGAGAAGGTGGAATAATGGTAAGTCATGCATGAAGTGTATTATGTGATAAATGAATATTTGGCCTTGTAGAAAAAGAGGAAAAATAGAGAAGAGGTGGCCTTGATTTTATACATAAATAAAATGGGACCAAATATGCAGTAAAAAAAGAGACATTCTTGAAGATATTTCATAAGATATCATAAAAAATGTCCATATAGAAGAATTTAATGAAAACCTCATTCCACTCAAATCAAATCTTGAGAATATAAGACAATAAAGTATGGATTTTGCTTCATGTTTGAGAGAAATGAATACAAATGAAAATAAAAGGATGAGATGAGTATATAATGTAAGGAGAGGATAAACACCTCAAATGAGAAGATTAAAGTCACTCTAAAGGAATCCACAATTGAAAGGATTACCGATCTGAAATTTATAAGAGAATAATATATGTTCCATGTAGATTCTAGAAATAAGACCCTACAAAGGAATGTGGAAAAAATTCTACTATTATAGAATATTTTTTAACCTTATGATCTTGTGTTTTGAAGCCCAAAAGGATAAAAATTAAATAATAACTCCATAAGTTCCAAAAAATCATTCAATTAATGAAAAATGATGTATAGTTATCATGGTATATGTTTTATTTGTTCCAACCTTGGTCACATGGAAAGGTATTATAGTTAGAGGAATGTTTGGAAGGTAAAATATTCCATAAGGATAAACTCCACTCCTATAATAAATAGAGAAAGTGTTTATCCAAGTAAAGACCTATTAAGTTGGAAAATAGGTTCAATGTTTTTGATAAAAAGAATTTTCCTCAATTATAAGTGCATCAAGAACCAAAATCAATATAGAAAAATTAGATCACTTAGAAGAAAATAAATAAAATATTGAAACAAAATCATTGAGTTCTATTTGTTATGAAAAATTTAAAAGATTAAGAAATTTATAATCCATAAGGGAAAAATATAGAGTCTAATATGGAACTCTTGGTCATCAGGGAGGAATAATGCCTATGTGTTCTCACAAAAACCACTAAAAGGAAATAATTTAATCATGTAGTAAGATTAATTCAATGGATAAATAATGCACAAGAAATATCCACAAGTGGTACAACACAATAATATATTTTCACAAGTGTGGTCAATTTCAAAATAGTGGAAAACCAATGCTGAGGAAGAACATTGATACTTTTATTTTTGAAGGATGTTTGTAAGTGTTTTCACACAAAAAATATCATTTAGAAAGATTTTTAAGAGTTGATATGATGGATATTATGAGGTAGAATATATGATATAATTCCTTTCAAAAAATATGAAAAAGGGGAAATGAAATATGGATGGTGAAGGGTTAGTCCAAATTGACCAAACACATTACTCGATAGGAGGAAGTTTGAAGGTAATCTTATCCCTATATTACATAATTTTTCTAGCTTATTTTAATGATATGAAGACTTTAGGGGGACATAATATGCATGGAGTGATTATTCTAGGAAATCACATTTTTTAGAAATGAATGAAAATCTATTGAAGCTGGAAATTTCATGCAACTTATGAAGTCAGTGGTTCTTCAAATCTCAATTTGTATCAAGACAAACGATGTATGTTGGTGGAGAATTTTCATGCTGAAATGTTCAGGGAAAATTTCCAAAACATGAAAAAATCAATTATGTTTTAATAAATCTCATATATATAAATTGGTATCATAAAAATATGGGTTTCATTCATTGGTATCAAGACACTCAAAGGAAGTGAGACCTTAGATGCAACCATGCATGAATTTCATTTTAATATGTTTTTTATATTAGTTATCTTGATATACAAGATTCCAAAAGCTATTGATATGAAGATTTGTTCTAAATAAGTAAAACCCAAAAATTAATCATGACTACTAGTGTCAAGATATGTAGACTTTGGTGGATTTTATGATCAAAATTCAAAGGTTGTCCATCCTTGTCTAAATTTTGATGAATTATGTGAAGAATTTTAATATAATTGGTTTTAATTGGTATCAATGTGTATTTCAAAATTATTATTCATTCATCATGTGGTTATATTTATAAGTGGTATGTTAAAAATTTTTATCATTTCATTAGTATTCATGAGTGACAAGGACAACCTTGGCGTTCTCTATAAAAAATATTATTTTTTTACATTGATCCCCAAATCAGTGTGATTAGAGGATTTTTTGAACATCTCAAGTGTAAAGTGATAAATTAACTCAATTAATCTCTTAAGAAGGTAAAACTATGTGAGGAATGAGTTTTTGGAGTTGTGTATTCTATCAAAAAAAACATCAATTTGTTGACAGTGATTTTTGGCTAGTGAAAAAGTAGTTGGTACCAAAGGTTGAAGTGGATTTCCAAGAAGAGGGAGATGGAATGAAAATAGGAAGTCTCCCTATCCTCAAAAGTATAATTTAATCACATGAGGAAACACCTCTTATATTCTGAATTCAAGGAAGAGTTAATCTTTTTGAAGTTTCTTCCAATGCATCAAGGGGATAAAAGTTAGAGAAAAGTGTAATGAGATAACCCCATTAAAATGGTGGTATTTTTTAAATTAGAATATCTATATTTTTGAATAGTGGGTAGATCTAGTCACCCATAGTATGAGATCATTCAAAATTAATTTATTCCCAATTTTGAAACCTCTTTAATTTTTCAATAATGAAGGGATTTCACTTTTAATTTCATTTTCAAGAAGGGGGGAATAATTTAAATAGAAAGGTTCCCTCATCTTTTCAAAAACATAAAAATGGGGATATTGTTGGAACCCTAATTTGTTTTGTTGGAATTTATATCCAAAAGTGGATTATTGGTAATACGGATTTTTTAAAAGATGCATTGGTGGAAAAAAATTGGATTTATTAACAATAATTGGATTAACTACTTCACATAAGGCCATTAATAGTGTTATAGTAGGGCTTTATCAATGAAAAACAATGACAATCAAAGTGCCCTTAAAATCCCCAAGCCTTTATCAGCACAAGAAAATTGATGATAAAGTCGCCCTTTATCAGCACTTCTCTAAGAACTGATAAAATATCCCTTTATCCTCAATTTTTTAGAGATGATAAATAATCCATTTATCAATGCTTTTTCTATCACTAATAAAGTATCCCTTTATCAGTGCTTTTTCTAGTGCTGATAAAGGGGTATATTGTTTCAATGTGTTGTCAAAATTCTAGCACATTATAGTAGAAAAAACATGGATCAAAGAGAAAATATAAGGATAGAAAATACATAATTTAATTGAAATAAATTTTAAAATAAAAAAAAATAAAAAACACTATATTATAGACATTTCAAACATTGGTTTTTATAATTATATGAGTGAGTAAAATTTCTCACATACATTAAAAAACAACAATGTTCCTTTGTCTTTGGCCCCCAAACCTTGGTCATGCTATGGATTTTTGAAAAAACCACCCCATTTCATGAAAAATAATGCAATTATATAATAAAACAATTCTTATATTAGTAATAGTATAAATAAAAAAATTAAACAAAAAGTGTAAATTTTAAACTAAAAACATATACTTTGAATCATACTAGGAAAATCGTGTATCGGATTGAGTTTCATTTGATTATTATACATCAAAACATTTCTTGTTTTTCTCAAAATAATTTTGTATTTAATTGGATCACAAATATGGTGATAAAAAAATCACTACATATGTGATCCAATTCAAGAGAACTTTATTTTTGTGAAAAACCATCAACTGTCACACCATTTCTTTTTCATCTTCAAGAACTATCTTTGTGAAAATTAACTAAATAAGAAATAGATAAAATTAGTAAGGAAATTAATTACATAAAATCATATAAAATTAGGAGAAAACAATTTGATATTATTCTGAGAATTTTTACCTATTTGATCTATATTTTTAACTAAAATGGTACTTATATATTAAAAACACACACTTTGAGCCATACCGACCACATCATGTTTCAAATTGATGTGTGGTCGATTTCTAAAAATCCAAAATAAATTGTGGATCATTTTTCTATTGATGGAAAACAATTCAAGCTTGTTTTCTTAGTTTTGGATAGTGATGTGAATTTTAAACTAAAATAACAACTTCATATTGAAAATACACACTTTGAGCCATATCAAAAACATAGTGTGTCAGTTTGATGTGTTGTTGATTCTTGCTCATAAAAAATGAATTATGGACCATTTACATAAAGTTTTAAAATATTATGATATGGTTTTCTTATTTTTGGCTATTTGAGGTGTGTTTTAAGTAAAATGGAACCATTGTATTGAAAACACACACTTCGAGTCATATTGACCATATTGTGTGTCAAATTGATGTACAGAAAATTACTAAATGCCAAAAATTAATTATGGACTATTTTCCCAAATATTTAAAACTATACAATCTCATTTTATCGATTTTGGTGGTGTGACATGTGTTTTAAACAACAATAGAACTTTTATATTGAAAACAAGAATATCAAGTCATACCGACCACATCGGGTGTCGGATTGACATGCGACCCATTACCACATGTCAAAAATGAATTATTGATGATTTTACTAATGTTTTAAAACAATATGTGATCATTTTTTGGCATTGGATAATTGATTCATGTTTTAACAAAAATGAAACTTTTCTATATAAAACACACACATGAAGTTATACTAACCATATCGGGTGTCATATTTACATGTGCTCAATTCTGACATGTCAAAAATGAATTATGGATCACTTTTATGAAGTTTTAAAAAAATATGAGATAATTTTATTGGTTTTGGATATTTGATGCATTTTAATCTAAAATGACACTTCTATATTGAAAACATGGACTTTGAGTCATATTGATCGCATCATGTGTCATATTTGAGTGAGGACAATTCCTATATGTAAAAAATTAATTATGGGTCATTTTACTAAATTTTTAAAACAATATGAGCTCATTTTCATATATTTAGTTGGGTGACATTCATTTTAAACTAAAATGAAACTTTTATATTCAAAACATGCATTTCGAGTCATGCTGACTACATCAAGTTTCATATTGATGTGTGGTCAATTCCAAGATGTCACAAATTAATTATTGATCATTTTTTAAATATTGAAAATATTTCAATCTAATTTTCTTAGTTTTTGAAATGTAACACATGTTTTAAACTAAAATGTTAATTTTTTATTGAAAACACACACTTTGAGTTATACCAACCACATATGGTGTGGGATTTATGTGTAGCCAATTATTAAATATAAAAAATGAATTATAGATCATTTTCCTACATTTCTAAAACAATCAAAGATTGTTTATTGGTTTTGTCCATTTAATGTGAGTTTTAAACTAAAACAAAACTTTTTTATTGAAAACATTCACTTGACGTCATACTGACTACATCCGGTGTTGGGTTGATGTGTGATTTATTTTTACATTTCATAAATTAATTATGGATCATTTTAATAAAATTTAAAAAAAATTGAGCTCATTTTATTGGTTTTATCTATGTGATGTGTTTTAAACTAATATGACACTTTTATATTGAAAATAGAACTTCGATTCATACCAACCACATCATGCATTGTATTGGAAGGTGGAAAATTCTAACGCATAAAAAATGAATTATGGACCATTTTTATAAATTTTTAAAATAATATGAGCTCATTTTCCCAATTTTGGAAATGTGACATGCACTTTAAACTAAAATGGAACTTTTATATTGAAAAAACACTCTTTGAGCTATACTGACCACATCGGGTGTCGGAATGATGTGTGGTTGATTCTTACACATAAAAAATGAATAATTGATCATTTTACTAATGTTTGGAAACAATTTGAGCTTGTTTTTTTGGTTATGTGACATGTTTTTTAAACAAAAATGGAACTTTTTTATTTAAAACACACACTTCTAGTCATACTGAACACATCAGGTGTGGGATAGATGTTAGGTAAATTCATACACATCAAAAAATGAATTATCAATAATTTTACTAAATTTTGAAAAAAAAAATACGAGTGTTTTTCTTAGTTTTTTCTATTTGATGGGTTTTTTAAACTAAAATGATACTTTTGTATTAAAAACATGCACTTTGATTCATACTGACCACATGGGGTGTCTAACTAATTTGTAGTAAATTCTTACATATTAAAAATGAATTATGGATCATTGTCCAAACGTTTGAAAACAATCCAAGAACATTATTGGGGAAAAATACATAAATGTTTCCTTTGGGAATGTTTTGGGTGTGAATGTGTTTGTTGAAAAATCTAGATGACCTCAAATGATTATGGTTGGTGTTTGTTGAAGACATGCTTTTAAGGTGGCACAGTTTCCCAGGGATTCCCAAATTTTTGGACCTCAAAATTAGGAATTCATGTTTCGAAATGTAAGTTTTTCTTCATAAGATTGAATGGTGTGAAGAAGAGCAAAGGAAATCAGTAAAATAAGGGAACCTCATATCTCATAACATAGACCACATACAATGTTCAGGAATGGTTCGCGGTTGCATATTAGGTAGCCAGAACAGTACATGGGAGAGGTTCGCGGAACAGAAAATGGATCATCCTGAAGATTTGCGGTGAAGATCATGCGGTATGAGGAAGGCATGATGGTTTGGGGGATGGTGGAAGAGAATGGTGTTGCATAGGAGAAAAGGTAGTACATGGACTACAGTGGAAAATGTTTCACAGAATGGGTGCGGTTCGCGGGGATAGAAGTGGTATATGGAGAAGGGTGTACCGAATCAAAATTCGGTAAATCTTGAATTAATTATTTTTGTTGATATATTTTCCTATATAAGGAGTGATAATAAAATGACTAAATAGAGATTGGATATCATTAGAGAAAATCTCTTTGGTTTCAGAATTCAGTAAAGTCCAAAATTTGTTCATGAGAAGGATTCTATGAAGTAGAAGTGGTTTGTGTGGAAGCAATTCCACTGAAGGTTTTTTCCAGAAACTGTATCCCGTAAAGTATATGGTACACACAGTAAGAAGGATAAATTATGTGGAGGAAAAAGGTTTGGCACGTAGGGGAGTCAGTGATGGAGAATTGGTTCATGGGGATGATTCATAAAGGGAAGCGGTTCGCACGAAAGGAATTTCACCAAAGGTTTTTGCGAGGAACTATAGCCCACAAAGAAAGAAGAGATCTATGGAGAAGGAGTACAAGGAAGGAGGAACTTTGTGGGTGGTTCATGGAAGTAGGTGGTTAACATAAGTAGTTATAGAGGAGGTTCATGAATTTGGTACGTGGGGGTGGTAAGTGACAGAAAAGGCAGAGTCAGTCCATGGAGGAATAGAGGTACGTGGAATTAGAGGCAGTTCATGGATTAAGTAGTCTTTATACTGTACCCGGTGCACTGTACATGGAAAAAGAAATGTGGTTTGCAGTTTACTCAAGAAATCTTGAAAAATCTTCAAATTAGTTTGGAAAATTCATTTACATTACCTAACAGTACACTGAATGGTGGATTTCTTCTGTGGGTGAAAAAGGGACTTCAATAGTGCATCTACCTATATTTGAAGATGTAAGAATTCATGCAAATAAAGGGACCTACATATCCATAAACATTGTTTAACCTACATGTATATAAACGTTGAGTGGATTCCTTTCCCAGAGTAGTGAGCAATGGAAGAGGAAGGTTGTGACCCTTTCCACCAATAGTGATCTAGAGAAAGAGGCATAGGGAGTGACCCTTGGGAATGCAGTGAGCAAACCCTAAACCTTTTAATGTTAGTGAGCCTGGGCATATAAGATCTATCCCAAACATTGTAGTCATTATTGGCAGTGAACCATAGTGAATTCTTTACATCAGCACATTGTCAGTGTATGCTACTTGGATGTAGCCTTGTGAGGGTGAACCAATTAAAAATATATGTGTACTTTTGATTACTTTACTAATTTACTTTCATTGAATCATCAGTAGATAAAATTGGAAAGGGAATTATCATTAAGGATCATATCAAGTGACCCTTATAATAAAGAGGTCAAGATCTAGTGGGGCGGGATGAACAATGAAAAGAATATCCATACCCTGATTCACCCCCCCTATCAAGGTATCTAATCCCATTATGGACCTAACATGCATTTTCTCGGTTTTGATATTTGATGTGTGTTTTAAACCAAAATAACACTTTAATATTTAAAACACATTCTTCGAATCATACCGACCATATCATGTGTCATATTGGTTTGTGGTCAATTACTAACATGAAAAATGAATTATGGATCATCTTCCTAATGTTTGAAAACAATTTGAGATTATTTTCTCTATTTTCTTCAATGTGATGTGTGTTTTAAACTAAAATGTAAATTTTATATTAAAAAAATGCACTTCGAGTCATACCTTTCACATCGTGTGTTGTATTGATGTGTGGTCGATTTCTATATATCAAAAATGAATTATCAATCATTTTCCTAATCATAAAAAAATCGATATATTTTTCTCGATTTTAGAGATGTTACATGTGTTTTAAACTAAAATGAAACTTTATATTGCAAAAAAGTGTTTCATGTCATACTAACCACATCATGTGTTGGATTTATCTGCAATCAATTCCTACATATGACAAAAGATTTATTGATTTTCTTACTCTATTTTGAAAAATAAATAAGAGTGAAAATCACAATTCTATTGAATATTTTATTGATAATAAATTACATAAATTCCTTAAATTTTGTTAATTATGTTTACTTATAAAATATTTGGGATTAGATCATTCATTTGAAAATTTGATCAAAATTTCAATTTTATCATTTAAAATTTACAGTAGTATTTTGAACATAAATATTTTTATATAATTTATTTGAACATAAAGTTTTTTAACTATGTTCCTAACTTAATTTTATACAATATTTATTGATGACATATGATCTAAATAGGGCATTTTGTTGGAGTAAATGGGCTATGAAGTCCAAGTTGGTATGGACTCTCCATATTGGACATCACTTCAGTATTTGGGCCATAACTACTTCATTCTTTCTTAGATTGGGCACAAAAATATAAATACGCATGATAAAAACATTTCTCACAAATCATCCTTCTAGAAGGATAGATGGTTCATGTGCTTTTCAGGTCAAATAGGTGATGGAATTTCAAATACCATATTTGTCTGAATTTCCCCTTTAACACTTGAAACCACATATAACCTATCCTCCCCTAAACTCTATAAATGTGTGATTTATCATTTAGAGGGGTTTAGATGTTAATTAGAAATTTTAGGGTAGAGTAGAAGTGTTTCTACTCCAACTATCCAAGAATTTCAAGAAGGGTATCTCTTGAATCAAGGATCCCTTAATCAAAGCATTCTTCTTCTTCATGTTGTAATATTTTAGTTTTCATAATAAACTTATTATTTCCTCTTCTATTTATTATATTTTCTTCTATTTTATTCTATTTTATTCTCCTTTAATATTCCTATTTTTCTAGAAATTAATACTATAAATGTGATTAGACTATACCCTTTCAACGACCTTTGAAAATGCAAAATGTTTCTACGATGACTACACTACCCATGGAAGAGTAATTCTTCATAGTATTCAATATAACTCTAACCTTATTCACTTAATTATTTTTGAATCAATGAGATAATATAATTCACATATTATGATTTATGAATTTTGTTTTTAAATTAAAATAAACTACGAAAGAAATTGAACAATTCACGCAAAAACACACGAGGCCGAGTAATGTGTGAATTAGGAGAGCGTTATCTAAATTGGTAAAACAAAACCATCTGGAATAAATTTTTATAATTAAAATATAATACCTAAAATTAATTAATACTAATTTACAAAGTCGTTATGTTATCTAATTCACCACTTACTATAATCTATCCTTATAACATCAATAAAAATAGGGTGCTATAATTTCATGTTCTGAAGCTAGCCTAGGGATTAATTCATTTCATATTTATGGTTTAGTTAACTATCATATGGTTTAGGGGTTTAAAAATTAGGGGATAGTAATTATGTGTATTTTAATTAAGAATATAACTATTAATATGAAAGTGAAGAGGTAGAGTTAGATTAAATCCACTTTTTGAAATAGTTTTTTATAAAACATCTTATCATTGAGTTTTATTAATCAAATTTCATTTCAAAAACAAAAACAAAAAATAAAATATTTATCAAAAAACTTATTATACTTATTTTATACACATCACCCCCACCCCTGACCATTTTCCTTAGAAGTTATTTATTTATTATTTATTTATTTTCATAATACCATTAAGAAGTTGTTTTAATTACTACATCTTTCACAGACGACCTTTGTCAGCCACTCTACTGGACCTAAGTACCCAAAAATCACACATCATTTGAAAGCACCCATGATAGTGCCTTTCAAATTGGAATCATTTCTGGGGAGGCAAGTAATTTATTCATCCAATTAGATATATTTTTTTAATTTTCTTCTTTTCTTCTCTTATTTCTTTCTTCTTTTCCCTTTCTCAATTTTTTTCTTATTTTCTTATTTTTTTTCTTTTTATTTCTTGGACCATCAACTCAAACTTATTTTATTTTTTATGGTCCACTATTCTTCATTTCCTTTTTATTTTTATTAGATTTATGAAATGAACTAATCTAAAGGATATCTAAGATCTTGGCCCTGAGATTGAACATAGCCTTCAACATTGAATCATAAAATCTCAGTCTATGGGAAGTTTCAAGATTCAACCAATTGGAGAATTCCTTCATTCTGGTAACATTTAAATTGGAAGAAATTCTAATTAAAACATAAAACTAGAACTAGTGGCTAAAAAATTGTCTTTATAGAACCATTCAAGAATTGGTTTCACCTAACATTAGCTATCAACCAAATTTTATTGCATATCCAAACCTTTAATTAGACTTTGAATTAAAATCTAGATTGATACACCTACATCCAAAATTTTTTAGCCTCTCTGGTGAAGATCCCAAAAAACATCTTAAAGAATTTGATGAGGTTTTCTCAACCCTAAAACCAAGAAATTTATCTAAAGATCAAATCAAACTAAGAGCATTCCCATTCACACTTAATGGAACTTCAAAATAATGTATGTATTATTTACAACCTAAATATGTAACTAGCTGGAATGATTTGAAATGTATTTTCTTATAAATATTTTTGCCACCATCAAGGACCACTTCTATTCGAAAATAGATATCAGTAATCAAGTAATACTATATGGATTCAATGTATGAGTACTAAAAGTTATTCAATAAATTGTGTGCAAGTTTCCTGTATCACCAAATCATAGAGAAACTCATCATCAAGTACTTCTATTATAGAGTCACGCCAGTGGAGAGGATCATGGTGGATGTAGTGGATATAGGGGCATTGGTTAACCAAACACCAGTAACTTCACATGTGTTGATTTATAAGATAGTAAAAAATTCCCAACAATTTGGTAATTGAGGTAAAACACATGTTAGATATATACATTAAGTAAGTCCTTCTTCTCATGAAAATCATTTGATTTATATTAAGTTGGAATAATTGAAAACTATGGTGATACATTTCTATTTGGATCAAAATACATCACAACCCATTACTATGAGGTCTTGTGGAATTTTCACTAAAATAAAACTCCCAATTGACTATTTACCCCAACTATGAGATACAGATGATTGCACAGTAGTATTCCCTATGAGACCATATTTTCAGAAACAATAACCACATCTCCAAAAGAAGAATGATTCGTTTTCTCAAACATACAACTGAGGGTGTAAGGATCAATCAGATATGAGGTTTGGCTCTCGAAAACAACTTAGGCCCCATTTTCAATAAAATATCCAACAACCTCCTCCTTTCCAATAGTTTTTCCAAAAAACCTAAAGAATATTTGAAGCTAAAACATCAAAAAGTAAATAACAATGGAATTATAAACCAAAGGAATATTCAAATACTAATGATATTTTGAAATAGATTGTTCTTAATTAATATAATGAGCTAAAGAGTCAAAGTTCAAAGATGAGAGAGTTAAAGAAAAATATATTCCATATTTCCACCTCCCCCCAGGAACTCATAAGTATGAACTCCATAAATCTACCTTCCCAACCTACTCTAAATCCCAAGGGAAATGTCGGTGCCATCACGTTGAGAAGTGTAAAGAAAACAACTGATACATCTCCACCTACCATTCCACCAGGATTCACCTCAACTCCGGAGAATACCCATTAAAGAAACATAAATGAGCATCCTAAATAGAAATACAAAATTAATAAAAATATTGATGATTTTCCTCATAAACGCCTTGAATCTCCAAAAAAAGTTGTTTGCACCAAAAAGATGGTTGAAGTGGCGATGGAAAATAATGCTTTGGGCACATTCATGTGTGTGGAGATAAACATCCCCCTTATTGATTCCATTAAGAAAACCCAATGTTCTACCAAATTCATAAAAGAACTTTGTACCAATCAAATAGGGCTTTAGGAAAATGAGAGGATCGATCTTGGAAGGAATGTGTCAGTACTCATTACACCAACTCACGCAATGCTGACAAAGTGACAGGATCACGATACATTCACCATCCCATTCACCATAGAGGAGTTACACTTTTCTGATGCTTTATGTGATTTGGGAGCTTCTATAAATGTAATGCATCACTCTGTATTCTCTTCTTTATAGGTTGGTGATTTGAAGTGGACAAGAGTAATGGTGCATTTGGTGAATAGAGCTAAAACATATCTAGTATGAGTCCTTGAGTATTTACTAGTTTAGGTTAGTGAAATGATCTTTATAGTAGATGTATATGCTCTTAACATGGAGTAAGATTGGGTAAATTCTCATGCTCCCATTATATTAGGTATTCCCTTCCGAAAAACTAAAAAGACAATCATAAATATCCATGAGGGTACACTTTCCATGGAGTTTGGAGATTAATTTGTGATATTTAATGTTACAGACTCCATGAATTACACCTCATAAGACCATTTTTCTTTAGTTATCTCCACTTTTGAACCACCATGTAAAAGTACCATGTAGTTTTATTATCCTATGCTTTAGGATATTATGAGGATTGGTTCTAGTTTGTGGTCTAAGAGAACTTCCACACCTTTTTCTAATGTAAAATCATCTCTTGGATTTGATTTTCATGTGAATTCATATTCTAATTCTGATCATGTTCAATCTATGTATGAAATGGTTGTTAAGTATACAAATGGATTCATGTATTATTCTATGATTAATATGATGTCTATTATGATATTGATGTTAATTGTGCACATATTTCAATTCATTAAATATCTGTGTCCGTACAGTACTATTAGAACTCAAGACACTACCACCAAATCTCAAATACTCATACTTATTGAGTGGTGATAGATTAACTATTATCATTGCTAATAATATCCCTTTTGAACATGAATAAAAACTTTTAAATCTTTTGAGGGAGAAAATTAGGGAAATCGGGTGGACTATTTCTGACATATTTGGAATTAGCCCCTATATTTTCATGAATAGGATTATTTTTTAGGATGGGGAAACTAGTTAGGTAGCCACAAAAGAGACTAAATCCAACTCTTACAGAAGATATTAAAAAATAAGTTGAAAATTATTTTGAGGAAGCTATAATTTATCCCATTTTATATCCCCATTCAGTAAGTCATTTTCAGGTTGTGCCTACGAAAAGTGGTTTTACTATAGTTAGAAATGAGAGATAGGAGTTAGTTCTAATGAGGGTGAAAAATAGTTATAATGTTTGTATTGATTATAGGGAACTAAATCAATCCACTTGCAAGGACCATTTCCCCCTCACATTTATTGATCAAATGCTTGATAGACTAGTTGGGAAGACACACTATTGTTTCATGGATGGATTTCTAGGATATTTTTAGGTTCGTATTGCTTCAGAGGATTAGGAGAAGACAAAATTCACTTGTCCATTCAGTACATTTTCTTACCGAAGGATGCCATTTATACTATGCAATTCCATAGGTACCTTCCAGAGATTCATGGTGATAATTTCTTTAAATTTAATTGAAACTTACATGGAGGTATTTATTGATGATTTTATAGTATATGGATCTTCATTTGATGAATGTATCTTTAGTTTGGGAAAGGTGTTGAATCGTTGTATTGATAAGAATCTGGTCTTGAACTTTAAAAAGTTTTATTTCATGATAAATCATGGCATTGTATTAGGGAATGTAGTATCAAAACATGGAATAGAGGTTGATATATATAAGGTATATAATATTTCATCCATAACCTATCCATAATGTGTGTGTTATGTTAGATCTTTCCTAGGGAATACATGATTTTATCGGTGCTTCATCAAAAAATTTAGTAATATTTCTCATCCTTTTTTCAATTACTTCTGAAGGATTCTGATTTTGTGATTGGGGATTCTTATAGGGTTTCCTTTGATGAGATAAAGAATTTTTTGACCACTCCACCAATCATACATCCCCTATGGTGGGATATTCCATTTGAGATTATGTGTGCTGCTTCAAACTTCATAGATGGCGATGTCTTATCCCAGAGGGTGGATAGACATTCACATTTGATTTCCTATGATTTGAGAACATTGGATTCTTCATAATAAAACTACACAACCATGGAAAAAGAGTTTCTTTCCATCATATTTTCTTTAGAGAAATTATTTTCATATTTATTGGCCTCTAAAAAAATTTCTTACCATGCAACTCTGAGGTACCTCTTAAAGAAGCTAGATGTAAAGACCAGACTTATCTGATGGGTACTCCTTCAAGAATTTGATATTCAGATAACTAATAATAAGGGGTTAGAAAACATGGTGGTAGACCACATGAGTAGGATAAATCACACACTAGAGGCCAACACCATGGACCTAGTACCACTTCAGAACACTTTTCTTAATGAGAATATTTATTCACTCTTAGGTATACATCCTTGGTATGCTGATTTAGTCAACTGTCTTTTTACC
The DNA here is from genome assembly GCA_963277665.1 of Viscum album. Classification (NCBI taxonomy): domain Eukaryota; kingdom Viridiplantae; phylum Streptophyta; class Magnoliopsida; order Santalales; family Viscaceae; genus Viscum; species Viscum album. The sequence continues at coordinate 1,209,476,326 of OY728120.1, forward strand.
TCTGAAATTCCTACAAATTTAAAGAAACATCATGCCCAAAATTTAAAGACTGAGACTTGGTTTTATGTGTGGGATGATCCCTGCCTATGGTGCATTTTTAGTGATCAAGTTATTATGATTTGTGTTCCTAATTATGAGTTTGATTCTTAATGAATTTCCTCCATACACTTTCATGTGGAGAACACTTTAGACCCTAATGAATAGATATTAAATTCTTAGACTCTATGTTATATTATCCTAGCGTATTCCATGATTCTCATGTGTTTTGTAAATCATTATCATGTTTCCAACATAGTAGAAATATTTCGAGGATACATGAGATTCCCCAACAACCTATACTATTCTGTGAGATTTTTTATGTATGGGAATTGATTTTAGGGGTCCTTTTTCTATTTCATTTGGTTTTTTCTAGTTTTATTTATTGTTGATTACGTTATAAAATGGGTGGAGAACAAGTCGGCTAGGACTGGTGATTCTCATATTGTAGTTTACTTTGTCAGGGCTCAAAATTTCTATAGGTTTGGAATACCAAAGGACATCATCAGTGACCAAGGGACAAACTTTTTAAATCAGAATTTGGATTCCCTCCTTCAGAAGTATAAGGTGACACACAAAACATCAAAACCATACCAACCCCAAACAAATGTCTAGGATGAGGTTTTAAATCTATATTTGAAACAATTTTTAGAGAAAATTTTGCAGCTAAATAGGAAGTATTGGAGAAAGTGCTTGGATGATGTGCATTGGTACTATAGGACAGCATACAATACCCCCATAGGTATGTACCCATTTCAGAATATTATTGGTAAATCTTGTCATTTCATTGTGGAAGTAAAACATTGGGATTATTGGTCTATAAAGAAATACAACATGGATTTGGCCTAAGATGGAATTCGACAGAAGCTGAAATTTCAACAGATTTATGTGATTGTATTTTCATCATATGAGAACTCAAGGCTCTATAATGAAATATCAAATGTGTATCATGATAGAATGATCCAAAAAATGGAGTTTCATGTTGGAGATAAACTCCTTATATACAGTCCATAACTAAATTTTATTCCTAGTAGGTTGTGCTCAAGATGGTTAGGTCCTTATGTTGTGTCTAATGTTTTTACTTATGGTGAAGTTGAGATCACACAACAGGACACTGAGAGGAGAATTACAGTCAATGGGAAACATTGTAAGCAATATATTGAAGGAATTCCTACTGATGTAGTTAATTTCATCACACTGAATGACCCCATCATCACTTGAGAATAACAGTTTATTCCTAACCCTTTCACTTTTGTATTATTTATCCTATTTAAAATTATGCATTTCATGTGAACATATCATCTCATAAGTTCACATTAAGGGAAATTAAATATTATAAGTGTGAGGGTGGGGACAACATTTTGGGGTAGAAATTTAGTCTTTTCATTTGTGTGTTTTGCGTGTGTTTTATGATTAGTTTTTTGTTAAAATTTTCAAAAAACACACACACAAAAACAAAAATAAAAAAACAATAACAATAACAATAAAAAACATATCATGTAACATTATCATTTACACATGGAACATATGAGAAATAAATGTTTTCAAAATTCATTAGTCACATGATATGAATGATCAAGATTTCATTATTAAGGGTTTATTTTTATAAAAATGTAAGTTTTCTGTGATATGATTGGTTGTGTCATTATAAAACCTTTTATATTATAATACCATTATTTTTGATATTTTTTTACAGTAAATTGTTTCATTGATTTCTCCACACAAGTTTTCATGCAACCATGACTTGTAAAATTTTTCCTAATCAATTGAAAGTAAATAAAAGGTAGGTAAAAACGTTCATATTATATCAATGGTTGTTTTATATGGTTGTTTCTCTTCTGATGAATTTCATTACTGTACTGAATTGACCAATGTGTGTGTATGTGATATCAAATAGTTTTACACCCTTAATAAAATAAAAAAAATTAAATTCAAAAATAAAATCAATACTTATATATATATATATATATATATATATATTAATAAAGAGGGGAGTGTTGAAATGTACAAAACATGGGGATATATTGGTTGGGAGCTTAAGGATTGACTTTTATGAATTATTAATTGGGTGGGTCTTTAAATTTGATTGAAAATGAATGTAGAACAAGTTTGATGAATTAAACCAGGTAAGAAGAATTATTTTACTTGACCTGAATATGTTAAATAATGGGTGGAGATATGATTTTGAAATGGTTTGCTCACACACACGTGGGAAATTAATGGAATGGTGGAAGTATAACTTGTATTTCTATTATTAGTGTCATTAATCTCACTAGATTTTATTTTGATACAATTTATGAGACAATTAATTTAATATTTATTGATATTAGCTCTTTTTGGTAATTTTACTTTGCCTAAATGGTCACTATTGATTGGGGGATATGAACATGCATATACGTTGTCACAATTTTTTGAATACTTGAAATGAAGTTTTTCCTAGGATTGAAAAAGGGTAAGTGTGGGGGAGTTGATAAAACAAAATTTTCTGAATATTTTATTGATAATAAATTACATAATTTCCCCACATTGTTTTAAATATGTTTATTTATAAAATATTTGGGATTATATCATTCATTTTAAAAATTTGATGAAAATAAAAGTTTTCCCTTTAAAATTCAATGTATTATTTTGGCCAGAAATATTGTTTTTGAATTATTTGAACATAAAATTTTGAAACTATATTACTGAATTAGTGGGATAAACATTTTATTCAGGACATCAGAGATAAATTGTTCATTTTATTAGAGTAAATGGTCCATGAAGTCAAATTTTAACAGGACGCACTAGATTGGAAATAACTTCGGTATTTGGGCCATAACTTATTCATAAATTATTGTATTGGACCAAATTTTGAGATAATATCCAAGAAAAAAATTATAATAAATAATCCTTCTAAAAGGATAGTTGTTTCATGATTTTCTATGTTAAAACAAGTGGTAAAATTTGGAATAAAATATTTGACCTAATTTCCCCATTCCCCCTTATAACCTAACATCCCCTTCACTCTAGAGATCTTTTTTTATCATTTGGAGGGGGTTTGAAATGAATTAGGAAGTTGAGGGCAGAGGATAAGTGGTTCTACACAAATCTTACAAGAATTTTAAGAAGGGTATATCTTGAAGCAAGGATCCCTTCATGGAAGCCTTTTTCTTCTTCTTCATGTTGTAGTATTTGTGTTTTCATAAAAAACTTATTAGTTCCTCGTATATTTCTTATATTTTATTCTATTTTATTCTATTTTATTCTATTTTATTCTTATTTAATATTCCTCTTTAGGATGTAAATCATGATTGTAAACATGATTGGGATATACCCTTTCAGTGACCTTTGCAAATGCAAAACCTTTCTACGATGACAACATTGCCCATGGAAGAGTAATTATTCTTTTTAATCGATCTAAATCTAACCTTATTAAATTAATTATTTTGAATCAATGAGATACTATAATTAACATATTATGACTTATGGATTTTTTTAAAATTAAAATAAACTTTTAAAGAAATTGAATAATTCTTGCAAAAACCCATGAGTGCGAGTAATGTGCAAATTGTGAGAGTGTTATCTTAATCCATAAAACAAAACCACACAAGATAAATTTGTAGAGTTCAAATGTAATCCATAAAATCAATTAATTATCATTATAAAGAGTGTGTATGTTACCTAATTCACCACTTACCATAATCTAGCCTTATAACATCAATCAAAGCAGGGTTCTACGATTACATGTTCTGAATTTAGCCTAGGGTTTAATTCATTTCATCATTGTGGTTTAGTTAATTCTCATAAAGTTCAAGGGATAAAAAATTATGGGATTTTAATTAAGTGGATTTTAATTTAAATTATAATGATTACTAAGTAATTTAATAAGTAGATTCATATCAATTACTCTTTTCAAAATAGATTTCTAAAAACATCTTCTCATTGTGTTTTATTATTCAAATTTCTTTTCAAAAAAACAAAAAAATATAATCTTCTTCCAACAAACTTATTCTTCTTCATTTATAAACATCAATAAGAAAATCCTATTAAGTTATTTATTTCTTTATCTTTATTTTCATAATACCTTTAATAAGTTGTTTTAACTACTTCCTCTTTGAGAGATGACCTTGGTCTGACACTCTATTTCACCTAAGTACCAAAAAAAATCACACATCATTTGAAAGCACCCATGACAGCTCCTTTCAATGAGATAGTTTTCTTAGTTTTAGCTATGTGACGTGTGTTCTAAACTAAAATGACTCTTATATGTTGAAAACATATACTTAGAGTCATACAGACCCCATCAAGTGTCATATTGATGTGTGGTCAATTCCTACACATTGTAACTGAATCATAGATTGTTTTCCAAATTTTTGAAAATAATCAGAGCTCATTTGATCATTTTTTTTATATATGATATGTTTTTCAAACTAAAATGAAACGTTTTTATTGAAAACATGCACTTTGATTCAGGACAACTGCATCATGTGTCAGATTGAAATGTGGTTAATTCCAACATGTCAAAACTGACTTGTGGATCATTTTCCTAATGTATCAAAATAATATGAATTTGTTTTCTTGATTTTTAGAATGTGACATGTATTTTTAACAAATTTAAAAATTTAAAAAAATATGTAACAGATAAAAATACTAATTAAATTACCTAAAAAAGTAGATAATATGATGATAAAATTAACTAAATAAATAGTAAGAAGTAACCTATACATGATGTTTCTTACATTCTAACATAATGTATTCTTATCATTAATTTATAAAAAAACATTCTTCCTCTAATATACTTCTCCTTGAGAAACATATCAAAAATAATGTATAAGTAGTCTGATACTAATGCTTCATATCAAAAATATAACTCTAAGGTCATAGCCCATACTAGATCATACACGTAATAGGTAATCATCTAACTTTGATATCAAAAAACATTTAGACACCATGTACTATGCCTTGAATTTTAGGATTTATTAGTGATGTGATAGGGTGTTTGCGGGCCGGATATAGTGGGGACTTGTCTTCGATGTTTGTAGTGGAAGTTGATGATGGAGTTGGTCCTCGGAGAGCATAGGCCACGGTGATCGAATCAGTAAGAGGTATTGGTTTCAATGGCTAGTAGGCAGGGAGTAGGGCCATGGTGTTCATAGGTGATGACATCAGTGGATTGCATGGGTAAGGGTCATGACGGTTGCAATCCACAATGGATGCGGCAATGGTGACCAGTGGGGAGAATGGACACAACCATTGTGGTGATGTAGGTAGGTGACAACATCAATATATGGAGAGGATAAGGGCCTTGGTGATCACATTTCACTATGGTTGTAGGATCACTAGAGGACTAGCTGCTAGACTATGATATTGAGTCTACAGTGGGAAAATCTACAAGTGGAAGAGCACACCAGATGTGCATGGTGCATTGAATAACTATGGGTTAGGGATTTTAGGTCAGTTTTTGTCATGGGGTTTTATACCCACTGGTCCTAATATTCATGTAATGGGTTCCTCTACCCAGAATAATAAGTGGATTTTTCATGATTAAATAAAATAAATGGTGGGATTTCCCCCTACCTGTTCAAAAAAATAATAATATTATAGATAAAATATAGACAAAAAAGATTATGAAATATTTTTAATGATATTATAATTACCTTCATAAATTACATGTTCCAGGATTCTATTCTTATGATGGTATACAAAATATTTCATAAATTTGAAAATGTAATATCCATGATAATTGTTCTTATATTACTTCGGACACTCTAGAAACATTCACCAAAATAAGAAAATTACTTTTAAATATTTTTTGATAGTTAAATCTTTCTATATATACCATAATGTGTTTTCATTTGATAAAATACATAGGCTTATTATATTCAGTGATCAACCTCATACAATAATTTAGCCTATATTTATATATCACCCTATCATAACAAAATTCTCATTAAAATATAATCTAAAACATATAATTTTAAGTTTATCCATAAAATATTGATTCAATTTCATTACAAATTCACAATACACATCATGTGTGATAAAGTTTATGTAAATCCATGCTTTGGATCTAAAAAATAAATATATGGGGTGTCCAAATTGATTTATATCAACATCCAGTGCTTCCTAAAAAATGAGAAGAGTATTTATACTATTATTTTCTTCTCAAACACATCACTTAGTTCATTTTTTTCTTATAAATTTCATTTACATCCAAAAAAAATTCATAGAAATGATATTGTGATTAATGAATCCAAATCATGATTCACATATTTTTTCCTTTATGTAGTAGAAATATGAATTCCTATAAAAAATATGAATAATTATTCACTTTAATGAAAATATTAGATTATTTTTTGGATAGACGGATTATGAAAATGTAACTCATGTATGTATTCACAAATGAGAATCCCATCCATTCAAACTTGAGAATATAATTTAGACTCTCGATACCAACCACATCTATAATTAAAGTTCCAAATATCTATTATTCATATTGAATGTTGAAATATCTCCATATTTGAATTTGGTTTCTACATGAAGTTGTAATGTTAATATATGTTGCAGTGGAATTGTTAGGGAGAAGGTACTCTCAGAATGTCCTTTTGTTTTCTTGGTTGATTCACTAGATTGTCTTCATTTGACCTTCTATTTCCCAATCATTTTATACATTTGTAATACCATTACTCATTTTAGACCTTTTTTCATAAATTGTTACAGGTTTTTCAACTGAAATTTTTTTTAAGGACATAGCTCATATATCTTTATAAGATTATAATACCATGCTATGAAAGTTCTAATAGTATCATTGGATATTGTAATATTCAGATCATAATGCAGAACATGAAACTTTGTGCTCAGATCGTGTGCTACTTAAATCCCAACTCTCATGTAAACTTTTGGGAGTTATTTATTATTTATAATATATCCTAAGATACTATACACCATACCCCTTGAAACAAGTTGGTGCGTGGTTATTGATAGATAAAAATCACATAAAAATTTAACTTGCAGAATTGTAGAAATGTAAAGTTATTGGAAGTTGTATGATTAACATTTAGGGTAAATAATAATGAAAAAAATTGATTACCTCAGGTTCGGTATAAGGTTTAGGGGAATGACTATCCTCAAAGATAGTGGGGTCATTTGTCACTTCATGTGTTGATCTTTGTTCCACTTCCATTTTTCATTAACCCTTTCACATATATTGGTCTGCCAAACCAAACTGGAAAATAATAACTTGAAAATAATATATTTTTTTATGCAATCCTTTCATCATATGATATGTATCTTCATGTAGTTTTGTCTTTTTAAAATATGTTCTAGGTGGAACTCCAAAACCTATACCTCTAACATGACTATTTTTCTGGCCACTTCAAAGCTACTAAAAGTTGATTTTCTTCAGGAATGATCCCTACTAATTATTATTTCTAAAATATATAAAAATATATATGAACATAAATAGATATTTTAATATAATATTCTTATAAATAATAATGAATATCTATTTTTTATACTTACACATGTTTCCCATACTACTTTTTTGGTTTTCATCAATTAGTTTACCCTCTTTATTTACATGGGCCTCCTTCCATAGCACATGACGTGGGATGAAAGTGGATTTTGATTTTGATTCATCAATATACATATAAAAAATGGAAAATATGTTATTTCATATCACATAAAACTTTTATTATAGATTAAAAATACATACCATTTTGTTCTCTGGTAAAGTGTGCCACAACCTCACTTTGTGATAGGGGTACATTGGTTTTTATGCACATTGTTTATTTTAATCACTCCTTTTTTATATCATAAATTAACAATTTTGAATCAAATTGGATAAAATAAATAATTTCAAATAATATATTTTTGACTACATTGCACATGAAATGTTTTCTCATCATGATTATTGATGAAGGCATTCTATGTTTCCTTCTTTATAATGTGTTCATACGTAACTAGTGGGTGGGGATTTACTTTCCCCTCAACACCCCAAAGATTAATCTTAGTAAGAATTGTTCATAAGCCTTTATGGTATTTTCCAGAAACCGTTAAGACATATTTATTATGAAAATAATATAAAATAAATGAACTTGGCCAGGGATAATGAAAATTAAATCAATATTTCATTATATAATGTTTTGGTAAAATAGTGAAATTATATCATAAAATTATATTAATATTTTTCCAAACGGTTTCCTTCATAATAAGATAGATATGGAACCATGAATCTATATTTATTGGCACATTCATTCTCATTGTGACCCCAATATAACTAATGAACATTGACTTGTTGGGGTCAACAGGTAGATTGTGTCGATTCCATCTAACCTCAAATTTTATAACTTTTCTTCTTTTTCTTAGTAATTTTAGTCAACACAGTGATGTTGCGTTGTTTTTTTTTCAACATGTAGTTGACCCCCTAATAATTTTTTAGTTTCAGGATAAACTGTATGTTCTTCCCTAGATTGGT